>JASDDO010000004.1:55179891-56402903 GCA_030015575.1 Agapanthus africanus
TTTGATAGTATTACCTATTAGTGTGCTGACCAAGAGTCAGTGATGACAGTCGTCTTAGAAATGAAGTCGGTTGGACAGAATCTCGTACTATAGACTATAGTATATACCCAGGCTATCCCTGATCCCTATTAAAGAAGGGATAAGATGGGAACCAACCTGGAAGGCTGTACCCAATGGGCTGATCCCTAAGGATGCCCTACCTGAACTTTCTTGGAAGAAAGCTCTTCAGTTTTCTTGCATTACCCTTTGAGTTTTCCGCTTATGGGAGTATGCTTCAGTTAGAACATGCCCTGGGACAGTTCTTCTCATCCGGAATCCTGTGGTAGGACAAGATATGCCTTTGACTCTCGGAATAGACGGATGGCGAACGAGGACCTTGATTGGTTTGAACGGTGGGTTGGTCCAAAACTACCCACTTGCGCTCAGATCGGTTATGTTATGGTGCCTTCATGGGCGGTCAGTGAGTTTGGTTTAGTTGAGGAAGGAGCTGGTAAGAGGAGAATATTCGCCATAGGGAATTATATAAAAGATAGGCTCTTGCCTCCCTACCATGATTGGTTAATGACCGATTTTCTCGCGCATACCCATGGACGGGACATTTAATCAAACTGCACCTTTAAACAGGTGGAAAGGGAAGAAGGAACTCTTCTCTTTTGATCTGAAAGCTGCTACCGACTCTTTGCCGGTGGACTTAAGCGGATCAATGCTCGCTGTTGGGCGATCGGTTGGCTCAGTCGTGGTCTTATAATTAGAAATCTCAGTCAAGCTAAACGGCTCCTATAGGAAAGGAAAAGCACCCTAAAAATAGAATAGGGCTATAGCAAAGGCGTCAAAGTAAAAGCGCTATAGAGAGAACTATTACTCTTCCTAGATCTCTTACTTCAGACTTCGGTAAAGGAACAATAGATCTTATAGCTAGTAGTACTACCCAAAGAAAGAGACAAGAGACAGAGGCTTTCCTGTCAAAGAAAGGAAAAAGTCATTAATATAGTAAACTGCCTTTCTTTTCGTACTTCGGGCACGCCATGGAATTACGAAATAGTTTCATCGTCTCCAGTTCACCGCAAGCTTACGCGGTCTGTAAGTTGTATGAACTACTCTAGATGTGATAGTTCATGACACTAAGCATGAGTTTCATTGTAAGGAGTAAAAAAGGATAAGACATCAGTAGCTCCAGAATGAGAGAAGGGTATAGTACATTGGGATTGAAAAGCGTGTATGTAGCGATTTGAATGAAAAGAAATAACTATTGGGAAAACCTCTTTCGTTGCACCCAGACTGACCTACGCCCAGAAAGAAACGACCACACACTACGCCAGCTTGGTCCATGCGCAGGAAGAGGGTGTCGGCCTGAGCCACCAGGAAACCCTCGAAAGATAGGAAGACGAATATTGCCCTAGAAAGAATCGGTCTCGTACAATACAATAAGAAAAAGAAACGAAACTGCCTTATATTATTAAGTGAAGCTCCTTGCTTTATAGTAATTGCGTCCGAACTACCTTTCCCTCCATCGCCCTTTAACTAAGAGGTCCCGACTCCCATTGGAAAAAACGAGGACTTTTTGCCAATGACCATTAGAAGAAGGGTTCGGAAGAATTCAGATGTTCGGTACCCCTCTTGGGAGGCACTTTCTAACCAGTCCGCAGTTTCGTCCCCGAATAACAACTCCTCCGAGGAAGTGAGGACCTTCTTCGATCAACCAGGACCTGACAATCTTTCTGCGACTACGTTGGCTCAATCTGCAAACCGACCGGACAGACGTGATAGATGTTTTCCCCGCTTAGATCTGGTTGCGTTACCTCTCTCTCGCTCGGGTGGGAGCCACGATCCGACGGCACCACTAGCGACTGAAGTATTAGCCCTGGTAGTAGTATATGATCCATCTATTGAAGAAAGGCCTAGAGCAGCACCTAAGTAAGAAATAAACGAGAGGAAGGCGCCACGCACGCCTTCTCAAGGGCTACCACTACCACAGCTGGCAAAGCCCGCATGAGCCGGACATCCAGCAATGAGGTGCCGAGCAGCTTCTCGTTCTCGAAAGCCATCTTAATGCAGCAGCAGCAGTGCTGTCGATCCCGATCTCGATCTGAAGTAGCAGAGCCAGTTGCATCGTAAGTCAGAGCATCAATCTCTTTATCCAGTACTGTCTTTCTTTTTTCCGTCGATCATGCCCACCGAGGGCCTAAGATTCAGCAGATCTAGTTCCAGGCAAAGAGTTGGATCAACAGCCCAATCTTCGTTTCTCTTTTCCGTTAACGGACAGGGACCAAAGGTGACAGCTATTACTTCCGCTTTCGGTCGTTATGCATTCCTTTACGAGCTCTACAGCGAAAATTCCCGATAGAAAGAAAGACCCAGGGAATAGATAAGGTAAATCAAAACCGATAGCTATATTGGTGGTGCTGTTCCTTTACCGACTCCGTCTGTCTCAGATCTTTGGTTGGCGGACCATCGGCTGCTTATTGCAAAGTGTCTTATCGAAGCCTAGCCAAACGGTTAGACGTTTTTAGAGGATGAATGCTGCCTTTGCTTCCGCTATCCAAAGCCTCCGGATCTTAAGATTTCGGATTCTATGGTGAAGCCCTTCTTTCTAGTTGGCACGGATGAATCAGTTGGTAAACTCACGAAGAGAGGGCTTTTTATTATTATTCTGGGAACAGATCAATAAAGGTTGACATGACCTCTACGATCAATCGCCGCTAAGGGCTCGCAGCCATACTTCAATGGTCAAGTGTACTTTCTTTGCTTGGTCCTTCGGGTGTACGGGCAATCTTATTCTTATTAGTACGAAGTGTAGATCCTGCTACTAAGGGAACGATTGATTCGGGGCATGATTTCAGTAAAGTTTTCGCCCATAGAACGACGAACACCAGTGGGGGGAACCAGCGCTTAGTAAGCGGCGGATCTGGCGCTCAAATGCGTCCTATCTTCCGCACTACATCAAAAAAGATTTAGCTCCTGATCAGTCGTCGTCTTCCTTGTACCCCCCAACTCATGCCGCACAAGATCTAGAGGTCTTTCTCTTTCACGCTTCCGGAGCTTTTCGATAGAATCAGGTTTTTTCTGTAATATCTGATATTCCCTAGGGCGGCCTTTCTTTACCTCAAGGTTGGCGCTGCCTCCCACCTGAAGGGCCTAATAATAACCCTTTCATAAATATATGTGCTCTCATTTCTTTCCATCACAAGTTTTGAATCCTAAGAATGACCACTGCGCGGGGAGGGTCGCATAATCGAAGGAATCTTGATCGTTATTCCTCAAACAAAATGGTGCGAACGTACTGTTATTAAATAATGGCATGACCCGGGCCCTCACACTTTTCCACGAATAACTCTTCAATGAGCCTTTTCTTGCCCTCATTCTGGCGGGACCCCCGCTCTTTCCATGTGTTCTTACTATGAAAAGAAGGATCCAGCTTCTTTAGTGGTATTACTAAATAGTCCATCCAGTAAGGAGAAATTGTATTCGTACGCTCCCCAGTGTGCATACATAGATGTATGGTAATTATTCGGTGAATTGTCCGTTTTCACTTCTTTGAACTCGTAACTGATTCTTACGTACGATTTACCGACAATTTCGTCTTCACTCGCACTTTTTTTTGTCGGCATATCGTCCGCTCTTGTGAGATTGAGGTTGTGTTGATCGGTCCAAGTAAGTTCCTTCACCCCGCTAGGTCCTCCTTGTGCTTTCAGAAGGCACTTTCAATGTACCAACGAGTGAAGCTCGTGTAGAGAGTGAAGTCTTTTTAAGACCTTCGCGATCGGAAGGAGTGTAGCGTAGTGAACGGCTAAGTGTTCTCTGAAATCTTAAGAGTTATAGCTCCTTGTTATCTGTAGCTCTTACATGTCCCTTCGTTACCGAGTTGAGCTTTAGTCGAGTAGTTTTCTTTTTCAAGAACAACTGACACTTTCAGTAAGTAAACTGAGTGAGAGAGCGGAGATCCCTTTGCGAGCGAACGGAGCAAGTAATATCGACAAGCACTTCTTACAGGGCTGGTCTCAACATTTATATTCGACTGGGTTGAGGACTACATATTCTTTCCCCCTCAAACCAGGTCTTTTTTTGATTTCTCTAAATACCACCTATCTGTATTGGCTGCTCGCCCTAAACGATGAACCTTTCCTGTTTTATATTTCTATTTACCTAACGGGTCGAGCGAGCTGAACTTCCTTTTCCCTATCTAATCCGTTGGCTTTGGCACCTGCTCTAAAGCAAGCAAATAGGTTCTCCCCTTATAGATGGCCCCCTTCACATGCTTGCTGGATTACAGGTTGGCTTGCTAGCTAATAGGGCTTAGAGCCCAGGGAGCGGTGAAATTGTTCAATCTGAACCCTTTAAGAGAGAAGAAACCTTCGCCCACCCACCATGCTACGCGAAAGATGAACTTCAACTTCAATAAGTAACCTTTAGTAGCCCATTTCTCTCTTGAAGGGCTTTGGCCCCGGGCCACAAGTTGAATTACTTTATTTCACCCAGAAAGGAAAGGACATGTATACGGAACTTGAATGTTACCAACTCCCAAACAAACCCGTGAAGTGAAGGTTGTTGGAAAAGTCAATGATTGTGTAGTCCAGTCCCCGGAAAAGAAAATCCTTATGTCTATTCAAGTAGTGGAAGTTCCTGGCTTGTGTTGCTTAACGCTACACATGCTATTCGAAGGAATAAGAGACGCGTCCTCATTCAACAACATCGGCCCTGCTTTGGTTTGTTCATTCCTTGAGGTAAGGTGGCATTCCCTAATATTGGTGGAAGAGCTGCAATTCATGTTGTGGCAACAACCACCCCGCAACAAGACGCATTAGATGGAGTTCAACCTAGCACTGACTTGAATCACTGAACTCGCCTCAGACTAGCTGTATTCCCCAGTCCCCAAGCAGAAGCACTCTCACTTCCACAAAGGTAAGCAAGACTCTTTCTTGATCGGACAACAGGAACTCATTTCTTGATCACCGACACCGAAAGCAGGACTAAAAAAAGCAGCAGTCAAGAACAGTTTTGGAGAACTCTCATTCGGCTTGTCGGTCGGAATAAAGCGGTAACCTTTTGACTTTGCTGAACACTTATATATTTCTATTCTCTTTCTCTGCTTGAAGTTCCAAGCCAAAGAGCTGAGTCTGGGCATCACTGCCTTAGGACTGCGAATATCCCTAGTCGTCAGAGCTTGGCTAGTTACTTCTATTAAGGTGATGGCACAGTCTTAGTTCAAACCCGGGATCACTTTCATCTAGCTAGGCTGCTTGCACAAGCTATCGATAAGACTAAACAGAAGAAAGGGGACTTCTGTAGAGGGAAGCACTAGCCTTACGAGGACAGCACGAGGGGCTAACTAAACGGATGTGCTCGGGGACAGCCCGGAAAGAATCAGTAGGCAATGATGAAGAACACAGCTTCGCAATGAATCTTCTTTGCTGGGTACGATTACCCCACTAAGAACGAGGAACACAGCTTAACAAAGAACCCCATATTTAGAGGAAAGAGATCAAAAGCAGACGCAGTGAAACCGGGTTAAAGAACGCGTATCTCCGAACTTAACTAAAAGTCAAGCAAAAGAGGTTCACTCGAGCAAGGGATTACATCGCCTAACTAGAGGAAGCCTTCAATTCCCTTAGTGTGAAATGGGTAGTTTTCAAAAAGTAGAAGAAACCGGGTTTTTTTAACCCTTAGGTCGGTTGAATGCTTATTCCATTCAGGAAACTCTTCAACCAGGTCAGATCACTTGATATTACTACCCGGAACGAAAGGCAAGGATCAAAGCTCTTCCTTGAGGCTGGCTCAGCTAGTCTTTCCAATTGCTAGACATTTATCCGATGGCTAGTGGGGAGCTGTTTCGAGTCCTCACTGATCGTAGTGAAACTACCAGCCGAAGCGGGTTGAGTGACCCTCTTATCATCATCCGAGGCAAGAACAAACCGTAATAGCAGAGTCGCTATTACTCTCAGAACCGCTATCGTCGAATCTTCCTAAGGTAGTTCATACTTGCTTACTCGTAAGGTAGTTGACTTTCGCAAGAAAACGGATGTAGACGGATGCGCTACCGCGCAACGGCTTTCGCGCTAGGCGCTCACTCCGTTGCTTGGTCTACCGCACCATTCAAACCAATATCGCGCTAGCGCTCACTCCGTTGTTTGGTCGTGCCGGGTAAACGGATGAGCGCGCTAGCGCGAAAGCCTTGCTTGGTTAGGGAAATTGGGTTGATGCCCAAAAACACGGGGTTTCATGAAATTGACCACTTGACGTGACGCCGTTCACTCGTCAACTCTTGTTTTAGCTCAAAAACACGGGGTTTCATGAACTTGACAACAAATCGACATGGAACCCACTCGTAAACTCGAGGTCTACCCCAAAAACACGGGGTTTCATGAAATGTTCACGTAAACAACTCATCGTTCACTCGTAAACTCGTGAAATAGCTAAAAAACACGGGTTTGATACAAAAAACAACTCTCACATATAACAACTCTTACTTAACGTGAACTAACCAGAAGACGTAAACGACACGTTACGTGGTTCACTCAACACCCCGACACTTGACTCAAGAGAAAGCTCAAAAGCCCGTTCACTACGTTCACTGACAACACCACGAGGTATAACTCAAAACCACCAGACGGTCGAGCGACTTCGTGCCCCTTCTTGGTACCATTAGGATATCGGTTTCACGCGGTTGTACGATGTCTAAAAGGATGGCATTCTGCCTTAACCACACAAGTCAGCAAGTCAACCACCATCGATGCCGTTCACTCTGTTCACTCGTTCCAGCTACTCTTCTTAAGGCACACACGGGCATCTCTGTCCTTACCCGGCACGAGTAAGCAAGTATTTACTACCTTTGATTACGTGGTCAAGACCCGGTACTACGGGTATGAGATGTGGCAGAAAATACCAAGAAATGGGTGTAGAACCAACTCGCAGAAATGCCCGGTCAAAGAAGGGCTTGCTAGAACTCTGAAGAAAGGCTTAAAGCAGAGCTTTCTCACTGACTCAGGAAAGGCTCAATCATCAGAAATGGTTCGAGGAGAGCTTCAATCGAAAAAAAGCCTACTTATTCTACTTCTACTCGAAAACCTTATTAGGCAGTAGTGGCAAGCAAGAGCTAATGTTATCCACTGACTGTATTCACTAGTCTCCTTCTCTGGTGAGAATGGAGATGTATAAAGTGACTTAAGACCCTCCCCTTACCTTACAAGTAAGCAAGTAAACTACCAGCAAGAAAACTCCTGCAGCGCTAGCGCGCTCATCCCTTGCTTGGTCCTTACGACACAGACTTCTTCGAAGATTGGCAAGGGGCCTCTTGGGAATCGAACCTCTCAAGAGATTCCTTTTTTTTATACGATGTCTACATGCAAGCAAGATGGGTGTGGGTTATCCACATCAAAGAAAAGATAGAAAAGAAGGATGGATAGCGCGTGCAAGCCCCTATCTTCAGTCTCATTTTTTTTTAGGGAGTTTGGGCTTCTTGTGTGTGAGAAAAGCAAGAGAGAAAAGAGACTGTCTTTGGATGAGTCTAGATCTGGCTTCTTGTCTGTGCTAGCTAACCTGATATCGGAAGCTTTGTAGCTCCCTGTGTACTCGACTATTCACTCCATGTTGACTTTTAAGCATTCCAGTTTACCTCGCTGCTCTCCATCCTTTCTTTGTATGGATTCACTTACTGGCCTTCTTGTCGAGTCTTGAAGGAGGATGAGTGGTATAGTGATCCTATGGCTCAATCATGGTTTAGCCGGCCCAATGGTGCATACTCCCCTTCCATGTCAACCGGAAGCAAGGGTCTCTTGATCCTATCTTGTCATCACGTGAAGCGCAAACTCCTCCTAATCCGCTTCTGATCGATGATGAGAGCCTTTATCTTCTGTGTCTCTACTTGTTGACGGCCAAGAACTCAAGTGAGATTGAGCTGCTTCGGAAAGCGGTATCCATCTGAATGAGACTGACGCAACCTAGGGTGACAAAGATAGATAGGGTGAATGCTTAGAGTAAGATCAAGCAAGAGTTTGAAAGGGGGCATCCGCCTTAGAGAAGGGAGCCCTTTGTCAAGCGATTGGAGTGACCACAGAAGCGGAACGAGTTTCACGGAACAGAAAAGGGAAGAAGGCTTTAAGTTAGGGTTGCAGTGGATCTCTGAAAGAAGAATAGAGAAAGGCTCAATCGGAAAAACAAAACAGACAGTAGAAACTGTGGGCATGATAATCAAACGTTCGTTGCAGTGAATGGTTCTGAGGCAACCACGGGACCCGGAGACTCCTTCCTTCCCTCCTCCTATATACGCGATAGAGAGGGAGAAGCCCTCTTCATATCCCAAAGTGCTTCAATCTCAACCGGCCTATTCTAGTCCCTGGAAGCGGCTTGCTGTGCTATTAGCCATTCTCCCCCTTTCCCGCTGGCCCGTAGCGGACTCTCGAGAAGAGAAATATAACTGCTAGTTTCGGCTATCTTTCCTGTTCAAATAAAGCAAGTGGACCAACTCGAACGTAGCTTGCTTTCCGGGTGTCGGTATAGGTAGGTCATAGAAAGAAAAAAGTGCTTTTCGGTAAGCGTTATTAGCTTCCGGCTCATTCGTATGCTCATCCTATTCATGTCACCATAACCTGTAAAAAACCATCATTTCAAACCATCCTGTTACAGGGAATCTTTGGATATCAGTTCGAAGGGAGCGCCGAAGACCGAAAGTGAACTAGCCCTACTCGTGTACAGAGATGGCACCCTCCCACTCACTGGACCAAACACCTTAAAGGTATTGAAGGCGAACCCACCTTTAGTCGATGTTCCACGTTCTCCTGCCTATAAGGTAGTTTTGACTTTCGCAAGAAAACGGATTAGGACGGATGCGCTACCGCGCAACGGCTTTCGCGCTAGGCGCTCACTCCGTTGCTTGGTCTACCGCACCATTCAAACCAATATCGCGCTAGCGCTCACTCCGTCGTTAGGGTCAGGCTTCATGGTCAGATATGAATTCCCGATGCAACAAGTAATGACGCCAATGGCGTAGAGCTTGTACTATAGCGTAGAACTCCACGTCATATGTTTCGAATTTCCGCTTGGCATCATTTCACTTTTTGCTTTAGAATGCAACGGGCTTCTTGACTTAAGACTGCGCCAACTCCCACATGAGATGCATCACAAGACACCTCAAAGATTTTCTCAAAATCAGGGAGTTTCAAAACTGGAGCTTGGGTCATCTTGGTCTTTATGTCTTCAAAATGGAGTGGCTGCTGCAGTCCATACAAAAGGTCCTTTCTTCAAGCACTCACTAATGGGTGCGGTGCCATTATGGTGCTTAAGTTTCTAATGAACCTCCGGTAAAATGTGGCCAATCCATGATCGCACTTCATGAATATTAGTGGGGACGGGCCAATCTACTATGGCTTGGATCTTTTCGGGATCTGCTTCAACTCCTTTAGCTGAGACTAAGAATCCCAAAAAGATAACGGAAGGACACAAAAAAGTGAACTTCTTGAGGAAGATATAGAAAGATTCTTGCCTTAATAACCTTAAAAAGTTGTCTTAGGTGCTCTTCATGATCTTCGGCAGTTCGGCTGTAAACAAGGATGTCATCAAAATAGACCACGATGAACTTACCGATGTAAGGCCTCAACACCTGAGTCATCATTCGCATGAATGTGCTCGGTGCATTGGTTAGCCCAACAAAAAAAAGGCATGACTAACCATTCATATAGACATCTTTCGTTTTGAAGGCAGCCTTCCATTCATCTTCAGGCCTTCTCCGTCTTTGATGGTATCCACTTCTGAAGTCTATTTTGGAAAAGATAGTGGAACCAGCGATCATATAAAGCATGTCGTCTAGCCGTGGGATAGGGAATCCATATTTCATGGTTATTTTCTTTATAGCTTGGCTATCGACACACATGCGCCACGATCCATCCTTCTTAGGGGTAAGCACGGCTGGAACTCCGCAAGGGCTCATACTTCCGCGAATGAAACCCTTCTCCAGTAGTTCATCTACCTGTTGCTTGAGCTCGGCATACTCCGATGGGTTCATGCGGTAGGCAGGCAGATTTGGCAGAGTGGCTCCTCATTTCTTGTATGTCAAAAGCCCTAACGACAAGTAAACCTTCAATCATGGAGTAGTATAAAGTTACTTATTCCCACCCTAATAGATTGTATAAGACGTTAATACTTGCTTACGCAACACCTACCCAATCTATCTTTTACACAGACAACGTTCTCAATCTTAGATCTTACACCGGACTAGATTACCGGCCCAACAGGTCGAGCACAAGTATGCGCTACCTTGACCTATAGCGTTGGGCACACAGGTTCCGCCGACTTCTCAATCACGCAGATTGCAAACGTCGAAAGATGAAACATTTACTACGATATTTCATCACTCAATCGCCGAATGATCTTTCTATTGACTTACTATAGTCTTATACAATCTTTTTATGTTTAGACAAGACAGATTGAAAGCAAAGTTCTCACGAATCAACAAAATAGTTCCCAATTCAAGATCTTAGTCTCTGATAACCGGCTTTCCTGCTCCCGCTAGGAGCAAGACTAGGGTCGTGGTCCTTGTTGCTTTGTCGATGATTGATTGAAAAAAGTGGGGCGAGACTCATCTGATCAAGGATGATTTCTATTCAACTCTTCTTACTATAAGAAATTCGATCTTGCTTAGATCATCGGAAGAAGTCGTTCTTGTTGTTGCCGATTGAAGGGATGAACTCTATAAGCGACCGCTTGATTTGATGCAGAATCTGCACATCGAGAAAGAGCCTATTGAAAGGAGAATTCCTGAATAACAATCAATAGTGCAGGTTGACAGGGATAGACAGAGAAGTCTCGACTTCGCTTGTTTCGGAATGCACTACTTCCAATGCTCTAAACTAATATCTGGATTGGCTTTCTTCTTTTTATAATAAGAGGTGCACTGAGCCTTATAGCCATCGGCGTATCCGCTTACAGAGCTGATGCTTTTCACATCTTTACCTTAATATATTGAGCAGCCTACCTTGACATATGAGTTTGTCTTTGTTCGGTCTGCTGACATTCAGCATGTAAGGAGCACTTCCTTGGGGCAAGCTCGCTTCGCAGATTTCATAGTTTCATCGAGGGAGTTATGAGTTGGGCTAAGTATGAAGCTGGACTGGGCCATCTTAGGAAGCGATTTCAAAAGGTAGGAGGCTGGGGAAGGGAAGGCAAGTGAAGTGAGGCGCCGAAGGTGGACGCGATTACTATAAAGCAAGGAGCTTCACTTAATAATATATGGGTAGTGAGGACTATATTACTATAAAGAAAGGAGTCGGTGAGGGCTTTCGAGGAGCAGGAACCCCTTTCCATAGGGGAAGTTTTGACACGTTCTGGACACTCACAATCCATAGAAGCAAGAAAGAATGCATTTACAAAGCACTTCTTTTTCGACTACAGCAGCTCGTTGATCCGCTCACTACTCGTCTTGGCAGGAAGATTGACCTCTCGATCGACCAAACCTCGCATGACATTAGCGGTCTCACTTGCTTGGAACTACCCTCTCTGATCTGAAAGACTGATGCTTGCTCGCCAGGCAAGATATCAATTATTACAATGAAAGGTTTGATTTTTCTGCTTCGCTTGTGGCATATAACATGTGACCACATCAAATCAATGAATGCCACGTGTCAAGAAGAATTGTGAGGTGTAGTGATTGCGGTTGTTCTCAACCAAACATTAAACGTGAACGAGCTCTTTAGCGCCCTATGGTGCTGCTACTGTGATGCTTGGCCGAGCGTCCCTCCCTACCGATGTCTCGATCCAGCACATTTAGACCAGTCCTAGCGGACAGGACAAAACCTTCCCTTGGGGAAAGCCAGTCTGAGGGAACAAGGTACTTGATTGGTCATTCCACTATCACTCGATAACAGGAAGTACAGGGTTGGCCTTATCTCTGAAAGCCCTATTGATGGATTCTGGCAAACAAATGAAGGCCAATCGCACTCTCGCTTTTACTGTTAAAGCTCGAAGAGCCTTGGCTTAGCTGCTTCCATTAAGGCGCTTGCGGTGAACGGGGATATTTATTAACCGCTCCGTGGGACTCCTTCCCTACGCTACTATGAGATGATAGGATTTGCTTGCGAGGGTGAGGGAAAACACAACTTCATCACATTATTAATACAGCAGCAACGAACAATCGAAATAGGTATCGCGAACTCTCACTCTCAAGCTCAGAGGCCGAATTTGAGAGAGATTTGAGATGTCGAGATTGAAATTGATGAACTTCTTATGCTAATTAACTTGATCTTTTCTCCCGTATTCGTCTTTACTTTACGAACGTCTAGGTTTCCTCGGGCAAGAAAAATAGATATTCGTTCTAGATGTAAGTAAATCCTACCCAGGCCTATATATAGCTTGAGAGCCCATATTTGGTTAAGAAAGAGTTTTGTTCGAGAGGAAAGAACTATCAATTTTTGAATAAATAAAGGTAAGCATTCTCGAGATCCACCTGCTGAGGGAAGCGAGCTTAGTCACTTTTGCCATATAGGAAGAGAGAAAGCCCTTGCAATTGGAGTGGTTGATCTACCCATACCATGGTGCTCCTACTCCACTGTCAACTGATCGAACTAGACTGATCTAGCGACACTAGCATCTATCCAGAAAGGGGACAGTTGGAAAGAATATCTTTCTTGTCTCAGTAAATAGTTTAGGAAAGTGAAGAAATGCGGATAGGCCGGTAAGAGTTTACTTGTGAGTTCAAGACTGACCAACAGAGAGAACTGAATTCACTGTAGTGTAATATCACACGTTGTTGAATCCATTCCTCGCTCCCCTTAGTGAAGTGAGGACGACAGGCAAGGAGTCATCCCCGGCGGACCCAGAGTTCGTTTAATATAAAGTACCGAGTTGTAGTTGCTCGAGTTAAAGACCTCGCTAATTGAAAACACATATAAAAGAGGAGGCGAGTGAGTGTAACGAACGGATAAAGCAATGTAAGGCTCAAATTCAGCTATGGTTGCGAGAAAGAGATCAAGCTAGGCGAGCCCGGAAAGCCAGATATGAGTTCGAGTTCTTTTTCCGTAACACCTGGCTATTCTCCCGGACCGGTTCGGTGACAAGAAATAGACGAGCCTAACCTTACCAGTTAGGAGCTAACCTTGCTTCGCAACCTCTAGATTGATTTCACCCTCGGTAAGAGAAAAAGAAGCAACGGCTAGAATGATTCAATTCAAGCCAGGTAAGGTTAATCTAAAACAAATTGGCTTGCCCGTCCGGAACGGATAGGGTAGTTGGTAAGAAAAGGAAGCTAGGGTTCGGGTAGTTTACAGAACAGGTTGAGGTTTCAATCATCTCTTTCAAAGCAGTAAGCAGTTAACAGTTTCAGTGAGGCTCGTGCTTCTCGCAAGTCATCACTGGCCGATCGCATTGCTCCTTTTCCATGCCGAAAGCGGTAGTACATAAACTCTTCTTTGATTGGTCCCCTCCCGAACGTATAGGATTGACAGCTTCGATTGACCACTTGACTCACGAGACGAGATAGTCCTTGAAGTTCAGTCCTGGTTTTTGATATTCATGAGTTTTCCTAATTCTATCGTCTAGACAGCCAAAATTGCGACATTTGAACAGACGATGTTGCGACATTTTGTATTGGAAAGATCGTATGTTACGTGATCCTGTCCTCATGTCCCGTCCCTAGGTTCTTTATCCCTTCCTGTCCACATTCTCTGATCTCTTTCTTTATCCTTTCTCGTAGCCATTAGTGCTATATTCGGAGTTACGGGCCATCTTCTAACAACAAAGGAAGAGTGGGCCGAGAACCATTAGTGTCTCGGAGTGAGGGGCCTAAAACAGTTGAAGATTCATAGCAGTTGCCGGACTACCGGGCCAGATGTTGATTAATAGGAAGACTTGTTAGAGGTAGCGGAGTACCGGGCCAAGACACCACTCCCGAGGAAAAGCGGCGGAACTCAAATTCACTAAGCCCATCCTGTGTCCGGTCCTAGGGAAGCCTACAGAAAAGCTCGTTATCCACCCTCCCAAACCCGGCACAGAAAGGAAGGCTTTCTACGACCCAACCAGGACTTTCACTTATGACATAACCAAAGTTGATGCAATCTTTGACTTTTTGTACAAAGAGAAAGTGATCCATTTCCCTGCTGGTCATTTCTTTCCTCCTATAGAAGAAAGAAGGAAGCGGGAGTATATAGATATGATAATTGGGGTCATACAATTAATAACTGACCCCTTTTTCGTTACACTCGACAGGACTCACTCGCCCAGGTGCAAGAAGAGAGTCATTGGCTCCGACATAAGGCAAGTGATGAGCCACAGGAATTCCCCACGATGAGAGGTACGGCCTCGGGTCCAATGCCACTCAAAAGCGGAAGCTGTGGGCTTCCGAGAGCCCCAGCACAGAGCATCACCTCCCCCTTTTCACGCACCATTGCATGGTGGTATCGCCCTCTTTGGTCGCGAAAAAGAAGGCCAATTGCCGATTGCTTCGATCCAGAATAAGGCGAAGAAGAGGCTAAAATCATTCTTTCAACACTTGCATAGACAGCCACTCGAATATTCGATTCGCATAGCTGAGGAGATCAGCAGCACTCTGTCTACGACCAGAACTGTCGAATGTCGAACCACCAATCTTGGTACCCACTGAATGATCCAAAGTAAAGCCATTATCATTATAGGGATCAACACCGGCTTCCAATAGGCCGTCTCTGACTGCTGCCGATTGCCAATTCTTGAGCTCCGGCCTAAAGACGATAGCCCTCTCAACCCACTCATAGGACGGGTTCGCCACTCTGAGGTCCCAATTCACCCCTGACCTTCCATAGAATTCTTGATCGGCTCGACTATAGAACCCGGCATTGAAAGAAAGGAAATTTGTGGACAGACGAGAGACTACAGTCATGGACAGACTCCAGACCGATAAGCGTTAGCAGACGAGACTGGTTGGACAGAGCAAGCAAGAGACCTCTTCCCTCTTGCAAGAGTTTATACCGATGACCGGAATATTGAATAAAAAAAGACAGGGCAATAACGATGAAGGAATTTGAGCGCTGATGTAGCTAACAGCCACCTTCATAGTCGATTCATTAGGGTCGTCACCTTCTACCCAACTAGTGGAAGTATCCACCGTTTTCTTTGTCTGTTAAGCCTCACAGCTATGGGACTTCCTAAAGAAAACCGCAATCGCAGTTTATCAACCACTCACAAGACCACCGAGATCTTCGACTTAGCTCCCAAAGGTAATCCACCCGGCCCTTCCCCAACCTATACAAGGGGAGCGGAAGATAACGAAAGGGAGACAAAGTCCTAACTAAATCATAACACAAGCTACCCATTCCATCTATCATATCAGTCGAGTCGATCCGATTCGTTCTTATCTATAGATAACGCAAGAGAGAACTTATGACCTCGCGGATGGAGAGGGATTCGAACCCCCGGTATTCCTATCAATACTTCGGTTTTCAAGACCGACTCTTTCAACCGCTCAGACATCCATCCCCTTCGCGCTTCGCCCGCCCTATCTATCCGCGCGCTGGCAGGTAGGGGCTTCTCTATGTGATTCGCTACGCTTGCTTGCGCCTATCGGCGCGGCGGACTCTATTGCCTGCCGGTTAGCGAAACCTTTCCGGTAGTACGAATCGCTACGCTTCGCTTGTTTCTATATGATAATATGCACCTTGGTTGCTGCGCTCCCTGCGGGTAATAGCAAGAGAGTAAAGAACGAATGATCCTCCAAACAAAAAGAGTGATTGAGTCCGACTCAAGCGAGTGAGTGAAAGGCGTGGCAAGAGAGCGAGTTCGACTCGCGAACGATCAGCAAGTGAAGGACCGATCCTTTTGCGCCAGTACTGTTGCGAGACCGGTACTTGGCGGCTCACGAGCAACATATAGACTAAGGTTGCCCATCACTCCCTCGCTCTTTTTTGAAGGCCTTTCTATTCTCTTTCGTCTATGGTTCCTCCATAAGAACACTGAACGCCCAGCTTCGCAGAGCAGCTCTCTCCCCAGCCCACAGCATAGTGTGGAATCTAGATCGTTTTATCTAGCACAATCTCTTTTAGATATAAAGGTGTTCTGACTCTATTGGATCAAGTCATAACCTACGCCTTCTACTAGTATACTACTATGGAGAGACTAAGCTCTATTTCAGAGATTGGACTCTCTTACTGTGATTAGCCCCTACTAGTAAGAAGCTGTTCCCGAGCCAGGTTCCCTTTTGGGCTAAAAAGTCCCTTGAGCCGTGGAATCCCTTTTGTCTTGATTTAGGGGAATAGGCGCATTGATTAGGTTACGTGGTTCGAGCAATCTGCAGGAAGTTTCTTTTTTCTTTATTTTAGTCTTTGACCATTTATTTATATTAAAGTAAGACGGATAGGGCATATTTGACTAGGAAGCAAGCAAAGTGTTCCAAACCTAGAATCCTACTTTGATGGTTCTGGCTCCATTCTATCTACGACGCGTCGAATTGACCAGGAAAAAGAAATCCTGAGTGAATGGATCGAGAGAGGCTGATAGAGTTATCTTAGATGTAAACCAGTCAGTCCTTGTCAGCAACAGTGGTACCGATGGCCAAACAAGTGAGTGGCCCGTCACATAGTCAGCCTTGAGCCTTCTTTTCCTAAGCACAATGAGACTAACGGTTGGCGAGATCAAAAGAGTGCCCGCAGGCCAGAGATCTGACTTAGAAAGGAATCGAATGACTTTTAGTGGTTCGGTTATTCTTTCTCTATTTATTGAAAGAGCTTCATTTATGCACTTCTTTTTGACTATGTATGGAACAAAGAAGAAAAAGCCTTCTTTCGAAAAGGACAGAGAGAAGGGATTACCACTCAGCAGTAGGCTCTTCCTCAAAACCCAGCAGTATGCCAAGTCCCACGGCCTGCTGTGCCAGTGAACCAGGGCCAACCTAACTTGATCGAACAAATCTATGGCCCTAGATTACAAAGAATTGTAGAGCTGCAAAGTGAGTAGTACGAGGGGCTGCCATGAACTGACTGACTATATGAACGGCATGAGCTATGTCAGGTCTGTTGACAGTGAGATAGACAAGACTCCCAACTAACTGACGATAAAGTGTAGCACTAGATATAGGAAGACCATATGTGGGAGTGAATCGAACCCTCAAGAGGAGTGGGAGCTGTGTGATTAGAAGAAAGACCCGCTCGAGATAAGAGATCAGAGGCATATTTCTCCTGTGCTAGAAAATAAATAGTCATCTGAATCAGAGGAGACCGAGGAAGTCATTTTGAGAGAGGCAAGGTCCTTCATCTCAAACTGGTGACTCAAGAATTGTTTGAGATCCAAGATAGCCTTCGTGTCATCACCTGTAATGATCATGTCATCTACATATATAAAGATGGAATGTCTGCCCCTTGTTTGTCTCTTTTCCGCATGAAGAGAGCGGTATCATGTGGACTAGATAAGAAGCCAAGATGACGGACCGTAGAGCTCCATTTTGCAAACCATGGCCCTTGGGGATTGCTTTAAACCATAAAGAGCACGACGCAAAAAACCTTATTATATATATGTCTTTATTTAAAAAAAAATCTTGAAAGAGGGTTGCCCATAAAAGTTCTCCCAGCAAGTGGAATCCTAGAGGAGGAAGAAGCGCCAGTTTTTACATTCTTTAAAGTAAGATCCTTCCTCCAGTCTGTCTCTAAATAGAAAGAGCTTAATCAGCCAGCAAGAAGTGTATTCTTACTCTCCTGTCTCAGAAGTTTCTTTTTTCTTTATCATACTGTTTATTAAAAAATTAATAATAGCTTACCCTCTCCCTGTTTGTCTTTCCACTTCCGTCGTTCAGGAACAAACACTTCGCCTAATTCTTTCTTTTGAATCCCGGCCCGGGTTTTCTCCACTAACCAATTACGTTACGACCACTGAACAAACTTGGTTGACGAACATGGTTTATGCGCCGCTAATGTAGCGGCTTGTCGAGCATTTGACAAACTCACACCATCCATTTCAAATGGGATTTGTCCCGTGGACACACGAGCAATCCAACCCGTAGGATTTCCTTTTCCTCTTCCCATTCTTACTTCTGTAGGTTTCCCGGTAATAGGGAGATCCGCGAGAACTCTTACCCATATCTTACCATTTCTTCGGAATTGTCCGCTCATAGCACGATGGAATTGTCCGATTATAGCCCGACGCGCTGCTTCAATGGCTCGATATGAAAGACGACCAGCTCTACAACTTTTAGTGCCATATCTTCCAAAACCAAGTTGTGTACCGTCCGGTTTGCAAGCCCTACCACTATTTCCCTTACGATATTTACTATATTTCGTACGTTTCGGATATAGCACGCCCCTTTTTTTTACTATATGAAATCCACACTTTGACACCTAAGATTCCGTAACGAGTAGATACTTCCGCAGGAGCATAATCTATTTTCTGGTTAAATACATTACGAGATGTTTTTCCATACTTTCCGCATTCAGTTCTAGCTATTTCTGCACCTTTTGATCGACCTGAACAACATATACGGATCCCCTTTTTTCATTACTAATAGAATATCCAACACTATTTTACTAAAAATGGAACGAAATGATCTTGTTTTGTTTCTCGGTTGAAAAGAGATGTCTTGAGCAATCGAAGAAGCACTTTTTTAAACAGATTTGATCTTGACCGACTCAATTAAGGTATTAGTGTTTGTTCTATTAGACAACAAAGATCGCATTTTTTTCACTTCGTTCAAATAATAGTTGTACCCGTATGGAATTCTTCTGTTTCTCAGTATGATCTCTATCATCATCTCTATTCCCTTTATCAATTCTCCTATCCCACCTAGGTCTATGAATTTATCTACCAATTCCATTACCTTATCCTTCCCCATGAGGTTCCAACATTTTCTCCTTAATTGACCTAGGAGTTGTTCCCGGGCATCCTAAAAAAAAAGGTTATTATACATCCCAACCCCATCCCTTAAAAAGAAAAAGGTAGCACCGAAGAAAGGAAAGAGTGAGATGGTGGTTTTTGTTGTTCCCGCGAAGCGAAGATCATTCGCTTGGCGAATGAAGTAGGTCAACCTCTTTTTGGCTTCGGCCAAACACTTTTTCTCGCTGGTCGAGCTTTCTACAAAAAAAGGTAATAACGTAACCTTCTCTACATAGCTTCGCTCGCCTGACCTCGCTTTCATACTTCTTTGACCTCAGGACAGTTTGAGTTCTATCGCTTCGCTTGAGCCTGTGGCCGTGGTCTGATCCTGGCTTGCTTGAGAGCGGTCTTCTACCAGGCTTGACTTTCCTTTCCCGTTACTTGAACTTGAACTGAAAAGGGTACGCACGTTATGCGCTTTCGAACTTTCTTTCGGCAACAGTAGCACTTTCTGTCTCTACTCTATACTTTGCTACTCTCGAAAAACTGGCTTTCGAATGTCACTTTTTCTCTCGCTGAATCCTGCCCAAAACGAAACTTATGGGCTTCGGGGCTTGGCGCTGCGCTGGGGCACTCGCAAAGGAGACTCGCTTTTGGGGACGCTCTTTGGCACTGGTTATTGGAACTATTCACACTTAATTAACGGGAAAGCAGGATTTTGCTTTCTTTCTATCGGGCTTACGGGACGTGGACATTTGCGCTGGCTAGCGTTAGGGCGGGACTTGTTAGGCGTCAAAACTTGTTCGCTTTCAACTAGACCGGATTCTATTCTAGGCCTATGATACTGTAGCGAATCAATTCGACTGTATACGGGAACTTCAACTAAAGCATCGTAATTTGCAAAAAAAGCGCTAACCTTCATGGGTGTACTTCTGCCGATACCAGAGTTTCGGAGAGACTCATTTCTACCTCCTCTTGGGCCTATCCAGTACGGGCTATGGTCGTGTTCCAGTTCAAGTGTAAGGGGAAAGCTCTTTTCTTTCGGGTCATATGTACGTCCCGCATAGGTCGGTCTTGGGCAAGGAGTCCTTGGAAACGCCTTCTTAGCTTTTAGTAGTTCCATATAGCCGGGCATCCGTTTTTTAATTCACATAAGGGCAAGGCAGTGATGAAAGACCTGTGAGCATAAGCCAGGGACAGAGAGTCGAGTTGATAAGAGTGATCAGCGTGCCGAGTAGCCTTCTCATCCCCTTTTCTTGCCTTAACGCATACGTTGGATTTCTTGAGGAAGAAGCATGGTAATAAGCAATGACATGAGGCGAGGCAGGTTTAAGCGCAGGGGCGCAGCGGTTGCATTAGAGGGCTTGGAATAAAGCCCAAAACTTGCTGTTCTACAACTCAAATAAGGATGCTTCTTGATTGGTTAGACGGACTGAAGGTTAAGGGTGCTCTGTCCCTCCGCCTTTGCTGTTTCCCATGCCTATTCATCAGTCCATTATCTACAGATATATAAATAAATAATCTAAACGTAATTCAATAATTGAATTGCCTAATCATTTCTACCAAGTTAGCCACCATCAGTAAGACGCTCCGGTGGAGGTTGGGAAGAAAAAATGTTCACATCCGTCCCGGAAAAAGTGGATGGGGGTCTTCTCGAGCCTTCCATAAACAAAGAAGAATGGTTGACTTCATGATTTCCATAATCTAAGCCAATGGAGCTGGAGCAAGTTAGGGACTTTCACTTAGATTTAGATCTTTATGGGCTTGATCACTAAAGTGGGGCACCGGCATATGACCTCAAGACCTGACCGGGACATCCTTTCGAAACTCCCCAAAAGAGAACCCATCTAATACAAATAGATAATATATAGCAAGGAAGTTCTCGTTTCGATACCTGAGTCAAGATAAAGCTTTGCAAGGCAATTTCGGTGGTTTGATTTATGTGAGTTCTAGATCGAGGAAATCCAGGAGCTTGTGACGGTAAGGTCAGGTTCAGATGCCTACTCCGCAGAAGACGAAAGCCAAGGGGAATCGCCGAGAGAAAAAGCGAGAAGGATTTGCTGACTACTCCCAGCGCACCGAGGGCAAGGAGCTCTCGAACTACTGAGCTCGAGATCGGGACTTAAGAAAAGTCATTCTTATTCTGATTCACATTCAAGCATTCGTTCAGAGTCGACAAGAGCAAGAAAAGCTTTTTATACTTCCCCGAGAGAAGTCAGGTAGCAGAGCAGCAATAGCCTTATTCAATTTAGCCTTGAGCTGAGCCTAGCTTGTCTAGCCTATGCGAAGCAAGCCTAGGGTATTCATTTTTGAAAGCCTTTCGCCCTGAGCTAACTCATTTACCTGGAGCCGGGCATTCACTTCAAAAAATCATTCCCTTTTCGCCTCGGGAGTGGAGTGGGATCGCCCCCTTCCCCCACCAGATGCGGATTCAATAGCTGCTCTCATTCCGACAACATGAGTAGCTGATTCAACTTGAGCTATTCTCGGCCAAATGACAGAAAGTGATTCAAGTATTCCTTCCGAGTCGGCAAGGGGAATAAGAGTTTCTTCTTATTTGTCTTTGCAATCCCATACATAGGAAGATTCGTAATTCATCTACGACTCTATTATAATTAGATTATTCTTATAATCAATCTTTGGTTCTGTCTACGACTGCTACGCTTAGCTCTGCAACTCCTGGACTGGCCATCTCTCAATCAAAAGTAGCCGCCCCTCCTCCAACTAAAGTGATTCCTCCAAGCCATTCAATGGCATCGCTTTTTCCTTCAACGGCAAGAGCAGCTTCTTCTGTAAAAGCTTATTCAACCTCCCTTCGGGAACCAAGCAATTCCCTTTGACTGCCATGCCTTTCTTGATCAATGGTGTTGGCAAGAATCTCTTCGGAAAGAAAGGCGCTTTATAGATCTAAGCGAATAGAAATTCGACTTGACCGGCGGAAGTGTTCAAGGAGAATGGAGCTCTGCCTCCTTTCTGCTCCTTCCAAGATCGAGATGCAAGCCGATGTGGTTCTCGAATTTGTCCTCCTCCATGAGAGAGAGAAGAGAGAGAGGGGCAAAGGGGATGAAACAAGATGCAAATATATTGCGTTAGTTATTGAGTTATATATACTCTACTGCTAGGGTCTATGTTGATAACATAACAAACAAAGATTTGATAAGATATTTGGAATTTTTTTTTGAGTTGTATAATTTTAAGGGTAAATTTAGGTGAATAGGTAAAATAATTTCGGTTTGGGAATGGTTTTTGGGTTAAACCTGTCCATCAGAACTTTAAACCCGACCCGAACCAAATTCGTTTCCTATATCCGATCCAACTTGATATCTTACACAGACATTTAATTCTAAATATTATAAAATACATATTGTAATTTATTATAGATATGTTAGTGCAATTTTTAAGTTTCGTTTATAAATCCATCACAATTTATATAGTTTTATTTAAGTATAAATTTTGTTCACATATATTTTGTAGAAAATGCTCAAATATTATACTTCTAATTATTTTTTAAAATAAATTATAATGGGCAAAGCTCGAAAAACCCGAAAAAACTGATCCACCCACATAAACCCGAAACTCGCCCAAACCCGTCTGAATCCTGAAGTTGCGGGTTCAGATTTAGCGTATTATAAACCTATCGGGTTCAGGCGGGTTTTAGGAATAGGTTTTAATTTCCGGATCAGGTAAAAAAATTGTCAAAAACTCATCCAATCCGGTCCGGTTTCACCCCTACATTTGTCACGCCCCGCTTCCCAAAAGAGATAGTAGGTACGTGACTAGGCCCGCGACGTACTTATACCAAAAAAAGGAACTTTCTCGAAATAAATACGTTAAGAGCCGAAATAGAAATAAACGGAAAGGCTTAACAAGTAGTCATACTGAAAGTAAAACTAGCCGGGCTTAAAGGGGCTTAAAGGAGAGTAGATGTCCGCCTGAGATGATAAGTGCAAGAGATCCTCTTCTGATGGTTCGATCTCTCCTTCGATCTCCCCACCTGTCTCTAAGTCACATAACGAACATTCCCAAAAGAAAGAAAACCAAATAGAATGTTTGTCGGTGATCTTGCGCTCAGTAAGTCCCATATTAAAAATATTGATTTTTAAAAGCTAAGTCTAAAACAAAAGCATAAACATATAGACAATAGGGAAACAACTGTTGGGTTTCAGTGCCCGCGCCACGGTCGAGACGGAAGCGAAAACAAAAAATTTACGCGAGCACCAAACACCCGTAAAACCCAGAATACGATCCATAAAATATAAACTAGCTAACTAGAAATATAAGGGTTGATAAACTATAACATTTATCTCGTGTCTACTCAATTGTGGAAGACCCCTCGAAGTTCGTAGCCGTGCGGGATCGCGTTTGAAAATCGACCACCCTCGCCAAAGACGATCCACCTACGGGAAGCCGAAGGAGGCTTTAACCGATGATCCAAACTTGTTAGGTGTAGATGATCGGTGATGTAGGAATATTTCACTAAATATTTCTCTATAAACCCTTACTCAAGGGAGAGCAAGAAGAAGAAGGAGAAGAGGAGAAGATGGTTGCTAATACTTGCAACCATGAAGCATACTCAAGTGAGGAATGAGAAAAATATCAAGCGTAGAAAATGAGAATGGCTTTCTTTTTACAATCATGGTTCAATAGTGAACACAAATGATTTTATCAATATAAAATCCCCAAGCCATACCTCTCTACATGCAAAGAACCATGCTTCATTACTCCTCACTTTACATCTCATTTCCTTTTATTTTTCTAAATAGAAAATAAAATATGAGATGTCCTTTTTCTAAAACATTCCCTTATAAATACGGAATACTTCACCTGGTATATGTATCGCTAAATATACGCGTATCCGTATAAAAATACGGATAGCACCAAAAGAGAGAAAATGAATAGTAAATAATAATACTAAAATATATGTATCAAAATACATATATAAATTATTAAATCAAAATCTGATTTAATAATCCGGCGTAATTCTAGGCCGGCTAGTATTATCAACCGCTCGATTAAAGTCCATGTATCCCGTACATGTATTTAATCGGACCCCTGCACGTACCAACGTACGGCTCCTACATCTATCGTCTGAACCGGGAAAACCCTCTTTGTAGGACTCTAGAGACTCGACAAAACGCTAGTAGTGAGTTTAACCACAAGTACGTCAGTGGCACTAGCTGTACGTAACGGCTACCCAGGTATTTGTCGAAAGGGGGATTGACAATCAAGTACGTCCTTACCCTGCTGAGCCTGAATGTGACAATCTCCGTACAGTCCGGTCTCTTCGTCAAAGAGTATCGCATATCGGATCTAGGGGGTGGATAACATCAGATCCCTACTAACCTGATAAGTCGTGTCTGAGCCAAGCTCATCACTAACAGAGATTCTACTGGTCAACTATCAGTAAATCTCATCCACCGTGGCCACGGATTTCTGGTGATAGCCAACTGAATACAGCGCGACATCGATTCCTAATACCAGGATAGATGAATCCCTGACAATCGATCACTGCCTCCATGTGGCCCGGGACTGTACCCAACTAAAACTTGTTTGCACGACTCTTTTGAGGCGCGGTAAGGTAGTAATCAAAGTACAGTTGGAACTCACACGAGACAAATGACGATTTCAGGTCAAAGGACTAACCTGTACTCATGCCACCTGAGAACTTCCATCTGACGATAGATATAATACAATCTAGAAGTTCGCGGTGAGTCCGTCCAGTGTACTCATCTCCAATGAGCACCTGTATACTATCTTAGGTAACACAACACCAATGGCTTGTGAGACCGGCCACCGCCCCTCATCGGGGTTTAGAAGCGTATACACTAGTCTACTCTAGAATATCGATGTCCAATCTCGATATTCCAACGACTAGGGACATTTAAGGATGTGCTTATGGACAACCCAGCTCCCATATATATGATCGCCATCATAATACTGGTTGTCAAGCAACAATCCTACGGGCTTCATCAACGATGAAGACAAACCGGATAGTATACTATCATCTCGAGTAAGACTGTTATACCTGTATAGGTCCTTCCTCAATTATCATAATCGCCTACTTGAAATCATAATAATTGCCTTGAGAGCACTATATCCAACAATCTCCCACTTGCACTTAAGACCAATTATTGCGGTATCGCGTACCCAGAGCTCGTATGCTACCGAATACCCAATTTTTCTATTAATCAGTTTCACAAACTATGTTTGTGAAACTTAATGTGTTCGAGAAATAACCTCAGTGGATGGATCCGCTACAATGTTCCAACTTCATCTCACTATATCTCAACTTTGCGAAGATCAAGAATCTCCCAAACCGAGCGATACCCCGCCTCAAGAATTTGTCTGGATACTTGATGGGACCAAGTTCATAAATGAACAACTCCATCCAACAAGCTTTTTGGGCTATATTCTCCGTTGAGTTATAACCAGCATCCTTCAACATGATTACCTCAGTATCCCTATTGGAACACTATCCAATATACTGATTCTCGGAAGAGGCTAAACTCAAACTCTGACAGCATCTCTGCCATCTAGGTCACCTTAGAAGCCTGAACCGATAACCGCTTCCCAGAGGAGGGTGCCGTTATCTTATACTAAGAACATCCTCTTATGTTCATGATAGCTTCCCTTTGTTTCTCGAGGATTGGATTAATATATGCTTATTGCAACTAGTGCAAAAGCAATATCTGGTGTTGTACAAGACATTGCATGATTGACTCAATTGCCTAAGCAAATGATATGTCATTCATGCCAATCCCTCCCTTTATCAGTCTAGAAGACAGATTATTGGTTTTCTTGCTCCCGCTTCCTCATCTGCGCTCGTCATCAAGCCAACGACGCTTTTTTGGAGGTGAAACAGCGGTTGAAGCGGACATTTCGAAATTAGAGAGGGTGACTCTATCACCTGCGGGCACACCACCACGCCAGGAGTCGTCCATTCTAAATACTTTTAGAATGTTGTCCAAGTACATGATTGAGAAACTTCCCAAATTTAGATCTAAAACTAGAATCCCTGATATATATGTCATGCCCCGCTTCCCAAAATACTGAATACGAGGGGTTGACAAGGCCAGCCATGCTCCTACGGTCAAGAAAATATCCTGCCGTAGTCACACTTCGGCTTCTAGCTTTACGTGGTAACTAGTAATACAATGCACAGGTAATGAGAAATGCAGTATATAAATCAAAACAAATACAAAGAACTAACCAGATGGGAATCAAGAGAGTATAGTTCTGGGTAGCTGATCAAAATGTCCGCGATGTCCTCAAGGTACGTCTGGTCCTGGTCCAAGCTAAGCCTACTTCTCACTCTGAGCATGCATACTCAGGTCGTCAGAGCGACACGATAGCAATATAAACATAGGTGCAAGTGGTAACTTGTACAGTAATAGTGGATATATAACAGTAAATCAAGATAGTAGAGATATGAACATGAAGTAGCCAATGCGGGTGTCTAAATGAGCGGTTGAACAGTAAAGCAGTAAAATAGTATGTCAGGTGTGTCAATACAGTAAGTAATGCATGTCAATGTTACTATCCCTATCAGTCTCTAAGTCCCACTGTACAGGTCACTAAGCCTATCGTCAGTCCAAGTGTGAGAGTCAACCACTCGCGAGTGTCCTCCACCCAAGGGTAGGACCCAAGGGCAAGGGACCATGGGCCCAAAATATAACTCACGGTAATAATCATGTACCCTGTAAATCTCCATATATCTCCATATATATATGCCGGCATGGGACTCCCGAGATTCTGTTGAACTCACACTCAAACTACCTCACACCCCGTGGTCCACATCAAACGCCAACCATAACCTCAAATACCGGTCGGTCCATGACAAGTCTGCGCGAGAACTGGAGACAGGATCTCCATCAAGCACGTCCCGACTGATACCCGAGATAAATGGGCAGTGTCTGGTGCCTTACCTGTGACACCCATACAAGTGCTTCCATAAGTGCCACATACCACTTATAGTCACACTTATACGCGTCCCACAGACGTCGACAATGCAGTAAATCGGTAGGGTCCACTGATTGTGTACAAGTACGTATCACTTTCACTTATCCATTCATGCACGAACACCAACGTACTTGCCACAATCACCACTAATACCTAACACTGGGTAATGCACATGATCACTAGGTTACCAATGCAATGACACATATATATATATATATATATATATATATATATATATATGATGTGATGAGAAAACAGTATGTAAGGCATGATTAAGATGTCATATATCGGTATCCTACCACTTACATAATTTATCATAAATCATACATGCCAAATTTAACGAAACAATGAACAGGGGATAAGTAGTATGTTTGATTATCTATCCAGAAAATTTGGTTTCACGTCAATCGGGTTTCGGGATCACTAGATATGGCCATTTCATTTTAAGCGTTCACTGCTGGAAATCCGGTTTCAGAATCGGAAGTCCGTTTCGTGACGCAAATTAATCCCAGTTGGGATCATAATTAGGTGGTGCTACAGTTGAACTATATCTAGGATTTTTAGTACGATTTCCACCGCAATTGGAGGATCAGTATTTTATTACTCCAACAGAGAGTTATGGCCCGATTAGGTTAGGGGTGTAAAATCTGCTTCTGCAGAATTCAGCAAGACATGTCGATAGGATAAAATGAATTAAAAATATCAAACGGTGGAGGAAACCGGTGAAACTAGTCGGGTAAGGAATCTAACCCAATTTCCTACGTAAAGATATAAGATTCCGCGCATTCTCTTACATGAACAGTGATAAACAGGGGTTTAACAACAGGGGTTAACCTGGATTTCCATTCTGGACTGCAGTCCAGAATTATAATCCACCGCAGTTATCTCTATCATAATGTACTACAATTCAGTGATTAAAAATATTTTACAGTAGGTTAAACAGTTAGATTTGTTACGAGCCATCAAACGCTAAAATCCTATTCATACACAATTTAATATAAATTTTATAGTTTGGGGTGTACGAGGGTTTTCAGGTTTCACGACAAACATTGGGGCGCCATTATATGCGAGCAAACGATCTTATTTTGCAACCAAACTCTTA
Organism: Agapanthus africanus; assembly: GCA_030015575.1. Taxonomy (NCBI): domain Eukaryota; kingdom Viridiplantae; phylum Streptophyta; class Magnoliopsida; order Asparagales; family Amaryllidaceae; genus Agapanthus; species Agapanthus africanus. Next base: position 55,207,703 of record JASDDO010000004.1, read on the forward strand.
AGTGGTATTCACTATAATTCGGGCCATCCAAAGTTCCCTAGTTCCGTCAGTTTAATAGGGTTTGCAAGTCACAATTCACATCGAACACTCACTTATAACAATTTACATGAAAGTAAGTATGGGAATTTTGGTAACTATAAATGTAATATAAGAAAATAGCATGAAGCAAGTATTAAACTTGCCTGATGACGAGTCGACAATAATACTGCAGTGAAAATAGCACGATCGCGTCACGAACGCAGCACCGGTTCAGCCCTTTGGAATCCGACAATTGTGCTCGATCCAGTTACTCTCCGTGCCCTCCTTTTCTTCACTGCTCCAGGCTGTTCCTTGTTTTGATGTGAGGGAGATTGAGATGCTGATAAAGAGAGAGAAAAATTTAGAGAGAGAGAAAGAGAGAGAGATTAGAGAACAGAGAGAGAGGCCGAGAGAGAGGCCGAGAGATTGAGTGAGAGAGAGAGAGAGAGAATTAAAGAGAGGGAGAGACTGAGAGAGAGACAGAGATATTGAGAGAGAGAGAGAGAATTAGAGAGAGAGAGACTGAGAGAGAGAGAGAGAGAGAACTAGAGAGAGAGACTGAGATAGACTTTACCTGGTGACGACGGGGTCGACGGAGGCGCCGGCGGGGGCTCGGCGTCGGGAGCCGGAGAAGAGAGAGGCGATGATGAGGAGCGAGACGGGCACGGATGATGGGTGCGTGTTCAGTTGATAAAACTGTACATTTGCTATTACATTTTTCGTACTATTTCTATATTAAAAAGGTCTTTATTATAATATATCATACATATGAGGGGTTATCTGTAAAAATACTATTTTCCATGTGTTGATATTGTAATTAACATTTGGTAGGAAAATGTATGCAAATAATATCATTGACCAAATCCTAGTAGAACAAAGTCTACTAAATATTATTTGTTAAGTTGTTGTGCAGAATTTGCAGGTCTAAAATCAATGAAATCAAGTTGTTATAGTAAACCTTCCTAATTAAGAAATCAAAATGAAGAAACCAAGTCTGGCAGCAACTACGAGAAGATTTCAAAGATCTAAAGGTCCCAGATATTGCCACATGTCACAAGGATGAAGCCCTAAAATTTTGATCAAGAGATCTTGACCAATGGCCGTGGATTCGCGGCCATACCCCCCTTGGGCCGCGGATCCGCCGCATGTTAGATGAGTTAGGGTTTGCAATTTTTGTGGGAAAATCTTTACAGTTAGTTTCCATACTTGGAAGCTAAATTTCTGGCTTTGGAATTATAAATAAAGACCTAGAGGCTCTTGGAAAAATTATCAAGTCGACGAGATCACGAAGTCCAAGACGGCTCACGCATCCAGACTGATCATCAACTGTTCGTCTACCTCCTTGGAAGAGATCGAGAAGCAAACTAGTCTTTGTAATCATTTTCTAAGGAATCAAAGTGTAATGAATATTGTTGATTAATAAAGGTAGCTTTCTTTTTCTTATTCTATTTCTTCGTAGTTTAATTATGCATTTTCTCTCCATCTCTTTTTCTCCCAACATGCGCGAGTAATTCTCCGCTTGTTAGGGTTCGTAGGATTATGGTAGGCTAATGGATGATGAACATCCCTAAACCCTTTTTAAGTGCTATAAAGTTTATGAACTTTATCAAAAGAATCATTAACATCCTAATCGGGCGCGCTAACAATTCTTTGTTAGTTCCGACCGCGATTAGAGATTAGATTAATAATTGTTTTGGTAAAGGCTAGATATGAACGGAGTTCCGTGTCGAGATAGGGGTTAAGAGTGGGATTCCTTTTCCCTCCAGAAACCCTAATCTACACACATCACTGTCGTTCTATTTTTAAATCTATTAAAGGATAGAAAGAGTAATCTTTAATTAATCATCCATAACTACTAAATCCTAATGAACCCTACAAGCCCTCCTCTTATATAAATTTACATCCGTAGTTAATCTAGATCTATTTTTTGCATTAGTATTTAAACGTAGATCTAGATCCTACAACCATTCTTTAATATTCTTTATTCCTCCTCTCTCTTTTAATACATCTAAAGTAAGATTAAAATATTCAACATTTCCCTGAGGACGACCCGTACTCACCTCGGTCTAGCTACGCGCGACACCGTTCTGATTGCGGTTACACTACTAAACACAATTTTTCGAACCAATCAAATGGCGCCGTTGCCGGGGAAACTCCCATCTCAACCCATACCTAATCCTGGCCACTTACAAAATTATAATGTGAGTGCCGTTACTACGTTGAGATCGGGAAAAGTGCTGAATAATCGAGTGGGTGAGCAATGTGATGATGTTAGTGACACCAATGATACCCCAGCTTCTACTTCTTCCCCTAATTTGTCTAGTCTCCCACCTTCATCCGAGCCTATTCTCCATTTTCCCTACGGCTCGAACCCTTCGTCCATTTCCTCGAATCTACCTAAAACGATCCCCACTCCAATTCTGGGATCCGCTCCATCCCCACAATCATCTCCAATGTTGGACCAAACCCTTATTGATAAAGCACCTTATCCAAACAGGTTAATGGGCAACAAACCAAGTCCATAAATGGAGAAGATTGTGGAAATTTTTAAGCAAGTTAACGTAAACATTCCTCTCCTAGATGCTATTCAACAAGTTCCGTCATATGCGAAAATCCTAAAGGACTTGTGCACTAGGAAGAGAAAAGTTCAAGTACCTAAAAAAGTTTTCCTTGCGAGTAATGTGAGCACTACTTTTACACAACAACTACCCAAGAAACAAAAGGACCCCGGAAGTCCTACAATTTTTATTTCCATTGGGGGTAAAAATATCAATCATGCTCTACTCGATCTAGGTGCTAGTGTTAACTTGCTTCCGTATTCTGTTTATGAGCAATTAGGGATCGGAGAGTTAAAACCTGCTCATTGCACTCTTCAGATGGCCGATCGATCTATCACCCAACCAAGGAGTGAGCTAGAGGATGTGTTAATCAAAGTCGAGAAATTCATATTCCCTGTGGAATTTATCGTTATAGATACACAACCTGTAGCAAACCCACGCAATCAAATCCCGGTGATACTCGGTCGACCCTTTTTGGCCACTTCCAACGCAGTAATCAATTGTAGAAACGGCTCTATGACCCTATCCTTTGGAAAGAAGTCAATTGAGCTTAACATTTACAAGTTGGGAAGTGAATCCTCCGAACCCTATGCTCATGCGTGTTCTGTCGAATTAATGGATGTCGACAGCAGCGAATTTGATCAACCTCATAATTCTGACTCTTTTCATATGTCGTTGTTTGACACAGACTCTTTCACCGAGTTGTCCGGGTCAACATCTAATGCTGATGATGAACTTTTTATAGAGTCTGACGATCACCCCATTTTTTTCTGATGACATTATTCTTCGGGGTATCAACGAAAGCTTTGAGGAAATTTTCGCTGATGAACTCGCATTTTTACAAGACACGGGTGTTGAGATGAATCAACTCCAAGATAAAGAAATTGAATCTCCACCCCTTCTTCTGGACAATCATGATAATGCGAGTAATCCATCATCACTATCACTGTGTCGTCTCTCCAAATTGAGACGCAATCCTTTTCCATTACACCTCTTATCACCTCCCCACTTCTTCACGTCGAAATGTGACATGTTCTTCCACCAACCTTGGTGCTTCATCGATAAATTTTTTAAATGGTTGGTGTTGACCTTCGGTCTTTGCAAAGCTTGGCATTGACCAATAACCTTGACCCCCTCGTGTGATTTTAAAGAGATTAATATAGTTTAACTCAAGTTTGGAGGGGATATTTTTGGCTCTTGAAAGAAAATGTTTTTTACAAAATTGTGAGCCAAAAATAAGTTTGGGGGAGGATTTTCACTTTCATATATTCTTGCCCCCATTAATAATTTCCTCCCAAGTCTACAGGTTTTTGAGCTTAACGGATGATATCAGTGAGGACACTGCTGTAAACAGGTTTGGGGGAGGTTTGTGCTTATTTACACATCAATTTGCATCATACTTTGCATAAGCACAACGTTTTCAAAAATTTTAAATTTTTTTTCTTTTATAACAAAAGAGTAGAAAATGAAAAATTACATCCAAAAGATAGGAATAGTTTAAGAAAACCAAGAAAATTAGAAGTTTTCTTAAACGAACTGGTAATAAGTAGTTATGAGCTGTTGTCCTAAGGGTTAGTAAGATGAAGGAAGTCACTAATCTGAGGATAAAAATAAGTCTGAAAAATAGTTTCTATTTTGAAAGCCAAACATTTGAATGTTGATACCCTACTATATGCACTTACACACGTCTTGAAACTCGGGATAGTAGAGGATACCTTGAAATGCTCTTGTCTAAAAGCCAAAGTATGAAGGAAATGAAAAAAATGAGGAAAATATAAAAATGTTGAAAAGAAAAATGAACACTGGTTTTGTTATCGCCAAGGCAGCAATAAAAAAATATAGCGAGGGTGCCTCTTCACCTAGTGCCCTAAGGCCAACTGGTCTGGGAGTCACTGCTAAGCCTTAGGTGGTGCAAGACGAGGAAAATATTATCACCTAATCAGCAAGCACATAAGTAATCGGTCGGTTAGTACCTCAAGAAGTATTAACGGTCGCATGAAAATGTGTGAGCAAATCTAAATATTCATCAAATTAAAAAGTACTGAGGTAGATGGACAAGAGTATGATAGCTTGAATTGAATTCTCCGAGTGTAGGGATGTTCTTTACACACACGTAGGGTTATATGATCAATGTTTGGACGAAAGGTAGGAATGAAGAATAAAGACGATGTTTTATTGAGGGATGATGTGATTTCTAACATTTTTTCATGACTATTAAGATAGGGCTCATGACAACTGAAAAGCTAGTGTAGTTGGAAACTCTTATTTTCAAAGTCTTTCTTTTATAGTTCTTATCTTTATATGTAAATTTCACCATCTCTCTTTTGTTATAGGATTTTGTGGGTGTAATCCGCTGAAAACCCTCAGGAGACAACACTCCTCCTACTAGGGACACCTAGAGGTTTAACGGCTTGTTGCATGATTGATCTAAAAAACTATCTATTACCGCAATCAAGAACGGCGTCGCAAGAAGCTAGCCGGTGAGTACGGGTCGGTCCACAGGGATGTTGTGAATTTCTGATTCTCGCTTACGAGTTAATTCCGAAAGGTGTTCGGATTAATTATTAAATCTAAAAACCTAATTAACCTAGGGCAATTATCTAGATCTATTCTTGCTAGGGTTAGGTTTAGGGATGGTTTGGAAATGCAAGTAAATCTCAACGCTTTCTTTACCCGGATGAAGATCTATGAGAAGTTATGGTAATTATCAATAAAGGGGATTAGATCCATTCGAGAAGGTGTTCCTTCCTCTAGGTTCTTGTCCTTCCTTTAGAGATCCTTACCCTAACCTCCATGGAAAACGCGCGCAACCGGGCCTTTACACTACGGTGTCATCGTTACCTCGAGGGGTAGGATGCCGTAGGGCGCGGTGTGTGCGCGTAAGCATGGAGTCCTAATGTAAATATATGATGGGTAAGAAAGGGATGAGAGATCTCATCTCTCAAAATCCTTCCCCAAAGCTAACTCTAAACAAGTTCCTAGGACATGAAATTAAATTTACCTTGGGCAAAGAATTGAAATCTAAACTAGAGCAAGGAATTAAATCTAGTTACAGATGCATTTCTCCAATCATCAATGCAGGTTTGTCAGATCTGAATTTCTGAATTGAAGAGAGGCACCGATGCTCTCCATAAAGAGTTTCTGAATTTTATTAAAAGGAGGCATAAGAAATTACAATGATTAGAGTTCCTATTTATAAAGAATAGGAAACCCTAGGGTTACATTTGTTTCGCATGTCTGAAATTACAAAAATAGCCCTTAGGAAATCTTTTCAGAGTCGCAAACAAATTTTGGTAAAATTTCTCGAAGCACGGGCACCAGACGGCCGCGGAACCGCGGCCCGAGGCCTGGTTTGGCCGCGGTTCCGCGGCCAAAAGATGGAGTTGGGCCATGAGTTTTCCTGGGCTGATTTCTGTTGGCTTGGGCTTCTTATTTCTATATATCTTTTTCCATTTGGGCTTCTAAGTTGATTCCAGATCTTCAGTGAACAATTTGTAGTGGACTTCTACCCGTTTGCCTTGACATTTTTGACCTTGCACTGCCCTTTACTTTGTGAATTTCATCTTTGATGTAGTCTTGATCAAGAGTTCTCTGTTTGTTGGTTAAAGTCCTTATTTTCATTGTCTTTTTATCGTTTGCACTGTTTTAGATCCAAGAACCTGTAACCTGTAACATATAGCAGACATGCGTCAAAAGTATCTGTTTATTTATAAAATGAATAAGAATGCGGAATATAATAATGCAATATTATGATGTGAACAAATACCCCCAAACTTATCTTTTGCTCGTCCTCGAGCAAACTTATTTTTATTCACTACAAAAAATCTAGCCGCACTTTCGCAGGGAAACGCCATTGCACTGAGCACGTGCAACAAGCCGTTAAACCTCTAGGTGTCCCTAGTAGGAGTGTTGTCTCCTGAGGGTTTTCAGCGGATACTACCCACAAAATCCTATCAATTCGACTTTTCGACTTTTATTCTCCAATTAAGTTTTCCAACAAGGAATTCTATTATCGTCGACCCGCAAATTATCCACCCACATTCTTCACACTTCCTCATCATCTAACTTAAGATTATATATATCCTGTAGACTACTTAGCTTTCGGCATTTCTTAAGTTTTCCTTTTAGGGTTCCATCTCCACTTAGGAATTTCTATCAACCCTTACTAAAGATGCAAGTTCTATTCTTCATTCCTTTCTCTTATCTAAACTCTAATCACATACCCTCACGTGTGTGTAAATATCACCCCTACACTTGGAAATTCAAATCAAGTAATCATACTCTTGTCCGTTGTCCAAAGCACTTCTTAATTGGTGAATTTTTAATTGAATTTTGCTTACACATCCTTCATGCGACCGTTAATATTTCTTGAGGTACCAACGACCGATTACAAGATGTGTTTGCACATTTAAGCGTAATTCCTAGTCTTGCAACATCCAAGGCTTTTAGCAGTGACTCCCAAACCAGTTGGTCTAAGGCACTAGGTGATGAAACACCCTCGCTAAATATTTTTCTATTTTTACAGCCTTAAGTAATCACAAAAACCAGTGTCCATTTTTTTATTCTTTATTCACTTTTTTTTTCTTTTATTTTCATTGTACTAAGGACTTTAGACAAAAGCATTTCAAGGTCTCTTCTACTATTCCAAGTTTCAAGGTGCGTGATTGTGCAAGTTGTAGAGTATACATTTTCAGAATCTAGACTTAAGCTAGGAACTATTTTTCAAACTTATACTCTAATAAAAGCTTCAATATTTTTCCTTCGTTTCAACCTAACCCAAGAAGTGAACCCAAAATTTGCCTATTTCTAAATAAACTACAAAGACATATACTTTCTACCGCTAAACTTTAAGTAATGTTACTTTTAGGGTTTTTAATTCACTAAGTCTAAGATCTAGTTATTCCTAGCGAGTTAACCTATTTGTCAAACTCAAGTCAATTAGCCAAAATTGAATACAATAATTTTTATAATTTTTCGATTTTTTATGGGTTTTCAAATAAGTATGCAAATGCAAAAATATGTACAAATGAATGCGAAGGAAGAAGACGTACCGAGCATACCCCCAAACTTGAACTTGACAGTGTCTCACTGTCATACTAAACCAAGAGGGTCAAAAATGTCGGCACTCCCCTGTTTATTTATTTACAATTTTTTAAATTTTTTTTTAATGTTTTGGATTTTTTTTTATAGAAAAAGAAAACAAAAAGATATATACATATATACAAAGGTTCCCCCCAAACTTAAGCTTGGCCTTATACAAGCCAAAGGTTAGCACCAACCATTCAAAGATTTTATCGTGGTAATGGTATAGTTGGTGAAAGGAGGGAGTGGAAAGAAGAGAAATGAGAAACACGGGAGACCGTGTGGAAAGAAGAATGGTAGAATATTGTCTCGGTGGGGGAGAAGAATGGCGGAAAGGAGAAAGAAGGGTCGCACGATCTTGAGGGTGTAAATCGAGTGAATAAATTAGCGCAATTTGTGATGACCGATGTGTTAAAAGCGATTGCGCTAACCTATCAACCCGTCGAGAAATGGGATCAAATCCCTCAAGATTCGCAAGAAAACATGGGTACGCCGAACTTGGTATAGGAGATGAAAACGTAACGGTCATTTGCACGGTCGGAACGATAGGACGGACGAAAGGGAGTGAATCAGGGATGGTCTCATTCTCACCGTAGTAAACTGTCTCGAACTTGAAAGATTCCATTAATGGTTTGAAACTACTGTAAGCAACCGAGTCTGATGGTTCAACTAATTCATCTGAAAATGTAAAGGACTCAAACTCGGGCGGTGAGTCATCAACATCGTCCGAAAAAGTGAAACACTCGTAGGTGTTATCGTTTGTGAGAACTGTGTTAGATTCAAAGGAAACTTTTTCAAGCTCATGGTCTTCAAGCGGGGTCGGAACGATGGAAAGGAGGGAGGGTGATCTAACAGTCAAAGGTTCAGGAGGATGAATTGGAAAATCAGACACATCAAATAAAAATGATTCAACCTCAATATTATCCTCAAAACTCTCCTCAATACTATCCTCAATATTTAACTCATCCATGCCATTATCATCAAAATCAAGACGCATATGAGATTCGGGAGAAACATTTAATAACTCGGGATGATAATTTGAACATAAAATCTCAATTAAATCGACAGGTTCATCATCCGAAATATTCCCGGCGTCTATATCCTCAATCAAGTGAAAATTAATTTCTTTAGACACCTCATCAAAAGCATGGATATGTATCGATTTAGGTTCTAGAGTGGAGGTGTAAAGGTCAAAAGGATTAAGTGTGGTTTCACTCGAAAGGGGTTCTTCACAATTTGGCAAATCAAGCACTACAAAATCACACAGCTCATTTTTATTTTCAACAGGTGAACTATTTAAGGCAATCGATGGAAAACAGGAGTTGTGGGATTCAATTGGGTAAGGGTAGGTTTGATTTGAAAATCCTCTCTCATTCTCACTCTGTCTAATCGCCTCCTCATACATTGAAAAATTTGGAGCTAGCGGAAAACTAACTACCGGTTCAGCAGGTTGCATAAGGGCGGCCACGGACGCTTCCACATTCCTAACCATTTTTTTTGTTGCTGCGATATACGCCTCCAACGACTCTTCCAAACTAGACTTGGGTGCTATGAGGGTTTCGGTAAAAGTGTCAAAATCGTGTGGATATGCAAAACTCCCAACAGGCTGTGTAGAATCAATGTCTAGTGAGGGTGGGAAAGTCGGGTAGGACTGGTAGGAAGTGGGTGATTGGACAGGGGTAGGGTCAACATATGATAAAAAGGTGAATAGTCGTGTGGATCCCTAGAACTAAATGAGTGGAGAGGGGTGAAAGATCGACTGCGAGATTGAGCAATATGCTCAGCAATGGACATCGGCTTAGGAGTGACAGAAGGACCTGAAAAAGTGGTATCAACATATGGAAGTGGTAAAGGTTGACTTGGTTGACACAAAGTGGGTTGAAAAGTCAAACTGTTTCTCCTAGACGCCTCTATTTGATCTTTCAAAGATATTTTTGGTAAGGAGGGATCGTCTTTAAATTGACCGAACGAATTAACGTACGACGCAAAATTAGGTTCGGGATACCAAAGTTCGGCTAATGATTTATTATGTGGGGTACCCATGTTGGAAGAAAGGATGAAAAGAAAGATAGTTTGTAGTGCAAGGATCTATTTGCGGCCAAAAATTTTGCAAGTTTCTATAAAAGATTTGTCCTTTTTATTTTTATTCTTTTTCTCTTTATTTGAAAAAATTTGTTGCAAAAAGATTTTAGAGAAAATATACGCAACAGCAAAATATTACTTGCAATCTATTTTATTTCAAGCGGGGTCTAAAAGTCCTGCACAAGATTGTTATTCGGAAGGGAATATATTTTTAAAGTGCACAAAATCCTGCAGGCATTTTTCAGAAAATATATTTCAAAAATTACAGAGGAGAAACAGAAGATCTTACAGAAAATTTTTCAGAAGAAGATGCCACCAGATCGCCGCCCTTCCGCGGCAATAGAGCTTTAACACCGCGGTTCCGCGGTCTTCTTGATGGCTCAGATCCCCACAAATTTTTTTGGTGCGATGAATCGACAAGACGGCCGCGTTTCCGCGGCCTAAGGTGGGTTTTGGCCGCGGAAACGCGGCGTGGTGGGCGGTTCAAGAGTCCAAAATTTTTCTGCTGTTCTGTTTTTTAAAATCCCTTTTGTTCCGATACCCCGTTTTCCGTTTTGCTTTCTGGAAATTTCCAGATCCGAATTTGTGAATCCTGCAAAAATTCAAACAACAAAGTATCCTTTCCAAATATAACAGATTATATATATTTTTTGATTTTTTGATTTTTTTAATTTTTATGATTTTTTTTTAAATTTTGATTAACCCGAAATTGCAAAAAGGAAATTTCTACGCCATCCCCGGAAACAGCGCCATTTGATTGATCTCAAAAACTATGTATTACCGCAATAAAGAACGGCGTCACATGTAGCTAGCCGGTGAGTACGGGTCGGTCCACAGGGATGTTGTGAATTTCCTATTCGCTCAAACGAGTTAATTCCGATGGGCGTCGGATTGATTTAATATAAAAACTGAATTAATCTATATCTAAATCTTGCTAGGATTAGGTCTAGGTTAAGTTTGGAAAGTCTATTAATCTTACCGCTTTCTATATACCCATATGAAGATCTAATTAGGTGTTATGGTAAATATTAATAAAAGGGATTATGATGATTGGGAAGATTGTTCTTCCTCTAGATCCTTATCCTTCCTTTCTTAATCTTTACCCTAACCTTCATGGAAAACCTTAAAATCCGGGCCTTTAGACTACGTTATCACCGCTACCTCGTGGGTAGAGTGCCGTAGGGAGCGGAATAAGAAGGTATGCATGGAGTTCTATGAAAATATATGACGGGCAAGAAAGAGGACGAGAGATCTTCGTCTCTCAAACCTTCCCCAGATCTAACCCTAACAAGCGAGGAGACTACTCACTCATTAGGGAATTTAAAAACATTTATCTATGGCAGAGAATAAAAATTACCTAGGGCAAGAATTGAAATCTAAACTAAAGCAAGGAATTAAATCTGCTTACAGATGCATCTCTCCAATCATCAACGCAGGGTTATTAGATCTGAATTCATGAATTGAAAAGAAACACAGATGCTCTCCATAAAGAATGCTGAAATTTATTAATGAAGGGAGGCATAAGAAATTACAATGATTAGAGTTCCTATTTACAAAGAATAGGAAACCCTAGGGTTACATTTGTTTCGCATGTCTGAAATTACAAAAATAGCCCTTAAGAAATCTTTTCAGAGCAGCAAACAAATTTTGGTAAAATTTCTCGAAGCACGGGCACCAGACGGCCGCGGAACCGCGGCCAGAGGCCTGGTTTGGCCGCGGTTCCGCGGCCAAAAGATGGAGTTGGGCCATGAGTTTTCCTGGGCTGATTTCTGTTGGCTTGGGCTTCTTATTTCTATATATCTTTTTCCATTTGGGCTTCTAGGTTGATTCCAGATCTTCAGTGAACAATTGTTAGTGGACTTCTACTCGTTTGCCTTGACATTTTTGACCTTGCACTGCCCTTTACTTTGTGAATTTCATCTTTGATTTAGGCTTGATCAAGAGTTCTCTGTTTGTTGGTTAATTTTCATTGTCTTTACATCGTTTGCACTGTTTTAGATCCAAGAACCTGTAACCTGTAACATGTAGCAGACATGCGTCAAAAGTACCTGTTTATTTATAAAATGAATAAGAATAGGGAATATAATAATGCAATATTATGATGTGAACAAATACCCCCAAACTTATCTTTTGCTCGTCCTCGAGCAAACTTATTTTTATTCACTACAAAAAACCTAGCCGCACTTTCGCAGGGAAACGCGATTGTACTGAGCATGTGCAACAAGCCGTTAAACCTCTAGGTGTCCCTAGTCGGAGGAGTGTTGTCTCCTGAGGGTTTTCAGCGGATACTACCCACAAAATCCTATCAATTCGGCTTTTCGACTTTTATTCTCCAATTAAGTTTTCCAACAAGGAATTCTATTATCGTCGACCCGCAAATTATCCACCCACATTCTTCACACTTCCTCATCATCTAACTTAAGATTATATATATCCTGTAGACTACTTAGCTTTTGGCATTTCTTAAGTTTTCCTTCTAGGGTTCCATCTCCACTTAGGAATTTCTATCAACCCTTACTAATAATGCAAGTTCTATTCTTCATTCCTTTCTCTTATCTAAACTCTAATCACATACCTCCACATGTTTGTAAATATCACCCCTACACTTGGAAATTCAAATCAAGCAATCATACTCTTGTCCATTGTCCAAAGCACTTCTTAATTAGTGAATTTTTAATTGAATTTTGCTTACACATCCTTCATGCGACCGTTAATACTTCTTGAGGTACCAACGACCGATTACAAGATGTGTTTGCACATTTAAGCGTAATTCCTAGTCTTGCAACACCCAAGGCTTTTAGCAGTGACTCCCAAACCAGTTGGTCTAAGGCACTAGGTGATGAAACACCCTCGCTAAATATTTTTCTATTTTTACAGCCTTAAGTAATCACAAAAACCAGTGTCCATTTTTTTATTCTTTATTCACTTTTTTTTCTTTTATTTTCATTGTACTAAGGACTTTAGAAAAGAGCATTTCAAGGTCTCTTCTACTATTCCAAGTTTTCAAGGTGCGTGATTGTGCAAGTTGTAGGGTATACATTTTCAGAATCTAGACTTAAATTAGGAACTATTTTTCAAACTTATACTCTAATAAAAGCTTCAATATTTTTCCTTCGTTTCGACCTAGCCCAAGAAGTGAACCCAAAATTTGCCTATTTCTAAATAAACTACAAAGACATATACTTTCTACCGCTAAACTTTAAGGAATGTTATTTTTAGGGTTTTTAATTCACTAAATCTAAGATCTAGTTGTTCCTAGCCAGTTAACCTATTTGTCAAACTCAAGTCAATTAGCCAAAATTGAATACAATAATTTTTATAATTTTTCGATTTTTTATGGGTTTTCAAATAAGTATGCAAATGCAAAAATATGTACAAATGAATGCGGAGGAAGAAGACGTACCGAGCATACCCCCAAACTTGAACTTGACAGTGTCCTCACTGTCATACTAAACCAAGAGGGTCAAAAATGTCGGCACTCCCCTGTTTATTTATTTATATTTTTTAAATATTTTTTTTAATGTTTTGAATTTTTTTTTATTTTTTATAGAAAAAGAAAACAAAAAGATATATACATATATACAAACGTTCCCCCCAAACTTAAGCTTGGCCTTACACAAGCCAAAGGTTAGCACCAACCATTCAAAGATTTTATCGTGGTAATGGTATAGTTGGTGAAAGGAGGGAGTTGAAAGAAGAGAAATGAGAAATACGCGAGACCGTGTGAAAAGAAGAATGGTAGAATATGGTATCGGTGGGAGAGAAGAATGGCGGAAAGGAGAAAGAAGGGTCGCGCGATCTTGAGGGTGTAAATCGAGTGAATAAATTAGCGCAATTTGTGATGACCGATGTGTTAAAAGCGATTGCGCTAACGTATCAACCCGTCGAGAAATGGGATCAAATCCCTCAAGATTCGCAAGAAAACATGGGTACGCCGAACTTGGTATAGGAGATGAAAGCGTAACGGTCATTTGCCCGATCGGAACGATAGGACGGACGAAAGGGAGTGAATCAGGGATAGTCTCATTCTCACCGTAGTAAACTGTCTCGAACTTGAAAGATTCCATTAATGGTTTGAAACTACTGTAAGCAACCGAGTCTGATGGTTCAACTAACTCATATGAAAATGTAAAGGACTCAAATTCGGGTGGTGAGTCATCAATATCGTCCAAAAAAGTGAAACACTCGTAGGTGTTATTGTTTGTGAGAACTGTGTCAGATTCAAAGGAAACTTTTTCAAGCTCACAGTCTTCAAGCGGGGTCGGAACGATGGAAAGGAGGGAGGGTGATCTAACAGTCAAAGGTTCAGGAGGATGAATTGGAAAATCAGACACATCAAATAAAAATGATTCAACCTCAATATTATCCTCAAAACTCTCCTCAATACTATCCTCAATATTTAACTCATCCATGCCATTATCATCAAAATCAAGATGCATATGAGATTCGGGAGAAACATTTAATAATTCGGGATGATGATTTGAACATAAAATCTCAATTAAATCGACAGGTTCATCATCCGAAATATTCCCGGCGTCTATATCCTCAATCAAGTGAAAATTAATTTCTTTAGACACCTCATCAAAAGCATGGATATGTATCGATTTAGGTTCTAGAGTGGAGGTGTAAAGGTCGAAAGGATTAAGTGTGATTTCACTCGAAAGGGTTCTTCACAATTTGGCAAATCAAGCACTAAAAAACACACAACTCATTTTTATTTTCAACAAGTGAACTATTTAAGGCAATCGATGGAAAACAGGAGTTGTGGGCTTCAATTGGGTAAGGGTAGGTTTGATTTGAAAATCCTCTCTCATTCTCACTCTGTCCAACCGCCTCCTCATACATTGAAAAATTTGGAGCTAGCGGAAAACTAGCTACCGGTTCAGCAGGTTGCATAAGGGCGGCCACGGACATTTCCACATTCCTAACCATTTTGTTTGTTGCTGCGATATACGCCTCCAACGACTCTTCCAAACTAGACTTGGGTGCTATGGGGGTTTCGGTAAAAGAGTCAAAATCGTGTGGATATGCAAAACTCCCAACAGGCTGTGTAGAATCAATGTCTAGTGAAGGTGGGAAAGTCGGGTAGGACTGGTAGGAAGTGGGTGATTGGACAGGGGTAGGGTCAACATATGGATAAAAAGGTGAAAAGTCGTGTGGATCCCTAGAACTAAATGAGTGGAGAGGGGTGAAAGATCGACTGCGAGATTGAGCAATATGCTCAGCAATGGACATCGGCTTAGGAGTGACAGAAGGACCTGAAAAAGTGGTATCAACATATGGAAGTGGTAAAGGTTGACTTGGTTGACACAAAGTGGGTTGAAAAGTCAAACTGTTTCTTCTAGACGCCTCTATTTGATCTTTCAAAGATATTTTTGGCAAGGAGGGATCGTCTTTAAATTGACTGAACAAATTAACGTACGACGCAAAATTAGGTTCGGGATACCAAAGTTCGGCTAATGATTTATTATGTGGGGTACCCATATTGGAAGAAAGGGTGAAAAGAAAGAAAGTTTGTGGTGCAAGGATCTATTTGCGGCCAAAAATTTTGCAAGTTTCTATAAAAGATTTGTCCTTTTTATTTTTATTCTTTTTCTCTTTATTTGGAAAAATTTGTTGCAAAAACATTTTAGAGAAAAGATACGCAACAACAAAATATTACTTGCAATCTATTTTATTTCAAGCAGGGTCCAAAAGTCCTGCACAAGATCGTTATTCGGAAGGGAATATATTTTTAAAGTGCACAAAATCCTGCAGGCATTTTTCAGAAAATATATTTCAAAAATTACAGAGGAGGAACAGATGATCTTACAGAAAATTTTTCAGAAGAAGATGCCACCAGATCGCCGCCCTTCCACGGCAATAGAGCTCTAACACCGCGGTTCCGCAGTCTTCTCGATGGCTCGGATCCCCACAAATTTTTTTGGTGCGATGAATCGACAAGACGGCCGCGTTTCCGCAGCCTAAGGTGGGTTTTGGCCGCGGAAACGCGGCGTGGTGGGCGGTTCAAGAGTCCAAAATTATTCTGCTGTTCTGTTTTTTAAAATCCCTTCTGTTCCGATACCCCGTTTTCCGTTTTGCTTTCTGAAAATTTCCAGATCCGAATTTGTATATCCTGCAAAAATTCAAACAACAAAGTATCCCTTCCAAAAATAACAGATTATATATATTTTTATATTTTTTGATTTTTATGATTTTTATGATTTTTTTTTTTAAATTTTGATTAACCCGAAATTGCAAAAAGGAAATTTCTACGCCATCCCCGGCAACGGCGCCATTTGATTGATCTCAAAAACTATCTATTACCTCAATCAAGAACGGCGTCGCAAGAAACTAGCCGGTGAGTACAGGTCGGTCCACAGGGATGTTGTGAATTTCCGATTCGCGCTTACGAGTTAATTCCGAAGGGTGTTCGGATTAATTATTAAATCTAAAAACCTAATTAACCTATGGCAATTATCTAGATCTATTCTTGCTAGGGTTAGGTTTAGGGATGGTTTGGAAATGCAAGTAAATCTCAACGCTTTCTATACCCGGATGAAGATCTATGAGGAGTTATGGTAATTATCAATAAAGAGGATTAGATCCATTCGGGAAGGTGTTCCTTCCTCTAGGTTCTTGTCCTTCCTTTAGAGATCCTTATCCTAACCTCCTTGGAAAACGCGCGCAACCGGGCCTTTACACTACGGTGTCATCGTTACCTCGAGGGGTAGGATGCCGTAGGGCGCGGTGTGCACGCGTATGCATGGAGTCCTAATGTAAATATATGATGGGTAAAAAAGGGATGAGAGATCTCATCTCTCAAAATCCTTCCCCAAAGCTAACTCTAAACAAGTTCCTAGGGCATGAAATTAAATTTACCTAGGGCAAAGAATTGAAATCTAAACTAGAGCAAGGAATTAAATCTACCTACAGATGCATTTCTCCAATCATCAATGCAGGTTTGTCAGATCTGAATTTCTGAATTGAAGAGAGGCACCGATGCTCTCCATAAAGAGTTTCTGAATTTTTATTAAAAGGAGGCATAAGAAATTACAATGATTAGAGTTCCTATTTATAAAGAATGGGTTACATTTGTTTCGCATGTCTGAAATTACAAAAATAGCCCTTAGGAATTCTTTTCAGAGCCGCAAACAAATTTTGGTAAAATTTCTCGAAGCACGGGCACCAGATGGCCGCGGAACCGCGGCCCGAGGCCTGGTTTGGCCGCGGTTCCGCGGCCAAAAGATGGAGTTGGGCCATGAGTTTTCCTGGGCTGATTTCTATTGGCTTGGGCTTCTTATTTCTATATATCTTTTTCCATTTGGGCTTCTAGGTTGATTCCAGATCTTCAGTGAACAATTTGTAGTGGACTTCTACCCGTTTTCCTTGACATTTTTGACCTTGCACTGCCCTTTACTTTGTGAATTTCATCTTTGATGTAGGCTTGATCAAGAGTTCTCTGTTTGTTGGTTAAAGTCCATATTTTCATTGTCTTTACATCATTTGCACTGTTTTAGATCCAAGAACCTGTAACATGTAGCAGACATGCGTCAAAAGTACCTGTTTATTTATAAAATGAATAAGAATGGGGAATATAATAATGCAATATTATGATGTGAACATTGCACGTGCTCAGTGCAATCGTGTTTGCCTACGAAAGTGTGCTTAGTTTTCTTATTTCTTTTTTCTCCTTCTCTTGAATAAACTAGTTTGCTCGGGACGATCAAAGATAAGATTGGGAGTATTTGTTATGTTGATAAAACTGCACATTTGTTATTACATTTTTCCTACTATTTCTATATTAAAAAGGTCTTTATTATAATATATCATACATATGAGGGTTTATCTGTAAAAATACTATTTTCCATCTGTTGATATATAGTAATTAACATTTGGTAGGAAAATGTATGCAAATAATATCATTGACCAAATTCTAGTAGAACAAAGTCTACTAAATATTATTTGTTAAGTTGTTGTACAGAATTTGCAGGTCTAAAATCAAGGAAATCAAGTTGTTATAGTAAACCTGCCTAATTAAGAAATCAAAATGAAGAAACCAAGTCTGGCAGCAACTACAAGAAGATTTCAAAGATCTAAAGGTCCCAGATATTGCCACATGTCACAAGGATGAAGCCATAAAATTTTGATCAAGAGATCTTGACCAATGGCCGCGGATCCGCGGCCATACCCCCCCGGGCCGCGGATCCGCCGCATGTTAGATGAGTTAGGGTTTGCAATTTTTGTGGGAAAATCTTTACAGTTAGTTTCCATACTTGGAAGCTAAATTTCTGGCTTTGGAACTATAAATAAAGACCTAGAGGCTCTTGGAAAAATCATCAAGTCGACGAGATCACGAAGTCCAAGACGGCTCACGCATCCAGACTGATCATCAACTGTTCGTCTACCTCCTTGGAAGAGATCGAGAAGCAAACTAGTCTTTGTAATCATTTTCTAAGGAATCAAAGTGTAATGAATATTGTTGATTAATAAAGGTAGCTTTCTTTTTCTTATTCTATTTCTTCGTAGTTTAATTATGCATTTTCTTTCCATCTCTTTTTCTCCCAACATGCGCGAGTAATTCTCCGCTTGTTTGGGTTCGTAGGATTAGGGTAGGCTAATGGATGATGAACATCCTTAAACCCTCTTTAAGTGCTATAAAGTTTATGAACTTTATCAAAAGAATCATTAACATCCTAATCGGGCGCGCTAACAATTCTTTGTTAGTTCCGACCGCGATTAGAGATTAGATTAATGATTGTTTTGGTAAATGCTAGATATGAACGGAGTTCCGTGTCGAGATAAGGGTTAAGAGTGAGATTCCTTTTCCCTCCAGAAACACTAATCTACACGCATCACCGTCGTTCTAGTTTTAAATCTATTAAAAGATAAAAAGGGTAACTTTTCATTAATCGTCCATAACTACTAAATCCTAACGAACCCTACAAGCCCCCTTATTATATTAACTACAACCTTAAATAATCTAGATCTATATTCTGCATTAGTGCTTAACGTAGATCTAGAAACCTTTCCACAATATTCCTTATTCCTCCTCTCTTTTTCAACACATCTAAAGTAAGAGTAAAAGATTCAACGTTTCCCTGAGGACGACCCGTACTCACCTCGGTCTAGCTACACGCGACACCGTTCTGATTGCGGCTATTCTACAAAAACACTTTTTCGAACCAATCAGTGCGGCATGGGTTCGGTGTGCCGGGGATCTTGGTGGCGGCTGAAGATGAAGGGGAGGCTCGATGAGGGGGCACAGTCGTCGTCGTCGAGGCTCAGAAGGGCGGTCGTCGTTGGTCGTGCTGGGGTGTCGACGGAGGCAGCGAGGGGGCTCGTCGTGGTGAAGAGGTGGTGTTTTGTGTTCGGCGGTGTGGGCTCGGCGTGTAGGCGATGGGTGAAGAGGAAGGAGACGCGAGGGAGGAGCCCGAGGCGTCGCAGTTGTCGTCGACGATGAATCTCAGTGGTTAGTGGTCACGATGAGGTAAGGGAATCGAGGGTGAAGTGAAGAGAGTGGGTGCAGTGGGCTCGACGATGTGGGGTTTTCTATGGAGAGAGAGGGAAGGAGGAGTTTGAGATCGAGGGTGTGAGGGAGAGAGGAGTGAGCCGTTGGGGGAGCGGGTCATAGGGGGCGCGCGTGTCATGGGCGCGAGGAGAGGGGCACGGCGCGAGACGAGCGGCGACGTGGGTGCAGCGGGGAACGAAATGGGCGGGAGAAGTTACGTTGGGGAAGAAAGGTTGGAGAGAAGCGGGTCGGGTAGGATTAGGCGGGCGCGGGCTTGGGAGGTGAAAGGGTCGGGCCGGAGGAGAAAGGTTGAGGGGAAAAATAAATAAGAGTGGGCTGGGCCGGGGGAGAAAGGTTAAGGGGAGAAATAAATAGGAGTGGGCTGGGCTGGGCTGGCCAAGAACAGAATAATAACAATAAAGGAAATGGAACAGGGCCGGGCTGGGAGAAAAAGGATTTAGTTAGGAATATTTGATAAATTAAGATTTTGCTTGGGCTGAGACACAAAAAATAAGGGGAATTGAGATTAGGGTTTGGGTAGAAAAATAAAGAGAATTAAGGTTTGGGTTAGGAGTTTAAATAAAAATAGAAAAGGGATATGAGGAAGTGGGCCGGATTAATAAAAGGAAAAGGAGGACGAAGGGAAAAGGGTTTAGGTTTTTTAAAATAATAAATAAATAATAATCGTAAAATAAGTAATTTAAGAGTAACAAAATACGGATGTTGATATACAAAAGGACTGGGTATTACAATATATTATCCATCTGGTTTTGTAAAAGACATTGCATGATTGACTCAATTGCCTAAGAAAATGATATGTCACTCATGCCAGTCACTCTCTTCATCATTCTAGAAGAGATCTCTTTAGAGAGGGTGACTCTATCACCTGCTGGTATCCTACCACGCCAGGAGTCGTCTATTGTAAAATACTTTTAGAATGTTGTCTAAGTACTCGATTTGGGAAACTTCCCAAACCTAGATCTAGTCACCAGAATTTGTGATATATTATCCATATCCAATATGGAGAAAACACTACGTGACAACCAAAGTTTGACCGATTGTAGTATAGGAACATCACTTCCTATCTGGAGTATGTCATCCAAATCCAGGACAATACTCTCTACATCCTTCTTACTAGGTTCATCTATTGTTTTGATGAAGTCAATCACCTTGACTGTCATATCAAACCAGATGATCGCTATCTTTGCTTAAGTCTATGAATAGACATAAGAAACTTGCATACCTTCCACTACTCCCACTGACTATGATAACCCTCTGGCAGAGTCATATACACGTGCACTTCCAAATTCCCATTTGGAAAGACGTTATAGTTACCCACCTGCTAGATATCATAGCCGTGAACTGTATCAGCGACAAGTCATATTCATAAGGACTTTAGCATAGATATTGAAGTAAAGTCACATCACAATTCACAACGGGTATTTGATGAAAACTTTTTACAACAAGTATAACCTTATTAGGTTAGTACCTTTCCACCTACACAGATCTCGAAAGATCTACTTGCTCCTAATGGGTTTTATCCCTTCAGAAGCACCCAGGAAAATCTAAAATCCACGACGTTTTGAAGTGCGCAGAGTCCATCTTGGGTATGGAGTATCTGGTCACTTGGAAGTAACCACTTCCTATGACCTGCTGATAACAAGTAGAGGGAATAACAGTGCCAAGCCATATCCGTATGGACTTCAGCATAGACACTGAAGTGAAAATCTTATCACAATCCATAACGGGTATTTGATGAAAACTATTTACAATAAGTCTAGCTTTATTAGGTTAGCACCTTTTCACTTGCACAGATCTCGAAAGATCTACTTGCTCCTAATGGATTTTACCCCTTCAGGAGCACCCAGCAAAATTCAGAATCCATAATTTTGCTGAAGTGCATGGAGTCCATCTTGGATATAAGCATCTGGTCACCTGAAAGTTACCACTTCCTATGACCTACTGATAACCAGTAGGGTCATCATCACCATGATGCTGACCTCTCTGTCACCGTCTATGAGAAAACCGAAGTATCTCTCGGATGTCTGAGGTCACCTACCAAAAACAGCGGAGTGGCTAATGGTTTGTCAAGTCCAATTGAATTATTAGGTTTTACTAAATTTTCGGTAACCGTTGTGGTTCTGGAATCACTTCCAATTCTACCATACTTCCACTAGTTTCTTTTGCAAAAAGATTCCTTTTATAAAAAGGTGGCGAGTCAAGAACAATATAACTATTGATCTTGAAAATGGTAGAAAACAAAATCCTAGAGAACGATTGGGATAATCCACAAACAAGTATTACCGAAGCGTGCCTTGAGTTTGTCCGGATTCTGCTTTTAAAAAAAATCGGATTACTCTATATCTTAACAATATGCAGCCATTCTATATTCATATAGAATCAAGGCACTAATTTAGATGGAACCAAATTCAAATGTCATGCATCTTTTTCCAATGCATATTATCTAATGGAAAAATACCAATACAACATTACTCATCATGGAGCGCAACCACGGATGAGTAACTTGTGAGAAAATCAAGTTCTCAATATTACTATGATGGAATACCTATCATAAGTATTTATATCTTCGATCACCTCGAAAAATCCTGATATTTCCAACGAATGGTTCTCTACTTTATTCTTATACCTACAAACTTCTCAAAATCTTTGATCTTGCATTACAACAAATGCGTGTCTAAAACCAGAGAACTCATAGATAAACCTGAATGAAGTAAAAGTACTATCCCCTTTTTCCGAAGGACACTGGACTGAAAGGTTCCTAGGCACCCTATAGAGGTCTCACAAGGCATAGAACATGCCAATATAAAAATTTATGGGTGCCGAGAGACCCTAATACGGATCTTAGACTAGAAGTTTAGGCGAAAAGATAATCTAGTTAACTATTTAACTAAAAGTTAGATGCTACAACCTTTGTAGATCCGGATATCCACTTCCTTAGCTCCACGTAGCCGTCCTCTCGCTGTCCTTTTCGAATCCTAGACTCATTCATCGGCTTCATCGGGAAAACGAGTGGAATAGGTCGTCGGCTTCGTGCCGAAGATGATCTACGTCGAGGTTGCACAAGTTCAAGCTCCAACTTCACCAAGTTGTGAAACTTATGAAGAAAACACCCAAAACAACTTGGCAAGAGGTAGAGGGTGAAGAAATAGGAGGTGGGTTCACTTTAGAATTGGATTTCTCACTTTAGAAATCAAGTTGCCATTGATGGCATCAAGTTTTCTCTCTTGAAGATGAAGAAGAAGAAGTAGATAGAATATGATAAGTATTGTGTAAAAAGAATAATAATATTAATACTTATCATCTTCTAACCTAGGTTAAGTGTAGAGAATAAACCATGGTCAAATGAGAATGGTTAAGGTTAAGGATGATGACAAAATAGTCACTTTAGTCAAAGCTTCATGAAGCTTCATCAAGCTTCATGAAAGAAACCATTTTGTTATCATATATTTATTTATCAAAAAGAATAGATAAATAAATAAGTAAACAAATAAAAACCCTAACTATTATCATAACCATGGTTTAAGTCTTAACACAACACCAAACAACATGCATCATCAAACATGACACAAAGTAGTGCACAAAAGTATATCATATATACTTCTTGCACATCGAGTGAGAAAATCCATATAAAGTGAACCAATACTAGCTAATGCAAAGTAATATATCAAATATATAATTATACATTAAATCATTAAATCAACACTTGATTCAATGATCCGGTCATGTCGCACATAACCGACTAGTATACAATGTATCGATTTATCGAATCAATGATTCGATAACTAGGTCATATCGAATATAACCAATCGAAACATTAACCGCGAGAATGAAATGCGGTATCACATACACGCATTATTCTCGCTCCCGCACATATCTCATATGCGCTCCTATTTCGTTTCGCTTGAGCCAGGAAACTTCTGTGTAGGACTCTAAAGACTCGTCAATACGCCGGTAGCAGATGATGATCATATCAAGCACCCACAAGCCGCAAGTGGTCTGCTAAACGTAACGGCCATCCGGGTATTGAGCGATCAGAAGATCGACGAGCTAGCCCACTTACACTCCTGTGAATCCAACCAGTAACACTTACCGTACAGTCCGGTCTGTTCGTCTGATACGTCGCATATCAAGTCTAGGGGTGGTAAACGTCAGACCCCAATAACCGATAAGTCGTGCCGATGTGAGGCTCATAACGGGTCGAGAAACTACTGGTAACACTTACCAGCAAATCTCTGATCAGCCCTGGCCAGGGACTTCCCTGTTACGGCCAATCGAGCACAGCGCAACATCAACCCCCAATACCGGGAGAGACGAAACCCCTCCTATCGCTCATTGCCTCCATGTGACTCGGGACTGTACCCAAAGACCACCGTTTTGCACGCCCTCATGGACGTGGTAAGGTGGAGATCAAAGCACAGTGGGAATCACACAAGACTCTATGACGATCTCGGGTCTACAGACTAACCTGTATAAGTGTCACCTGAGAACTGCCAACTGACGTGAGGTATAATACCATCTGGGAGTTCTCGGCGAGTCCGTCCAGTGTACCCAGTCTCCACTGAGCACCCGTACACCATCTCTGATGTCAAACACCAATGGATATGGGATCATCCAACGCCCATCTCATGGGTCGAGAAGCGTATACGCTAGACTACTCTGGTATATCGATGCCCCGTCTCGATACACCCACGACTAGGGACCTTGAAGGATGTACTTATGGACTACCATGTCCCCACTAGTATGATCTGCATCATAGTCCAGGCAGTCAAGTACACATCCTAAGGGCTTTACCAACATGTAACTATAAGACAGTTTAAAGAGACAAGTGTACATGTTAAGATAAAGAGTAACCAGATAGCATACTATCATATCGAGCAAGAAAGTCATCTCTATATATGTCCAAGCATCCAATATAATATACATCATCTGTAGAATACTGGCCTCTCGGGCATACATACAACTAACAATCTCCCACTTGCACTAGGGCCAGCTGCTGTAGTATCGCATACCGAGCATCCCGAAGAGTCTCTCAAACTGTGTCTGGGGAATGGCCTTCGTGAGTGGATCCGCCGTGTTGTTCTTCGTGTCAACCCTCCTAACCTCGATCTCCCGGCGATCAACTATCTCCCGGATCAGGTGATACCGCCTCAGAATATGCCTGGATCGCTGATGGGACCTGGGTTCCTTGGCCAAAGCCACCGCTCCATTGTTATCGCAATACAAAGGTATTGGATGCTCAATGGATGGAACCACTCCAAGTTCAGTAATGAACTTCTTGATCGAGACAGCCTCTTTGGCAGCATCGTTGGCAGCGATGTATTCAGCCTCCATCGTCGAGTCTGCCACGGTTTCCTGCTTGGAACTCTTCCAGCTAACCGCCCCTCCGTAAAGGGTAAAAACAAAACCCGACTGCGACTTAGAGTCGTCCTTATCACACTGGAAGCTCGAATCGGTAAAGGACTCCACTTGGAGCTCCCCGTTACCATACACCAAGAACATATCTCTAGTCCTTCGTAAGTACTTGAGAATGCTCTTCACAGCTGTCCAGTGACTCTCTCCAGGATCAGCTTGATACCTGCTCACTATACTTAGTGAGTATGCTACATCGGGTCTGGTACATAGCATCACATACATGATAGAGCCTACTGCCGAAGCATAGGGTATCCCTTGCATGCGAGCTCTCTCCAAATCAGTCTTGGGAGACATCTCTTTGGAGAGAGTGACTCCAGAGATCGTGGGCAAGTTCCCACGCTTGGACTCTTCCATACTAAACCTCTTTAGTATGGTGTCAATGTACCTGGATTGGGACAATCCCAAAATCCGTTTGGATCTATCTCTATAGATCTGATTGAATGATTCAGCGTGCTTGCGCTTTCTAAAAGATAGATCAAAAATATTTGTAACCGCAATCAAGAACGGCGTCGCTTTGCAGCTAGCCGGTGAGTACGGGTCGGTCCACAGGGATGTTGTGAATTTCCTATTCGCTCAAACGAGTTAATTCCGATTGTGGTCGGATTGATTATTAAATCTAAAAATTGAAGTTGTATGATACTAGGATTAGAAACTTGCTAGGATTAGGTTTAGGCAAAATTTGGTAAACAAAGATCTACATCTCTTTCCATTGCCTTTAATTAAAAATATCATATTAGTGTTATGGTAAATCTTAACAAAGGGGATTAGGATGATTGGGAAGATTGATTCTTCCTCTAGATCCTTGTCCTTCCTTTCTTAATCTTTACCCTAACCTCCATGGAAAACCTTAAAATCCGGGCCTTTAGACTACGGAATCACCGTTACCTCGAGGGTAGAGTGCCGTAGGGAGCGGAATAAGAAGGTATGCATGGAGTTCTAATTTTCATAAAAGATTGGCAAAGAAAAGAGATGAGAGATCTTCGTCTCTCAAATCCTTCCCCATTCCTAACCCTAACAAGCGATGAGACTACTAACTCATTAGGGAATTGAAGAACATTTATCTAGGGCAGAGAATAAAAATTACCTAGGGCAAGAATTGAAATTTAAACTAGAGCAATTAAATAAAACTACTTACAGATGCATCTCTCCAATCATCAACGCAGGGTTGTCAGATCTGAATTCATGAATTGAAAAGAAACACCGATGCTCTCCATAAAGAATTCTAAAATTTATTAATGAAGGGAGGCATAAGAAATTACAATGAGTAGAGTTCCTATTTATAGAGAATAGGAAACCCTAGGTTACAATTGATTTGCATGTCTACATTTACCAAAATATTCTTCGGAAGACCTAGTCAAAGTAGACTTCAAGTTTTGGTAAAATTTTATGTCTCTGTCTCTTTAAAGAAAGTATTGGGCCTTGGATCTTTGGGCTTCCTTATTATTTGGTTCTTTATTAAAATAGCTTCTATGTTTCTTCCAGATCTCCAGTGAATAATTGCGGTGGCCTTTTAACCGTGGCTTCGAAATCTTGGACCTTGCATTGCCTTGTACTTTGTGAATTTTATCATTGATGTAGGCTTGATCAAGAGTCTTCTGTTTGTTTGTCAAAAGTCCCTTTTTGTATCATCTTTTGTCTTTTTCACTGTTTTCGCTCCAAGAACCTGTAACCTGTAATATGTAGCAGACATGCGTCAAAAGCACCTGTTTATTTATAAAAAGAATAAGAATGAGGAATATAATAATGCAATATTATGGTGTGAACAAATACCCCCAAACTTATCTTTTGCTCGTCCTCGAGCAAACTTATTTTTATTCACTAAAATCCTAACCGCACTTTCGCAGGGAAACGCGATTGCACTGAGCACGTGCAACAAGCCGTTAAACCTCTAGGTGTCCCTAGTAGGAGGAGTGTTGTCTCCTGAGGGTTTTCAGCAGATTACACCCACAAAATCCTATCAACTCGGCCCATTGACTTTTGTTCTCCAATTAGGTTTTCTAACAAGGAATTCTATTATCTTTTGACTCGCAAATTATCCACCCACATTCTTCACGCTTCCTCATTATTTAACTTAAGATTATATATATCTTGCAGACCTACTTAGCTTTCGGCATTTCCTAAGTTTTCCTTCTAGGGTTCCATCTCCACTTAGGAATTTCTATCAACTCTACTAAAGATACAAGTTCTATTCTTCATTCCTCTCTCTTATCTAAATTCTAATCACATACCCCTACGTGTGTGTGTGTATCACCCCTACACTTGGAAATTCAAATCAAGCAATCGTACTCTCGTCCATTGTCCAAAGCACTTTATTAGTGAATTTTTTAAATGAAATTTGCTTACACATCCTTCATGCGACCGTTAATACTTCTTGAGGTACCAACAACCGATTACAAGATGCGTTAGCACTTTAAAGCGTACTTCCTAGTTTTGCAACACCCAAGGCTTTAGCAGTGACTCCCAAACCAGTTGGTCTAAGGCACTAGGTGATGAAGCACCCTCGCTAAATATTTTTCTATTTTTTACAGCCTTAAGTAATCACAAAAACCAGTGTCCATTTTTTTTATTCTTCATTCACACTTTTTTTCTTTTATTTTCTTCGTACTAAGGACTTTAGACAAGAGCATTTCAAGGTCTCTTCTACTAGTCCAAGTTTCAAGATGAGTGATTGTGCAAATTGTAGGGTATACATTTTCAGAATCTAGACTTAAGCTAGGAACTATTTTTCAAACTTATACTCTAATAAGAACATCAATACTCTTCCCTCATTTTGACTTAGCCCAAGAAGTGAACCCAAAATTTGCCTATTTCTAAATAAACTACAAGGCATATACTTTCTACCGTTAAACTTTAAGGAATGTTATTTTTAGGGTTTTTAATTCACTAAGTCTAAGATCTAGTTGTTCCTGGCCAGTTAACCTATTTGTCAAACTCAAATCAAATATGGCCAAAATTGAATACAATAATTTTTATAATTTTTGAAATTTTTCATTTTTTATGGGTTTTTCAAATAAGTATGCAAATGCAAAAATATGTACAAATGAATGCGAAGGAAGAAGACTTATCGAGCATACCCCCAAACTTGAACTTGACAGTGTCCTCACTGTCATACTGAACCAAGAGGGTCAAAATGTCGGTATTCCCCTGTTTATTTATCTATAATTTTTTTTAATGTTTTGAATTTTTTTTATATTTTTTTAATTTATTTATAAAATGAAAACAAAAAAATGTATGTACATATATACAAAGGTCCCTCCAAACTTAAGCTTGGCCTTACACAAGCCAAAGGTTAGCACTAACCATTCAAAAATCTTATCATGGTAAAGGTATAGTCGGTGCAAGAATGGGGTGTGGAGGAAAGAAATGAGAAACACGCGAGACCGTGTGGAAAGAAGAATGGTAGAATACGGTCTCGGTGGGGTAGAAGAATGGCGAAAAGAAGAAGGAAGTGGAGTACGATCTTGAGGGTGTAAATTGAGTGAATAAATTAGCGCAATATGTGATGACCGATATGTTATAAGCGATTGCGCTAACCTATCTACTCGTCGAGAAATGGGATCAAATCCCTCAAGATTTGCAAGAAGACACGGGTACGCCGAACTTGGTATTTGAGATGAAAGCGTCACGGTCACTTGCACGGTCGGAACAATAGGAAGGACGAAAGGAAGTGAATTAGGGATAGTATCATTCTCACCGTAGTAAACTGTGTCGAACTGGAAAGATTCCATCAATGGTTCGAAACGACTGTAAGTAACCGAGTCTGAAGGATTAACTAACTCATCTGAAAATGCAAAGGACTCAAATTCGGGCGGTGAGACTTCAACATCGTCCGAAAAAGTGAAACACTCGTAAGTGTCATCGGCTGTGGGAACTGTGTTAGATTCAAAGGAAAAGTTTTCAAGCTCACAGTCGTCAAGCGTGAAATGAGGCGTGGTCGGAACGATGGAAAAGAGGGAGGGTGATTTAGGTAAAGATTCAAGAGGATGAATTGGAAAATCCGACACATCAAAGAAAAATGGTTCAACCTCAATATGATCCTCACTACTCTGCTCAATATTATCCTCATAATTCTCCACAATATTCAACTCATCCATGCCATTATCATCAAAATCAAGACGCATATGAGATTCGGGAGAAACATTTAATAACTCGGGATGATGATTTGAATATAAAATTTCAATTAAATCGACAGGTTCATCATCCGAAATATTCCCGGCGTCTATATCCTCAATCAAGTGAAAGTCAATTTCTTTAGACACCTCCTCAAAAGCATGGATGTTTATCAATGTAGGTTCTAGAGTGGAAGTGTAAAGGTCAAACGGATTAGGTGCTGTTTCACTCGAAGGGGGTTCCTCACAATTTGGCAAATCAAACACTACAAAGTCGCACAACTCGTTTTTATTTTGAACTTGTGAATCATTTAGGACATTCGATGGAAAACTGGAGTTGTAGGCTTCAATTGGGTAAAGGTAGGTTTGATTTGGAAATCCTCTCACATTCTCATTCTGTCCAACCGCCTCCTCATACATTGAAAAATTTGGGGCTAGCGGGAAACTAGCTACCGGTTCAGCAGATTGCATAAGGGCGGCCACGGACGCTTCCACATTCCTAACCATTTTATTTGTTGCTGTGATATACGCCTCCAACGCCTCTTCCAAACTAGACTTTGGTGGTAAAGGGGTTTCGGAAAAAGATTCGAAATTGTTTGGATATGTGAAACTCCCAAAAGGCTGTGTAGAAACAATGTCTAGTGAAGGTGGGAAGGTCGGGTATGACTGGTAGGAAGTGGGTGATTGGACAGGGGTAGGGTCAACATATGGATAAAAAGGTGAATAGTCGTGTTGATCCCTAGAACTGGATGAGTGGAAAGGGGTGAAAGATCGACTGCGAGATTGAGCAATATGCTCAGCAATGGACATCGGCTTAGGAGTAACAGAAGGACTTGAAAAAGTGGTATCAACATAAGGAGGTGGTAAATGTTGACTTGGTTGACACAAAGTGGGTTCAAAAGTCAAACTGTTTCTCCTAGACGCCTCTATTTGATCTTTCAAAGATATTTTAGGCAAGGAAGGATCGTCTTTAAATTGATCGAACAAATTGCCGAACGACGCAAAATTACGTTCGGGATACCAAAGTTCGGCAAGTGATTTGTTTTGTGGGGTACCCATGTTAGAAGAAAGGGAGAAAGAAAGAAAGTTTGTTGGTGCAAGGATTTCCGAGCGACTAAAGTTGCAAGTCTTTTTTTAAAATTTTTTTTTCCTTTTTCCTTTTTCTCTTTATTTGAGACTGTTTGCAAAAAAAAAATTTCGATAAAGGGCTTAGACACAAATGCAATCGACCGGAAATGCACAATCAGACCTAGATCTAGGGTTACCTAAGTCAGCTAGACTGCTCCTAACTGTTCCAAAGGGTTAGAAACAGGACCTCAAACCGCCTCTTCACCGCCAATTGCGGCTAGGTAAGTGCCAGGTAAGTGGGAAGGAACCACACTGTGGGCCTAATTAAAAACCACTAGCCTTTGACACACTTGCCTAGACACCGCAAAGTCAGGTTAGGATAAACGGCCGATGCCTATAACCAGTCCTCTGTCCTATTGAGCTCGAAGTCCTTAGGGCTGAGTCTAGTATTTTTTAATTAATAGATGGTCAATGCATATGCCTTATGTGATTTCTGGGGTCCTGGGAAGGGTGATGAAATCGCCACCCAATTTGAATTGGTCAAAAGCCCCTTAAAGTCAGTTTTAAAGATATGCAAAACAGAAAAATCACTTTCAATCAAATCTTTTTTTTTGTGTGAATTTCAAAGTTTGCAAGTTTTCTAATTAAAATTTTCCTTTTTTTTCTTGCTCTTTATTTGGAAAGATATTTTTAGCAAAAAGATTAAGAATATGCAAATCAGAAAAGATCACTTGCAATCAATTATTATTTTAAGCGCGCGCAAAGAATCCTGCACAAGATTTGTTATTTGGAAGGGAATATTTTTAAAGCGCAAAGAAATCCTGCAGGCAAATTTACAGAAGATATATCAAGATTTGCAGAGGAGGAGAGAGAAAACTCACAGAGAATTACAGTGGCCGAACCCTTTTTTTTTTTTTTACCTGCGCTTCTGCCCCGCTTCCTTTTTTTTTTTTGACCAACACGCGGCGGTTCTGCGGTCTCAGGTAGGATCTGGTGGTGGTTCCGCGGCCGGAGTAAGGTCGCGAGATTTTTTTTTTTTTTTTGCAGATCGCGCAGTTGACTTGTTGACTCGGTCCTCCAAATTTCTTCTGTTTTCTGTTGTGATATTTCTCTGTTTGTTCGAATTTGATACTTGCTGTTTTGATCTCTGTAGATTTTCAGATCCGAATTTGTGCGTAGATCCTGCAAAATTCACACAAAGATACCCTTTCCAAAAATAACAGATGATATATTTTTATATTTTTTTTTGGATTTTTCAGATTTTTATGATTTTTTAAATTTTATGATTAACCCGAAATTGCGAAAAGGAAAGTTCTACGCCATCCCCGGCAACGGCGCCATTTGATTGAATGATTCAGCGTGCTTGCGCTTTCTAAAAGATAGATCAAAAATATTTGTAACCGCAATCAAGAACGGCGTCGCTTTGCAGCTAGCCGGTGAGTACGGGTCGGTCCACAGGGATGTTGTGAATTTCCTATTCGCTCAAACGAGTTAATTCCGATTGTGGTCGGATTGATTATTAAATCTAAAAATTGAAGTTGTATGATACTAGGATTAGAAACTTGCTAGGATTAGGTTTAGGCAAAATTTGGTAAATAAAGATCTACATCTCTTTCCATTGCCTTTAATTAAAGATATCATATTAGTGTTATGGTAAATCTTAACAAAGGGGATTAGGATGATTGGGAAGATTGATTCTTCCTCTAGATCCTTGTCCTTCCTTTCTTAATCTTTACCCTAACCTCCATGGAAAACCTTAAAATCCGGGCCTTTAGACTACGGAATCACCGTTACCTCGAGGGTAGAGTGCCGTAGGGAGCGGAATAAGAAGGTATGCATGGAGTTCTAATTTTCATAAAAGATTGGCAAAGAAAAGAGATGAGAGATCTTCGTCTCTCAAATCCTTCCCCATTCCTAACCCTAACAAGCGATGAGACTACTAACTCATTAGGGAATTGAAGAACATTTATCTAGGGCAGAGAATAAAAATTACCTAGGGCAAGAATTGAAATTTAAACTAGAGCAATTAAATAAAACTACTTACAGATGCATCTCTCCAATCATCAACGCAGGGTTGTCAGATCTGAATTCATGAATTGAAAAGAAACACCGATGCTCTCCATAAAGAATTCTAAAATTTATTAATGAAGGGAGGCATAAGAAATTACAATGAGTATAGTTCCTATTTATAGAGAATAGGAAACCCTAGGTTACAATTGATTTGCATGTCTACATTTACCAAAATATCCTTAGGAAGACCTAGTCAAAGTAGACTTCAAGTTTTGGTAAAATTTTATGTCTCTGTCTCTTTAAAGAAAGTATTGGGCCTTGGATCTTTGGGCTTCCTTATTATTTGGTTCTTTATTAAAATAGCTTCTATGTTTCTTCCAGATCTCCAGTGAATAATTGCGGTGGCCTTTTAACCGTGGCTTCGAAATCTTGGACCTTGCATTGCCTTGTACTTTGTGAATTTTATCTTTGATGTAGGCTTGATCAAGAGTCTTCTGTTTGTTTGTCAAAAGTCCCTTTTTGTATCATCTTTTGTCTTTTTCACTGTTTTCGCTCCAAGAACCTGTAACCTGTAATATGTAGCAGACATGCGTCAAAAGCACCTGTTTATTTATAAAAAGAATAAGAATGAGGAATATAATAATGCAATATTATGGTGTGAACATGATCCTAATTCCCAATATGCAGGAGGCATCACCAAGATCTTTCATTGAGAATCTTTGTGATAAGAAGAGCTTGACCGATTGCAGCATAGGAATATCATTTCCTATCAAGAGTATGTCGTCCACGTACAATACGAGGAAGACAACCTTACTCTCTGCCACCTTCTTGTAGATACAAGGTTCATCTGGATTTTTGACGAAATCAAACTCTTTGATAACGACGTCAAAGCAGATGTTCTAACTCCGCGATGCTTGCTTTAATCCATAAATGGATTTAAGCAGCTTGCACACCTTTCCGCTGCTCCCACTGTCTACGAAGCCCTCTGGCTGAGTCATGTACACGCACTCTTCTAAATCACCGTTTAGAAAGGCGGTCTTAACATCCATTTGCCAGATTTCGTAATCATGATATGCAGCGATGGCAAGCATGATCCGGATGGACTTAAGCATAGCCACTGGAGAAAAGGTTTCGTCATAGTCCACACCTGGTCTTTGACGAAAACCCTTTGCTACAAGTCTAGCTTTGAAAGTCTCCACTTTCCCATCTACACCAAGTTTCTTCTTGAAGATCCACTTGCTCCCAATGGGTTTTACCCCTTCAGGAGCAACGTCCAAAGTCCATACTTTGTTGGTGTACATGGATTCCATCTCGGACCGCATAGCATCCAGCCATTTCACTGAGTCCCCACTCGTGATGGCCTGCTCGAAGCTAGTTGGGTCATCATCCTCCATGATGCAATCCTCGCTCCCACCGTCCATGAGAAAACCGTAGTATCTCTCAGGTTGGCGAGGAACCCTACTAGATCGGCGGAGTGGCTGGGGTTCATCGGGAACTACGGAATCCTCTGGTTCCACCAGATCTTCTGTTGTAGCTTCTGCAGCTGGAACTTCTTCCAGTTCTACTTCATGACCACTAATCTCTTTTTCAAGAAATTCCTTTTCTAAAAAGGTGGCATGCCGAGAAACAAACACTCTTTGTTCCTCAGGGTGGTAGAAGATATACCCTTGAGAATTCTTGGGATATCCTACAAATTTGCATAGAACAGACCGTGCCTCGAGTTTGTCCGGATTTTGTCGTTTGACATAGGCTGGACAACCCCATATCTTAACATAGTTAAGACATGGTCTCTTCCCTTTCCATATCTCATATGGAGTGGTAGGCACAGATTTGGTGGGGACCATATTCAATAGATGTATGGCTGTCTCAAGCGCATACCCCCAGAAGGAAATAGGTAACTCAGCTGTGCTCATCATAGAGCGCACCATATCTAATAAGGTGCGGTTCCTCCGTTCTGATACACCATTGTGCTGTGGTGTATATGGAGGAGTCAGCTGAGAGAGAATCCCATTCTCTTTTAGGAAGTCCAGGAATTCATTGCTCAAGTATTCACCTCCTCGATCAGATCGGAGGATTTTAATACTCATTCCGGTTTGGTTTTCGACTTCTTGTTTATATTCTCTAAATTTCTCAAAAGCTTCAGACTTGTGTCTTATCAAGTACACATGTCCGTATCTTGAGAGATCGTCAGTGAATGTAATGAAGTACGAAGAACCATCCCTGGCATGTGTAGACATGGGACCACATACATCACTATGTATTAGTCCCAAGAGTTCGGTAACTCTTTCTCCGTGTCCCGTAAACGGAGTTTTGGTCATCTTGCCTTTGAGACATGACTGGCAAGTGTCATAAGATGAAAATTCGAATGGTTTCAAATATCCATCCTTATGCAACTTAGCCAGTCGTGTCGCATTGATGTGACCCAGTCTACAATGCCACAAGAAGGATTCGTTCAGTTCTGAACTCTTCCTCTTGTGTGTGCTTGTTATGCTCAGAACTGTTGACTGATTTAGAACATAAATGCCATTGCACAACGTGCCTGATCCAACAAACTTTTGGTTACGGAAAATGTTCATAACATTGTCTTGCAATACAAAATTATATCTCTCTTTACTTAATAAAGAAACCGATATAATGTTGCATATCAGGTTCGGCATGTAATAGCATTCGTTCAGAACCAATGTATTACCAGTTGGTAATACAAGGTGATATTCCCCGACAGTCTTAGCTGCAACAATTGCACCATTTCCAACTCTAATGTCTTTATCACCTTCTCCAAGTTCTCTACCTTTCCTGAGCCCATGTAACTGATTACATATATGGGATCCTGACCCGGTATCTAATACCCAGGACGTAGAGCAAATGAAGAAACAGTTCTCAGTAACGAACACACCCGAAGAAAATGCATCAACATGTACTTTCTTCATTCGGGTGGCATGGGAATCCTGGCATTCCCCTATATCCTGCTCATTCCTATAACTCTTATAAGAAAGAACGGAACCAACGTTCCCCAGCACAGTATAACATGCGGGTTCGGTCAATACATCCATATTATTATCTTCATTAGGGCATGAAATGGTCGCTACCTGGAGAGAGAGAGAAGAAAACACTTTAGCGTATGCTCGTGCAAGATCAGATTGGTTATTATCTTATCTAATCAGGATGGCTCCCACTGCTTTTTATCAAATCTTCCTCCAAACCCTAAAAGGAAAGACTAACCGGGATTAATTACACACTACAAGTTCGCCAATCTTTCAGCCAGGCCAGTGTCGGTACTTTGAGGGAGGTCCCCCGTGCTTTCGCACGAACCTAATTAATGTAAACCTCGTTTTCCCAGAGGCGTAACCCCGTTGACACCTTTCTAGACACCTACTTGATCAGCTAATTGCAATGTGTAAAACTCTCCCAGGAGTAACTGTCACGACCCGCAATTCGGCCCGTAACCGGCACTTAAACTACGTAACGTCTACAGGCGTACGCAACTTAAGTAAGCCGAAAACCCAGAAATCTAAACCACCCAAAACTGGATCAACGGAGAAAACATAGTTTAAAACATTTAGAAGTCCCCATTTAAAATCTCTAACTCTAGCTTTCTTTAATGAAAATTTCGGCAGCACCTCCTTTGTAAAACTGGCCCCGAAAACGGGTACAACACAGATAAAATATAAAACATCCCAAGTGGGAGAAAAATCACGCCCACCGGCGGAGACAATCACCACAACAAGTATACGACACCAAAGCGAAGAAATATCAAAGAAACGACTATAAAAGAAGTAACTATCCAACACCACCGGCTTCTACGAGCACGGCATCCAAAATACTACAACACTGAAATCTCACAAGTAGTCTCTAAGTCATATACAAAAGAAGTAGATGGAGAATACTAGATCCAACAAAAGATATACAATATACAACGGATAACCGCAAACCCACCTAAGGTAAAGCAAAGGCGTCACTGCCTAATAGCGGTATCTGCAAAAGTAGTGATGAAAAGCTGCCCGGCCGCGACTACTCAGAGGGTAAGTCCTGCAAAACACTGTGGCACAACGGGGGTGAGTTGCCAACTCGTGAATAGTAAATAACATCATACAGTAATCGCAGGTATGCACGAACAGCGATCTATCTATCAAATATAATCAGATAGCATAAGTATGATAAGTGAATATGCAACATCATGTAAAGATACATCATCAGGGTACTACAACTACATGGAGCAATGCATATCAATAATAATCCTGAGTGTGTGGGAATGATACAATAAAATCTCATGCAAAATCATCAGCATGGAAAAACACCAGTGTCCCTCACTGACACATCAAATCCCAAATCCTCAGGCCTCGCATCCACAGATCGGTCCTCACATCCTGTAAGTCTCATGGAACCTGAATGTCTATCATCGACACCCGAAACATCATGAAAACATATACCTACAAGTATATATATATAAGGATGTCAACCACGTATGTCCACCGACGATACGTGAAAAGCATGGAAAAAACCTGAGTGTCTAACACCGACACTCGAAATATCCATAAAACCCATGTCCAACATCGACACGTAACTCCTCATAACTCAGGCGCTGTCACCACGACTGGCCCTGACGATATGTCATACCTCACTCCGGCCGGTATCCCCACGATATCCGCCGAGTCCAAATACAATCACCGGTAGGTAGTGGTCCCACCGCCAGGCTGATCGTCTACACCACGAGATCACCACTCGCCCCGGGGTACCATACCGGGTCCACCATGTACCCGCAGACGGTGCCTCCCGCTCCTCGAATCGGGTATCACAAGTCAAATCTCAGAACCGAGAAATCACATGGTGGACGCACTGAAATATCATATCAAGAGAAACCGGGTTTTCAAACAATATATAGTTTCTTGAAAACAACCCCACGGTTCTCAAATCCATAATCACATGAAATCCATATCTCAATGC
The DNA here is from genome assembly GCA_030015575.1 of Agapanthus africanus. NCBI lineage: Eukaryota > Viridiplantae > Streptophyta > Magnoliopsida > Asparagales > Amaryllidaceae > Agapanthus > Agapanthus africanus. The sequence goes on from JASDDO010000004.1 coordinate 55,244,494, forward strand.
GTAAAATCCATGTAAAACTGATATATGCAACATAAAACATCAATATGAGCATTTAGAATATATCTTGCGGTTCCCAAAAACTCAAATCCAGAATACATATATATACAGCGTCCCATACCACCGATATATATGCTATAAAAACTAATCATGTAACAATAACAAGGTTTAAGTATCTACATGTAAACAAGTATGTATGATGCAAGTTATAAACAACAAGATCAATAACTCAATATCATATATCAATGAAATACTACTTGAGATACATACAACTATCGCTAAAATATGCGGTGTACATGTCAATATGAGTGTCTGATGTACATGTCAATATGAGTGTCTGATGTACATGTCAATATGAGTGTCTGATATACATGTCAATATGAGTGTCTGATGTACATGTCAATATGAGTGTCTGATGTACATGTCAATATGAGTGTGATACACGTGATATGGAATAAGGGTTACTACCACAACTATTCCTGCTCAATAAAATGTCACGTATGTAAGTGTCAACAATAACTCATATACACAAAGGGGATAAGGCTACTACCAGACTATCCCTATCTACTACTGTATCACGTAAGTAGGTGCTTGTGTGTGTCATGGCAATTACTGACGATGTGGGTGTAGCATACAATTAGTGCTTGTGCAACATGAACCGTCAGTAATGTGTTATATCTAAAGCTACAAGTCAGGTACAGAAGATAATACTAAGCAATGACATTCATATGAATTAACTAATGTGCAACTACCATGCAGCTAACATATCATAATCGCCCCGACGAATAACGCCATACGGGCGATTCCCCGTAGATGTTAAATCTACTCACATGTGGTCTCCAGCTATGAAAATCCGACCACCTGCTTCCCTTTGTTCGCAGTGTCTGAAGTCCCCGCTTGCGACGCTATAATTTCATAAACACAAGAAAAATAGTGCGAACATCTCAGAAGCAATCAAAATAACGTAAACTACGTATATAAAACGCACCAACACACTAAACCAACTCACGAGCACACGTCAAGTGCAAACACGCGTAACGATACCTCAATACCAAACTGAGTACATCGCAGCACGACACACGACTCGTGTCGCAACACGTATCACGCGAACTCAAAACACACGATTTTAGGTAATCGATCCCAGATTTTGTATACTGAATTTACTAATTAAATAAACAGTACCAAACAGACCAAAACAACAGCAGACAGCTACCCACAGAAACCACACCCCAAAACTCAACTAGTCGGCCGGCGTCGCCGGCCCGTCCCTTAGTGGCCGCCGGCCCAAACCGGTGGGATGGTCTCCGTATTTCAGGTGGTGTCTCAGGCCAACCTGCACATCTCTCTGAAGTTGTTTACTCAATCACTAAAATTCCCAGATCACAGCAGGTATAGAAACTCTAAAAAGACACTAAAAACCCGATATCGCCTCAAACGATATAAACTACGTTCTACGCAACAATTAACAATCAAAACCACACAAAAACTATAGATTAACAGTAGAGGGAATATACTTAACAACTTTGCTCACAACTCCAAGCTTTCCCTAACTCCAAGTGATCAAGAAGCAAGAAAATCCAAAGCTTTTGGTATTTTGTGATATATTTTGAGAATTTTGAGGATTTTGTGAGTTTGGATTGATAAAATATGAGAAAGAAGTGATCATGGCAGTAGGAAATGAGGGAATTTCGGCCAAGTGTGTGAGGAGGTGGATTTGTGAGGGTTTCCTAGCAATTTCCTACACTTATGGCTTAGTTAATGCATTCATACACACATACACACACATGCATGCATCTAATCATTTCTTTTCTTTTTCTTTTCTTTTAAATCCTAACTTAAATTCCAGTCCACACATAATTCCCTAGGTGAAGTGAGAAGGATTATCTTAACTTAAAGAATTTAAAGAAAAGATCGCCTCCAGAAATTTTCCCAAAATTTGAATACCGCATTAAAATAATATTGAAAATTGGGAAAAAATCAAATTGAACCAAAACGTCCCATATACTCCCAAAGCTCGCGCACTAGCTTTATTTTAGCTAATCTAGGTGCTGGCAAGTCTATATGGTCGTTTGTTCACAGTCGGGTAAAAACGGAAAATACCGACAAACTTACCCTAAAACGGACAGAATCGCATAACGATTTCTAAAACGTTACAATCTCCCCCCTTATAGAAATTCGGTCCCCGAATTAAAATTTTATACTAAGCGTACCTTCAAAAAGATGAGGGAATTTCTTCCGCATCTCACTCTCGATCTCCCAAGTGATCTCCTCACCAGTAGGACTACGCCATAAAATCTTCACAGAAGGCAAGTCCCTAGACCGAAGTTTCTTCACCTGCCAGTCCAAAATAACTATCGGATGCTCGGTGAACGAAAGACCACGCTCAAGCTGAACGGTCTCGTGCTGAATCATATGAGAAGGATCATGAAGGTACCTACGAAGCATCGACACATGAAAAACGTGGTGAACATCTGGAAAATTAGGCGGGAGTGCTAAACGATAAGCAACAGAACCCACTCGCTCAAGGATCTCGAAAGGACCTAAAAATCTGGGACTGAGCTTCCCTCTCTTCCCAAATCGCATAACGCCCTTCATCGGAGAAATCTTCAGGAATACATGATCTCCCACTACGAACTCAAGTCTGCGACGACGACGGTCGGCATAAGACTTCTGCCTGCACTGGGCTGCTCTCATCCTGTCCTGAATCAGCTGGATCTTCTCCGTAGTCTCCTGAACAAGCTGGGGTCCAAAACCAAACTCTCACTAAGCTCGGTCCAACAGACTGGCGATCGACACTTCCTACCATATAAAGCCTCAAAAGGTGCCATCTGAATAGTCTCCTGAAAGCTGTTATTGTAGGAGAACTCAATCAACGGCAAGTGACGATCCCAACTGCCCCCAAAATCAAGCACACATGCACGGAGCATATCCTCCAGAGTCTGAATAGTCCGCTCCGTCTGACCATCGGTCTGCGGATGAAAAGCGGTGCTAAAACTCAATCTGGTACCCAAAGCTTCCTGAAGCTTCTGCCATAGACGGCTAGTAAACTGGGTACCTCTGTCGGATACTATGCATGTGGGAACACCGTGCAAACGCACAATCTCATCTATATAAAGCTGAGCGTACTGAGCATAGCCGAAAGTGGTCTTCACTGGAAGGAAGTGAGCCGCTTTCGTCAACCGGTCTACAATAACCCAAATGGAGTCATACCCTCTACTGGTCCTGGGTAGACCCACAATGAAGTCCATGGAAATCTGTTCCCATTTCCACTCCGGAATGGGTAAAGGCTGCAACTCTCCAGCCGGTCTCTGATGCTCAGCCTTGACTTGCTGACAAGTCAGGCACCTCGAAACGAAGTCCGAAATATCGCGTTTCATTCCTTCCCACCAGTAGAAGTCTCTCAAATCACGGTACATCTTGGTGGAACCTGGATGAACGCTAAAGGCCGACTGATGTGCCTGCTCTAGGATCTCGCGTCTCAACCCATCAACATCTGGTACACACAAGCGAGTCCCGCATCGTAGCACACCCTGGTCATCAATCATGAACTCCGAAACTGTACCCTGTCAAACAAGCTCAAGAATCTCAGACAAACGAGCATCACTGGGTTGCGCCTCACGAATACGATCAACAAGTAGTGGACGGGCGCGGACATGAGCAAACTGTCCCCCAGTGGAGGTGAACTCGAACTGCACTCTACTGTCACACAAGAGCTGCCAATCTGCAGAAGACTGACACTGTACGACGCTCAGCTGGGACAAGCTACCCACGGGCCTACGACTCAAAGCATCAGCTACCACATTCGTCCTGCCCGGGTGATAAAGGATCTCACAATCATAATCCTTTACTAGCTCCATCCATCGGCACTGTCTCAGGTTCAGATCTTGCTGTGGAAAGATATACTTCAAACTCTTGTGATCCGTGAAGATCTGACACGACTCTCCATACAAGTAGTGTCTCCAGATCTTCAACGCAAAGACTACCGCTGCCATCTCAAGATCGTGAGTGGGGTAATTCTGCTCGTGCTTCTTCAACTGCCTAGAAGCATATGCAATCACCCTATCATGCTGCATCAAAACACAGCCGAGCCCCACTCGAGAAGCATCACAATATACAACGTAGCCTCCCGATCCAGAAGGTAAAGAAAGAACTGGTGCTGTCGTCAACCGAGTCTTCAACTGCTGAAAACTCTGTTCGCACGCATCAGTCCAGAGAAAAGGAATCCCCTTCCGGGTCAGTCCAGTCAGCGGTGCAGCGATACTCGAAAAATCCTGCACAAAACGACGATAATAACCAGCTAAGCCCAAAAAGCTGCGGACCTCAGTCACCGATACAGGTCTGGGCCAAAGCTGTACAGCCTCAATCTTCCTTGGGTCCACCAGAATACCATCACTAGTCACCACATGATCCAGGAAGTCAACTCTATCAAGCCAAAATGCGCACTTCGAGAATTTAGCATACAGCTGGTGCTCTCTCAAAATCTGCAAAGTAATCCCCAAGTGCTGCTCATGCTCCTCTCGACTCCTAGAGTAAACCAGTATGTCATCAATAAACACGATAATGAACTGGTCGAGGAACGGCCTGAAAATCCGGTTCATCAGATCCATGAACGCTGCTGGCGCATTGGTGAGTCCGAACGACATCACCAAAAACTCATAATGCCCATAGCGCGTACGAAAAGCAGTCTTCGGAATGTCATCATCCCGAACCCGCAACTGATGATAACCCGAACGCAAATCAATCTTCGAAAAATGTTTCTCACCCTGGAGCTGATCAAATAAATCGTCAATGCAAGGTAAAGGATACCTGTTCCGCACCGTAACACGGTTCAACTGACGATAATCCACACATAGCCTCAAACTGCCGTCCTTCTTCTTGACGAACAGAACAGGAGCTCCCCACGGCGAAACACTCGGACGCACAAGTCCCAAATCAAGCAACTCTTGCAATTGATCTTTAAGCTCTCTAAGCTCTGCCGGAGCCATCCGATAAGGCGGTATAGAAATAGGCTCCGTGCCAGGAATCAGATCAATGCAGAACTCAATATCGCGCTCTGGCGGCAACCCAGGTAACTCATCGGGAAAAACATCGGGAAACTCTCGCACAGTAGAAACCTGGTCCAACAACTCCACTGTGGCTCCAGTATCATGAATGAACGCCAAGAATCCCCGACATCCCCTCCTCAAAAGCCGACTAGCGCACAAAACAGAAATCAAACTGTGAGGGGCGGCACTACGGTCCCCCTGCACAACAAACACTGACTCGCCGGGAAAACAAAATCTAACTGTCTTCTCACGGCAGTCCACGGACGCATAGCAAGTAGCTAGCCAATCCATGCCCAACAGAACGTCGAAGTCCAACATCTCAAGAAGGATCAAGTCAACGGACAGATCTCTGTCACCAATACGGACAACACAAGATCTAAACACATAACGCACAACAAACGACTCTCCCACAGGAGTAGTCACGACCAGCGGCTGATCCAGCAAGCACGACGCTCGGCCTAACCTCGGCACGAAGTGCGTGGAAACATAAGAATGCGTGGATCCCGGATCAAAAAGAACATGCGCATCATAAGAACATACAGGAAGAGTACCTGAAACCACGGCATTGGACGCTTGAGCGTCCTGGTGAGTCAAGGCAAAAAGCCTAGCCTGACCTCTACCGGCTACTGGCTGTCCTCTGCCTCTGCCACCTCGACCTCTCGGTACAAAACCTCCGCGACCACGACCTCGCTGAACAGGAGTCTGATGCGGCGCAACTACAGGAATAAGAGGCAACGCTCTCTGAGGCGGAGAAGGTGGTAAGGTAACCTGCGGTACTGCTGGCCCTCTCTGACGCACCACGGTACAATCCCGAACAAGATGGTGCAAACTGCCACAACCGAAGCATCCATAAGACGGTCGTTGGCCCTCCTGGGAATAAGAACTGAATAACTGGCCACGTCTCACGTCTCTGCTACTCCCCGAGTCTGAAGGAACTCTGCCTCTGCGGCCAAACCTCGATCTCCATATTGGTACATCCGTACGAGTCCTCTTCGGTCCTGGAACAACCGATGACTCAGCTAGGCGCTCCTCCACCAATAGAGCTGCATCAACAGCTGCCGCATATGTGTCACAATGCTGAATGCTGATGGCTAGGAACAACTGGGTAAGCAGGCCTCGAACAAACCTCTTCACCCTCATCTCCTCAGTCGCCACCAGGTATGGAGCATACACCGATAGCTCAGTAAACAATACATCATACTCCGACACCGTCATCCCCGGCGTCTGACGTAAAGACTCAAATCTGCGCGCTCGCGCATCCCTGACGCTCGGTGGAAGAAAACGAACAAGAAACGACGTCACAAGCTCAGCCCAGGTCATCGGAGCAAGACCAGCGGCTCTGCCCCTCTCCAACGACTCACACCACTTCTGGGCCATACCCTCCAGACGAAAACTGGCAAACTCTACCCATCTCTCGTCGGAACATCGGAGTGAGCGACAAATCCTGGCCATCCGGTCGACAAACGACTGCGGATCCTCAGTAACATCTGTGCCCGTAAACACCGGAGGTCTCAACCTCATGAAATCTGTCAACGACACAGCAATAACCTCCGGAGCTGCAACTGCGACTACCGGAACTGTAGGTACCATCGTGGCCTCCGCAGCGGGTGGAACAACTGCCTGCCCCTGCGCTCGGATGGTCTCTACCAGAGTCCCCACAATCTGGCGCAGATCCTGCATACCAGCTCCAATCATAGCGATGTGCTCCGGTACAATAGGCGTACTACCCTGGTCAGTCCTCGCCTCAGACGAGTCAACTCTGACCTCGGCCCTTGCGGCCGCTCTCTGAGCCCTCGTAGTCTTCGGCGGCATATGGGCTGGAAATCGAAACAAGATTCGATAAGGAAACGGAAATCGAATCACAAGATGTATATCAATTACGGAAGGAATATCAATCAACAAGTCCTAAGGTCACTTAGCCGGAGTACCGTGTCGTAAGTATGCCGCGGAACATACACACGCTACGTCACTCTGCTTAAGCTACCTACTCCATCATACCAAGGTCATCCTAGACTCCGAAAGGTAAAACCTAACGCTATGATACCAACTTTGTCACGACCCGCAATTCGGCCCGTAACCGGCACTTAAACTACGTAACGCCTACAGGCGTACGCAACTTAAGTAAACCGAAAACCCAGAAATCTAAACCACCCAAAACTGGATCAACGGAGAAAACATTGTTTAAAACATTTAGAAGTCCCCATTTAAAATCTCTAACTCTAGCTTTCTTTCATGAAAATTTCGGCAGCACCTCCTTTCTAAAACTGGCCCCGAAAACGGGTACAACACAGATAAAATATAAAACATCCCAAGTGGGAGAAAAATCACGCCCACCGGCGGAGACAATCACCACAACAAGTATACGACTCCAAAGCGAAGAAATATCAAAGAAACGACTCTAAAAGAAGTAACTATCCAACACCACCGGCTTCTACGAGCACGACATCCAAAATACTACAACACTGAAATCTCACAAGTCGTCTCTAAGTCATATACAACAGAAGTAGATGGAGAATACTAGATCCAACAAAAGATATACAATATACAACGGATAACCGCAAACCCACCTAAGGTAAAGCAAAGGCGTCACTGCCTAATAGCGGTATCTGCAAAAGCAGTGATGAAAAGCTTCTCGGCCGCGACTACTCAGAGGGTAAGTCCTGCAAAACACTGTGGCACAACGGGGGTGAGTTGCCAACTCGTGAATAGTAAATAACATCATACAGTAATCGCAGGTATGCACGAACAGCGATCTATTTATCAAATATAATCAGATAGCATAAGTATGATAAGTGAATATGCAACATCATGTAAAGGTACATCATCAGGGTACTACAACTACATGGAGCAATGCATATCAATAATAATCCTGAGTGTGTGGGAATGATACAATAAAATCTCATGCAAAATCATCAGCATGGAAAAACACCAGTGTCCCTCACTGACACATCAAATCCCAAATCCTCAGGCCCCGCATCCACAGATCGGTCCTCACATCCTGTAAGTCTCATGGAACCTGAATGTCTATCATCGACACCCGAAACATCATGAAAACATATACCTACAAGTATATATATATAAGGATGTCAACCACGTATGTCCACCGACGATACGTGAAAAGCATGGAAAAAACCTGAGTGTCTAACACCGACACTCGAAATATCCATAAAACCCGTGTCCAACATCGACACGTAACTCCTCATAACTCAGGCGCTGTCACCACGACTGGCCCTGACGATATGTCATACCTCACTCCGGTCGGTATCCCCACGATATCCGCCGAGTCCAAATACAATCACCGGTAGGTAGTGGTCCCACCGCCAGGCTCATCGTCTACACCACGAGATCACCACTCGCCCCGGGGTACCATACCGGGTCCACCATGTACCCGCAGACGGTGCCTCCCGCTCCTCGAATCGGGTATCACAAGTCAAATCTCAGAACCGAGAAATCACATGGTGGACGCACTGAAATATCATATCAAGAGAAACCGGGTTTTCAAACAATATATAGTTTCTTGAAAACAACCCCACGGTTCTCAAATCCATAATCACATGAAATCCATATCTCAATGCGTAAAATCCATGTAAAACTGATATATGCAACATAAAACATCAATATGAGCATTTAGAATATATCTCGCGGTTCCCAAAAACTCAAATCCAGAATACATATATATACAGCGTCCCATACCACCGATATATATGCTATAAAAACTAATCATGTAACAATAACAAGGTTTAAGTATCTACATGTAAACAAGTATGTATGATGCAAGTTATAAACAACAAGATCAATAACTCAATATCATATATCAATGAAATACTACTTGAGATACATACAACTATCGCTAAAATATGCGGTGTACATGTCAATATGAGTGTCTGATGTACATGTCAATATGAGTGTCTGATGTACATGTCAATATGAGTGTCTGATGTACATGTCAATATGAGTGTCTGATGTACATGTCAATATGAGTGTGATACACGTGATATGGAATAGGGGTTACTACCACAACTATTCCTGCTCAATGAAATGTCACGTATGTAAGTGTCAACAATAACTCATATACACAAAGGGGATAAGGCTACTACCACACCATCCCTATCTACTACTGTATCACGTAAGTAGGTGCTTGTGTGTGTCATGGCAATTACTGACGATGTGGGTGTAGCATACAATTAGTGCTTGTGCAACATGAACCGTCAGTAATGTGTTATATCTAAAGCTACGAGTCAGGTACAGAAGATAATACTAAGCAATGACATTCATATGAATTAACTAATGTGCAACTACCATGCAGCTAACATATCATAATCGCCCCGACGCATAACGCCATACGGGCGATTCCCCGTAGATGTTAAATCTACTCACATGTGGTCTCCAGCTATGAAAATCTGACCACCTGCTTCCCTTTGTTCGCAGTGTCTGAAGTCCCCGCTTGCGACGCTATAATTTCATAAACACAAGAAAAATAGTGCGAACATCTCAGAAGCAATCAAAATAACGTAAACTACGTATATAAAACGCACCAACACACTAAACCAACTCACGAGCACACGTCAAGTGCAAACACGCGTAACGATACCTCAATACCAAACTGAGTACATCGCAGCACGACACACGACTCGTGTCGCAACACGTATCACGCGAACTCAAAACAAACGATTTTAGGTAATCGATCCCAGATTTTGTATACTGAATTTACTAATTAAATAAACAGTACCAAACAGACCAAAACAACAGCAGACAGCTACCCACAGAAACCACACCCCAAAACTCAACTAGTCGGCCGGCGTCGCCGGCCCGTCCCTTAGTGGCCGCCGGCCCAAACCGGTGGGATGGTCTCCGTATTTTAGGTGGTGTCTCAGGTCAACCTGCACATCTCTCTGAAGTTGTTTACTCAATCACTAAAATTCCCAGATCACAGCAGGTATAGAAACTCTAAAAAGACACTAAAAACCCGATATCGCCTCAAACGATATAAACTACGTTCTACGCAACAATTAACAATCAAAACCACACAAAAACTATAGATTAACAGTAGAGGGAATATACCTAACAACTTTGCTCACAACTCCAAGCTTTCCCTAACTCCAAGTGATCAAGAAGCAAGAAAATCCAAAGCTTTTGGTATTTTGTGATATATTTTGAGAATTTTGAGGATTTTGTGAGTTTGGATTGATAAAATATGAGAAAGAAGTGATCATGGCAGTAGGAAATGAGGGAATTTCGGCCAAGTGAGTGAGGAGGTGGATTTGTGAGGGTTTCCTAGCAATTTCCTACACTTATGGCTTAGTTAATGCATTCATACACACATACACACACATGCATGCATCTAATCATTTCTTTTCTTTTTCTTTTCTTTTAAATCCTAGTCCACACATAATTCCCTAGGTGAAGTGAGAAGGATTATCTTAACTTAAAGAATTTAAAGAAAAGATCGCCTCCAGAAATTTTCCCAAAATTTGAATACCGCATTAAAATAATATTAAAAATTGGGAAAAAATCAAATTGAACCAAAACGTCCCATATACTCCCAAAGCTCGCGCACTAGCTTTATTTTAGCTAATCTAGGTGCTGACAAGTCTATATGGTCGTTTGTTCACAGTCGGGTAAAAACGGAAAATACCGACAAACTTACCCTAAAACGGACAAAATCGCATAACGATTTCTAAAACGTTACAGTAACTCTTACTCGCAGTGGGTATCGGGATCCAACTATCTCATAGAAGGTATGCAATCTCATTGCAAATTTCAACACTTGAAATTCCCGATAATGCTTCTGCCCCTAGCGTGCTATGACCTTGACGAAAGCCAACAAACCACAGCCCGCTAGTCAAGTTCAACCCGTACATTTCTTGACTGAATTAAACCCACCCGCACGACCCTTGACGAAAGCCAACAAAGCCGTACGACTACCCTAATCCAGTCGCATCATATGCAGCAGATAAACAGCACATAGCTACCGCACACTACACCTTGACGAAAGCCAACAAATGTAGCACGAATACTATATGTAACTTATCTGAAATGACGGAGGGCTACGCCAGGTTCTTCTGAAAACCATGAGCGTAATGAACTTGATATCGTTGTAGAATCAAATGAAGTTTTAAAATGGAGTGATTTTGAGGCTTTTCTAGTTTTGCTAAAGGGGTCACTCCCGGTGAAGAGATCGTCGGCCCTTTTCTCGTCGAATGAGGTGCGGGATATATCATATATATCACTGTGCAAAGCAAAAACCCAAAAACAGTCAAAAGCAAACCGAGTGTGTAGCATCTGCCAGTTATTGCTAAAGGAGTCACTCCCGGTGAAGGGATCTCGGTCCTTTCCTCATCGAATGAGGTGCAGGATATATCACATATACCACTGTGCAAAGCAATAACTATAGCTACCTATTTTATTTTAAAATTCGATTCCACAACATCTTAGGTTTCTTATCTTTCATTAATCACATTAATGAAGTCCCATCATTTAAATACCTAAACATCACAGATAGATATGACGTACACTTATGCCATCCGCATTCGCCTCGATGTCCCCTCGTGCACCGTTAGGTTAGGTAACTAACGACAGAGCAGGGCAGGGCTAGCGCGGGTGTAAAACATAAGTAACGTCTATATAATATATCATATATATACTATATACTATATCCATCACAAAATCACATCACAGATATTGCAGCAGAAGAAACATATGAAATATTGGATATACTAGGACGTCCGTGTTTTCAATACGAGCCAGTATAAAACACGGATTCCACGGTCGTGATGAATAGCCAATCCCACACCCCTAGACCCCTACGAGAGCGGCAAGCAACCCTACCAATCCTAGGGTTAGGAGACCCGGACTCGACTCCTCGAGTTGGTCTCCCACTGGACCCCAGAACCCGGTTACTTGTGCTCCCCTCCTTGGGTCTATCCTAATGCGGAAAAGTAAATAATATACAAAGGGTGACATCTTCCGCTACCTGGAAGTGCCCCAAAAAAAAAAGAATATTACATACAAGTTTTTACATGAATGAAAATGAAAAACACTCATCTCAAATAAAAAACCCCCGGCTATTCGAACACGACGATCCAATATAACATATCCAGCAACACATAACATCACATGTCATCAACGTAAGTAAATATGCGCATCCCAACTGTCGTTGACATATAGCAACGAAACCGGCGATATCACATATTACACTTACGGTCACAGAAAAGAAAGTGTAAAACTACAACAGTTGGAATCCGCAACCCTTTTAGACATCACATGCCTAATCAGATGAAATACTTAGACATCACATGCCTAACAGTTATAAACCCCGCATTTTAGTCTCATTATCGAAAACACTTTTCAATATAAAATGAAACTAAACCGCTAGATTTATAACATTCATTCAGTTATCTCATAACTGTTTGCGAATTCCAATTATTGTATCCCATTCCGGATAAATAGAAAATGCTAAACTTTTCGATCGAACAATCGAACACCCAAGCTTTCCCGATACAGCTCAACACATGAAATAAGTCTAACAACATTCAGTTCGTGCCTCAGTACCAACGGTCCAGCCGTAGAAGGATCAAGCCAACGCCTCACATGTGGCACGCCGTACTTCCCCAAACCCGAAGGTTCAAAGGGCAGTTCAAGACGGTCACATAATCGAGTTAAGGTTTGTTGTCTTCTAGAGGGTCCATCGAGTTACTTGCACTACTTAGAACGTCGTTAAACTACGGAAAAATCCAACAATTGGAAATTTTCCGGCAGGGGAAAAAGTGGGTATTTATATCCGGTCGAACTTTTTAACATATTCTAAAAATACCCGGAAAAGCACACCGACAAAAATTAGACAGTCCGATCGAATACACCGAGTCCCCTATACAACCCAGAAAATACAACTCTGGAATAAGTATTAAAAACATCCAGAACACACAAGAAACACCAACAGAAACAACTGCAGAAAACCCACAGCCTGATCATCACAGACGGCCGCGGAAACGCCGCAAAAGGGGGGTCAACGCCGCGGTTACGCGGCCGTACTGTTGAATTAGGCTGTCGTTTTCTGCAGTTTTTCTTAGAATTTCCTGCACATTTCTCTGCATATTTTTAATCTACAAAAATCCACATTTTACAGAAATGTCCAGAGAGCATTTTTCAAGTCGGGGTTTTGGGTCGATCGGACTTCTAACTCCGTCGGGACTTCGCCTAAGGCTCTAGCTAGTCTCTGATACCAGTGAAAGGTTCCTAGGCACCCTATAGAGGTCTCACAAGGCATAGAACATGCCAATATAAAAATTTATGGGTGCCGAGAGACCCTAATACGGATCTTAGACTAGAAGTTTAGGCGAAAAGATAATCTAGTTAACTATTTAACTAAAAGTTAGATGCTACAACCTTTGTAGATCCGGATATCCACTTCCTTAGCTCCACGTAGCCATCCTCTCGCTGTCCTTTTCGAATCCTAGACTCATTCGTCGGCTTCATCGGGAAAACGAGCGGAATAGGTCGTCGGCTTCGTGCCGAAGATGATCTACGTCGAGGTTGCACAAGTTCAAGCTCCAACTTCACCAAGTTGTGAAACTTGTGAAGAAAACACCCAAAACAACTTGGCAAGAGGTAGAGGGTGAAGAAATAGGAGGTGGGTTCACTTTAGAATTGGATTTCTCACTTTAGAAATCAAGTTGCCATTGATGGCATCAAGTTTTCTCTCTTGAAGATGAAGAAGAAGAAGTAGATAGAATATGATAAGTATTGTGTAAAAAGAATAATAATATTAATACTTATCATCTTCTAACCTAGGTTAAGTGTAGAGAATAAACCATGGTCAAATGAGAATGGTTAAGGTTAAGGATGATGACAAAATAGTCACTTTAGTCAAAGCTTCATGAAGCTTCATCAAGCTTCATGAAAGAAACCATTTTGTTATCATATATTTATTTATAAAAAAGAATAGATAAATAAATAAGTAAACAAATAAAAACCCTAACTATTATCATAACCATGGTTTAAGTCTTAACACAACACCAAACAACATGCATCATCAAACATGACACAAAGTAGCGCACAAAAGTATATCATATATACTTCTTGCACATCGAGTGAGAAAATCCATATAAAGTGAACCAATACTAGCTAATGCAAAGTAATATATCAAATATATAATTATACATTAAATCATTAAATCAACACTTGATTCAATGATCCGGTCATGTCGCACATAACCGACTAGTATACAATGTATCGATTTATCGAATCAATGATTCGATAACTAGGTCATATCGAATATAACCAATCGAAACATTAACCGCGAGAATGAAATGCGGTATCACATACACGCATTATTCTCGCTCCCGCACATATCTCATATGCGCTCCTATTTCGTTTCGCTTGAGCCAGGAAACCTCTGTGTAGGACTCTAAAGACTCGTCAATACGCCGGTAGCAGATGATGATCATATCAAGCACCCACAAGCCGTAAGCGGTCTGCTAAACATAACGGCCATCCGGGTATTGAGCGATCAGAAGATCGACGAGCTAGCCCGCTTACACTCCTCTGAATCCAACCAGTAACACTTACCGTACAGTCCGGTCTGTTCGTCTGATACGTCGCATATCAAGTCTAGGGGTGGTAAACGTCAGACCCCAATAACCGATAAGTCGTGCCGATGTGAGGCTCATAACGGGTCGAGAAACTACTGGTAACACTTACCAGCAAATCTCTGATCAGCCCTGGCCAGGGACTTCCCTGTTACGGCCAATCGAGCACAGCGCAACATCAACCCACAATACCGGGAGAGACGAAACCCCTCCTATCGCTCATTGCCTCCATGTGACTCGGGACTGTACCCAAAGACCACCGTTTTGCACGCCCTCATGGACGTGGTAAGGTGGAGATCAAAGCACAGTGGGAATCACACAAGACTCTATGACGATCTCGGGTCGACAGACTAACCTGTACAAGTGTCACTTGAGAACTGCCAACTGACGTGAGGTATAATACCATCTGGGAGTTCTCGGCGAGTCCGTCCAGTGTACCCAGTCTCCATTGAGCACCCGTACACCATCTCTGATGTCAAACACCAATGGATATGGGATCATCCATCGCCCATCTCATGGGTCGAGAAGCGTATACGCTAGTCTACTCTGGTATATCGATGCCCCGTCTCGATACACCCACGACTAGGGACCTTGAAGGATGTACTTATGGACTACCATGTCCCCACTAGTATGATCTGCATCATAGTCCAGGCAGTCAAGTACACATCCTAAGGGCTTTACCAACATGTAACTATAAGACAGTTTAAAGAGACAAGTGTACATGTTAAGATAAAGAGTAACCAGATAGCATACTATCATATCGAGCAAGAAAGTCATCTCTATATATGTCCAAGCACCCAATATAATATACATCATCTGTACAATACTGGCCTCTAGGGCATACATACAACTAACATGGACAACATACATTTCCATGTATATGTCTCAAGAGTATACTAACCTAAATTCTGTGTTTTGTAAATTGAAAACTGTATCTTGGTTAAGAATGTCTTACACCGTTATTCAATGCAGCTTACCTTATTATCAACTGATAAAGGTAAATGTTTACAACATAAATTTCAAAATGTACATCTCAATTTATAAGATAAAGGTACAAATATTTCATTTTAAAATTTGGTGTATAATGTTAATGTTACGCCCCGCTTCCCGATGTACGGGCAGAGGGCGCGACGGGCCCGCTACGTATTTACTCAGAAGTAAACACGCTAAGCGTATCTACGCAATATAAAATAAAATGTACATAAGAGACAAGATGTAAATGAACAACAACTTTATTTATTAACATTCTTTTTACAATACAATGAAAAGTAAACACATGGAATGAAAGCAATGCCTAAACAATGGCATAACAGAAATAAAAATGGAATAAGTACAAGTAGCTATAGCTCTGGGTCTTTGGTGTACTTCTCAGGGGCCTGCTCCAAATGCTCCTGACTGGTCTCGTACTCCTCAGCGTCGGGTCCTCCTGACAACATTATAAAGAAGAAGAGAAATAGGAATGTCGTTTGCAAAAAATCGCTCGGTAAGTCCCAAAGATGAGGGAGAAGTATAATAGACAGAGAGAGAGAGTATAGTTTTATAATGTTTTATTATAATGTTAGCCCAGTTGTTTGTAGCTTGGTACAAAAAATGCCGATGTATACGAGAGGGGTCCCACTTACAACGGAGACTTTGGTAACCCGTAGTACAAGGCTCCGTCGATAATACCACGGAACAACAGCATGGATGTAATTACGTTTTAAGTGACCACCTCGTGCCACCTTTAACATGTTCCGTACCAGTCTTCCCCTTTATAACCCCGTAGTGTTTATGTATTGATCGTATTGATTGTATGGATTGTATTGTCTTGTCTTGTATTATAAATTGTATAGATGGATGACTTGCCGAAACCATGATATCAGTAAATGGAACGGATATAATGGATGAACATATAGATGGAGTATATCCATGGTTCGGTTCAGTCAAGTGGTATAGATTGATATAGCTTGAATATATGGATTCATGGATTCATGTTGAATTGTAGTTTTATACTTGAATCTCATTCAAGTCAGATTGATTATATTGAGAATCAGTCCGAGTCAGTCAATTAGAAAAGAAATTGAAGTCCTGAATTAGATTTTGGTGTTATCGGTAACTGCTGCACATGGACGACAGAGTTTGTGTCTTTTTCCAAGACAATTGCCATGTTGATAACACCGTTTGTTAGATTGTCTACCTTAAATAGGCAAGCACCCATATCTCCTGCTCCCTAAGGCTTAAGAGACTGATCCCGCTTAAACCTATGTTTACTAGAGTCCTTATTGTAATTTAGTATAACTTGAGGACGTTTTATGTAAAAATAGTTGGCATAATTTCAAAATACCCCTCAAGTATTTAATTATCGTCTTTAGGGTTTTCATAGATATATATTTTATAATGTGAAATTTCTAGTGAATAGAACCTAGTTTCATAGTATATGGTATTTTCTTGAAATATTGTACTTATGTTGTATTTGGATGGTATTTTCATGTAATAGTGATTCCTTTGATTCTAGAAAACTTGGAATATTTATATAATTAAAATAGATATTTTGATAATAGATATATATATTTAATGAAAATAATTTATTTATTTTCTTGTAGAAATCTCATTTTCTAAAGAAAAATACATAAAAATTCCATCGAGATCGAATGCTCTTTGCGGAGGTCTGCATCTCGCTCTACTAAGCCCGAGGATGTGCGATAATCCACACCATCCCGAACGGGGTCCCCAAAATAGGTTGTAGAGGCGTAATTGCATGGAAATTTTTAATACATCTTTTTATAGAAAACAATTTTATAAGTTTAGGGTATTTATTTGTAAAGTCATATTTTCCCGTATTCTATTGTTCCAAACTTCATCGTGCTATGATAGAGATGTGTGTTGTGATGAGGTAGGTCATTACCTTATGAACTATCTAAAGGTATAGTAAGGATTATGATGATTTATGTCGAAACTAAAGTATATGGTATTTTTCTGAAAAAGTGCGATAAAAGTTACAAAAAATGATTCTTTTAAGGTGAAACTTGTTTTAATAGATTTATTAATGTTCGATAAACAATATGTGAGAGTATGGTATGTTCTGGATTAAGAAAAGTTGAGTTTTGAAGAAAAACCAAATCGGAAGTCGGATTAACTCCGCTTCCGTCGGGTTTTAGAATTTGAGTTGAGAGGGAAAGAAGGGACTTACTGGCTTGTTGGACTAGAGGAGAGAGAGGGGGTCCTAAAGAAGGATTCGGGGCGTCGTTTCGTCACCGGAATCTCCTTGGAATTTCGTCGGAGCTTCGCCCTACGCTAACTCCACTTGTACACAAAAGGACTTGAGAATTTTGTATAGTTTTTGTAATAGAATTTTGAGTGAGAGGGGTGTAAAATGGAGTGGGTATTTATAGAGAAAAATTAGGGTTTAGGGGGTGAAAGAAATGCATTAAAATTGGGTTAAATGGGTGATTTAATATTCTCTGTATGAATGCAGAGAAAACAAGCAGTGTGAAAGGAGTGGGGGTAGCTGAAATGTTGCAGAGATGAAGAGATGGGGGCTTTACCCACGGTTGGCCCAGTGGTACCGGCCAAACAAGGCTTTTCTCCAGTTTTTCACCAACAGGGGGGGCTAGGATTTGATACCACGTGTTGTCGCTTTGGTTTCTTCAGTGCAAATGTTTGTTTATACCGTGTCTCTTCAATTTACGTGTTGTGCACATGTAGACCCTTGGGCTTCTAAAAAGATTTAAAAGAAAATAAAATAAAAAGATAATATGGCTAATGGGATTTGAACTCAGGTGCTTTGTCTCAGCAAGGCTTTACCAGTGAGCTACAAGCTTTTTCTTACTGTTCAAAAGCAAAACAAACTTATAACTCGTGTTCAGGCTTAGGTGTTCCTTTCTGTATTTTGAAAAAAATCGTACAGAAAGTTTGGGTTGTTACACATAACAACGGTTATTCGAAACCAACTATTTTCCGTCAGGCAAAAACCATGCGATTTAATCCAATATCACCAATTGCAACGAATTCCGATATTGAGGATCAAATCGCCCATTTCCCAGTATACTACTCCAACTCATCATCTGTAATACCGTACAGATGTGAGATCCAAAACTAGTAAATACATACTCTGGAGTCAGAATTGATTGGGAAAACAGTTCTCTATTATAAGTACACAGAATTACTGAAACATGAAAATGTTTCATAGGGGGTGGTCAGGTATTCCTAGTAATTCCTTTTCCATTATCCAGATTCATGACAGTAGTCGCAATTTTCTTTGCCCTCACTTCAATTCCTTTATATATCTCTACATCTTACTTTCTGCACACCACACTTAGGTTAATTGATTTTCTTCCTTCCCTACCTTTTGGCACCGGCTTAAGGTTTGGAAGAAAACTATCCAATAAGTGCAATAGGTGTACTTTCCTAATATAAGGAGCTCTCGGAACCTGAGAGAAGGTAAAAGGAAGAGACAACCGAATAATCCTATTCAATTTCTTCAGAACCTGTGGTCATCCTCGACTGAAATAACTTCTTCGAGTTCGTATGTAACTATACGATAGCCGTTCCAACCAATATGGATCATCGTAGTGATACGACGAGTTCTGAAGAAATGCAAAGGGTAGAGTAGGAGTGGCAGGGATATGTGCGACATTGTCGTGAATCATGACAATCCAAACCCCAAGTGTGTAAGAAGGTTCGGTTAATTTGGTTCATGAGTTTTTAAGGTAAGTCATGGGTCGCTGTATGATTAGTCTAAAATATTGCACATTTGAATGGATGTTTTCCCTACTATTGTTAAGTACTAAAAGATGTTTATTGTAAATATAGAACACATGAAGGTTTATTTGTAAAAAGTTTATTATCATATGTTTCTACATTATAATTAATATAATAAGGGAAAATATATGCATATAAAATTTAAATGAATTCTTAATAATTAAAATATGCATATCATATCAAATATTTCTAATCAATATTCTTAAGATATTATATCATTTAAATGGTTATGATAATATCTCAAAAATACCAAATGCTACTAACACTATGATTTGAGATATTATGCAGATATTAGCTCAGGTCTGGAATCCAAGCAAGAGATCCGAGTCAAATCAGGATATCGAAACCGAATCTGCCAAAATTTAGAAGCAAATCGAGAGATGTAGCAATGGCAGAGACTCAGAGCATTATTTTCAGAATCTAAATATCAAAAGGATCTCCACATGGCATCATAAGAGACCAGAAGAAATCCCAATTCCTGATTCCACCAAGTTGCGGCGGAACCGCCGCCAAACATGCTATATGCGGCGGTTCCGTGGCTCTTTGATGGCTGTAGGATATAGGATTTGATGGTTTCGATATTAACTGCATATACTCATTTATGGAATTTAGGGTTTCTAGTTTGAGGGACTATATAAGGGACCGAGAGCTGTACATTGAAGATCATCACCGAAGAGATCAAGAGATCCACGTATTCGAGCGATCATCATCTATTCATCTACCTCCTAAAAGAGAGAGATCTAGAGCAAACTAGGTTTCTTGTATTTTACTTTCTAAGGAGAAAAGTTGTATGCAATAGTTGATTAATAAAGGTAGTTGTTTTTAATTCTTCTTCCATTTATTTTCCGCATTTAATTTCTGCACTTACATTTCTGCATCTTAATTATGTTTTCATTTTTCTTCAACCTTTCTTCTAAATCTTTAA
Organism: Agapanthus africanus; assembly: GCA_030015575.1. Taxonomy (NCBI): domain Eukaryota; kingdom Viridiplantae; phylum Streptophyta; class Magnoliopsida; order Asparagales; family Amaryllidaceae; genus Agapanthus; species Agapanthus africanus. The sequence goes on from JASDDO010000004.1 coordinate 55,264,788, forward strand.
CCATGAGCGAGTAATTCCTAGCTTGCTAGGGTTTGTAGGATAGGGTAGAACAATGAATGAGAAAATCTTTTAACTTCTTTTATACATTTTAAAGCCTATAAATTTTAGCAAAATAAATGTTAACCTCCTTATCGGGTGCGCTACCAATTTATTGATAGTCACGACTACGATTTGAGATTGGTTTAACACTTGTTTTGTTAAGGGCTAGACATGAATAAAGATCAATGTAAGGACAAGGGTTAATAGTGGGAAAACTCTAGTTTCTTCCAAGAAATCCTAATCTACATTCATCACTATCGATCTAGTTTTAAACTATTAAAAGATAAAATAAGTCATTTTTAATTATTAATCCATTACTACCAAGTCTTATGAACCCTACAAGCCTTTTCTTTATAAATTCTATATCCGTAACGACAAACAGTCACCCTTCTTTTATCAACTCGTTTAAAGCAAGAAAAGAGTTCATATTTCCCTGCGGACGACCCGTACTCATCGTGGATAGCTACTAGCGACACCGTCTTGATTGCGGTTATTTACAAAAACATTCTCTTCGCATACGAATCAATCAAATGACGCCGTTGCCGGGGAAACGGTCGTAATTTTTTCCCTTGTTATTCGGGTTGATTTCTTATAAAATCCAGCGAACATAAAATAAAAAAAACCGCATCTTGCATTTTTAACGATTATTGTGCGAGCTTTGTAAGGGAATCTGGAGTAACTGGAACACGGAAATAGAGATTCAGAGATTTCAACTTGGACCAGAGGAGTATAGGAGGGCCCTGAAGAAAAATTAGTAGAAGATCCCCCACGGCGGCAGTGGAACCGCAGCAGTTTGGTAGGTTTGGCGGCGGAACCGCGGCATATTGGTGGAGTTGGGCCCCCAATCTTCTATGGTAATTTTGTCACGCCCTGCTTCCCGGTGTACGGCAAGAGGGCGCGGCGAGGCTCGCTACGTATTTACTCAGAAGTAAACACGCTAAGCGTATCTAAGCAATATAAAGTAAATGTATACAAGAGACAGGAATATAAATGAACAACTTTATTTATTAAACATTCTTTTACAGGTACAACTGGAATGTAAATACATGAATGGAAAGCAATGCCTAAGCAATGTCATAACTGAAATGAAAAGTATGTACAAGTGCCTATAGCTCTGGATCGATAGCAAACTGCTCCAAGTCCTCAGTACTGGGCTCGATCTCCAATGATTCTGAATCACCTGACAACATTCAAAAGAAAGAAGAAAGGAATGTCGTCAGCGAACAATCGCTCGGTAAGTCCCAAAGATGAGTAGAGATAGACAGAAAGAGAATATGACTAGTAATGTTTGATTATATTGTTAACGCAGTTGTTTGTAGCTTGGTACAGAATATGGCAGTGTATACGAGAGGAGTCCCACTATTCTGGAGACTAAGGTATACGGAGCACAAGGAACCGTTCAGCCACGGTATAACGGCAATGGATATTCAGGTTACGCGTATTAAGATTACGGTCTCGTGCCACTTCTAACACATTCCGTACCAATCTACCCCTTTAAAACCCCGCGATGTCTTTTGTATTGATTGTATTGTTTTGTTATATAGATGGATGACTTGCCGAAACCATGATATCAGTAAACAGAATGGATATAAATGGATAGTCATGTAGACGGAGTATATCCATGGTTCGGTTCAGTCGATATATTTTGATATAGATTGAATAGACGGATTCATGGATTCATATTGTATTGTAGTTTATACTTGAATCATATTCAAATCAGATTGATTAGATTGAGACTCAGTTTGAGTCAGACACTTTGAAAAAAAAATTGAAGTCCTGAATTAGTTTTGATGTTATCGGTAACTGCTGCACATGGACGGAAGGATTTGTGTCTTTTTCTAAGACAATTACCGTATTGATAATACCGTTTGTTAGATTGTCTATCTTAGATAGGCAAGCACCCACATTCTCCGGCTCCTGAGGCTCAAGAGAATTGGTCCCGCTTAAAACTATATTTACTAGGGTCCTTATTGTAATTTAGTATAACTTGAGGGGGTTTTTATGTAAAAATAGTTTTGATATATTTTCAAAATACACCTCAAGTATTTAATTATCGTCTTTAGGGTTTTCATAGATGTATATTTTATAAAAGTGTAATTTCTAGTGAGTAGAATCTAGTTTTCATTGTATATGGTATTTTAATGAAATATTGGAATTGTTTTGTATTGAAATGGTACTTTCATGTAATTGTGATTTCTTTGATTTAGAAAAAACATGGAATATTTGTATAATATATTTAAAATATATCTTTTGATAACAATCATATATATATTTAATAAAATAAATTTTATTTATTTTGTAGAAATCTCATTTTCTTAAAAATAGCATTAAAAATTCCATCGAAATCGAATGCTCCTTTCGGAGGTCTGCATTTCGCACTACTAGGCCCGAGGACGTGCGATAACCCGCACCATCTCGATCGGGGTTCCTTAAAATGGGTTGTAGAGGCGCAATTGTAAGAAATTAGATAACACTTTTTTAAAAGAAAACGGTTTTGTAATAGTTTAGGATATTTTATTGTAACTCGTAATATTCCCATAAATATTGTCCAAAAGTAAATTGTGCTATGTCCAATATGTGTGTTGTGAGGAGGTAGGTCCTTACCTCGTGGGTTTTCTAAAGGCAATTCATGGAACATGTGAATTGTGTCGAAATTTAAAGTATATGGTATTTTACCGTATAAATGCGATAAAAGTTGCATAAAAGATTCTTTTGAGATGAAACTTGTTCTAATATGTTTATTAAATATTATATGAGAGTATGGTATTTGATGGTTTAAGAAAAATAGAATTTTCAAGAAAAAACGAAACGGAAGTCGGATTAACTCCGCTTTCATCGAGTTTTAAAAATGAAAGTTTTTAGAATAGAAAAAGAGAAGGGGAGAGGGGACTTACAGACTACATGAATAGAGGGGAGAAGGGGGAAGAGTAGGGAAACGTCGGGACGTCGTTTCGTCGCCGGAATCTTCTTGGAATGTCCCCGGAACTCTGCCTCTTACTAACTCCACTTGCACAACTTGAGATTTGAGAATTTTTGTAATGAAATTCTAAGTGAGGCGGGATGAAATGGAGTGAGGTATTTATAAGGAAAAATAGGGTTTAGAGAGTTAAAGAATGCATTAAAAATATGCATTAAAAATTGGATTAAAGGTGATTTAATATTCTATGGATGAATGTAGAGTAAACAAACAATATGGGGGTAGTGGGGTAGGCCAAGGGGTGCTCGGGCAAAGTGATCACCACATAAAACTGCATTTTAATACCGCTCAATCATTATCTATTTTGCTATATATCGGTATTATTAATCAGTGTTTGCTCAATTGTTACAGTTTACAGATATTCGTGATACAACACAGAAAACATACTCAAAATCACGGATATAACATTTGGGAGCCGACATTACAATCAGACCAGAGAACCAACCGATGTCCCAGGAGCTCTTTTGGAAATAATAGAAGTGTACATATTTTTTGTGTAAAATTGGTCCAACACACATATGGATACATGCCATGGACCAGGTAGGGGGCTGCCATAGACCGTGATGAAAACAATTGGGCACACAAAGTGGGTGGGAATGCATTTATTGCATAAAGTTTGGATGTGATGTAATGACCAAGTTTCCCTCCAAACTTCTGCATACAAACCAGGTTACAATTATTAAAGCAAACTGTGCCAGAGTGTTATTTGAGTACACACTAGCACTCCACTGCAACCCGAGCCACCCTCCTCGGATCTGGGCCGACGAGTACCTTTGAAATTCCGGCAAGATCGGTTCCCGAGGCTCCAGTGGGCCCTATATTTTCACAGTGCCTCCCTTGATACCACATCAGATTATTTTTATTGTTTGCTTAATTTTCTTTTGGGCCTATAAATAGCAGATCAGTGGCAAGGGAGAGGGGGACCATGCATATACCATACCATAGTTTTTATTAGTTTGTTTCTTTTTGGTTTAGCTTGAGGGTGTGTGATCTTCACTTGATTTCTTCTTCTTCTTCCCTCTTGAAGCTCTCTTTGGAGAGCTTCATTAAGGAGGTTGAACAAGATACCAAATTCTTGTATCTCATTTCTTCAAGTGTTAATATATTGCAATTGTTGTTTCTTTTATGTTTACTTGCTTTCTTTTCTTGCCTTCTTTTAGTCATGCTTAACTAATTCCTTATTTTGGTTGTGGTGTGTGTGAGGAAGTGAGATGAAAGGCTTTGCCTCCTCCACCTCTTGTTTATGTTTCATGCGCTAAATTTATGATTCTAACTTGAATATTGTTTATGTATCGTTATGATACGGTATTTTGACACATGGTTACTTGTAACCTCCTCATATGCCATATTCATTCCCTTCCCTCATTCTCAATGTTGAAGTTAAAATCTATTTGGTGTTAAGTTTGCTAAGGTAGGATATGGTATTTTGTGATAGAAAGCTTGATAAACTCTTTGTTTCATATGCTATATACCTTCACCAATACTTAGCAAATTCAACACCAAAATCATTTGCTCTCGCTAACCACTTTGAGTTTTTGTTGTTGCGGTACGCTTGCTAACCCTCGTGTTTTGTGTTGATACCCCAAGAGCGGACACACAAACGGTAAGTGATCAAACAGACATCTCATGACCACGAGAGTGTAGAGGTAAACGTCGTGATTCGAACTTCTGAACCATCCCACAACCATTCTTTCATTACACTTGTTTTCTTGCTTTTCTTGCTTTCGTATTCTTTTATAATTTTGTGACAAACCAACCAATTCGTTAATTTGTTAACCTTAAACAACGATACCTAATACTTAATTCCCTGCGGATCGACCCATGCTTACCGGCTCGCTACAACGCGCCATGCACTTGCGGTTATAAATATTAAAACGAGAACGATCTCGTGCGCGCATTCCGTTTTCCATCAAAATGTATCCATTTCCAAAACATACGGGTTTGCGCGCGCGGGAGGATTCCCAATAAGTTTTTGGCACCATTACCGGGGAATTGTAGTTATTAGATATTGTTATTTCTGGTTCTACTAACTAAACTAACTTCTAATTCATTTTTTTCAAAAAAACTAACAAAATACGAATTTTTGGGACTTCTCTCAATTTATTCTCTGTTGATATACCTGCTATCACTCTGCAATTCAATTTAAAAATTAAGTAAAACCACTAGAACAATAATATAGTCTAAAGATTTCACCAAAATTCCTTGCACCTAACCCTCTTAAAAATCCGGCGACAAGGGGAAAAAATCCGGCGCCGCCGACTATTTTGAGGAGTTTGTGGTTTTTTCTTTTTTGGTGATCTCTAGTTCTGTGTTTTGGCTCTTTTGGTCTTGTTTGATTTTTCTAATTTTTAGTGTGCAGGAATTGGGGCAGTCGTATCGCTTTTGACATTAAATATCGTATTTTCCGACATTTTAGGTTTTTCGCCGAATTACGACAAGCGATCGTGCGGAGCGAGATTCAAATGCAAATACAAGACATTAGGGAAGATTAGTGCCAAAGATCCGGGTAGTTTGACCCGTGCAAGCAAACATTCAACGACTCGGATCACTTTCAAAGGGTTTTTTCTAAAACCAAATCCTTATGGTACGTATTTCCTAACACCTCCTCTCGAATCCGACGCAATCCAATTTTCTATCTTTTGCAGGATTCTTTGCACAATTTTGCCGCAATTGTAAAGAGAACTAACCCGTATTTGTTGCAGCGCTTAAAACTTAACCGCAAAAGAATTATTTAAATTTCATGAATTCTTGAATTCTTTGATTTGATTGCGCATTGCATCATAAATACGGAAAATAAGGGCTAAATGACCAAACAAGATACGGTAAAGGATTTCATCACCTTTTCTCCGTAGCCCACAAATCACGAAACTGCATTCTTGCACACCCTCAGTAATTAAAATCTATTAGACTTCGACTCTAAGGACTTCACGCTCATTCGGAGAAGTTGACTGTGTTTAGAACTTTGCTTAACGGTATATCGTTCACGGGGTGTCTAGGCAAGTGTTAACGGCGCAACCGCCAAAAGAGAAAGGGTTATTTAATTAAGGACCTTCGCGAAAGCGTCGGAAAAACTCCCCTTATCTCTTGCACTTACCTGACTTCGTGATCTGTATATCTTGAGCCTATTTCTCAACACAGTTTTACTTCGTCAATCAGGTTCTTGAGCAGGTCTAGTTGATTTAGAAAACCGTAGACTGCTAGGGGTGTGATATTCTTTTGTGATATCTGTGCATTCTTGTTAACATGGGTGAAACACAATACAATTCAATTTTTCACGACTCTTATTCTTTTGTTTATACTCAATCCTAAATTATTTGTTCAAATTGCCAAGATTCTTCCCACATTCATAATGACTGTCCTTTCCTAGGGGTGACCAACCATTTCAAATTCTTAACGGTCACCCACCTAACACTCCTGAACCAAGTCCAACTTCAAGCATTGACCAATTGATTGCCAATCTGGAGAAAGAGGTCGACAGAATGACGGTTCTAGCATCACCACCATCACAAACCCTCCAACCCGAAACCGTTGAATCTTCTATAGGGTATGATAGTGAGATTGATGCTAGGTTGACCGCTTTAGAAAAAGGAATTGAAGTGATGACCGCGGTTGAGAATCAGTCAAATTCTACGTTATCCCTGTTCATACAGCAGTCTGAGTAATTATTTCTTGCTTAGGCCCAATCATTGGCTAGCATAGAGGGACAAGCGAAGCATTTAGCTAAAAGGATTCTAGAGAGTGAGCACAGTCAATCGGAACCCAGTAGTGTAAACATCTGTCATCTAGGAAGTCACCCGAGTAAAACAACTGATGTGATCAATTTGGATGATTTCATAGATGATGATATAGCCGGATTGACCGAGTGCTACCAGGACACACAAGAAAGTCCTTCGACTGATTTTTGCTTTCCGATTTTAATTGAGGAACCTTGTGACTTTATCGGGTATGGTTGGGATAGATTAGAAAAAATCAATGATATGGAACCCACAGTTTTTGTATCACCTAGTGATATTGTTTCGGAAGAGACATTAGGGTGGGAACCTTCTTCTTTTAACAATATGAACCTAACCACGTATGGATGCAACGAGGAAAGAATCATCTTGGGAGTGAGTGTAAATACTGAGTGTAGGATAGTGAAAAATGTTAGGGTAGAAGACGATACTGAAATTGATTCTTTCTTGGCAAGTATTGAGGAAATTTTTGCTGAAGAACTAGAAAGTCTTGGTGAGTTTGAGTCAGGAACAGTTAGGGAACATCCGAGAGACCTCTCTTTTGCTAAACTTTTTGCGGATGAACTCTAGTTTTTAAACGGACCTGATTTTAAGACTCCACACAAAATTCTTGAAAATTCAGTTCATTCAGAACACGATAATTTTTTATCCACCTCAAAACTTCATTTTCACCTTCGGCATCTTCTAGCCCCCATTTTAGCTCACCCATGCCCTTCATTAACCACTAACAAATTTTTTTTCTTTTTCTTTTTATTCTTTATATTCTTTTTCTGCCAGCCATTGCATCACATTGACAAGATTTTCTTATGGCTGGTGTTAATTTCTTCTCTAACCATGTCGTTAGATTGTAAATATAGTGATTTTTTGTTTTCTTCTTAGTTTTTAATAAAATCTCACCCACTAGGGGTGAGTGCTGATATTTTTGAGCGGGACGAGACGGCTTTCAATTTTTGTTTTTGAAGAAGTATTATTAGGATGGGATTTCATTGTGTGGGGTGTTTTTTTTTGCAAAATTCCATTTTTTTATATAGAGCCCACTTCCCAACCCCGTGACCTCACTTCCTCTTCTCACAAACAGATCTAGTTTTCTTTTTTCCTCTTCCCGCAGCCCCTCACCAAGCCCTATCCTCCCCCATCGGTTCCCGGCCGGCGACGCTCCCCTATTTTCCGGCGACCTCGGCTGGTCTTCCTCCTTGCTCCGCTCTGCTTCTCTCTAGCTGTAAGGAACTCCTTTTCCCTCTATTCTACACTGTTTAAATTTCTGCAAATTCAACAGACCGAAACAAATGGCACCTTTTGTGTTGGAGAGAAATTTTGTCGCACTTTTTTCATACGATGTCTTCGATATTACTTTTACGACGCAATCCGACAGCTGGGTTGGGGATTCTTGCTGTATGGAACAGAAGGGTTGTGTGCTTGTGAGCGTTTGGTTGATGAATTCTACGATGCGATTCGTGATGGGGAGGTACTACAGAATAGAGTCAGATTGCACTTTTTGGGACGATGTAGGGTTTTCTCGATTGAAACCATTTCCCACGTCACGGGTATACCATTGCGATATGGCAATCAGAAGCCCCTAGAGTTGGCTCAGTATAGGACGGTTCTGGGGAACCATTGTGAGCTTCGTGATGCTGGGTTGAACGGCCAGCAAATCTATAGGAACGCCTATACGGCATGCCGGTGGGTGTACAGAAATGTCAAGGGGATTGCGCGAGTTTCTTCTTTTCCAGCGATGGTGGGGCACATTGTCCATTGTCTGATGACCCGGGACTATCAATTCTGCATGGCGACCATGCTCTTTGCCACGATCACGGACAGTGCGGCTGCGCACAAATCATTGCTTCCCGTCCTCATCACGCAGATTTGCCGACATTACATGGATGAGGACGAGTTCACTGCCTATCTATCGATGTATCTTGCCGTACCGGTGGAGATGGAGATGATCTCGCCAGGCTACTCGGATCCTAGGAGTGAGCAGCAAATTTGGACCCCGACTGACCCCAGCGAGCACGCGGCCCCGCAGACTTGATCCGAGATATACTTGGGAGATGACGTTCCGACGGATCCCTACGAACTTCACAGAATGGAAGTCCACGGCATCAAGACGTTGATCCGACAGAACAGGGAAATTAAAGATCAGAACAAGGAAATTAAGGATCAGCTCAGCCAGATATTGGCTAACCAGGATGACGCATGCAGCGGCAGCAAAAGAAAGGGAAAAGCAAAGCGACGATGAGGACATCGTCTGGCTCAAGTTTGGGGGTGGAGCAGAAGCTTGGTGGTGGTAGTACTTTGTATCTGCATGTACCTTGCATTTGCATATTTCTTGCTTTTCAGCATTTACATTTTGTATTTTTCTTTTCTTTTGCATGTAGCTGCATGTCATATCTGCTTTTGTACTGCATTGTATAGAAAAAATGAAAAATTTATAAAAATTGAAAAAAAAATTCTTGAAAAATTATAAAAAAAAAACTTTGTTATCTGGGGAATTGTGATTCAAAATCTGATGGTTCAGTTGATAAGATAAAAATAACTAAATTCTGGCTGTGAGATTGACAACCTAAAAGATAACCCTCCTGTTTGTTCAACTATTGCCGATATGCATCTTTTATAAACACTTTTTTACGTGTCGTATGTTTTTAAGGAAATGATGAATTTCTGACATGTCTATAACTTTTTGATTAATAAACATCTTTAGGATCAAACAGGTTTGGCCGAGTTAAGCAGAGTATCAAGAATTGTTCATACGGTGAAGTAGAAATGAGGAAACTTTATAGAAATTTGAGCAGAAGCTATAAGTCTAAAAAATAACCCATCTAGAACCTTGTCGGAGTAAGTACACACTTTATCACATGTAACGTCTTCAGATTTAAAAAGAAAAGGCTGGTTATATCTCCGTTTTCACTGAATGCAAAAATTCCAAGTAAAATGAGTCTTTTGTTTTGTGACCTTGGTAACTTGGGTAATTAAGTCCTTGGGGTGTCTCCACACCTAATGCCCTAAAACCATCTGCTTTGGGAGTCATTGACCCAAAGCTCGCTAAGTTTCCAATCGTCAGATAAAACATACTAAGCAAGTGTTCTCTCTAAGTTAAAAGTCCTAACGGTTATGTGTGGGAGAATAATCTTGGCGATGATGATTTTCTTATGTTAAAACAGTTTTTTCCTGGAGATATGAAGTTCTTGTATTTATTAAGACGTTTTGCACGATAATGAAAGGTGTGTATGAACGAAAACAGGTGAAAGGTAGGAGTGAAAAATAAGACTTGGGTTCTCGGTTAAAATTGCTATATACTTCTGACTTGAAACCTAACTGACGAATAAAACTTGAGAAAATCTTAACTCTTTTCAAACTCGTGCGATCCTTTAGAAGTCTATCTTGGTCTGTAACTTTGACATGCTGACCCTAATCAAATTTCTTAAAAACAGAACGACACTACCGCACAATCACGAAAAGACGCATATTAGCTTGTTAAACAGATTGCGAGGAGTGAAATATTCGGTTTAATGTTTCATGTTTGAGTGATAGAATTCTACCTTTGATTCTTAATTTTCGGATCTGAATCCACAGTTTCTCCTTAGCTAACTTAACTGGATTTTGTGGGTGTAATCTGCTGAAAACCCTCAGGAGACAACACTCCTCCTACTAGGGACACTTAGAGGTATAACAGCTTGTTGCACGTGCTCAGTGCAATCGCGTTCCCTGCGAAAGTGAGGTTAGGATTTTTTGTATTGCTCGGGACGAGCAATAGATAAGTTTGGGGGTATTTGATCACCATATAAAACTGCATTTTAATACCGCTCAATCATTATCTGTTTTGCTATATATCGGTATTATTAATCAGTGTTTGCTCAGTTATTACAGTTTACAAATATTCGTGATACAACACAGAAAACATACTCAAAATCACGGATATAATATTTGGGAGCCGACATTGCAAGCAGACCAGAGAACCGACCGATGTCCCAGGAGCTCTTTTGGAAATAAGACAAGTGTACACATTTTTTGTGTAAAATTGGTCCAACACACATATGGACACATGCCATGGACCAGGTAGGGGGATGCCATAGACCACGATGAAAACAATTGGGCACACAAAGTGGGTATGAATGCATTTATTGCATAAAGTTTGGATGTGATGTAATGACCAAGTTTCCCTCCAAACTTTTGCATACAAACCAGGTTACAATTGTTAAAGCAAACAGTGCCAGAGTGTTATTTGAGTACACACTAGCATTCCACTGCAACCCGAGACACCCTCCTTGGATCTGGGCCGGCGAGTACCTTTGAAATTTCGGCGAGATCGGTTCCCAAGGCTCCAGTGGGCCCTATATTTTCACAGTGCTTCCCTTGATGCCATATCAGATTATTTTTATTGTTTGCTTAATTTTCTTTTGGGCCTATAAATAGCAGATCAGTGGCAAGGGAGAGGGGGACCATGCATATACCATACCATAGTTTTTATTAGTTTCTTTCTTTCTGGTTTAGCTTGAGGGTGTGTGATCTTCACTTGATTTCTTCTTCTTCTTCCCTCTTGAAGCTCTCTTTGGAGAGCTTCATTAAGGAGGTTGAACAAGATACCAAATTCTTTTATCTCATTTCTTCGAGTGTTAATATATTGCAATTGTTGTTTCTTTTATGTTTACTTGCTTTCTTTTCTTGCCTTCTTTTAGTCATGCTTAACTAATTCCTTATTTTGGTTGTGGTGTGTGTGAGGAAGTGAGATGAAAGGCTTTGCCTCCTCCACCTCTTGTTTATGTTTCATGCGCTAAATTTATGATTCTAACTTGAATATTGTTTATGTATCGTTATGATACGGTATTTTGACACATGGTTACTTATAACCTCCTCATATGCCGTATTCATTCCCTTCCCTCATTCTCAATGTTGAAGTTAAAATATATTTGGTGTTAAGTTTGCTAAGGTAGGATATGGTATTTTGTGATAGCAAGCTTGACAAATTCTTTGTTTCATATGCTATATACCTTCACCAATACTTAGCAAATTCAACACCAAAATCATTTGCTCTCGCTAACCACTTTGAGTTTTTGTTGTTGCGGTACGCTTGCTAACCCTCGTATTTAGTGTTGATACCCTAAGAGAGGACACACAAACGGTAAGTGATCAAACGGACATCTCATGACCACGAAAGTGTAGAGGTAAACGTTGCGATTCGAACTTCTGAACCACCCCACAATCATTCTTTCCTTACACTTGTTTTCTTGCTTTCGTATTCTTTTATAATTTTGTGACAAACCAACCAATTCGTTAATTTGTTAACCTTAAACAACGATACCTAATACTCAATTCCCTGCGGATCGACCCGTGCTTGCCGGCTCGCTACAACGCGCCGTGCACTTGCGGTTATAAATATTAAAACGAGAACGATCTCGTGCGCGCATTCCGTTTTCCATCAAAACGTATCCATTTCCAAAACATACGCGTTTGCGCGCGTGGGAGGATTCCTAACACAAAGAAATGGGGAGCATCCTCTACGGACGGCCCGGCGGTGCCGGTCCCTAACGCAAGCGTTGCCGGTCGATCCCCGATGAGAGGTGCTTGGATTTGTGCCATGTATCCTTGTCGTTCCATATACCCTCGTGCACATGTTTGATATTCTGTAACTCATCATCCTACGTGTGGTGCATGTGTAATCCCTTGGGCTTCTAAAAGATTAAAAGAAAAAAAATAAAAAGATAATGTGGCTGGGGGGATTTGATTACAGGGGCTACGTCACAGCAGTGCAAGGCTTTACCAATGAGCTACAAGTGCTTTCTTGCTGTTCTAAAGCAAATCAAATACTTATAGTGTACACAGGATTGCAAATACTCCATTTGTACATTAACTTTTAAACAATTTTCTGTATATTGAAATTGGAGTTGTTACATTCTACATTCCTTACAAAAATTTCGTCCTCGAAATTTACAATTATTTTAAGGACTAGATTACATACAAATGAGGGTACCTTGCACGCATGTCGTCCTCACGTTCCCATGTTGATTCTCCTTGTGAATCTTTTCTCCACATTACTCGAACCAAGTTTACTTCCTTGTTCCGAAGTGACTTCACCTTTCTATCCAGGATCTTAACAGGTTGTTGCTCACAGGATAAATCTGGCTGTACAGTATGCTCGGAGTGATCAAGAATATGGCTGGGGTCACTCATATACCTTCTGAGTTGGGATATGTGGAACATATTGTGCACTTCTTCCAATGAAGGTGGAAGTGCCAAGCGATAAGACACTTCACTGACTCATTCGAGTATGTCGAACGGTCCAATGTACCTTGGACTGAGCTTACCCCGTCTTCCAAAACGAATCACTCCACGGTTCGGAGATATCTTCAGAAATACATGTTCTCCCGGTTGAAACTTTAAGTGACGGCGCTTTGCATCAGCCCAGTGCTTCTGTCGATCTTGGGCTATGCGCATTCTTTCCCTGATAGTAAGAACCACATCGATAGTGGCTACTATCATCTCAGGTCCAAGGAGTTCTCTATCTTCGATGTCGTCCCAACTTAATGGCGATCGACACTTCCTGCTATAAAGTGCTGCAAAGGGTGCCATTCCGATACTTGCTTGGTAGCTGATGTTGTATGAAAACTCTACAAGATGTAGATGATCTTTCCACGACCCTCCGAAGTCTAGCATACATGCTCTTAGCATATCTTCTAAGATCTGAATAGTTTGCTCAGACCGACCATATGTTTGTGGATGATAAGCTATGCTGAAGTTCAGACTTGTTCCCAAGCAAGTTTGCAGACTCTGCCAAAATTGCGATCGAAATCTGGTGTCATGATCGGAGACAATGCAAACCGGTACCCCATATAATCTCATGATTTCCTGCATGAGTTCATGGGTATCAGAGATAGTACATATTGATGAGTTTGAATCTTACTTAAATTCTTACCTCCATGTACTTCTTTGCTAGTGTCTCAGTAGATTGGCCAACTCGAAATGGGATGAGGTGAGCCAACTTTGTGAATCGATCCACAATAACCCATACCGCATCGTTACCTTTCGTGCTGCGAGGAAGTGCAGTCACGAAATCCATGGTGATGTGTTGCCACTTCCATTCTGGGATAGGTAATGGTTGAAGTAAACCAGCAGTCTTGTGATGTTCAGCTTTTACTTGCTGACACACTAAGCATTTCGCGACGATTCTGGCTACTTCATGCTTCATTTCATGCCACCAGTAATTTTGACGCAGATCTTTGTACATCTTTGTATCTCCAGGGTGTACTGAATAAGGAGAGCTGTGGGCTTCTTTCATCAACTCTTCTCGCACAGAACCTTTTGGTACACACAATCTACTGCCGTATCTCAAAGATTCGTCTTCATGGATGATGAAGTCTGTTCGAAGTACACTTTCTATTTGTTCTCTGATCTTTTGCAACTTAGCATCACCTACTTGAGCTGTTTTGATCTGATTGACAATGGTAGATTGAACTTGTAAGTTCATCAAACTTGAAGCGTTACCTGGCATGACTACTTCAATCTCTATTTGATTCAAGTCTTGTTGAAGTTTCCACTGTGTGGTGAGATTTAATGCTAATGGTTGGCGACTAAGTGCATCAGGTAGTACATTCACCTTCCCTGAATGATATTGTAGGTTGATGTCGAAGTCCGCCATGAGTTCTAACCATCTTCTCTGCGGCATATTCAACCCTTTCTGAGTAAACACATATTTCAGACTTTTATGATCTGTGTATATTTCCACTCGTTCACCAAGAAGATAATAGCACCAAATCTTGAGAGCAAAAATAACGGCCGCTAACTCCAAATCATGCGTTGGATAGTTGCGCTCATGAATTTTCAGCTGTCTTGAAGCATAAGCTACAACTTTACCATGCTAATGTAGAACACATCCTAATCCCTTACCGGATGAATCACAATGCACTTCAAAACCTCCAGATTGGTCCGGTATAATGAGAATAGGTGCTGATGTCAATCTTGACTTGAGTTCTACGAAAGCTCGCTCGCATACTTCTGACTATACGAATTCTTCATCTTTACGTGTGAGCTTGGTCAGAGGTGTTGCAATCTTCGAAAATCCTTCGATGAACCTTCTGTACTATCCTGCTAAACCCAAGAAACTTCGAATGTCCTTCACTGACTTCGGTGTCGGCCATTCGCTTACTGCTGATATTTTAGCTGGATCTACAGAGATTCCATCGCCTGATACAATATATCCAAGAAAACCGACTTGATCTAGACAAAACTCGCACTTGGTATACTTGGCGTAGAGTTGATGCTGTCGTAGAGTTTCCAGGACAATTCGTAGGTGCTCAGCATGTTCATTCCGACTCTTAGAATACACCAGGATGTCGTCGATGAAGATGGCAACAAACCTGTCTAGGTGCTCTCGGAAAACTTGATTCATTAGGTTCATGAATATAGCTGGTGCGTTGGTCACTCCAAATGGCATCATAAGAAATTCGTAATGTCCATAGCGAGTTCTGAATGTCGTTTTATGGATATCATATTCTTTGACCTTCACCTGATGATAACCCGAACGAAGATCTAACTTGGAGAAAACACAAGATCCACTTAGCTGATCGAACAGATCATCGATGCGCGGGAGTGGATATTTGTTCTTTATAGTTATATCATTCCGAGCTCTATAATCAATGTACATTTGATATGAACCTTCCTTCTTCTTCACAAGTAGAACTGGAGATCCTCAACTTGAACTGCTGGGACGAATCCATCCTTTCGCCAATAATTCGTCCAACTGAGTACGGACCTCCTTCAAACCTTCAGGGCTTAACTGATACGGTGCTTTGATCACTGGTTGTGCTCTAGGTACTAAATCAATGCTGAATTCAAGAGCTCGATCGGGAGGAAAACCTGATATGTCTTAAGGAAATACATCATCGAACTCTCGAACTACCTCTGGCTTCGACCCTTCCTCCGCTTGAAGTGTTGCAATTACTGCCTTCTTTGGGTTTTCTTTATATGTACTTGGCTCCAGGGTACGGTCTCCACTTTTGAAATAGAAGACCAGATGTTATGGAATCTCGAACACTACCCTCCTTTGACGACAGTCGATGGTAGCGTAAAAAGTTCCTAGCCAATCCATACCCAAAATGATATCGAAATTCGGTATGTCCAGCACCTTGAAGTCAGCATAGAATTCTCTCCTGCAGAAGACCACTGGACACAGGTCGTATCCCATTATTTCCTTTAGAACGCCATTCCCTGAACTGACATTCCAGCTGGATACGAGAGGTTTGACTGGAATTGCATGAGTTCGGATGAGCCGTTACGACATAAAGCAATGAGATGCTCCAGTATCGAAGAGTGCTAGTGCAGGGAGTGAAGCTACTAAAATTGTACCTAAGTTATGTGGGATAGGTTTAGGTATAAGGAAAAGATATATAAGTATGTATATAGACTAAAAGAAAGTTTGAAAGGAAAGTGTTACCAGTAATGACTTGGCCGGTGGTTTCAGCTTCTTCCACATTCATTGTGAAAGCCTGTCGTCTTGGTACATTCTTCCTTGCTGGAGGAGCATTACTTTGTACTTGAGGTACGTTCCGTTGAGCTTGATGGAACTGATGAGGAGGAGGTGCAGTCGGTCCATGAGGAGGTGGAGCAGGAAGAGTGAGTCATAGAGCAGGTGCCTGAATGGCTGGGCGCTGCTGATAAGTGATTGCTGGTCTGGGTGCAGCATTTGGGTTGTGTCTACGAAGACAAGACCAAATATCATGAGTATTTGAGCCGCATACTAAGCAAAAGCGATTTGTATGCCGGCAGTTCTTCGCCAAATGTCCATCTTTCCGGCAGTAAGTGCAAAAGGCTGGGTTGGGCCAGTTGTTCGGTACTCCCGGTCTCCTGGGCACAAATTGTGGCCTTGAAGATGCTCCTCCTACCATCTGAGTGGCAGGGCGCTTCATTCCGGCAGATTGAGATTTTCCCCTCATCTTTACCACTGCCTCGTATCGACGGGCAGCTTTTAGGGCTATCTCGTGGGTTGGGAAATCCCCTATAGTTAATGCATCTTGGATTTCCGAATCTAACCCTTACTGAAATCGTCTGGACCTGATCTCAGCAGTTGGTATTAAATGTGCTGTAAACCTGTTAAGGTCTTGTGTTAGCTGCGTAGTATGTGATATTGAAAATCGAATATTGAGACATATCTTACCTACTGAGCATGGTAAACTTAGCGTCATATTCATCTACGGACTTGGTCCACATCGAACCCTGTTGTAGATGGATAAATTGCCGCTCTATGTCGAATCGGGCAGTCTCAGGGAAGTATTTCGCGTCGAACATGTCGTGAAAAGTCCTCCATTCGATCGGTTGGTCAAGACGACTTTCTTCTGCCTTCCACTAAACTCGGGTATTTTCAGTGAGCTGCAGCTTCGCAACTCGAACCCAAGCGATCTCTGGCACTTGTACCGCTGCCAGGTCATCCTCAATACTCTGAGCCCATTCCTGAGCTTCCAGAGGGTTCTCTTTTCCTAAAAATTGCTTAGGGTGCAAAGCCCGGAATCGCTTTACTTCGGGTGCTTCCGCTTTTGGACGGTTTATCAGAATAGCACTCTGCTGCTGCTATCCCTCCGGGAGGCCGCGGATTGCCTCAAGCAGTACCGTTTGCTCATTGATCGGACCAGCGACGGTAAGCATAAGCGGTAGAGGTGGTGGTGTGTTGTTGAAGTTGGTACTGGTGTTGTTCGGAGAATCCATAACCTTGAAAGAAAAATAGGGTTAGGACAGATTCAAAGTATATGAAATTGTAAGATTCAAGGAATATGAATTGTAAAGAATGTTTTTAGTTGCTGATTCTTGTGTTATATTGCTTAGGACTTCATGCAGAATTGATCCGCATGTCTGTTCTCCGCCGAAAGACGCGAACGGGACGTTGGGACGTCGAGGCCTGAATTCCGAGGGAAGATGCTATTTGGTGCTATCCGTCCACCTCTCCGAAGATGCCAATTTGATTTATGGCACCGTGTATTGAAGGTTTAAACGGATGCGACCGATGTAGCAGACTTCGTCAGATTCCCCCTCATTGAGGGGTTTTTGATTGTGGGGACGCTCTTCCCTGCAGGCGCAAGCCCCTTCAGTTAATTACGCTACCGCATCACGGTAACCACTTTCTCCTTCTCCAGATGGTCACTTCGTGTCGTGGGTGTTTGTTTTGTTTTTTGTTGCCCGTGGATTGTATACGGAGACTAATTTATGTTGTCGGCCGTAGGGCGTGGATTAGTCCAAATCTATATCTTCTTAGATTTGGGGTTGGGGTTGGGTTTAAGGATACGTTAGTCTCATTTGAGACTAAGATCAACTTAAACGTTTGTTAAGGATACGTTAGTCTAATTTTAGACTAAGATCAACTTAACCGTTCGTTAAGGATACGTTGGTCTAATTTTAGACTAAGATCAACTTAACGGGATCGTTTAGATCCAACAAAAGAGCATTTGGGCTCTATTGTTTAGTTTAGGGACATTGCGGTCGATTACCAGTTTAAGGACATGGTGGTTGATTACCAGTTTAAGGACATAGTGGTCCAGGTTAAGGACATCATAGTCCGTGAGTTTAAAGACATCACAGTCAAGGTTAAGGACATCATAGTCCGTGAGTTTAAAGACCTCACAGTCAAGGTTAAGGACATCATAGTCCGTGAGTTTAAAGACCTCACAGTCAAGGTTAAGGATATCATAGTCCGTGAGTTTAAGGACCCCACAGTCTAGTTTAAAGACGTTATAGTCTATGAAATGTGTGGTTGTCGGGACCCGTCACCTCTCTGAAGACGTTGAAGAATTACAATGACAAATATCAGAGGAGTTTAGAGATGTACCCTTGAACCAAAGTTGATTGGGAGATCTGTAGTTCAATTTGGAACTAAGATCAATTAATTAGATTATGAGCACATTGGCTCAGTTAAATCTGAATTGAGGACTTATGGCCAATTTGGGCTAAGTCCAATTAAGTTTGGAATGTTGGCCTTTTGTTGGCCTGTTGAACATTTGTCCCCTCATTATTTAGCAATGCTAAATAAGAGTTTGAGGGCTATGAGAACATTTTGTCTTTGAGCATTAAACATTATAGCTCTGGATTTTAAGGCTCATTTGAAGGGAATATTTGCCTCTGAAAAACTTAGCCGATTTAGGCTAAGCTGGATTTAGAATAGTGTTAAACACTAAAGGACATCTGGCGGTCACGTGTCCTCACGTGATGTATTTAAGACAGTGTTAAACACTGGAGACAAAATGCTCAAAATAGTGTTAAACACTAGAAAAGAAGGGGCCACGTGGGGTTACGTGAGGCCCCTAAGATGGGGCCAGACCTTCTTTATTTTACCCTCAAATCTGCAAATAAGTGTTAAACACCTTTAGTCTTCAGGCCATCACGTGTTGGCACGTGATGGGTATCCATGTATTGATTATTAAAGTGTATATTGAGGGGTCACGTAGGGACACGTGAGGGCGCCCAGAATTGATTCTGCCTTTGGCTTTATTCCCTTTATTTTGAGGGTCACGTGGGAGTACGTGAGGCATTGCCTCCAAGTTTTTCTTTCTCATTTTGAGGGATCTGTTTTAGGGGTCACATGGGGGCACGCGACCCAGTCTTGTTCTTTCTTTTCTGATCATTTAGGATAGGGGTCACGTGTTACCACATGACCAAGTTCTTTACGTGCATGGAGAGCTTTAAATCTCTTATTTTAAGAATTAAATTCTCTGTAGGGTTAAACCCTAATTCTGTTTTTAGAGGAATTAAATTCCTATGTATATGGAGGAATTAAATTCTTATGTAGGGTTAAACCCTAGTTCTGTTCTTTTAGAGGAATTAAATTCCTATGAATTTGGGAGAATTAAATTCTCATATAGGGTTAAACCCTAGTTTTATCTTGATGAATTAAATTCCTATAAGGGTTAAACCCTAGTTTTATTTTGAGGAATTAAATTCCTATGAATTTGGGGGAATTAAATTCCTTAAACTTAAATTCTCCCTCTAAATTTTGGATCTGCATGGCAGAATCTCCCCGATGAGAATTAAATTCTCAACCTGTGGGAAGATCTGCTTCTGCAGACCTTCAACCAAAGGAAGAACTAAGTTCTTGTTCAGAAGAGTTAAACTCTTAATTTGAGAATTAAATTCTCTTATTGTTTTATGGAGCTTAGATCTCTTTGCCCTTTCTCACCTAGGGTTTCTTTTCTCTGAAAGGAACTTCTTTTCTCTCTTGAGAATTAAATTCTCCTCTCTTTTCTCTCTGTTGTTGTTTTTCTTCAGAAAATAAAAAATTCCAAAAGATCTATTCTCTTCTCTTCTTGGCTCCTATTTATAGGAGAAAGAAAAGAATCAATTTGTTTAGTGAATCTTTCATTGAAAGATTTTGGTTGTTTTTGTAACTAACATGATCTTTTAGATCACTCAGTGAATTTTATTCACCATTGGATTTTTAATCCAGAAGATATTCTGTTTGTTATTCTTGGTGAATTTCAGCGAAATCTTTCCTTGTATAAAATCTTTCCATAAATTGGTGATTTTTAATCACCATTGGATTTTTAATCCAACGGTGCTCCATTTTACGGAGCACAATCTTTTTTGTTTGGAAAGATCTAAGAAAATATTTTTCCAGTTAGGGTTCTTGATTCCCCTTAATTAGAATTCAATTCTGTTATTTCAGAAGGCTTTTAAATGTCTATCACGTGTTGGCACGTAATCCCTTTATTCGATTATTAAATAGAATTTAATTCTATCAATTAAGGAGTTTAGAAATCTGTCACGTGTTGGCACGTGACCCTCTTGATTAAGCATTTTATTCAGAATTTAATTCTGCCTTTTAACAGAGCTAAGGAATCATCACGTGTCAGCACGTGACCCTTGGTCACGTGTGAGCACGTGATGCCCCATTGGGTTTTTTTCCCTTAGTGTCTTATTATATTTTTGTTTGACTAGAATTTAATCCTATAAAGCAGAGATCATAGGAACCTATCACATGTCAACACATGACCTTTGGTCACGTGCGAGCACGTGATACTCCATTGTGGTATTCCCCGGCTGTTTTGTTATATTTTTGTTTGATTAGAATTTAATTCTATAAATCAGAGGTCACAGGAACCTATCACGTGTCAACACGTGACCCTTGGTCACGTGATACCCTATTGGGGTATTCCCTGGCTGTTTTGTTATATTTTTGTTTGATTAGAATTTAATTCTATAAATTAAGAGCTTAGGAACCCATCACGTGTCTGCACGTGACCTTTGGTCACGTGGAGACACGTGATGCACCATTGGAGTATTACTTGCTGTTTTCTAATATCTTTTAATCCCTTTCAGTGGGTTTAAAGGCCCATCACGTGTGGGCACGTGACTCCACTGATTGATTATTTAATTAGAATTTAATTCTATTAATCAGAGAGCTTAGGAACCCATCACGTGTCTGCACGTGACCCTCGATCACGTGTAGGCACGTGATGCCTCATAACTTTTGATCACGGATGAATTATGAGGCGCATACTATATCAAATCGAAGGATTTTTCGAGACGCTTTTGATACCATCAAAATTTAGTTGTTTTTCATTCGGGAGTTTGTCAAAATATAGCCCGAAAAATACGGGTTTGCATTTTCTTAAGCGTATCGCTGCCATTTGATACCTTGGGCTCTTTTGCGCAGAAATTTTTGGCGGGAACAAATGCCCCCACTACTTTGCCTACGTAAGTATGTACGTAGGTGAAGTAGTGCAGAGTTATGCATGGCTTATGACCAATTTCGGGTTGGTATATAACTTTCAGAATCCTGATCTGAGAAGATAATGAGCGGACACAAGCGTCATCATTTATCATTGACTCAAATCTCGACTCTTAAGGGATATAGTTCCAAACCCTCAGCCCCATGAGCCACACCCTTCCATTTCTTTATGTCTTACTCTGGCGTGAAGTTGTTTATATGTTCATGAGTAACTTCTCCATTTCAGTGGCATGTAGCTTTGGCAAGTGTGGCCCATAGATGGTAGATAACGGTTCATCTTGAACTCTTTATAGGGTAGCGATAGCTTAGGAAACAGGGTTAGGATCTGTTAACTAAGACTTTTCAATTTTATGAGCCGTGAAGGTCTCATAAAGAATTTTCTCCCTACAGGTCGAGTGGATCCCGTAGGTGTGTTTTCTCCTTAGGAATCGTGAGGATTCCTAAATGTGTTTTCTCTTGAGAGCCGTAAGGATATCCCTAGAGAATTTTCCCTCTTACAAGTCGAGAGGACTCACGAGTGGTTGTTTCCCTCCTTCTCGAGATTTGACTTTGGAGAGTGTGGTCCGTGAATAGTATGCAAGAGTCTATTTGGGACCGACTTACAGGGCCCTAGTGCTTAGGAAACAGGTCCTTATCCCCATTGCCTAAGGCTTTTCCTTACGAGTCGAGACGAATCGAGAAGTTATCGCAAAGACACTAAGTACCTCACTAGTCGAGACGAATCGAGAAGTTCTCACAAGAATGTCCTAACATTACAGTTAACCTTTGCTCTTTACGACAAAGGTCCGTTAGGGTCTGTGGTACTAGGGTTTTGCCCGTCGTACCATCGCGTTGGCTGATGTATCCCTCGAAAGGCAATCTTGCTGTTCGAGTAGCCTTGCGACTATCGTGTCTCTGATCCCTTCGGGGGCTGGAAAAGACGTCTTCAAGCAATCTTCCTAGGCAGTTTGACCGTCGGAAGAGCAAGCGTTAGGAATTTTGCCATGCCGCTTTTTTACTTGAGGTTAGGCTCAGTTTGGGGAGCCCCGATGAGTCATAACCACTCCGCACTGGTGTGGGATGATCTCCGATAGTCTTTCAGGTTTTATATGAGTTGCCGTCAAGACCCTGAAGCTAGGAATTTGGCTTTTGCTTCGTTTGCTGGCATTGCGTCTGCTGTATCGAGACGAATGTCGCAGTTGTCTCTAGGTTGTTGATGAACCGTCGAGGTTTGGAACTAGGGATTTTGCCGTGACTCCATTGTTTGATTGTCTCATCTGAATCCTGCTGGAGGAAGAACGCTGTGGCGACGTCTCGTCTGCTGTATCGAGACGAACGTCGAGGTGGTGACCACTCCATGTGGGATGATCTCCGGTAGTCTTTTAGGTTTTATATGAGTTACCGTCAAGACCCTGAAGCTAGGAATTTGGCCTTCGTTTCGTTTATTTTGGCATGTCCGAATCCTGTTGGAGGAAGGACACTGTAGTGACATCTCGTTTGCTGTATCGAGACGAACGTCGAGGTGGTGACCACTCCATATGGGATGATCTCCGGTAGTCTTTCAGGTTTTATATGAGTTACCGTCAAGACCCTGAAGCTAGGAATTTGGCCTTCGCTTCGTTTGCTTTGGCGTGTTCGAATCTTGCTGGAGGAAGGACGCTGTAGTGACATCTCATCTGCTGTATCGAGACGAACGTCGAGGTGGTGACCACTCCATGTGGGATGATCTCCGGTAGTCTTTCAGGTTTTATATGAGTTACCGTCAAGACCTTGAAGCTAGGAATTTGGCCTTCGCTTCGTTTGCTTTGGCGTGTCCGAATCCTGTTGGAGGAAGGACGCTATAGTGACATCTTGTCTGCTGTATTGAGAAGAACGTCGAGGTGGTGACAACTCCATGTGGGATGATCTCCGGTAGTCTTTCAGGTTTTATATGAGTTACCGTCAAGACCCTGAAGCTAGGAATTTGGATTTCGCTTCATTTGCTTTGGCGTGTATGAATCCTGCTAGAGGAAGGACGCTGTGGTGACATCTTGTCTGTTGTATCGAGACGAATGTCGAGGTGGTGACCACTCCATGTGGGATGATCTCCGGTAGTCTTTCAGGTTTTATATGAGTTACCGTCAAGACCTTGAAGCTAGGAATTTGGCCTTCGCTTCGTTTGCTTTGGCATGTCCGAATCCTGTTGGAGGAAGGACGCTGTGGTGACATCTCGTCTGCTGTATCGAGACGAACGTCGAGGTGGTGACCACTCCATGTGGGATGATCTCCGGTAGTCTTTCAGGTTTTATATAAGTTACCGTCAAGACCCTGAAGCTAGGAATTTGGCCTTCGCCTCGTTTGCTTTGGCGTGTCCGAATCCTGTTGGAGGAAGGATGCCGTTTTTGACATTGCATTTGCTGTAACGAGACGAATACTGCGGTGGAGTTGGGATTTTGCCATCACTCTGCTTTGTTTCGACCATGAGGTCTTTTGTTAACGTTGCGTCTGCATCCTGCTGGACTGCGAAGGAACGCCATTGTTGACATCGCGTCTGCTGTAACGAGACGAATGCTGAGGTGGAGCTGGGATTTTTCCGTTACTCCGCTTTGTTTCATTCGTGAGGTCTTTTGTTGACGTTGCATCTGTATCCTTCTGGACTGCGAAGGAACGCCGTTGTTGACATTGCGTCTGCTGTAACAAGACGAATGCTGAGGTGGAGCTGGGATTTTGCCGTTACTCCGCTTTGTTTCGTTTTGTCACTTCCGTGCCTTGCTGGCATAAAGAGGAACGTTGTAGTTGGCCTTCTGGGATGCAGATGTGATCGTCGAGACTTGGCTCTCTTTCTGATGGAGCCTGGTGGGATTATATGGTTCCCTCTTTGTTTGCGCCCCTGGATTGTATACAGGGATCGATGTGATCTTACCTGTAGGGCAAGAGTTTCATCTTACATATTTTATCTTTCCGCGATGCTCTATCATTTCAGCTTTTATATCGCGAAAGTCGCGATTGCCCAATCATTTCGGCTATTTTTCGCGGTGCCCAATCATTTCGGCTATTTGTTTTATTTACTCGCTTCTTTTTATTGCGAGTTGCCCAACCATTTCGGCTATTTTGTATGCATACATTTTTACTTGCTGATTTTGTTGCAAGTTGCCCCACCATTTCGGCTATTTCGTATGCATTTATGGCTCGCTGGCTTTTCGCTGCGAGTTTGGGATTGGACACCGATTTCGGCATCAACATCGCTACAACTGGGATATTTCCATGAGCGAATCATCATTTGCTTCTGTCGATGTCGAATAAAGGTGGCTTAGCGAACAGGGTTAGGATCCTGTTGACTAAGGTTTTTGACTTCATGAGCCGTAAGGGTTTCATAAAGGTATTTCTCCCTACGAGTCGTGAGGATCACGTAGGTGCATTTTCTCCTTAGGAATCGTGAGGATTCCTAAGTGTGTGTTCTCTTATAAGTCGTAAGGATCTTACAAGAGTGTTTTCTCCTTATAAGTCAAGAGGACTTACAAGTGTTGTTTGCTGTACGAGCATATCCCTAGTCACGAATGGGACTTTGTTAGGGAAATGTTTATTCGCGCCCGTGGATTATATACAAGGGTCAATACTGAACCACTTGTAGGGCAGCATCGGAGGTTGGGATGGCTTAAGAACAGGTTTAGATCCCTGTAGCTTAAGGCTTTTGAATCCTATGAGCCGTAAGGGTCCCATAGGAGGGTTCTCCTTACGAGTCGTGAGGATCTCGCAAGTGTAATTTCTCCTTAGGAATCGTGAGGATTCCTAAGTGTGTTGCTCCCTTATGAGTCGTAAGGATCTCTGATTGGTGTGAAAAGGTGTGTATGTTTGTAGTTAACCGCAATCAGAACGGTGTCGCGTGTAGCTAGACCGAGATGAGTACGGGTCGTCCTCTGGGAAACGTGGAATCTTTTACTTTTACTTTAGATGTGTTGAGAAAGAGAGGAGGCATAAAGAATTTTATAGAAAGATTTCTAGATCTACGTTAAACAAGAATGTAAAATATAGATCTAGATTATTTTAAAGATGTAGTAAATATAATAATAAGGCTTGTAGGGTTCGTTAGGATTTAGTAGTTATGAATAATTAATTAAAAGTTACCCTTTTTATCCATTAATAGATTTAGAACTAGAACGACGGTGATGTGTGTAGATTAGGGTTTCTGGAGGGAAAAGGAATCCCACTCTTAACCCTTATCTCGACACGGAACTCCGTTCATATCTAGCCTTTACCAAAACAATCATTAATCTAATCTCTAATCGCGGTCGGAACTAGCAAAGAATTGCTAGCGCGCCCGATTAGGATGTTAATGATTCTTTTGATAAAGTTCCTAAACTTTATAGGACTTAAAAAGGGTTTAATTATTTTCATCGTCCATTAGCCTACCTAATCCTACGAACCCTAACAAGCGGAGAATTACTCGCGCATGTTGGGAGAAAAAGATGAAAAGACAGAGAGGGAAAACATAATGCAAAAGAATTAAATAAAATAACTACCTTTATTAATCAACTTGAACAATCTACACTTTATTCCGTAGAAAATGATTACAAAACTAGTTGCTTCTCGATCTTTCCTAAGGAGGTAGACGAACAGTTGATGATCAGCCTGGATGCATGAGCGTCTGGGGCTTCGTGATCGCGTCGGCTTGATGGATTTTTCCAAGAGGCTGTCGGTGCCCTTTTATAGTGCAAAGCCAGAATCTTATTGTTGAAAACTTGCTAAAATTTAGCAATGATTGATCTCCAATAATCTTGCCTTCCAACTCCCTATTATTGCGGCGGATCCGCGGCCAAAGAGGGGGTATGGCCGCGGATCCGCGGCCAATGGTGAGGATCTCTTCATCAATTTTCTTGGGCTATCTGATTGTGACATTTGGCAATCCAAGGCACCTTTAGAATTCAGAAATCTTCTCTCGGTTGCTTCCAGACTTGGTCTCCAAGTTTTGCTTCTTAATTTGGCTAGTTTTCTTCAACAATTTGATTTCTTTGATATATTCTGCATAACAACTTGGAAAATTCTGCACAATATTCTTTAAATAATATTTAGTAGACTTAGTTCTACTAGGATTTGGTCAATGAATTTATTTGCATACATTTTTCTACCAAATGCTAATTAAAATATATTAATACATAGAAAATGGTGTTTTCACACATAAACCCTCATATATATAATATATTATAATAAAGTCCTTTTTTAATATGAAAATGGTAGGAAAAATGTAATACAAATGTGCAGTTTTATCAACTGAACAAATACCCCCAAACTTATCTTTGATTGTCCTGAGCAAACTAGTTTATTTAAGAGGAGAAAAAGAAAGGAGAAAACTAAGCACACTTTCGTAGGCAGACACGATTGCACTGAGCACGTGCAACAAGCCGTTAAACCTCTAGGTGTCCCTAGTAGGAGGAGTGTTGTCTCCTGAGGGTTTTCAGCGGATTACACCCAAAAAATCCTATAACAAAAGAGAGATGGTGAAATTTACATATAAAGATAAGAACCATAAAAGAAAGACTTTGAAAATAAGAGTTTCCAACTATACTAGTTTTTCAGTTGTCATGAGCCCTATCTTAATAGTCATGAAAAAATGTTAGAAATCACATCATCCCTCAATAAAACATCGTCTTTATTCTTCATTCCTACCTTTCATCCAAACATTGATCATATAACCCCACGTGTGTGTAAAGAACATCCCTACACTCGGAGAATTCAATTCAAGCTATCATACTCTTGTCCATCTACCTTAGTACTTTTTAATTTGATGAATATTAAGATTTGCTCACACATTTTCATGCGACCGTTAATACTTCTTGAGGTACTAACCGACCGATTACTTATGTGCTTGCTGATTAGGTGATAATATTTTCCTCGTCTTGCACCACCTAAGGATTAGCAGTGACTCCCAGCCCAGTTGGCCTTAGGGTACTAGGTGAAGAGGCACACTCGCTATATTTTTTTATTACTGCCTTGGCGATACAAAAACCAGTGTTCATTTTTTTCCACCATTTTTATATTTTCTTCATTTTTTTTACTTCCTTCATACTTTGGCTTTTAGACAAGAGCATTTCAAGGTATCCTCTACTATCCCGAGTTTCAAGACGTGTGTAAGTGCATATAGTAGGGTATCAACATTCAAATGTTTGGCTTCCAGAATAGAAACTATTTTTCAGACTTATTTTTATCCTCAGATTAGTGACTTCCTTCATCTTACTAACCCTTGGGACAACAGCTCATAACTACTTATTACCAGTTCGATTAAGAAAACTTCTAATTTTCTTGGTTTTCTTAAACTATTCCTATCTTTTGGATGTAATTTTTCACTTTCTACTCTTTTGTTATCAAATTTTTTTTCTATATTTTTTAAAAGTTGTGCTTATGCAAAATATGATGCAAATTGATGTGTAAATAAGCACAAACCTCCCCCAAACCTGTTTACAGCAGTGTCCTCACTGATGTTATCCGTTAAGCTCAAAAACCTGTAGACTTGGGAGGAAATTATTAATGGGGGCAAGAATATATGAAAGTGAAAATCATCCCCCAAACTTATTTTAGGCTCACAAAAAATCATTTTCTTTCAAGAGCCAAAATATACCACCCCCCAAACTTGAGTTAAACAATTTTAATCTTTTAAAATCGCACGAGGGGGTCAAGGTTATTGGTCAATGCCAAGCTTTGCAATGACCGAAGGTCAACACCAACCATTCAAAAATTTTATCGATGTAGCACTAAGGTTGGTGGAAGAACATGTCATCTTTCGACGTGAAGAAGTGGGGAGGCGATAAGAGGTGTAATGGAAAAAAATTGTGTCTCAATTTGGAGAGACGACACAGTAATAGTAATGATGGATTTCTCGCATTATCATGATTGTCCAAAAGAAGGGGTGGAGGTCCAATTTCTTCATCTTGGAGTTGATTCATCTCAACACCCGTGTCTTGTAAAAATGCGAGTTCATCAGCGAAAATTTCCTCAAAGCTTTCATTGATACCGCGAAGAATAATGTCATCAGAAAAAATGGGGTGATCGTCAGACTCTATATAAGGTTCCTCATTAGATGTTGACCCGGACAACTCGGTGGAAGAGTAAATGGTTGGGTCAAACAACAACATATGAAAAGAGTCTGTATCATGAGGTTGATCAAATTCGCTGCTGTCGACATCCATTAATTCGACAGAACACACATGAGCATAGGGTTCGGAGGGTTCACTTCCCAACTTGTAAATGTTAAGCTCAATTGACTTCTTTCCAAAGGATAGGGTCATAGAGCCGTTTCTACAATTAATTACTGCGTTGGAAGTGACCAAAAAGGGTCGACCGAGTATCACCGGGATTTGATTGTGTGGGTTTGCTACAGGTTGTGTATCTATAACGATAAAGTCCACAGGGAATATGAATTCCCCGACTTTGATTAACACATCCTCTAGCTCACCCCTAGTTTGGGTGATAGATCGATCGGCCATCTGAAGAGTGCAATGCGCAGGTTTTAACTCTCCGATCCCTAATTGCTCATAAACAGAATACGGAAGCAAGTTTACACTAGCACCTAGATCGAGTAGAGCACGATTGATATTTTTACCCCCAATGGAAATAGAAATTGTAGGACTTCCGGGGTCCTTTCGTTTCTTGGGTAGTTGTTGTGTAAAAGCAGTGCTCACATTACTCGCAAGGAAAACTTTTTTAGGTACTTGAACTTTTCTCTTCCTAGTGCACAAGTCCTTTAGGATTTTTGCATATGACGGAACTTGTTGAATAGCATCTAGGAGAGGAATGTTTATATTAACTTGCTTAAAAATTTCCACAATCTTCTCCATTTGTGGACTTGGTCTGTTGCCCCTCAACCTGTTTGGATAAGGTGCTTGATCGTCCCGAGCAAACTAGTTTATTTAAGAGGAGAAAAAGAAAGGAGAAAACTAAGCACACTTTCGTAGGCAGACACGATTGCACTGAGCACGTGCAACAAGCCGTTAAACTTCTAGGTGTCCCTAGTAGGAGGAGTGTTGTCTCCTGAGGGTTTTCAGCGGATTACACCCACAAAATCCTATAACAAAAGAAAGATGGTGAAATTTACATATAAAGATAAGAACCATAAAAGAAAGGCCTTGAAAAGAAGAGTTTCCAACTATACTAGCTTTTCAGTTGTCATGAGCCCTATCTTAATAGTCATTAAAAAATGTTAGAAATCACATCACCCCTCAATAAAACATCGTCTTTATTCTTCATTCCTACCTTTCATCCAAACATTGATCATATAACCCCACGTGTGTGTAAATAACATCCCTACACTCGGAGAATTCAATTCAAGCTATCATACTTTTGTCCATCTACCTTAGTACTTTTTAATTTGATGAATATTAAAGATTTGCTCACACATTTTCATGTGACCGTTAATACTTCTTGAGGTACTAACCGACCGATTACTCAAGTGCTTGCTGATTCGGTGATAGTATTTTCCTCGTCTTGCACCACCTAAGGCTTAGCAGTGACTCCCAGACCAGTTGGCCTTAGGGCACTAGGTGAAGAGGCACCCTCGCTATATTTTTTTATTGCTGCCTTGGCGATAACAAAACCAGTGTTCATTTTTTTTTCTTTTCACCATTTTTATATTTTCTTCATTTTTTTTATTTTTTCATTTCCTTCATACTTTGGCTTTTAGACAAGAGCATTTCAAGGTATCCTCTACTATCCCGAGTTTCAAGACGTGTGTAAGTGCATATAGTAGGGTATCAACGTTCAAAATGTTTGGCTTCCAGAATAGAAACTATTTTTCAGACTTATTTTTATCCTCAGATTAGTGACTTCCTTCATCTTACTAACCCTTGGGACAACACCTCATAACTACTTATTTCTAGCTCGTATAAGAAAACTTCTAATTTTCTTGGTTTTCTTAAATTATTCCTATCTTTTGGATGTAATTTTTCACTTTCTACTCTTTTGTTATAAAAGAATTTTTTTTTAAAATTTTTGAAATGTTGTGCTTATGCAAAATATGATGCAAATTGATGTGTAAATAAGCACAAACCTCCCCCAAACCTGTTTACAGCAGTGTCCTCACTGATGTCATCCGTTAAGCTCAAAAAACCTGTAGACTTGGGAGGAAATTATTGATGGGGGCAAGAATATATGAAAGTGAAAATCCTCCCCCAAACTTATTTTAGGCTCACAATTTTGTAAAAATCATTTTCTTTCAAGAGCCAAAATGTACCACCCCTCCCCCAAACTTGAGTTAAACATTTTTAATCTTTTAAAATCACACGAGGGGGTCAAGGTTATTGGTCAATGCCAAGCTTTGCAAAGACCGAAGGTCAACACCAACTATTCAAAAAATTTATCAATGAAGCACCAAGGTTGGTGGAAGAACATGTCACCTTTCGACGTGAAGAAGTGGGGAGGTGATAAGAGGTGTAATGGAAAAGGATTGCGTCTCAATTTGGAGAGACGACACAGTGATAATGATGATGGATTACTCGCATTATCATGATTGTCCAAAAGAGGGGGTGGAGGTCCAATTTCTTCATCTTGGAGTTGATTCATCTCAACACCCGTGTCTTGTAAAAATGCGAGTTCATCAGCGAAAATTTGCTCAAAGCTTTCATCGATACCCCGAAAAATAATGTCATCAGAAAAAATGGGGTGATCGTCAGACTCTATAAAAGGTTTTTCATTGGATGTTGACCCGGACAACTCGGTGGAAGAGTAAATGGTTGGGTCAAACAACAACATATGAAAAGAGTCTGTATCATGAGGTTGATCAAATTCGCTGCTGTCGACATCCATTAATTCGACAGAACACACATGAGCATAGGGTTCGGAGGGTTCACTTCCCAACCTGTAAATATTAAGCTCAATTGACTTCTTTCCAAAGGATAGGGTCATAGAGCCGTTTCTACAATTAATTACTGCGTTGGAAGTGGCCAAAAAAGGTCGACCGAGTATCACCGGGATTTGATTGCGTGGGTTTGCCACAGGTTGTGTATCAATAACGATAAAGTCCACAGGAAATATGAATTCCCCGACTTTGATTAACACATCCTCTAGCTCACCCCTAGGTTGGGTGATAGATCGATCGGCCATCTAAAGAGTGCAATGCGCAGGTTTTAACTCTCCGATCCCTAATTGCTCATACACAGAATACGGAAGCAAGTTAACACTGGCACCTAGATCGAGTAGAGAATGATTAATATTTTTACCCCCAATAGAAATTGAAATTGTAGGACTTCCGGGGTCCTTTCGTTTCTTGGGTAGTTGTTGTGTAAAAGCAGTGCTCACATTACTCGCAAGGAAAACTTTTTTAGGTACTTGAACTTTTCGCTTCCTAGTGCACAAGTCCTTTAAGATTTTCTCATATGACGGAACTTGTTGAATAGCATCTAGGAGAGGAATGTTTATGTTAACTTGCTTAAAAATTTCCACAATCTTCTCCATTTGTGGACTTGGTCTGTTGCCCCTCAACCTGTTTGGATAAGGTGCTTGATCAATAAGTTTTGGGTCCAACGTTTGTGGAGAAGACTGTGGGGACGGATTCGATCCCAAAACTGGAGTGGGAATCGACTTAGATAGATTTGGCGGAATGGGCGAAGGGTTCGAGCCTTGGGGAAAACGGAGAATAGGCTTGGATGAAGGTGGGGGACTAGACGAATTAGGGGAAGAAGAAGAAGAAGAAGAAGGGGTATCAAATGTGTCACTATCATCAAATTGCTCACCCACTTGGTTATTCAGCACTCTCCCCGATCTCAACGTAGTAATGGCATTTACATTATGACTTTGTGAATGGCCAGGATTCGGTAGGGGTTGAGATGGGAGTTTCCCTTTCTCTCTCGCACTCATTGCGGCGTTTAACTGTGCGATTTGGTTTTCTATTGATTTAATACTCTCACCATGGGAGGAGGAGTTTTTCGTTAGGGTATCAATAGAAGACCTTATCTCAGTAGAATTTTGCATGGATTGTTTCATGAACATATCCAAGGTTTGTACAAGTGAGTTGTCAGTACCAGCCACTTGTGGTGTAGAAATGTTGGCCGGATTTTGGAAATTTTGTGACTGAAAGGGGGGCTGATTCTGTGGTTGTGGTTGCTGTGGAGGAGGTCTTTGATAATTACTTTGTTGGTTTTGATTCCAAGCAAAGTTAGGATGATTCCTCAATCCTTGATTATATGTGGAAGAATAAGGATCATTTCTAGGTCGCTGCTGAAAAGCAACATTAGCTTGAAACGATGCATTCATAGGACATTCTTCTGTTAAGTGTGAAGGATCCGAACAGCAACCACAGACAGTCTTAGGAAGCGTGACCTGATTTAGGGAGAATGTTGAGAACTTGTTTTCAATAGTATCGAGTTTCTTCTGTATCGCTGCCATTTCGGCTTTCACTGCGATAGAAACACCGAGCTGGTGAATACCTCCCTTAGTTGAAGGTGGTCTTACGCTTTCCCACTGCAACGTGTGTTCAGCAAGGTCTTCCAGATATTTCCATGCTTCACCGTCATCTTTAGACATGAAATTGCATTGACACATTGTTTCAAGCATCTGCTTTGTCGCTGGATTAATTCCCTCATATATAATCCGACATATCTCCCATCTTTGTATTCCGTGATGGGGGCATTGGACAAGCAAATCTTTGAAACGTTCAAAGCACTTCCAAAATGGTTCATTGGGAAGCTGGGTGAACTGGTTGATCTCGCTCCTAACACGTGCAGTCTTATGATTTGGGTAAAACTTCTTAAGAAATGCTACGACGAATTCATCCCAATTAGCGATAGAGTGTGCGGCAGTATTATAAAGCCATTTTTCTGCCAAGTCGCACAGTGTGAATGGGAGAAGACGTAAGCGCATAGCATCTAAGGTCAATTGTGAAGTACCCATCATTGCGCATACGTTCTCGAATTTGGTGATGAAAACGTACGCGTCTTCCGACTCAAGCCCGTGAAATTTGGGCAGCAGATTGATATAGTGGGGTTTAATTTCGAAATTATCCCCGTTAGGTGGTGGAAGAGATAGACAAGTGGGAAGAGGACCACGGATAGGATAGCATCTCTCTTGGAGAGAGATGCGCGGTGGATTCTGCGCACCTTCGGGCGGTGGCAGCGTGGTGTTATAATCTGATGGAGTACCGTCCATCTCGGTCGATGTGGTGTGTGGTGGGGAAAAAGAAGATGAAGAAGTACCGACTTCGGCGTCGATAGCAGGAACGCGGACAAGACGGGCACTAGGATCCCGTGTCCAGCCGAGCATGCACTAAGCGGGTTTAGTGCAAGTGGCAGCGTGTGTGTGATTTAAAATTGGCTTGTTTTGAAAAAGTGGGACTCAAGACAAATCTCCCTAAGATGCACAAGCAACCCTAGAACTAAGGTCACCTAGGTCCAGTCTCTAGACCGCTCCTAGACTTCCAAAGGACAAGCCGCAAGATCAATCCTCTACCGCCTCCGTACTACCCTTGTAGCCAGATAAGTGCCAGGTAAGTGGGAAGGAACCACGTCGTGGGCCTAATTAATAACCACTAGCCTTTGACACACTTGCCTAGGCACTACAAAAGTAATGCAGATAAATGATAGATTACCCACGACCTTCCTCTGTCCTTATTGAGCGCGACAGTCCTTAGAGTCTGGTCTAGATATTTTTTAAATTAATGAAGGGTTGATCTATATGCTCGGTTTGTGATTTGTGGGGCTTAGGAAGGGTGATGAAATCCCCACCTAATCTTGATTTGGTCTTTGCCCCTTAAAATCCGTATTAAATATGCAAAACAAAACCAATCACAAAACTTTTGCAAAAAGATTTTTGAACGGCGCAATTTTGCAAAGAATCCTGCAGAAAATAGATTTTATTGGATTTGAGGGGAGAGAGAAGGAGTTGAGAAAAATACCAGAGAAGATTGAAGCCCTGATTCCTCTAGCCTACCGCGATTCCGCCGCAGAAATCCTCTTTTTGCCGCGGTTCCGCCGCGTGGCAGAAGGAACAGTGGATGAAATTTTTTGTATAGTCTTCTATGCTTCTCTGAATCTCTAAAAATGTCTCTGTTTCCTGTTTTCCTCAATTCTGTGACTCCAGATTTCCTTGCAAAAATTCACGCACAAATCGTTAAATATGCAATTTGCAGTTTTGTTTTACTAATGATATGGCTCGTCTAAGAATTCAACACAAATAGTAAAAAAAATAAATTACGCACGTATCCCCGGCAACGGCGCCATTTGATTGGTGTGAAAAGGTGTGTATGTTTGTAGTTAACCGCAATCAGAACGGTGTCGCGTGTAGCTAGACCGAGATGAGTACGGGTCGTCCTCTGGGAAACGTAGAACCTTTTACTTTTACTTTAGATGTGTTGAGAAAGAGAGGAGGGATAAAGAATTTTATAGAAAGATTTCTAGATCTACGTTAAACAAGAATGTAAAATATAGATCTAGATTATTTTAAAGACGTAGTAAATATAATAAGAAGGCTTGTAGGGTTCGTTAGGATTTAGTAGTTATGAATGATTTATTAAAAGTTACCCTTTTTATCCATTAATAGATTTAGAACTAGAACGACGGTGATGTGTGTAGATTAGGGTTTCTGGAGGGAAAAGGAATCCCACTCTTAACCCTTATCTCGACACGGAACTCCGTTCATATCTAGCCTTTACCAAAACAATCATTAATCTAATCTCTAATCGCGGTCGGAACTAGCAAAGAATTGCTAGCGCACCCGATTAGGATGTTAATGATTCTTTTGATAAAGTTCCTAAACTTTATAGGACTTAAAAAGGGTTTAATTATTTTCATCGTCCATTAGCCTACCCTAATCCTACGAACCCTAACAAGCGGAGAATTACTCGCGCATGTTGGGAGAAAAAGATGAAAAGACAGA
The DNA here is from genome assembly GCA_030015575.1 of Agapanthus africanus. Classification (NCBI taxonomy): domain Eukaryota; kingdom Viridiplantae; phylum Streptophyta; class Magnoliopsida; order Asparagales; family Amaryllidaceae; genus Agapanthus; species Agapanthus africanus. Next base: position 55,300,045 of record JASDDO010000004.1, read on the forward strand.
GAGGGAAAACATAATGCAAAAGAATTAAATAAAATAACTACCTTTATTAATCAACTTGAACAATCTATACTTTATTCCGTAGAAAATGATTACAAAACTAGTTGCTTCTCGATCTTTCCTAAGGAGGTAGACGAACAGTTGATGATCAGCCTGGATGCATGAGCGTCTGGGGCTTCGTGATCGCGTCGGCTTGATGGATTTTTCCAAGAGGCTGTCGGTGCCCTTTTATAGTGCAAAGCCAGAATCTTATTGTTGAAAACTTGCTAAAATTTAGCAATGATTGATCTCCAATAATCTTGCCTTCCAACTCCCTATTATTGCGGCGGATCCGCGGCCAAAGAGGGGGTATGGCCGCGGATCCGCGGCCAATGGTGAGGATCTCTTCATCAATTTTCTTGGGCTATCTGATTGTGACATTTGGCAATCCAAGGCACCTTTAGAATTCAGAAATCTTCTCTCGGTTGCTTCCAGACTTGGTCTCCAAGTTTTGCTTCTTAATTTGGCAAGTTTTCTTCAACAACTTGATTTCTTTGATATATTCTGCATAACAACTTGGAAAATTCTGCACAATATTCTTTAAATAATATTTAGTAGACTTAGTTCTACTAGGATTTGGTCAATGAATTTATTTGCATACATTTTTCTACCAAATGCTAATTAAAATATATTAATACATGGAAAATGGTGTTTTCACACATAAACCCTCATATATATAATATATTATAATAAAGTCCTTTTTTAATATGAAAATGGTAGGAAAAATGTAATACAAATGTGCAGTTTTATCAACTGAACAATCTCACGCAGGTAGTTTCTCCTCACATGGTCGAGGGGACCTTGCAAGGGTCTTTTAACGAGATTGCGCCCTTTCGGGTTTTCACAAACTCACCTGTAGTCCTGCTGTTTTTACTCACGGATCCCTTTCGGGTTTTCATCTGTGCCCATCTCGCTTATGGACGTACCGTTTTATTTATTTATTTATTATTATTTTTTTTGCGTCAGCCTTGGGATGCTGCGGTCCGTAGTAGTTTATAGACGTCTCGGTCAGGCGTAGTATTTCTTCAAGAAATGGCCATTTATTGGCCTGAAGGGTCTTTCGCCATGCATATCCATGAGCAAGTAAGCCCCACCCTGGCAGACTTTGTCTATGATGTACGGGCCTTCATAATTCGGCTCAAATTTCCCCCGTTTGGCACGATTGGGGATCATAGGTCTCTTGACCACTAGCACGAGTTCGCCTTGGCGGAATGTTCTCGGCCTAGTCAATCTCTCGTATGAGCACGTCATCTTTGCTTTGTAAGCTTCCAAGTTTTGCTGCGCCATGAGCTGGGTTTCATCAAGGGCGTCGAGCTCCTCAAGCCGAAGATGAGTATTGTCTTCGTCCGTTAGCTCGTAATGAACTGCCACTCATAAGGAGGGTAGCTCTATCTCCAAGGGGAATATTTCTTCAGCGCTGCATACCAATGCATACGGCGTTGTGTTTGTGGCCGTTTTGAACATAGTTCGATACGCCCAGAGAGCTTCATGCAGTCTCTCGTGCCAGTCCTTTTTATTTTTGGACACCGTCTTTTTCACGATCTTCGTCAAGGTCTTGTTGAAAGCCTCAGCCAGACCGTTAGCTCGGAGATTATAGACCGAAGAGTATCTCCAGTCTATATTATGTTGCTGCGTGAAGCGGCTGATTTTGTGACTTCTGTATGCCGACTTGTTATCGGAGATAATCCGTCGCGGAGTGCCGAACCGATAGATGACGTGTGTCTTGAAGAAATGGAAGATATTCTTTGTCTTCACTTCTCTTAGTGGTACTGCTTCTGCCCACTTAGAGAAGTAATCAGTTGTCGCTAGTATTAACCGATGGCCTCTGGACGATACTGGTTCAATGGGCCAGATTATGTCAGTTCCCCATATTTCGAACGGCCAGCTAGCCACCGTTGGATGTAGCGGATTTGGATGCTGGTGGATAAAGTCCCCGTGAATCTAGCACGAGTAGCATTGCTTCGCGTATTCGAGGCAGTCTTGGATCATTTTGGGCCAATAGTAGCCCATCCTTTTGATCTTCAGTTTCATCTTCGGCCCGACTTGGTGAGAACTGCAGAGTCCGTCATGAGTTTCTTGGACGACTCTCCTTGCTTCTTCAGTTCCCAGGAATCTTAGCCATAGAGAATCAAATGATCTCTTATATAGAGTGTCATTGACGAAGGCGAAGGATAGAGCTCGTTTCATGAGCTGATGTCTTGAGGGCGCATCTTCAGGTGTTTGACGGGATTTTTGCCTCCGCGTCGGGTCTTTTGTATGACGGGCTGGCGACAAAAGACATCATCATTCTCCATAACCTGCCAAAGAAGGCGTTGCGTCATGGCTTTCTCGTAAATGGCCATTTCGCGGTTGTGGTCATCCCGGACTTTTTGACCCACTTCCCTTATTAGCTTGTCCATCTGTTCTTCGAATGACGGACTTGGCACTTTCATAGCGGGACCTTGTTTTGGTTCAGGGTTAGCGTCTTCTAACAGAGCATCTCCTTCTTCATCAAAGTCATATATAACGTAGCAGCCATGGAATCACTTCCGTTTCTTGGATTGAACATATCCGAGCCCGATCGTTTCCATTCTCCCGTTGGGCAATTTTCGCTGAGTTCCAGGGACGTTCCAGATCCTGTTGTAGAACTGGGCTTGTCGTGCGGTCTGCTTCAAGGGTACGCCTTGGCGCCTCAACAGCCTTTTTAATCCTTCTGTGTAGTATCTTGGCAAACGGATGGGCCGGAGCCTGTCAAGCGTAGAATCGGCACCATGCAAGATCTTTTTCTCCACTTTGGTTTCCGTGGATCGATAAAAGAGGATAGTCTTTTCATCTTTTCGCCTGGGAGAGACGTATAATGTCTGCAGTTCTTGCATACTGTTGGTATCAAGTGCGTCAAGCTCTTTGTAATGCTCTTGCGGAACCATAGCGATTTGTAAACTCCGTTCATCTCCAATGAAGGCTTGCACTGAAAGGACGAGCCGAGAATACTGCGTTGACCTCGTCTTCAGAGTCACTGCCAAAGACCAGAATAGGGGTAGAAGGTCCCGATTTGTTGTATCGGGGAGGTCCCGAATAGACTATCTCTTCTTCCTCCTCGGTATCGCTCCCGAAGACCGGGATGGTGGTGATAGCTTTTTGCTTATCCTCAGGTTTATGGCATCTTTCCGTGTCTTCAAAGTCTTATAAGAAGTTCTTTGCATCTTTGTACTTTTGGACTTCATTTACGGAGAATGGGTTCAGCTCCCCTGTCACAGTGTATTCAAGCCCATCTTTGAAATACTTCATACACTAATGCTGTGCAGAAGGGATAATGTTGTACTCGTGTAACCAAGGCCAGCCGAGCAAAGCGTTGTAGCAAGTCTTGGCGTCAATGACGTGGAATTTGATGTCAATGACGAGCAACCCAAAGCGTAATGTCAGAATTACAGACCCGAGCGTCTGTGATGACTTGGGGTCGAATCCGGAGATAGTGATTTTATCCTGAGCGAGGTGTTAAACGCTCATGCAGATTTCTTTTAGCACCCTCACATTTAGGAGATTGGCAGAGGACCCATTGTCAACTAGGATCTTCCCTATCTTAATGTCATGGCAATACCCGGAGACATATAGGGGACGGTTGTGCTCGCATGTTCCGAGGAGGAGATCTTTATCGCCGAAAGTGATGTCAGCTTTGTGAATTTCTTCCAGTTCGTCCTTCATCTTTTCTTCGACGAGGAAAGCTTGAAACTGGTCAGGCTCTTGTAATGCCTTGATCAGAGAATCTCTCGCCTCTTTGGATAGCAGAAGGGCGTCGAGAATGCTTAGCTGCGAGGGTATCTTCCTCAGGTGTGCCAGAACGTTGTAATCCACTTTGTTTTTCTTGGGCGGGTCCTTGGCTGCCAGCTCTTCGACGACTCGGTCATTGAGGGTGATATCCTCAGGGACCTTTTCTTTCCCCTTATCCTTTTTTTCGATCCCTTATTTGTGGGTCCAAGATTCTTTTCAGGTAGCGTGCGATTGCGCAGCTGAATGTTCTCGCAGGTCTTCATCTCTTCTGTTTCAGAGATGGATTCCTTGAAGAGAGGGCCGATGGCTATTTCTTCATCAGAATCACTCCCGAAGGTTAGAACCTGCGATCCCCCGGAATTAACCATGTGACATTCACTGGCAGTTCTTTTATGCTCCTCTGTCGTGCTTCTTTGTTCCCGACGGGTTTTGCGCTTCATCCACTTGAAATGCTGCCGGTGAGCAACGTATCCCTGCCACCAATTTTTAAAGGCGTTGCATTCTTCACTAGGGTGTGTGGTCCTCCGATGGTACAAGCAGTAGTTTGGATGTGCATCCTCTTCGTTAAGGTTTATCCTATCAGGAGTGTTTCCTTCAGAGGGTGGCAGCTTCATTCCCATCGATATGGCTTTGGCGAACCTTTTCCTTGTCTTGAACCTGCTTTTGCTGGCGGCCGAAGTGCTTCTATCCGGTTGGGATACTCTATGGCTTCTCAATACTGGAGCTTTTTCAACGTGATGCCGACGCTTGGCCCTCTCGTATATGGTCGTTTCCCGCTCTCTGTCAACTTTGCTTTTCTGAAGAGCTTCGTTCAGCAGCCTATCAATCAATTCGTCTGATGGCTCTAGGGATTTTGGTTCTGGTTCTGGATCTGCCCCCAGTCTCTCTGTATCAGGAGCTTCTTCACTATTTATTGACGAGTGAGAGATCATGTGGCAGCTCGCCACATAGTTCTCAGGTTCATCTGACGAGTCTTCTCCCCCATCATTGTCATCATCTCCATCCTCAAGGATGTGGTTAAGAAACTCTTGGAGCGTGACCGGGGTTCGCGCCTTCTGGTTATATTCCTCCAGCATGTCGATATGTTTTTGCAGGTCCGTGTGCTTGTCCTCAGGCTTCATGGGCTTTTTGGTCTTCTTCTTCTTCTTCGAAGACTTTGATGGCTGGGCCTGAGTATTTTGATTATCGCTACCCATTCTTGGAGTCAGGCGCAGCTTCAGCATTCCTTCAATGATCTCGGGTTCCAGCGGACTTTTCCACCTGATTGCCGGGCATGTTTAGAGATCCTTCAACATTCTTTTCGTCTTAGCTGAAAGGGCCACCTCCCATAGGGATTCCTCTATAAGTGAGCATGATGCCCCCGGCGTGTCCACCTTTTTAAGAGTGTGAGGTTGTGGCGTGTCACCTTCCAGTTTTCGGATAAAGTGAACTTGCCCTGTTGGTACTGATCTTCGATCCAACTTTTGAAGATGTAACAATCTTCGATTGGAACCCCCAATATTCGGTGATAAGGGCAGTAATTAGGATTGTTAATATCGCCTGGTTGCGTTGGGATTCTTGGCTCCGGCAGAGTGATGAGCCTGTTGCGCAGCGCTAGCTCGAATAACCTCTTCGTCTTATCCCGAGGGAACGATTAAGGGCGTCTCATCTTTTCTCCAAGGGATCGATGTCTATCACTTTGGCGATCTGCTGTTTTAGACCACTAGGCTGCTGTTGAGCATTGGCGACGAAGGTCGCTTTCCCCTTCCCCTTTTCGTTTCAAGGCTCCATTTTCGAGGAAGACAGTCTATAACCCATCTGATCCATTTGGGCCAGTTTGTCAATCAAGGCCTGGAAGGTAGTCGGCTTGAAAAACATCATGAACTGGGATATGGTCGCATGCGGATCAAGAGTTCCCACAAACATGCCCACTGCAAGAGCTTCCTCTATGCGTTGTTCGCACTTTGACCATAGATTCCGCCACTGTATCGCGTACTGAACCCATGTTTCTCCAGGCTTCACCCTGGCATTGATCAATGCCGTGTAAGGGTGCGTTCGCTAGCGCTGGCGAATCTCTGTGTAAACAGTAGCTCCATTTCTGCAAATGTATTAACGAAGTCATTCGGGAGCTCGGAGTACCATTCAAACGCTGTCTCCGACAAGCTGCCAACAAACTGGAGAAGCAATAGTTTGTCGTCACCCCCAGTATTACCGCACAAGGCTCTGAATTGAGCAACGTGCTGGTGTGGATTTCCCGTCCCCTTATATACATGGAATTTAGGGATCATATATCTCGGCGGGTACTTTATTTAGTCGTACCAACCAGGATATGGTTGTCCAGTCTTAACAATTTGGTCGGCCGTTTCGTTCGCCTGATGAGCTTGTATCTGTTGAGCGATATAGTCATCCAGGGCGGCTTTGGAAATGGTCTCTTCCTTAGCTGTTGAACAAGCCGGAAGAGGGTTCGATGTCTCTCCCCTATCGTCTTCAAAGATGATCGGAGGGTCTTCAGCTGGAGGATCCGGCTGCAACATCATCCCGACCATGTCTTGGAATAAAAGCACCATTCATTTTATGTTGGCAGCTTGTTCCGCTGTCTCTTTGTCCTTCTTCTCGAGGATTCTGCGGAGGAACTCAGCATCAGTTTTTTGTTCATGACGCTGCTCTGACGATGTTTCCGGGCTTTCTTTTGGCCCAGTGAGTACGACCATCTGTGTTAACATTTCCTGGAGTTTTTGCTGTTGCTCCTGGGCCTTTGTTATGGATCTGGTGAGTGGTTGATGGCCCGTAGAGATACGGCTATCCTCTTTCCTGGATGTCATATAAACAGTGTGTACCACCATGCCCCCAGACTTGGGCCGTTTAGATTCAGTGTTTTTAAGATTCGTCGTAGACACGGGGATTTTCTCCGGCCTTCTTCTTTTGTTAGCGGTCAAAGTTGAGGGGGCCGTTGCAGCGGGCACCCAAGTAGACGACACCTTCTGTGGTACGAAAGGGTGGCCCTTCTCTTGGTGAACTTTCATCTTTTTCGATCGGCGGGAGTAGTCTTGAGTGATCACCGAGTTTTGGACTTGTCACCAGACCTTATGAATTTTAGAGGACATCCGCTGAGGGGGATGCTCCAGCTTCACCTTTGTAACGTTCTCCATAGGTGGAGGAGATCTTTTCAGCACGGCAGTCGGAGAGTTCTTGCGGACCCTCCTGAGTGGTTCAAAGCTGTTCCCAGTTGGAACAGCAGCATCAATTTCTACCATCAGAGCTGGCGGAGTCAGTCCAGAAGGAGAGCTGCCCCCAGCCTTCCTTACTCGGCGCCAGTGACAACGGCGAGCATGTCGTGCTGACGGGACCGGCTCAGTTATGGGGGTGGCTTCGTCATGCCCCCTTGTTTTGGCGAAGGGTTGCTGCCGGCGTTAGCCTCTTGAAAACCGACGTCCGTTGAGTGGGGATGGCCAATCTATCGAAGGCAGACTTTCGCACACGGGGAGCAGTTTTGATGACTTCGCCTGGAACGGGAGCTGAAACGGTCAGTCTTGCATAGACCGACTCCTTAGCTGGGAAAGTCGCTCTGATGACTTCAGGAACAGGAATGACTATCCGCTTTGGGATGGCCGCTTCAGGTATCGCGGGCTTCTTCACGGGCCCACTTGAGCTTTGGCCCAGTCTGTTGAAAACTGAGACACTGGACTTGGATGACCCGTTGAGAGGGGCCGCGGTAGTTGTAAGCCGATCAAAGACCGACTTCTTCGGAGCTTCTTGCGACGACAATGGGGCGTTGAAGCTCATGGGTGGGAGCATGGTCCCAAAGAAAAGCCTTGTGGTGGCTTGCGTCACCTGGTCCACCGGCATCGTAAAAAGGGAGGCCGCTTGAGGCCCGTAGGTCACCCCTCTGGCGAGGACGGAGTGGGAGCTATTGCAATTAGTCCAGTTTGAAGCCATTGATCTTCTTTTTTCCGCATGGAGCAAGACACCAAATCTTAGTACCTCGAATCCAGGGGCAACCATAACAAACCGCGATTCGTTCGCGAAACACGACAGACGAAGTGTGGAGTGGAAATAGGAAAATGTCCCACCGGGCGTGCCAGAATCTGTTCTCCGCCGAAAGACGCGACCGGCACGTTGGGACGTCGAGGCATGAATTCCGAGGGCAGATGCTATTTGGTGCTATCCTTCCATCTCTCCGAAGATGCCAAGTTGATTTATGGCACCGTGTATCGAAGGTTTAAACGGATGCGGCCGATGTAGCAGACTTCTTCAGATTCCCCCTCATTGAGGGGTTTTTGATTGTGGGGACGCTCTTCCCTGCAGGCGCAAGCCCCTGCAGTTAATTACGCTGCCGCATCGCGGTAACCACTTTCTCCTTCTCCAGTTGGTCACTTCGTGTCGTGGGTGTTTGTTTTGTTTTTGGTTGCCCGTGGATTGTATACGGAGACTAATTTATGTTGTCGCCCGTAGGGCGTGGATTAGTCCAAATCCGTATCTTCTTAGATTTAGGTTTGGGGTTGGGTTTAAGGATACGTTAGTCTAATTTTAGACTAAGATCAACTTAACCGTTCGTTAAGGATACGTTAGTCTAATTTTAGACTAAGATCAACTTAACGGGATCGTTTAGATCCAACAAAAGAGCATTTGGGCTCTATTATTTAGTTTAGGGACATTGCGGTTGATTACCAGTTTAAGGGCATGGTGGTCCAATACCAGTTTAAGGACATAGTGGTCCAGGTTAAGGACATCATAGTCCGTGAGTTTAAAGACATCACAGTCAAGGTTAAGGACATCATAGTCCGTGAGTTTAAGGACCTCACAGTCAAGGTTAAGGCCATCATAGTCCGTGAGTTTAAGGACCCCACAGTCCAGTTTAAAGACGTCATAGTCTATGAAATGTGTGGTTGTCGGGACCCGTCACCTCTCTGAAGACGTTGAAGAATTACAATGACAAATATCAGAGGAGTTTATAGATGTACCTTTGAACCAAAGTTGATTGGGAAATCTGTAGTCCAATTTGGAACTAAGATCAATTAATTAGATTATGAGCACATTGGCTCAGTTAAATCTGAATTGAGGACTTATGGCCAATTTGGGCTAAGTCTAATTAAGTTTGGAATGTTAGCCTTTTGTTGGCCTGTTGAACATTTATATGGGTTCAACCCCTCATTATTTAGGAATTCTAAATAAGAGTTTGAGGGCTATGAGAACATTTTGTCTTTGAGCATTAAACATTATAGCTCTGGATTTTAAGGCTCATTTGAAGGGGATATTTGCCTCTGAAAAACTTAGCCGATTTGGGCTAAGCTGGTTTTAGAATAGTGTTAAACACTAAAAGAAATCTGGCGGTCACGTGTCCTCACGTGATGTATTTAAGACAGTGTTAAACACTGGAGACAAAATGCTCAAAATAGTGTTAAACACTAGAAAGGAAGGGGTCACGTGAAGCGCCTAAGATGGGGCCAGACCTCCTTTATTTTACCCTCAAATCTGCAAATAAGTGTTAAACACCTTTAGTCTTCAGGCCATCACGTGTTGGCACGTGATGGATATCCATGTATTGATTATTAAAGTGTTTATTAAAGGGTCACGTGGGGGCACGTGAGGGCGCCCAAAATTGATTCTGCCTTTGGCTTTGTTCCCTTTATTTTGAGGGTCACGTGGGAGTACGTGAGGCATTGCCTCCAAGTTTTTCTTTCTCATTTTGAGGGATCTGTTTTAGGGGTCACGTAGGGGCACTTGACCCAGTCTTGTTCTTTCTTTTCTGATCATTGAAGATAGGGGTCACGTGTTACCACGTGACCAAGTTCTTTACGTGCATGGAGAGCTTTAAGTCTCTTGTTTTAAGAATTAAATTCTCTGTAGGGTTAAACCCTAATTATGTTTTTAGAGGAATTAAATTCTTATGTATATGGAGGAATTAAATTCTTATATAGGGTAAACCCTAGTTCTGTTCTTTTAGAGGAATTAAATTCCTATGAATTTGGGAGAATTAAATTCTCATATAGGGTTAAACCCTAGTTTTATTTTGAGGAATTAAATTCCTATGAATTTGGGAGAATTAAATTCTCATATAGGGTTAAACCCTAGTTTTATTTTGAGGAATTAAATTCCTATGAATTTGGGGGAATTAAATGCCTTAAACTTAAATTCTCCCTCTAAGTTTTAGATCTGCATGGCAGAATCTCCCCGATGAGAATTAAATTCTCAACCTATAGGGAGATCTGCTTCTGCAGACCTTCAACCAAAGGAAGAACTAAGTTCTTGTTCAGAAGAGTTAAACTCTTAATTTGAAAATTAAATTCTCTTTTTTTTATGGAGCTTAGATCTCTTTCCCCTTTCTCACCTAGGGTTTCTTTTCTCTGAAAGGAACTTCTTTTCTCTCTTGAGAATTAAATTCTCCTCTCTTTCCTATCTGTTGTTGTTTTTCTTCAGAAAATCAAAAATTCCAAAAGATCCCTTCTTTTCTCTTCTTGGCTCTTATTTATAGGAGAAAGAAAAAAATCAATTTGTTTAGTAAATCTTTCATTGAAAGATTTTGGTTATTTTTGTAACTAACATGATCTTTTAGATCACTCAGTGAATTTTATTCACCATTGGATTTTTAATCCAGAAGATATTCTGTTTGTTATTCTTGGTGAATTTCAGGGAAATCTTTCCTTGTATAAAATCTTTCTATAAATTGGTGATTTTTAATCACCATTGGATTTTTAATCCAACAGTGCTCCATTTTACATAGCACAATCTTTTTTGTTTGGAAAGATCTAAGGAAATATTTTTCCAGTTTGGTTCTTGATTCCCCTTAATTAGAATTCAATTCTGTTATTTCAGAAGGCTTTTAAAATTCTATCACGTGTTGGCACGTGATCCCTTTATTCGATTATTAAATAGAATTTAATTCTATCAATTAAGGTGTTTAGGAACCTGTCACGTGTTGGCACGTGACCCTCTTGATTAAACATTTTATTCAGAATTTAATTCTGCCTTTTAACCGAGCTAAGGAATCATCACGTGTCAGCACGTGACCCTTGGTCACGTGTGAGCATGTGATGCCCCATTAGGGTTTTTTCCTTAGTGTCTTATTATATTTTTGTTTGAATAGAATTTAATCCTATAAAGCAGAGCTCACAGGAATCTATCACATGTCAGCACGTGACCCTTGGTCACGTGCGAGCACGTGATACCCCATTGGGGTATTCCCCGGCTATTTTGTTATATGTTTGTTTGATTAGAATTTAATTCTATAAATCAGAGGTCACAGGAACCTATCACGTGTCAACACGTGACCCTTGGTCATGTGTGAGCACGTGATACCCCATTGGGGTATTCCCTGGCTGTTTTGTTATATTTTTGTTTGATTAGAATTTAATTCTATAAATTAAGAGCTTAGGAACCCATCACGTGTCTGCACGTGACCTTTGGTCACGTGTAGACACGTGATGCCCCATTGGGGTATTCCTTACTGTTCTATAATTTCTTTTAATCCTTTTCAGTGGGTTTAAAGGCCCATCACTTGTGGGCACGTGACTCCACTGATTGATTATTTAATTAGAATTTAATTCTATTAATCAGAGAGCTTAAGAACCCATCACGTGTCTGCACGTGACCCCCGATCACGTGTAGGCACGTGATACCTCATAACTTTTGATCCCGGATGAATTATAAGGCCCATAATATATCAAATCGAAGTATTTTTCGAGACGCTTTCGATACCATCAGAACTTAGCTCTTTTTCATTCGGGAGTTTGTCAAAATACAGCCCGGAAAATACTGGTTCGCATTTTCTTAAGCGTATCGCTGCCATTTGATACCTTGGGCTCTTTTGCGCAGAAATTTTTGGTGGGAACAATGTCCATGCAGAATTGACCTGCATGGGCCACCAACAAAAGATGTCATGCCCCGCTTCCCAGTGTACGACAAGAGGTCGCGGCGAGCCCCGCTACATATTTACTTAGAAGTAAACACGCTAAGCGTATCTAAACAATATAAAGTAAATGTACACAAGAGAAATGAATATAAATGAACAACAACTTTATTTATTAAACATTCTTTTACAGGTACAACTGGAATGTAAATGCATGAATAGAAATCAATGCATAAGCAATGACATAACTGAAATGAAAAGTATGTACAAATGGCTACAGCTCTGGATCGATAGCAAACTGCTCCAAGTCCTCAGTACGGGGCTTGATCTCCAATGAGTCTGAATCATCTGACAATATTCCAACGAAAGAAGAAATGAATGTTGTCAGCGAACAATCGCTCAGTAAGTCCCAAATATGAGTAGAGATAGACAGAAAGAGAATATGACTAGTAATATTTTGTTATATTATTAACGCAGTTGTTTGTAGCTTGGTACAGAATATGCCCTTGTATACGAGAGAAGTCCTACTATTCCGAAGACTAAGGTATATGGAGCACAAAGAACCGTTCAGCCACGGTACAACGGCAATGGATATTCAGGTTAGGTGTATTAAGGTTACAGTCTAGTGCCACTTCTAACACATTCCATACCAATCTACCCTTTTAAAACCCCGCGATGTTTTTTGTATTGATTGTATGGTTTTGTTATATAGATGGATGACTTGCCGAAACCATGATATTAGTAAACAGAATGGATATAAATGGATAGTCATATAGACGGAGTATATCTATGGTTCAGTTCAGTCAATATAGATTGATATAGATTGAATAGATGGATTCATGGATTCATATTGTATTGTAGTTTATACTTGAATCATATTCAAGTCAGATTGATTAGATTGAGACTCAGTCTGAGTCAGACACTTTGAAAAGAAATTGAAATCCTGAATTAGTTTTGATGTTATCGGTAACTACTGCACATGGAAGACATGATTTGTGTATTTTTCTAAGACAATTACCGTATTGATAACACCATTTGTTAGATTGTCTACCTTAGATAGGCAAGCACGCAGATTCTCTGGCTCCCTGAGGCTCAAGTGAATTGGTCCCAAACCTATATTTACTAGGGTCCTTATTATAATTTAGTATAACTTGAGAAGGTTTTATGTAAAAATAGTTTTGATATATTTTCAAAATACACCTCAAGTATTTAATTATCGTCTTTAGGGTTTTCATAGATGTATATTTTATAAAAGTATAATTTCTAGTGTGTAGAACCTAGTTTTCATTGTATATGGTAGTTTAATGAAATATTGGAATTGTTTTGTATTGAAATGGTACTTTCATGTAATTGTGATTCCTTTGATTTAGAAAAACATGGAATATTTGTATAATATATTTAAAATAGATCTTTTGATAACAATCATATACATATTTAATAAAATAAATTTTATTTATTTTATAGAAAACCCATTTTCTTAAAAATAGCATTAAAAATTCTATCGAGATTGAATGCTCCTTTAGGAGGTCTGCATCTCGCTCTGCTAGTCCCGAGGACGTGCGATAACCCGCACTATCACGATCGGGGTTCCCCAAAATTGGTTTTAGAGGCGCAATTACAAGGAATTAGATAACACTTTTCTTAAAGAAAACTGTTTTGTAATAGTTTATGGTATTTTATTGTAACTCGTAATATTCCCACAAATATTGTCCAAAAGTAAATCGTGCTATGTCCAATATGTGTGTTGTGAGGAGGTAGGTCCTTATCTTGTGGGTTTTCTAAAGGTAATACAAGGAATATGTGAATTATGTCGAAATGTAAAGTATATGGTATTTTACCGTATAAATGCGATAAAAGTTGCATAAAAGATTCTTTTGAGATGAAACTTGTTCTAATGTGTTTATTTATGTTTATTAAACATTATATGAGAGTATGGTATTTGATGGTTTAAGAAAAATAGAATTTTCAAGGAAAAACGAAACGGAAGTCGGATTAACTTCGCTTTCGTCGAGTTTTAAAAAGGAAAGTTTTTAGAATAGAAAAAGAGAGGGGAGAGAGGACTTACAGGCTACAAGAATAGAGGGGAGAAAGGGGAAGAGTAGGGAAGCGTCGGGGCGTTGTTTCGTCGCCGGAATCTTCTTGGAACGTCGCCGTAACTTCACCTCTTGCTAACTCCACTTGCACAACTTGAGACTTGAGAATTTTTGTAATGAAATTCTGAGTGAGGAGGAATGAAATGGAGTGTGGTATTTATAGGGAAAATTAGGGTTTAGAGGGTTAAAGAATGCATTAAAAATTGGATTAAAGGTGATTTAACATTCTCTAGATGAATGTAGAATAAACAAACAATATGGGGGTAGTGAGGTAGGCCAAAGGGTGCTTAGACAAAGAAATGAGGAGCACCCCCTACGGACGGCTCTGCGGTGCCGGTCCCCAACGCCAGCGTCACTGGTCGATCCCCGGTGAGAGGTACTTGGATTTGTGCCATGTGTCCTGTTGTTTCATATACCCGCGTGCACATGTTTGACTATTCTATAACTCATCATTCTATGTGTAGTGTATGTGTAAACCCTTGAGCTTCTAAAAGATTAAAAGAAAAAAGATAAAAAAGATAATGTGGCTGGGGGGATTCGATCACATGGGCTACGTCACAGCAGTGCAAGGCTTTACCAATGAGCTATAAGTGCTTTCTTGCTGTTCAAAAGTAAATCAAATACTTATAGTGTACACAGGATTGAAAATACTCCATTTGTAAATTAAATTTTAAACAATTTTTTGTACATTGAAATTGGAGTTGTTACAAATTTCCTACTATCTTCCTCTCTCCTCTAAAGCTCTAATAAATTGATTCTACCTGCATGATTCTTTGCAAACATCGCCGCTAAAATTCTTTTTGCGTGTTTTAGATTTTGGTTTGTTTTGCATATCTAAAACGGACATTAAGGGGCAATAAACCCAAATTCAGATTAGGTGGGGATTTCATCACCCTTTCTAAGCCCCACAAATCACAAACATCCATACGCATAACCCTACATTAATAAAAAAAATATCTAGACCAAGCCCTAAGAACTGTCGCGCTCAATTAGGACAATGGAAGGTCGTGGGTAATCTATTGCTTATCCGCATTTTTCTTGTGATGTCTAAGGCAAGTGTGACTAAGCAAAGTGGTTACTTAATTAGGCCCTCTCTTTCGGTGATTCGTATAGCGGATACCTCCCACTTACCTGGTATTGATAAGGAGGTAGTAGATGATTGATCCTGCAACCTGTCCTTTGGAAGTCTACGAGCGGCCTAGTGACTTGGCCTTGGAGACTTTTATTCTAGGGATTGATTATGCATTTTGTGATCTTCCTCAAGTCCCTCTTTCAAAGAAAAACAATTTCCAAAATCCAAAAAGAGCTTAAATCATTACCATCACCCTCTTTTCTTTTTCACTTTCTTATAATGGGTAACCCAAACAGACGAACTCTTGCCGAGCTTTTCTATCCAGAACCAGATATCTCTTGTTTTCGTAATTGCTTCGGTACAAAATCCGACTCGATTATATCTTTAAGTAATAGGATAGAGCAAGCGGAAAAGAACATTTGGATACGTCACTCAAGATCCTATCATCCGCATCAAAATTCAATATCTTCTTGTGTTGATAATCCATTTAAGGAGAATGAGGGAACTTCTAAACGCATGTCCATCACAGAGCATATTGCGAAGGCTGACCATTAGGACAACAAACACCATCATTTCCATATGAAAATATTGATACTCGTTTTGAGGCGAATATGACATCTTTACACCCATGACCATTGCTGAACAAATAGCAATTTCCAGTCGCCAACTAACCAACCAATCTCAATATTTTTCATATCACAATGTTGATCCTAATCCTATTTATGAAACTTGGGTATACTTTTCTAATTCTTATCCACAGTACTAAACTTTCACACACTCCCATGTTGACACTTCTCTTGAGACTAATGGGACAAGTCATAAATGTATATCGATTGCGGAACACATTGAACTCACCCGTAGCCTACAATTAAAGGCATCTCTTCTTAACATCTCTCTTCAGGCTAATGCAGCAAATCATAAACGCTTGTCAATTGTGGAACATATTGAACTCGCTCGTAGCCAACAATTAGACACATTCCAATCATACTCAACTTCCTCACCTTATCGAGACAGTGCTTCTGAAAATCAATTAGGAAGTTCCACGGTTCAAATAGAGTCCTTCATTGGAACTTCTTCACAACCTATGTCTAGTCTTGAAGTAGAGTTGGAATTGAGTAGTGAAAAAGAGCAAGAGATCCATCAAAGTCAAGCTGAAACCAATTCTTTTGATCTCGACACCTTCCATCCTGCACTCCAACTGAATGTATTCAATGTTTACCGCTTCATAATCTAAGTGATGAGGTGTCCGAGATTAACATGTTTGATTTTTTCAATAGTAAGTGTGAAAGAGAGCCTTACCCCCTTCCAAATCAAACCGATTCTTATTCTACTGCACTTGATATTTCAAACATTCCAATTCCATCAAGTGAACCAAATGAGTTATCAATTGAGGATGGTATAATTGATGAATTTTTAAAGACCTATTTGTTTGATTTGACCGAAAGTGTTAGTGAGAGCGGTGATGAGAATATCGTCGAAGATGAACCCGTTATGTTAGATGAGTTGGATTCTCTAACCCATCATGTTGTTTCTATTGAATACGAACATCTTCCTGTACAATTAACCGATCCTATTCTTACTACCAACCTATCCAATACGCAGAACGATATTCGGCCTTCATCTCCCACATCCGGTTCAACAATGCTCGACACCCATATTTGTTTACCCATTTCATCACCCACTTTCTTTGGTTCTTCTTCTAATCTTCTTTCAATTCTACCGGGTTTTGATGAACAACACTCCGAAATTTTGAATTCTATGATTCTTGAAAGACCACTTGATTTAGACTATTTTGAGAAGGAGGGAGACTATCATTTCGAATCTCCTACCTCCATAATTTCTGACGAATAGAGTGTTTTGAATCTTGGTGCGCAAAAGACCGACCTTGGAACTTTCAACCGTCCTAGTGAATCTGCATATTCCATTAATATAGATATCGATGAAATTATTACTCGGACCATTGATGAAAGTTTTGAAGACATTTTCTCCAAAGAACCCGCATTCCTAAAAAACATGGATGTTGTGATGAATCAACCTCCACCCGAAGAATTTGTACCGCCACCCTTTCTTCTTATCAAGTACGAGAATGCGAATATTCCACCTACTCCTAATCATTCACATTCTCATTTTCATCCACCATCAATGTTTCGTCTCTACCAACCGAGACGTAAACCCGATCAATTATGCCTCTTATCTCCCCACTTCTTCACATCTATGATCTTCTACCAACTATGTTGTTACATCGATAAAATATTTGAATGGTTGGTGTTGACTTTTGGTCTTTATAAAGGTTTATATAGACCAATAATTTTACCCCCTCTTATAATATTAAATTCTTAATACTGTTTCACTCAAGTTTAGGGGGGGTGAATATTTTGGCTATTGAAAGAAAAATAAATTTTTACACAATTGTGAGCCAAAAATAAGTTTAGGGGAGGATTTCACTGTCATTGACTTTTTGTCCCCCTTTACCAATCATTAATAACTTTTCCTCCCAAGTCTACAGTTTTTGAGCTTAAAAGATGATATCAGTGAGGACACTGCTACAAATAGGTTTGGGGGAGTTTTATGCTTATTCACGTATTATTTTGCATTATACTAAATAATAGCACAAAAAAATTTGATAATAAAAGTTAAGAAGTGAAAAATACATATGAAAGATAGGAAGAGATTTAAGAAAAGCAAGAAAATTAGAGGTTTTAAAACGAAACTTGTAATAGATAGTCATGAGCTGTTGTCCCAAGGGTTAGTAAGATGAAGGGAATCACTAATATGAGGATAGAAATAAGTCTGAAAAATAGTCCCTATTCTTGAGTCCAAACATCTGAACGGTGATACCCTAGTATACGCACTTGCACACATCTTGAAACATGAGATAGTAGAGGATACCTTGAAATGCTCTTGTCTAAAAGCCTTAGTATGAAGGAAAAGATATAAATCAACAAAAATATAAATGACATAAAAAATGGTGAAGAAAAATGAACACTGGTTTTGTAATTACTTAAGGCAGCATAAAAAAATATAGCGAGGGTGCCTTATCACCTAGTGCCTTAGACCAACTGGTTTGGGAGTCACTGCTAAGCCTTAGGTGCTGTAAGACTAGGATATTGCTAATTACGCCTAAAAGAGTGAGCACATTTGGTAATCGGTTGGTTAGTACCTCAAGAAGTATTAACGGTCGATTGAAGAATATGTAAGCAATTCCATCTATAAAACATTCACCGACTAAAAAGTACTAAAGAAGATGGATAAGAGTATGATAGCTTGAATTGAATTCTCTAAGTGTAGGGATGTTTTTTACACACACGTAGGGGTATAGGATTGATATTTGGAAGAAAGGTAGGGAGGAAGACTAAAGACGATGTTTTATTAAGGGATGATGTGATTTCTGACATTTTTTCATGACTATTAAGATAGGAATCATGGCAACTAAAAAGATAGTGTAGTTTGAAACTTTTATTTTCAAGTTCTTTCTTTTATATGTTCCTTATCTTTGTATGTAACTTTCATCTTCTTTTTTTTATTATGGAATTTTATGGGTGTAATCCGCTGAAAACCCTCAGGAAACAACACTCCTCTTACTAGGGACACCTATAGGTTTAAATGCTTGCTGCACGTGCTCAGTGCAATTGTGTTGCCTACGAAAGTGTGCTAGTTAGGTTTATTCCTTTTCTCTTTAATAACTAGTTTGCTCGGGATGATCAAAGTTAAGTTTAGGGGTGTTTGATTAGTCTAAAATATTGCATATATGAATGAATATTTTACCTACTATTGTTAAGTACTAAAATGTGTTTATTGTAAATATAGAATATATGAGGGTTTATTTGTAAAAAGTTTATTATCATATGTTTCTACATTATAATTAGTATAATAAGGGAAAATATATGCATATAATATTTAAATGAAATCTTAATAATTAAAATATGCATATCATATCAAATATTTCTAATCAATATTCTTAAGATATTATATCATTTAAATGGTTAGAATAATATCTCAAAAATACCAAATGCTACTAATACTATGATTTGAGATATTGTGCAGATATTAGCTCAGGTCTGGAATCCAAGAAAGAGATCCGAGTCAAATCGGGATATCGAAACCAAATCTGCCAAAATTTAGAAGCTAATCGAGAGATCTAGCAATGGCAGAGACTCAGAGCATTATTTTTAGAATCTAGACATCAAAAGGATCTCCACATGGCAACACAAAAGACCAGAAGAAATCCCAATTCCTGATTCCACCAAGTTGCGGCGGAACCGCCGCCACACATGGCTATATGCGGTAGTTCCGCGGCTCTTTGATGGCCGTAAGATGTGAGATTTGGTGGTTTGGATATTAACCGCATATACTCACTTATGAAATCTAGGGTTTCTGGTTTGAGGGACTATATAAGGGACCGAGAGCTGTATATTGAAAATCATCACCGAAGAGATCAAGAGATCAAAGAGATCCACGTATCCGAGTGATCATCATCTATTCATCTACCTCCTAAAAGAGAGAGATCTAAAGCAAACTAGGCTTCTTGTATTCTATTTTCTAAGGAGAAAAGTTGTATGCAATAGTTGATTAATAAAAGTAGTTGTTTTTAATTCTTCTTACATTTATTTACCGCATTTAATTTCTGCACTTACATTTCTGCATCTTAATCATGTTTTCATTCTTCTTCAACTTTTGTTCTAAATCTTTAACTATGAGCGAGTAATACCTAACTTGCTAGGGTTTGTAGGATAGGGTAGAATAATGGATGAGAAAATCTTTTAACTTCTTTTATACATTTTAAATTCTATAAACTTTAGCAAAATAAATGCTAACCTTCTTATCGAGCGCGCTACCAATTTATTGATAGTCACGACCACGATTTGAGATTGGTTTAACACTTGTTTTCTTAAGGGCTAGACAAGAATAGCGATCAATGTAAGGACAAGGGTCAATAGTGGGGAAACCCTAGTTTCTTATATGAAACCCTAATCTACATTCATCACTATCGATCTAGTTTTAAACTATTAAAAGATAAAAAGGAGTCATTTTTATTATTCATCCATTACTACCAAGTCCTATGAACTCTATAAGTCTTTTCTTTATAAATTCTATATCCGTAATAACAAACAATCACCCTTCTTTTATCAACTCGTCTAAAGCAAGAAAAGTGTTCACGTTTCCCTGCGGATGACCCGTACTCATCGTGGCTAGCTACTAGCGACACCGTCTTGATTGTGGTTATTTTCGAACACACTTTTTAGCAGAGCAATCACTGTACCAGAGAGAGAGAAAAGAAACACTCAACATGCACTCTATCAAGATTAGATTGGTTTTCAATTTATCTAATCAGGATGGCTCTCACTGTTTCTTTGAATTCTCCTTCAAATCCTAAAAGGAGAACTAATCGAGATCATTTACACTTACAAGTTCGCTGACCCTTCAGCCAGGCCAGTGTTGGTACTTCGAGGGAGGTCCCCCGTACTTTCGCACGAACCCAATCAATAACATCGTTTCTGCAGAGGCGTAACCTCATTAACACTTTCTAGACACCTAATAGGTTAGCTAATTGTGAAGTGAAAAATCTCCCGAGGAGCAGTACATACTCATCAGTGGAAATCGGGACCCAACTATCATAATATGATAACCTGACGGAATCCACTCAAGTTACCACACTCCAGAAGGTATGTGCATGCCTGGCATGTTTCCCGTATGTTTGAAACTCCCGATATGGTTTTTTCCCCAAGCGTCTTATGACCTTGACGAAGGCCAACAAATCATAAGTCGCAAGTCAAGTTTTACTCGACATTGTCCCGATTATTCTAAACCCACGCGTACTCGCCTTTGACGAAGGCCAACAAGGCTGTACGACTATCCTAGATTAATGCATCTCTATGCTGCAGAAAAGTTATATATAGCTACCATACACTATGCCTTGACGAAGGCCAACAAACATAGCATAAATACTAGGCGCTACCGGTCTGAAACGACGGACGGTTACGACTGGTTTTTGGTGAAAAACCTTAAAAGTAATAAACTTGATATCGTTGAAAGAACTTGAGTGGCTTTGAAATGGAGTGGTTTAAGCTCCGCTTTTTAAAACTAGTAACATAAACTTTTGCTTAAGAGCGAACTCCCAATGAAGGGATCAAGGCTCTACCCTCATAGGATGAGGTGCGTGATATTCCTAACCGAATATCTCTACGCAAAGCAAAAGAATACGACTATGAGTTTTGAAGAAAACTGAGTAGTTTTAAAATTGGACCCGACAACATCATTTAGGTTTATTTTTCCTTGCATTATTCAGATAATGCGTTCCCATCATTTTAAGTTTCCAAGCCACAAAAGAAACAACAAAAATAACATGCATTTTATATGCCATCCACATTCACCACGGGGCTCCGTTATGCACCGTTAGGTTACTTAACTAACGGCAGAGCAGGGGAAGGACTGGCGCGGATACAAAACATATAAAAACATCTACTAAATATAATATATATATATATATTAACATCGCACACAGATAATAGTCATCACAGGCAGATAAAAATCATCACAAGCATGCGAACAACAATATGGAATAACAGATAATTTAGGAGCCCCGCATTTCATTTGAGCCATAAATGAGATGCAACGTTCCCCAGTCGTATGGATAGCCAGTGCAATGAAGAACCTAGACCACTACGAGTGCGGCAAGTTACTCGCTAATCCTCGAAGTGAGGCAACCCCAATCAACAAAGTGAATGGGCCACCCAGCACTTCATGGAACCCGGTAACTTGAGCACTCCAATGTTGGTCAACCTATATCTCCTACGAGTGCAGCGAATAGCCCACCAATTCTAGAGTAAGGCCTCCCGATCTCAATGCCAAGAGATGCGGGCCTGCTGCCCAATAGAACCCGGCTACTCGAGCACTCCTCCGCGGGGTAATCCTAGTACAGAAAAGAAAATATATATACAACGATGACTTTAACCTCAACCCGGTCATGCCCCAATAAAAGAATATACAAAATGGAAGAAATGGCAGTCCACATGTCGGACGCTCGCCCCACAATAATCAATATACAAATGAATCTGAACTGTACTTCTAACATCGCACACAATGCTATCCATCACGACAATCCATCCATAACACCAGTGCAACACAGAACATCAACGTGAATATCATGTTCGTAAATTCGTCTGATTGTACATATAGCAACCAGATGGATTGTACCGCGCTATGATATTCATGGTCGCAGAAACTAACAAACGCACCGAAAGCCACGAATTCAAAATTTCGATTGATTAAAACTTTCCGCATTGGCCCCAAGCACAAACCGGTACTCAAAGAAATTTAGACCAAAACCAAATATCCCAAAAATTACATTTCCATAACCTAGAGCACCAGAAGAAATTTGGGGCACAATGGCCCAAAGTTGACCGAGGAACCGCGGCCAAATGCCATGCCAGGCGGCTGTTCCGCGGCCAAAATTTGGGTTCATGTGCTCTAATTTCTTTGTGGCCTCTATTATTGCCTGCACATAATTTAAGGTAATCTGAACAATTTTTGAACAACTTTAAAATTCGAACATCGGGCAATGATTTAGAAATGCGATTAGAAAAAATCCATTGATCGAAACTTTAAATAAATGCAAACTATCTAGTTAAGCTTTATGGAGTGGCTCTGATATCATGTTGGGTTTAGGTGCCCGCGCCGCGGAGGCCACGGCCGAGACGGAAGCGAAAACAAAAAATTTACATGAGCACCAAACACCCGTAAAACCAAGGATACGATCCATAAAACCTAAACTAGCTAACTAGAAATACAAGGGTTAAGAAACTACAACCTTTATGGCGTTTCCACCCAATTGTGGAAGACCCCTCCAAGCTCGTAGCCACCGGGATCGCGCTTGAAAATCGACCACCCCCGCCGAATACGATCCACCTGAGAGAAGCCGGATGAGGCTCGAACCGATGATCCATAGGTGTGGATGGTCGGTGATGTAGAAATATTTCACTAAAAATTTCTCTCTAAACCCTTGCTGAAAGAAGAGAAAGAAGAAGGAGAAGATGAGAAGATGGTTGCTAATACTTGCAACCATGAAGCGTGCTTAAGTGAGGAATGAGGAAAACATCAAGTGTAGAAAATGAGAATGACTTCTTTTTTACAACCATGGTTCAATAGTGAACACAAATGATTTTACCAATATAAAATCCCCAAGCCATACCTTTTTACATGTAAAGAACCATGCTTCATTACTCCTCACTTTACACCTCATTTCCTTTTATTTTATAAATAGAAAAATAAATATGAGATGTCCTTCTTCTAAAAGCATTCCCGTATAAATACGGAATACTTCACATGGTATATGTATCGCTACATGTACGTGTATCCGTATAAAAATACGGATAGCACCAAAAGAGAGAAAATGAATAGTGAACAACAATACTAAAATATATGTATCAAAATACATATATATATTATTAAATCAAAACCTGATTTAATAATCCGGATTAATCCTAGGCCGGCTAGTATTATCAACCGCCCGATTAAAGTCCGTGTATCCCGTACACGTATTTAATCGGACCCCTGCATGTACCAACGTATGGCTCCTACATATATCGCCTGAACCGGGAAAACCCTCTTTGTGGGACTGCAAAGACTCGACAATACGCTGGCAGTGGGTTTAACCACAGGCACGTCAGCGGCACTAGCTGTACGTAATGGCTTTAATGTACTTGTCAAAAGGGGGGTCGACAATCAAGTACGTCCTTACCCTACTGAGCCTGAATGTGACAATTTCCGTACAATCCGGTCTCTTCGTCAAAGAGTATCGCATATCGGGTCTATAGGGTGGATAACGTCAGACCCCTACTAACCCGATAAGTCGTGTCTGAGTCAAGCTCATAACCAATAGAGATACTACTGATCAACTAAATCTCATCCACTGTGTCCACGGATTTCTGGTGATAGCAAACTAAACACAGTGCGGCATCGGCTCTTAATACCAGGAGAGATGAATCCTTGAAAATCGACCACTGCCTCCATGTGGCTCGGGACTGCATCCAACTAAAACCTGTTTTCATGACTCTTTTGAGCCGTGGTAGGGTAGTAATCAAAGTACAATAGGAACTCATAAGAGACAAATGACGATTTCAGGTCAAAGGACTAACCTGTACTCATGCCACCTGAGAACTTCCATCTGACGATAGATATAATACCATCTAGAAGTTCTCGGCGAGTCCGTCCAGTGTAATCACCTCCAGCGAACACCTGTATACTATCTTAGTGTAAGTGCACGGCAGCGCCCCGACCGTCTGAACGATGCCAAAATGCGGAATATGAAAACTTTTCTTTAAACAGAAACCGTCGCTACCGTGGACTTTAAACCCAGATCGGACCATTAACCTAATGCTAGCGAACTAGAGAAAGGGTAGAGAGCTATACCGAGCGATCCGTGTCCTTCGGTCTTCTCGTCGCCATCTCGACCTCCCCGCGGAATCTCCGGTCTTCATCTCCTCGTCGGAAAGGGCACCACATCGCCGGGTTCTTTTACGGGCTCCCACCTCTGGACCGAGGCAACTCGGGCACGAAGTTGGCGAGCCGACGTGTCCAACAATGCTGTATGCTAAGTGTAGAATGGTTTTGTCTCATGGGGTTATGAGAAGTTGCCATTTGGAAGTGGGGAAGGAGATAGCCTTTTAGATGAACCAAAAAGGGATTTTGTGCAAAGAAAATGAGAGTAATTTTCCACACAAAAATTTGGACAGCCCCTTTAAGAGATGGCCGGCCCCAATCTTGGCAAGGGAAATATGATGGGGGGTGAGCACAAGCTAGTGCAAGGTGACCATAAAAAAAGGTGGGTGATGATGAGAACCAATGATCAAAACCAAGTCAAATCAAAGACCCATCACTAAGCCCATCATATCTCAAAAGTCAAGTGATGATGAACAAAGAAGTCAAATGATGGTTGAACCATCATGAAGCAACAAAAAGTCTTCTCCATTATAAATTGCACAATTGCAATTAACCCCCCTTCCACCAATTTTCAGCCAAAGAAAGAAACAAAGGAAAATGGCCGAAACGGAAAGCAAACTGGCAACTTCCGAAAAACGATCCCGTAATAAATTACAGGAAAACCCGCGACTGTATATACATACCCGCATTTGTATTACGACCGAATACAAATGCAATGAGACAAACTCTACACTGTACAATACTAGGATCCGGCTTGACCCAAAGCCCGCCAGTATTATCCGCCCGATTATGATCCGTGCAATACCGCACGTATATGATCAAACCCTGCCATATATCCATACGGCCTCTACAGCGTTTCGCCCGAAACTTGAGAAACTGTCTGTGGGGGACTCTAAAGACTCGTCAATACTTTGGCTGTGGATTTAACCACTAGCACGTCAGAGGTATTAGCCATACGTAACGGGCTACCAGGTATTGACCAAAAGGGACGTCGATGAGCGAACTCATCCTGACACCCTACTTAGCCTGTCAGTGACAATATCCGTACAGTTCGGTCCGTTCGTCTATGAGGATCGCATGGCGGGCCTAGGGGGTTGATAAAAGTCAGACCCTCAAAAGCGGTACAAGTCGTGTCGGAGTGTAGCCCAGAACACCCTGAGATAATACAGGAATACCTACCAGTAAATCTCTTGCCTTGGCCAAGGACTTAGTGTAATGGCTCTCCTAAACACAACACGACCTCACCCCCAATACCGGGAGAGACGAACCCCTGCCGATACGCTCACTGCCTCCATATGGCTCGGGACTGTACCAAACTAAAACCTGTTTGCACGACTCCTTTGAGCCGTGGTAGGGTAGTAATCAAAGTACAGTGGGAACTCACACGAGACAAATGACGATCTCAGGTCGATGAACTAACCTGTACACATGTCACCAGAGAACTGCTATCTGACGTCAGGTATAAGACCAACTAGCATGTTCCCGGCGAGTCCTGTCCGGTGTACTCATAACCCAATGAGCACCTGTATACATCTTAGGTGAACCAACTGACACCAGTGGCTTGTGAGACCGGCCACCACCCCTCATCGGGGTCTCGACTGTATACACTAGTCTACTCTGGAGTATTGATGCCCTGTCTCGAAAACTCCCATGACTAGGGACGTTTTAAGGATGTGCTTATGGACCCCAGCTCCCACGTATATGATCGCCATCATACTGCTGGCCGTCAAGCAAGAATCCTAAGGGCTCTATCAACGCGCAATAGTGACCTGTAAGGTCACCTAAAGCAGTACATGATGATTAAGATAAACCAGATAGCATACTATCATCTTGAGTAAGACTGTCCTACCGGCATAGGTCCTCCCTCAATCATTGCAATCACGTGCCTATGATCCAATAATTGACTCTGAGGGCACTATCTCCAACAATCTCCTACTTGCACTCAAGGCTAATTATTGCGATGTCGCATACTCACAGCCCGTGTGATACCGAACACCCAACTCCTCTACTAGTCAGTCTCAAAAAGCTCGTTTGCGAAACTATTGCGTTCGAGGAATAGCCTCAGTGTGTGGATCCGTCCTGATGTTTCTTTCTATGTCTCTCTTAATCTCAAGTTTGCAGAGAAACCCATCTCCCGAAATGAGCAATACCTGTCTTAGAATATGTCTGGATGTCTGATGGGACCTAGTTCATAAATGAACTCCAAATCCAAACTTCTTAGACTGTATCGTCAACTGAACTTAATCAGTATCCTGCGTAATGCCTCCCTCAGTGTCCGCTTGGATCACCTGTCCAAAACACTGCCCCTCGTCAGAGGGAAAACTATAACTCTGACAGTCACTCTATCATCCAGGTGACCATTGAAGGCTGGAATGATAACTGTCTCCCGAATGAGGCTGTCGTTATCATATCCCTAAAACATCCACTTATGTTCTAAAACTGCTTCCGAATGTTCCTCCAGGATTGGATCAATATCAACTTATTGCACCCACTGCAAAAACAATATCTAGTGTGGTACTTGACATCTCATGATTGACTCAATTGCCTAAGCAAGTGATCTGCCAATCATGCACATCCCTCTCCCCTTTGGTCTGTAAGACACATTTAGAGAGGGTGACTCCATTACCTGCAGGTACACTACCGTGCCAGGAGTCGTCCATTCTAAATACTCTTAGAATGTTGTCTAAGTACCATGATTGGGAAATTACCCAAATCTAGATCTAAAACTATAGATCTAGTAACCAGAATATCTGATATAATATCCATGTCCTATGTGGAGAAACTACTGTGTGACAACCAAAGTATAACCGATCGTAGTATAGGAATTTCACTTCCTGCTCCGTGTATGTCATCCAAATACCATGACATCACACCCTACTACCTTCTTAACAGATCCATCCCCTATTCTGATGAAGTCAAACCTATGACTGTCACATAAAAAATAGATGATCTATCTCCGCTATATCTGCTTTAGTCCATAAATAAACATAAGCTACTTGTCCACCAATGCTTCCGCTGCTCCCACTGACTATGACAACCCTCTGGCAGAGTCATATACACGTGCAATTCTAAAGCTAGTTTAGAACGACGCTATACTCATCCTCCTGCCGGGTCTCACAGTCTGGAACAACATCAATGGTTAGTCTAGGTAAACAAGAACCTCCCTGTCACCGTCTTTGAGCATACCGAAGTCCTCTAGAGTGTTTGAGGTTACCCACCATATTTGCGGAGTGGTCAATGGAATGTTAAACCAGATTGAATCTTTAGGTACTTATCAAATTTTCAGTAATCGTTTGCGGTTCTGGAATCACTTCCAGTTCTACCATACTCCTACTTCTGTTTTCTGAAAAAAATCCATTTCACTTAAAACTGTGGCGAGTCTAGAACAATATCACTATTGATCTTCCAGATGGTAGAAAGTCAACCCTCGTCATAGCCTGGGTCAACCCACAAACAGCCATTACAGAAACGTGCCTTGAATTATCCAGAGTCTGGTTTTAAGCATAAGCTGGACAACTCCCCGTACCTTAACATCGTTAAGATATGAACCGTTCTATATCCAATATAGAAACAGAGGCACTGATTTAATTGGAACCAGATTCAAATCATGCAACTGTCTCCAGTGCATGTCAACTAAATGGAAGGAGGCCGATCAACATTACTCAACTTAGGAGTGCTTCCAATTATGAGTAACCTGAAAGAGAAACAAGTTCTCTTAAAACCATTACTATCAACTATACACAAGTATCTACATCTTCGATCATCTTGAAGAATCCCGATACTTGCAACATCTGGTTCTCTACTTTACTCTTATACCTATAACTTCTCAAAACTTGGACCTTGTATTTCTACGAAACACATGTCTAAGAACTAGAGAAGTCACAAGTAAACAGAATATAGTACGAGTACCAACCCCTCCGTCCTCATGGACACCGGACAACATACAATACTCTGTATAAGTCCCTTGAGTCTAATAACTCAAACCCTGTGTGTTGTAGGTTGAAAACTGTACTTATGGTTAAAAAGAATTACACCGCTGTTTAATGCTCCTTACCTAATCATCCACTGATATAGGTAAATGTCATGGACATAATTTCAAAAAGTTATATCTCACTCTATAAAAAATAGACGTACAGATATATCAATTTGAAATTGGTGCATTACAACGGATATTCAAAACCAAATACTTGCCGTCTGGCAAACAACCCAGGTGATTTCCTCAAATATCACCAATTATAACGAATTCCGATATAATGAGGATGATCACCTAATTCCTAATAACTTACTCCCACTCATCATCTGTAAAACCATACAGATGTGATAATTAAACCTGGTAAATATATACCCTGGAGCAAGTGTCTAATTGGGAAATTAGTTTTCTTTTAACAGTACACAGTGAAACTGAAACATTTAAATGTTTCGTAGGGGTATCCGGGTATTCCTAGTAATGCCTTTTCCATTATCCAGATTCACAACTGTAACCGTATATTTCTTTGCCATCTCTCCAAATCCCTTCATATGTCTTTAGTCATTACCTTCTGTACACTCTCTCAGGCTAAATGGTTTTCTTCCTTCCCTACCTTTCGGCACCAGCCTATGGTTTGGAAGAAGACTATCCAATAAGCGTAACAGGTGTACTGTCATTATCCTAGGAACACTCGCAATGCGAGAGAAGGTGAAGATAAAAGACAACCGAATAAACCTTATTCCTATTTCTCCTGAACCAGAATCCATCCCCGAACTGGAACAAGTTCCTTTCGAGTTCGTATATAACCATACGATGGAGTATCCAAATAACTGTGGATCTTCGTAGTGATACGGAGTGTTCTGGAGAAATACAAAGGTGATATAGGATTGACGAAGAAATACTTGGTTTGGCGTGAATAGCAGTCGCAATTTACTTTGCCCTCTTTCTAACCCCTTTATTTGTCTTAACTTAATACCTTCTGTACACCATCGTTAGGCTAGTTGGTTTTCTTCATTCCCTACCGTTCGGCACCAGCCTAAGGTTTTGGAAGAAGACTATCCAATAAGTGTAACAGGTATACTATCCCCTAATCCAAGGAGCACTCGCAACTTGAGAGAAGGTAAAAGGAAAAGGCAACTGAATAGTCCTATTCGTTTTCTCCAGAACCGGAAACCATCCTCGAATCTGGAACAAGTTCCTTTGAGTTCGTATATAACCATATGATGGTTTTATCCAATGGAAGTGGACGTTCATAGTAATACGGGGTGTCCTGGAGAAAAGGGTAAAAGTAGGAGCGGCAATGAGGTATGCAACTCTGACAATCCAAAAGCCTGTGTTATAAGAAGGTTCGGTCAACTTGGTCACTGAGTCATAGTCTAGGGTCGGGCCATGGTCGCTGCCAAAGAGAGAGAGAAAAGAAACACTCAGCGTGCACTCTAATCTAGATCAGAATGGTTATCACTTTATCTAATCAGGAAACCTCCCACTGTAACCTCAAATTCTCCTCTAAACCTAAAAGAAGAATTAGTCGGGATCACCCGAGGAGTAAACCAACTCATCAGTGGGAATCCGGATCCAACTATCATCACATGATAATGTGATGGAATCCACTCACGTTATCACACTCCAGAAGGTATGCGCATATCTGGCAAGTTTCAGTTTCTTTAGAAACTCCCGATGTGATTTTTACCCCATGCTCTTATGATCTTGACGTAGGCCAACATATCATAAGTCACATGTCAAGTTCTACCCGTCATTATCCAGGTTAATTTGAACCCACCCGTACATACCCTTGACGTAGGCCAAAATAGTAGTACGACTGTCCCAAACTAACGCATCTATCTATGCAACAGATAAATATCCGGTAGCTACCAATCACTATACCTTGGCGTATGTCAAAATACATAACTTGAATACTACCGAACATTTAACTGAAATGACGGAGGGCTACGAATGGTTTTTGGCGAAAAACCTTTAACGTAATGAACTTGATATCATTGAAGGAACCGGATAGCTTTTTATAAAAAATATAGCGGCGAAAACCTTTGCTAAAGAGGTCACTCCCGGTGAAGGGATCTCGGCTCTTTCCCCGTAGAATGAGGTGCAGGATATTCCAACTGAATACCACGATGCAAAGCAAATGTAATCGACTATAGTGAAGTTATTGCCCTGACGCAAGCTTCTTTCCAAGGGGTCACTCCCGGTGAAGGGATCTCGGCCCTTGCCTCGTCGACTGAGGTGCTGGATATTCATAACCGAATACCACTGTGCAAAACAAAAGAGAACGTCATTGCAATAACAGCTTTTTGAAAAATTGTTCCAACAACATCAGAATAGGTTTTTTTAGCTTGCATTGATCCGAATCAATGCAGTCCCATCAATTTATCACACCACTAAAGAACGAAAATAATAATGTACGTATATGCCATCCGCATTCGCCACTGGGTCCCGTCATCACCCGTTAGGTTACTTAACTAACGACAGAGCGGGGACTGGACTAGCGCGGATGCAAAACATATACAATATCTACTAGTATATATATCAATATATAATATTCGCTCAAGGCGTGATAAAATGCAACATCACAGAAATGTAATAAGCATCACAGAACAATACAGATAATCTGGGATCCCCGGGTTTCATAGAGCCGCTACTGAAACCTGACGTTCCCCTGGTCGTGTGTATAGCCTGTGCAATGAAATCCTAAACCCCTACGGGTGCGGTAAGTTACCCGCCAAAACCTGAAGCGAGGCAGCCCCCTTCAACAACGTGAATGGACCATTCAGCACTTCACGGAATCTGGTAACTTGAGCACCCCTCCTTCGGTCAACCTGTACCCCCTATGAGTGCGGCGAATAACCCGCCAATTCTAGAGTGAAGTCCCCTCCGTCTCAACGCCATGAGATGCGGGCCCGTTGCCCTTTAGAACCCGGCTATCCGTGCACCCCTCCGCGGGGTAATCCTAGTACAGAAAGTAAAATATATACAACGGGTGAATCGACCTCAGCCCGGTCGTGCCCCAAAAGAATAATATACAAACAGACAGTGACGGCAGTCCACATGTCGGACGCTCGCCCCGCAATATCAAATGTACATAAACAACCAAACTGTACTAACATTGCATCCAGGCTATCCACCACGACAAATCCGCAACATCACAGCACAACACAGAACATAAACGTGAATATCACGATCGCAAATCTGTCTAAAAGGGCTATAGCAGTTAGACAGGATTTACCGATCAAGTGACATTCACGGTCGCAGATATAATGTAAATACTGTGAACTAACATGTTTAAAATTTTCGATCGACTAAATTTCCCGAAGTGGGCCTCAAGCACTACTGTAGCACTCAAAATAAATCGGGGACCAAAAAGAATATACCAGAAACCCTATTTCCATGTCAGAAACCCACTGTAGAAATTTGGTGCAGTTTGGCCACAGTACGGCGGCGGATCCGCGGCCAAAACGTGGTTTTGGCCGCTGATCCGCCGCGCTACAGAAATTTCAGCTGACCAAATTTTCACAGAATTCTTATAAAACCCTGCACGTATTTTTGCAATGTACCAAATAATTTTTGAGCACAGCAAAAGTTCGACAGAAAACTGGACTTGAAAATGGGGTTTTTAGAAAATCCGTTCGATCGAACTTGTAAACACGTTAGAGCAAGCTAGACTAGGTTAATGGCATGGCTCTGATACCAATGTAAGTGCACGGCAGCGCCCTGGCCGTCTGAAAGAGGCCAAAATGCGGAATATGAAAACTTTTCTTTAAACAGAAACCGGCGCTACCGCGGACTTTAAACCCAGATCAGACCATTAACCTAATGCTAGCGAACTAGAGAAAGGGTAGAGAGCTATACCGAGCGATCCGTGTCCTTCGGTCTTCTCGTCGCCATCTCGATCTCCCCACGGAATCTCCGGTCTTCATCTCCTCGTCGGAAAGGGCACCACATCGCCGTGTTCTTTTACGGGCTCCCACCTCTGGACCGAGGCAACTCGGGCACGAAGTTGGCGAGCCGACGTGTCCAAGAATGCTGTAGGCGAAGTGTAGAATGGTTTTGTCTCATGGGGTTATGAGAAGTTTCCATTTGGAAGTAGGGAAGGAGATAGCCTTTTAGATGAACCAAAAAGGGATTTTGTGCAAAGCAAATGAGAGTAATTTTCCACACAAAAATTTGGACAGCCCCCTTAAGAGATGGCCGGCCCCAATCTTGGCAAGGGAAATAAGAAGGGGGGTGAGCACAAGCTAGTGCAAGGTGACCATAAGAAAAGGTGGGTGATGATGAGAACCAATGATCCCAACCAAGTCAAATCAAAGACCCATCACTGAGCCCATCATATCTCAAAAGTCAAGTGATGATGAACAAAGAAGTCTAATGATGGTTGAACCATCATGAAGCAACAAAAAGTCTTCTCCATTATAAATTGCACAATTGCAATTAACCCCCCTTCCACCAATTTTCAGCCAAAGAAAGAAACAAAGGAAAATGACCGAAACGGAAAGCAAACTGGCAACTTCAGAAAAACGATCCCGTAATAAATTACAGGAAAACCCCGCAACTGTATATACATACCCGCATTTGTATTGCGACCGAATACAAATGTAATGAGACAAACTCTAAACTGTACAATACTAGGATCCGGCTTAAACCAAAGCCCGCTAGTATTATCCGTCCGATCATGATCCGTGCAATACCGCAAGTATATGATCGAACCCTGCCATAAATCCATACGGCCTCTACAGCGTTTCGCCCGAAACTTGAGAAACTGTCTGTGGGGGACTCTAAAGACTCGTCAATACTTTGGCTGTGGATTTAACCACTAGCACGTCAGAGGTATTAGCCATACGTAACGGGCTACCAGGTATTGACCAAAAGGGACGTCGATGAGCGAACTCATCCTGACATCCTACTGAGCCTGTCAGTGACAATATCCGTACAGTCCGTTCCGTTCGTCTATGAGCATCGCATGGCCGGCCTAGGGGGTTGGTAAAAGTCAAACCCCCAAAAGCGGTACAAGTCGTGTCGGAGTGTAGCCCAGAACACCTTGAGATACTACCGGAATACCTACCAGTAAATCTCCTGTCTTGGCCAAGGACTTCATGTAATGGCTCTCCTAGACACAGCGCGACCTCACCCCCAATACCGGGAGAGACGAACCCCTGCCGATCCGCTCACTACCTCCATGTGGCTCGGGACTGTACCCAACTAAAACCTGTTTGCACGGCTCCTTTGAGCCGTGGTAGGGTAGTAATCAAAGTACAGTGGGAACTCACACGAGACAAATGACGATCTCAGGTCGATGAACTAACCTGTACACATGTCACCAGGGAACTGCTATCTGACGTCAGGTATAAGACCAACTAGCATGTTCCCGGCGAGTCCTGTCCGGTGTACTCATAACCCAATGAGCACCTGTATACATCTTAGGTGAACCAACTGTAACACCCGAGCCCATTAATACTAATTCTGGTACTGGTTGAGTGTTAGACATTGCTCATTTCAATTATCTTGTTTGTTTAGTGCTCGTTGCTAAATTTTAACCGGCTAAGTCATTTTTTCCTATAACGAATTTTAACACCTAAAATGAAATTAAAAATATCCATGTTGGCCTACTCGTCGCCACTAGTCGCGTGGTAGCGTCCGCGCGTCGAGATTTCATCCCGTTCGGCGAAACGGGCAAGTTTGGACGGCTACGCACGCGTGCAAGTGTTCGACTTGGGGGCATGCATTTTAATCATAAAACACCTCATTTCAAAATTTGGAACTCGCTTAAAATCCTATAATTTGAATTTGAAATATTTGGGCGCAACCCGGGCGCAATTTGGAAATGTTTCATTTAGCGCCGAAATACCCATTTTTAAATTTAATAATATAAAACTATAATATATTTTCTGTTTCTAAATCCAACGTTAAAATCCTTTTTAATCTTTTAAATTTACCCATGAATTTTTCTTCTGGCCAATCACGAGGCTCCTCTCTCGTGGGCCCCACCAACTCTCAATCTCTCTCTCCGCCTCTCAATCTCTCTCCTAAAAATCTCTCTCTCTCTCCGTCATCATATCTTTTTCTCTCTCTCTCTCTCTCTAACTGTATCTCTCTCTCTCTCTCATATATTAATCCCTCACTGTTCCTTCATCTCCCCACGAGAACCTCGCGAGAACCCTAACCCGAGCCATCTCGTGCCGTCGCCGCCGACCTCCCCGTGCCGACACCACCACCACCGTCTTCCTCGCCTCCTCGGCCTCGACAGCACCCCTTCCTCCTCTCCTCCCTCCTTCAGAGCCTGCAGCTGCACCCGAAGCCACCACCTGCACGCAGTGCTCGCCGTCGCCGCCGCCTCCCATCGCCGACGACGCCAGAGCCTTCATCCCTTCACCCTCGTCCCGACTCTCCAGCGAAGTACTCTGGTCCGTGTGGTCCCGCTGTTCGCTGTTTGGACTCGATCCGTGGCCCGTGCATCCGTCGCGTGTTTTCCGCCGACGTTGCGTTCGTGTTTTCCGGTTTGCGAAACCGTCGAGGCAAGATTTCTTGCTACATGCTACGTTAAACTAATTAAGTGTGTGACTCTTAAAACTTGCAATATTAACTAAGTATAGTTACTTGTCTCATTGGACGAAATATGATATACATCATAATACTGCCACCTAAATCGTATTTTGCCACCGTAACCTTAATAACAACTACCTGTTAATCATTCTGTTATTTAGAGAACGATAGTCGTACACTTATATCTTCATTACTTGCTGTTATTAATATTGCGCTACCCTGTGATTATTGCACCCCAAGGGTGCTCGAACCTGTTAATATAATACAACTGCACCATATTCATGTACCATTGTGATTAAATGAACCGTTATTGTTATTTACTTTATTCTTGCTGTTGTTCATTATTCGATTGTATACCTGTTGTGAGCACATACTCGATTGCACTACATATTGACCTGACCTTGCTACACATGACATATATATACATACCGACTCAACCTGTTGTACCACGACCTGACTTGTTACCTGATCTCATGCCTAATGCCAACAAACCTGACTTGGGGTCCTCATGGACCATTCCTGTTGTCTATCCAGACAAACCTGACCTGTTACCTGATCCTGTGTTGGCATTAGTCCTTGAGCACTGAATACCTGACCTGACATACATAACTTGGGGGTATGGGGAAATCAAAGGTGAAACCGACTTGTAACTCAACAGTTCGATACCTGTTCTGATCAGTCTTACGGGCTTGGCCAGTCCGGGAGTGATGATGCTGACATCACTCGTCCATCCTGCTACCTATTTACTGCCTAGCGGCACGTCTCGGATTCAGCCCCGAGGGTCTTGACCGTGGTCCCGGGCATGCACGGGATACTTTTGAGTTACATCGACGAGTCACCAATTGATTTCAAAGACTTTAGAGTAGAAACCTGATAGGACAGTTTAGTTACCACTGCACATTTCCCTGCGCTGTTATTTCATAGTTTTGCTTTATTCATGTTCATCCCTACATTGCTTATTACCATGTTTATATTATATTATTGGTTGACATGACGCGCTGACGTCTGGGTTTTGCATGGCCCAGATCCTTTACCACTGTCGACGACCGAGTAGGAGTACTTCAGCCAGCAGGCTGATCTGTGAGTTCCTTAGTGATTAGTTCATTTATTTCATTTCCAGATGTGAGCCCGCATTATGGGACGTACTATTTATTTATTGTATTGGATCATTTGCTTCCGCACTTATTGTTTATTGACTCTTGTTATTATGGATTTGGATGTAAGTCGATGTAGTACACCCCAATACTTGTGGGGAGGCGGAATTTTCAAAAACGAACTTGTTTAGTGAACGAAGATCGACTAACCGCTTGAATCGAAGCTAAACTATAAATAACCAAACACAAAGTGTTTCTAACTATTGTGTTTAGGGATTATACCTAATGAACCAACTCCTTCGTCTTTACGATCTCCTTGTTCTCCTCGGCCTTCTCGAAGTAGTAGACGATCCACCCGAAAGCAAAACTCCAAGCTTAGCCTCTAAACTTGAGGCAACTAACCTTCTTGGATTGCTAATCAAAGAAGATAGAATGAAATAGAGTGATGGTTATGGATTGATTAGTCTTTCTAAACCTTTGATCTCAACACATGAGGTGTAAGGATTAGGGTTTGAAGATGAGAGCTTGAGGAGAGAGAATGTGAGAATAAATTATGAGATGAGATTGTGAGTATCATAACATATTATGAAGCATTCTCATTAAAGAATAAATGAATAAATGTGATGAATAAGCATGCTTCATAAATGTTAAGTGGTGATTCATTAGCATGAGTCATTAATCATTTATGGTGCAATAATGATAATGATGAATCACTCTCATGACTCACAAATCTTATCCAAAGTAACCTCCTTAGTCACATCTTCTAGAAGCTTCTCGCACAATTACGAGAACACCCCTCCAATCCGCAAAAATACGGAAAAACTTTAGACTGTAAAAATCCAATAACCGGATACCAGTAACTGGCTTAAACCAAAGCCGACTGGTAAAAACTGTCCGAAAGTCGTACGCGCGTAAACGCACGAATGCGTCTGAACCCTTGTCGTAAAACCATACGACCTCTATATCGTTTCGCCTGGAATAGGAAACTCTCTGTGTGGGACTCTAGAGACTCGACTACTACGCTGGCAGTGGGTTTAACCACAGACCGCAAGTGGCACTAGCTGTACGTAACGGTCCCCAGGTAGTTGTCGATAAGAAGGCCGATGAGAAAACCCATCCGAACTCCTACTGAGTCTGATGTGACAATCTCCATACAGTCCGGTCCGTTCGTCCAAGACTATCGCATATCGGGCCTAGGGGGGCGGCAAGCGTCAGTCCCCTAATAGCGGTATAAGTCGTGTCGGAGGGAAGCCCATTACACCCTGAGAAACTACTGGAACCTACCAGCAAATCTCGCTTGCCCTGGCCAGGGACTTTGCGTAATGGCTCTCTGACACAGCACGATATCTACTCCTAATACCGGGAGGGACGAATCCTGTCTAACCGCCACTGCCTCCAAGTGCTCGGGACTGCACCCAACTGCTACCTGTTTGCACGACTCATTTGAGCTGTGGTAGGGTAGCAATCTAAGAACAGTGGGACACACTCGAGGCGAAGTAGCAGTGTCAAGTCTGCGGACTATGCTGTACTCATGTCACCTGGGAACTGCTCACTGACGACTGGTATAAAACCAACCAACAGTTCCCTGTGAGTCCTGTCCGGTGTACCCGTAACCTAACGAGCACCTGTATACTATCTCCAGTACGACGTACTGACGGCTGTGGGACAGACCATCTCCCCAACTGGGATGAGAAGCGTACACACTAGTCTACTCCGGAGTATCGATGCTCTGTCTCGATAATCCAACGACCAGGGACCTGAATAAGGATGTGCTTGTAGACTACCCAGCCCCCACTAGTGTGACTGCCATCACAACGCTGGTAGACAAGCAAGATCCTAAGAGCTCTATCAATACGTATACTCACATATTAAGATAGAAAAACCAAGTAGCATACTACCATGTTTAGCAAGACTGTTATATACATGTGAATATCCCAAGCTTCCATTAAGTAATATACAAACTAGTATGATACAGTAATGGCCTTCTAGGGCATAAACACTAACATTGGACATGTGTTAGATTAGTTTATTTATATTGTTCTTGATATCTCTACAACCGTAATGTGACTATGGATGGATACTTCCTACCCACAGGTAGCATGGTTGGCTATGTTACGTGCCCAATCTTGCGTACTCTGGGAAGCGGGGCGTGACACCAACTGACACCAGTGGCTTGTGAGACCGGCCACCACCCCTCGTCGTGGTCTCGACAGTATACACTAGTCTACTCTAGAGTATCAATGCCCTGTCTCAAAAACTCCCACGACTAGGGACCTTTTAAGGATGTGCTTATGGACCCCAGCTCCCACATATATGATCGCCATCATACTGCTGGTCGTCAAGCAAGAATCCTAAGGGCTCTATCAACGCGCAATAGTGACCTGTAAGGTCACCTAAAGCAGTACACGATGATAAAGATAAACCAGATAGTATACTATCATCTTGAGTAAGACTGTCCTACCGGCATAGGTCCTCCCTCAATCATTGCAATCACATGCCTGTGATCCAATAATTGACTCTGAGGGCACTATCTCCAACACTTAGGTGACACACACCAATAGTTTGTGAGACCGGCTACCGCTCCTCGTCGAGATCTAGAAGTGTATACACTAGTCTATTCTGGAATATCGATGCCCAGTCTCGATATTCCCACGATGGGACATTTAAGGATGTGCTTATGGACAACCCAGCTCCCACATATATGATCGCCATCATAATTCTAGTTGTCAAGCAACAATCCTACGGGCTTCATCAATGATGAAGACAAACCAGATAGTATACTATCATCTCGAATAAGACTGTTATACCTGTATAGGTCATCTTTCAATTATCATAATCGTCTACTTGCAATTATAATAATTGCCTTAAGGGCACTATATTCAATTGTAACTAAATATGTACGCATGGTAATAAGCATGATGTGATGAAGCATGCAATCATAATATGTATAATAAGTTTTGTTATTCTAACGTAAAGTTTGGTCCATGAGAGTTCAACCCGCTTCAGAAGTGTTCCCGCCAAAAAAAATTGGGCGTAAGAGCAAATAAGAGCTCAAAACTTCAAGTGGCATCAATACGCTCAAGAAAATGTAGAGCAGTTTTTTCCGGGCTATATTTTGGTAGACTACTAAATGGGAATTAGATAAACTCAGGTGAAATCTAAAGCGTCTCGAAAAGAGCATCGATTTGATATATTACGAGCCTCATAATTCACCCGGAATCAAAAATTATGAGCAAATGTGTTATGCACGTATGGTTTAATCTCTATCATATAAGGGATGCAACTTTTGTGCCACATCAGTAAATCAGAGAGAGCACTCTCTACCATCCCCCCATAAATAAGAAAGGATACATGTCACGATCCAAATGAGGAACTTGACCGGCATTTAAATTACGCAACGTCTAAAAGCGTAATGTAGTTCAAGTAAGCCGAAAACCCAGAATCTAAACCTTAAATAAAGGAAAAGTGGTGAAATTCTTTGTTTTAATTTAAGGAGTAAAAGAGTTATTGGAAAACATTTTTTTTGAAAACGAGTTATCGTTAAAATTTTCGGCAGCATCTCCTTTGAAAAAATTGATCTAAACCGATACATAAACAATAATATACAAGCATCCCCACTTGGGAGCAATCTTAACGCCCAATTGGAGGAAAACAACCACGCAGTTACATATACGACGCCTTAGGCGAAGAATAAATCAATAAAGAAGAGAAAGTAATAACAAGAACGTAATCACAACAGTCGGCTCACATGAACACGACATCCAGAGTCAAATATAATACAAATCTCTATGTCGCATCTCTAAGTCAAATATACATGTGGTAGATGGAGAATACTAGATACAATGAAAAAAATATAAAAGATGGTGGACAAAAGAACACTCGCAACCCACCTAATAAAAGATTACGCCCAAAAGTAGTAGTATGCCCCAAGCCGTGACTATGCTGGAGGATCGGCCCTGCAAAAAACTGCGGTACAACGGGGGTGAGTTGCCAGCCTGTGAGTAGTAAATAATATCGTAAGTGACAATTTCATGCATGAACGAAAGAACGTCAATCCTAAATAGGATGTTATAATGATGTACAATGGCATGGATGCGACATATGTGACTAAGCGAAGTATAGTAACAGGGATGTAGCAACTATATAAAAATGAACATGTCATAACAATTCTAACAAGGTAAAAACAAAAGTGCCATTAATGAATCATCATAAATCCCGTGTCAAACATCGACACTCGAAAATCCCAAAATCTCAGGTTCCGTCTCTCAGATCGGCCCTCATATCCATCTGAACATATAACTCTGGTCCGTATCCTCCGGATATCCACCGAGTTTCCATACTATCACCGGTAGATAGTACTCCCAGCTAGAATTAATGCCTTTCTAAACGATCTTTTTGCCCCTGGGTACCATACCGGGTCTACCATGTATTCGCAAATGGTGACTCCTCACTCCTCGAATCGGATATACTCATAACTCATAATCAAGAAAACTCATGGTGGACGCCAAAAATCATACCAAGAGAAAACCACATTTTTAAATGAATCCAAGTTTTAGAAAATGTGTCGTGTGGTTTCTCAAATCTCATGAAAAAAGAAATTCCACAAAACAACATCATATAAAGAACATAGTAATAATTGCAACCATACATGATATCGGCATTATGCATGCTAGTATGTAATAAGCAAAGATCTAACTACCAAGAAGGATATAGTACAATGCAAGATAACATGACAAATTCTATAGTGTATGTGGCATGGCAATTACCAATGGTGTGTGTGTACATATGAGTTTGTGCACATGCGGCATAAAACCTATTGGTAATGGTGCAAGTGTCGTAACGAGAATATATCAATGTGTAGAAAGTAAAAGAGTACATATGATAATGATAATGCAACATATGAATGTATGTATGATTGTATAACTTGAATTTAGACATCGGGCGCTTAACGCCATTCAAACGATTCCCTCATAGATGCTAAATCTACTCACCGGAACAGTCTCGATCTACTTGAATCTCCTTCCCCTTTCTTGCCACATCCGAAGTTCCCGCAACCGATCCTAGCATCGAATAAAACATAGCGTGTGAGGGCTAGAATTCCGATACGACACATAAAAATACATAAGCGGAATAAACTCTCATAAGTTAACACGTGTGAACTTAGTGTACTATACGTGTGCAACAAACACCTAGGACTACCCTGAAAGGCCATTAACCAACTAAAACACTAAATTGAGAGTTGAGATAATTGTATCGTACGTTAAAACATCATCAAAAGTGAAGTAAAATGATCCTAGATTTTTTTATACACAAAATTGGAAGAAATTGTGTATACCAGAGGTCTATTTAGAGTCTTAGAGAGCCCCCGACAAAAACCTACACCCTAATTCCCAAAACGAACCGCAAACTGCAGTCAAATCCTATTAATTGGCGGCCAAAGCTTGGAGGGAAGGGCTCGGGTTTCGAGGGTACACTCAGGGTTCTATAACAAGCTCCTAGTAAATGCAATTTAATTCTGAGATCACTGGTTTAACAGCAGATTCAATTTGAAATCCTAACCTTCAACTAAATACTAGTTTTGGCACTAATTAAAAACATCATGATAGATTAGTGAAGTCTTGGTGTTAAACAAGGGAAAATTAGCACTAAGATACCCTTATCTATCCTAATTTAAGTTATGGTTACTGTTCATATCATAATTTTGAATTATTATATTCCCCATTCTTATTCATTTTACAAATAAACAGGTACTTTTGATCCATGTCTGCTACATAGTTGCAGGTTACAGGTTCTCAGAACAAAACAGTGAAAATGATGAAAAGACGATACAAAAGTGAGACTACGACCCACAAAAGGAAGAATCTTGATCATGCCTACAGTTTGAAGAATAAACGAAGATCAATGGCAATTTCACAAAGCACAAAGGCATCGCAAGGTTCAAGACTTCTACACGAAGAAAAAGGTAAAAATCCACGACATTATGCACTGTGGAAATCTGGAAGAGAACTAGAAGAAAATCTAAGAAACCAAGTGAAGAAATAAGGAGCTAAATGCAACCAGAAGAATACCTGAAGAAATCAGCCAACAAGCACACAATATGGCCCCGGAACCGCGGCCAAACATGCCTTCTGGCCGCGGATCCGCGGCCATATGGAGCACGTGTCGGTGCATTTTTGTGACGGTGTGGCGGTGCGTTGACTAGGTTTCTTAGGGGTAATTTTGTAAATGCAGATATATATCGAATGTAACCCTAGGATTTCTATGATCTATAAATAGAAACCCTAAACCTCTTTTTGAGGTATGCCTCTTTTTATTCATCTATTTCAGAATTTTAATTCGTTGTAAATGTTTGAAGAGAGCATCAAATAAAGTAAGTTTTTCATTTCCATGCCCTAGGTAATTTCTTTTCTGCCGTAGTTTAGTAATTTTATTATCTGCCCTAGTTAATTAGTTTAGCACTTATAATTATTTTTCGTAGATAAACAATGTCTTTTATCAATCCCCTAACGAGTGAGTAGTTTCTCACTTGTTAGGGTTAGGAATAGGAAAGGTTTGAGAGATGAAAATCTCTCACCTCTTTCTTGCCCATCATATATTTTAATAAGGACTCCATGCATACATACACACACCGTTCACTACGGCACCCTATCCCACGAGGTAGCAGTGATACCGTAGTTTAAAAGACCGGTTATATATGTTTTCCATGGAGGTTAGGGTAAGAATTAAGAAAAGAAGGACAGGAACCTAGAGGAAGAAACCTAGTTTCTTCCCGATGGTACTAATCCACTTTATTAATTATTACCATAACACCTAATAGATCTTAATTGGGGCATAGAAAGCGGTGAGGAAAATATTGAATTTCCAAACTTAACCTAAATCTAACCGTAGAAAGGTTTTAATCCTAGTCTAGATCAACCTTAGTTTTTAGTGATAATCCAATCTACCACAATTGGAATTAGCTCGTTTGAAAAAATAGAAAATACACAAAATCCCTATGGACCGACCCGTACTCACCGGCTAGCTACCAAGCGACGCCGTTCTTGATTGCGGTTAACAATTCTTTGATCACAAAACAACGTACAAATCAAATGGCGCCGTTGCCGGGGATGGCTTAGTTATTTTCTTTTTGTAATTTCGGGTTAATTTAAAAAATTTAAAAATTCATAAAAACTGAAATTAAAAAAATATAAAATTTTTATCATCTTGTTATTTTTTGAAGGGTATTTTGTTTGAATCGTGCTGATCGACGAACAAATTCAGATCTGGAAAAATCTAGAGAGCAAAACAGAAATCAGCAGATCTGAACAACAGAGGAAAATCAGAACAGAGGAGTAGAAGGAACCTCGGGAACCGAACCGCAGAGCCCAACGTGGAACCGCGGCAAGAACGCTACTTTGGCGGCGGAACCGCGGTCTTGTAGTGACGTCAGCGCGTGGAATCTCCTCTGTAAGCTTCTTTTCTTCTTCTGAAACCCCATTATCTCCTCTGTAAAATTTTCCTGCAAGGTTCTTTGTGCAAAAAAAAGAACTTCTCCCATTCTCCAATAACTTGATCTTGTGCAGGATTCTTTACGCCACTAAAAAAAATTTATTTTTTGTTTGCAAGTGATTGTGTTTACTGCTTTGCATATTTAAATTGACTTTAAGGGGCTTGAACACTAATCCAGATTGGGTGGGGATTTCATTACCCTTCCCAGGACCCCAAAAATCACATAAAGCATATTGCATTGACCATCAAGTTAATTAAAAAAGATTAGACTCAGAACTAAGGACATCGCGCTCAATAGAACAAAGGAATAGTTGTAAGTATCGACCGTTGATCTAAACCTGATTTTGTGGTGCCTAGGCTAGACAGGTAGGGAAAGGTAACTTTAAAAGGCCCGTCTCACGGTGATTCGTGAGCGGATCCCTCCTTTCTCTACTTGTGCTTACCTGGCCATAATTGGCGGTGAAGAGACGGTTTGAGGTCCTCACATCTTGCCCTTT
The DNA here is from genome assembly GCA_030015575.1 of Agapanthus africanus. Lineage (NCBI taxonomy): Eukaryota > Viridiplantae > Streptophyta > Magnoliopsida > Asparagales > Amaryllidaceae > Agapanthus > Agapanthus africanus. Next base: position 55,343,851 of record JASDDO010000004.1, read on the forward strand.
GGAACAGTTAGGAGCTGTCTAGCTCACCTAGGTGACCCTAGATCTAGGCTTGATTGTGCATTTGTGATTGATTGAACGTGTGACTAAACCTTTTATTGAAAATCTTTTTGCAAAAAGCTCCTAATAAAAAAAACACAAAAAGGAAATTTTTTTACAAAAACTTGCAACTTGTTGCTAAGAAATCCGTGCACCGACTTACACACACTTTCTTCTCATTGACGTTTTCTTACCCCCACCTTCTGTTTTTCACCTTTTGACTACACTACCTCTTTAGTGTATGTCCGGTTGGACTAGGGACACTAGTGCTCGATTAGTCCGTGTCTCGTTAGTACCGACTGACGGCGCTTTCGACTCCGAAGTCGAAATTCCTTCCACTTCCTTACCTTCACCTTCACATTCTTTGTCTTCTAAGGAGATGTCGGAATTCAATCCTAACAACCCCTTACCTGCGGGACTGATTCCACCTCCGCTAGGTGCGAATAACCCACAACACCCACCTGTTGAAGCGCCCCAACGAATCGCGCTCAAGAATCTTTTCTACCCTATTCGCACCGCCTTACCTACTTGTCTTTCACTTCCACCGGCAAATAGGGATAACTTTGAGATTAAACCCCACTTCATCAACATGTTGCCAAAATTTCACGGACTGGAATCCGAAGATGCCTATATCTTCATAAACAAATTCCAGAATATTTGCGCAATAATGAAGACAACACAACTTTCAGTGATACTATAAGGCTACGTGTCTTCCATTCATCTTTTGTGACCTAACCGAGAAATGGTTGTATAGCACAGCATCACACTCGATTAAAAATTGGGAAAAGTTTGTTAAAGCTTTTCTAAAAAAGTTTTACCCACATCACAAGACCGCGAGAATTCGCAATGAGATCATTCAATTTTCCCAGCTTCCTTCCGAACCCTTTTGGAAGTGTTTTGAAAGATTTAAAGACCTACTTGTTCAATGCCCTCACCACGGTATCGAGAATTGGCAACTTTGCCAAACTTTATACGAAGGATTGAACCCAGCAACTAAGTAGTTGTTGGAAACCATTTATCAAGGTCACTTTCTAACAAAATCAAGTGAGGAAGCTTGGTAGTTTCTCGAGGATCTAGCTCAACAAACACTTCAGTGGGAAAGCACTAAGACCACCTCATCTTCTTCAACAGGTCAGTCTAGGGCAGGCATACATTAATTAGATATATGAAGGCCGAAATGGCCGTACTTACGAAAAAGCTAGAAGCAATTGAGACCAAAATCTCATCGCCTTCTCCTGCCCCTGCTTTACCCCCACGAACTGTTTGTGCTTGTTGTTCGGATCCATCCCATCTTACCGAAGAGTGTCCTTACAATCCACCTGTTCAAGGACAAGATCAAATCAATGCTGCCTTTCAGCAAAGACAAAGAAATGATCCATACTCTTCGACTTATAATCCTGGTTGGAGAAGCCACCCAAATTTTGCTTGGAATCAAAATCAAAAATTCTAAGGCGGCAAAAACTTTCAAAGGCCTCCTCCTCCACAACAACAAGCACCTCAACAAACTCAATACCAGCAACCTTTCCAACCACAACCTTACCCAAACCAAATGAACAATTTTGTACCAAACAATTCTTATCCTCAAAACAATTTTGTTCAACCGAATAACGATAAGGTTTCCTTGCTAGAACAAAGTCTAGATGCGTTTTTAAAACAATCTACACAATCCGCAGCAAGGTTGGAAACTTCCATTCAATCTTTAGTGCAAAACAAGGCTTCACATGATCAGAGTATCAAATCAATTGAGGCCTAAATTGCAAAACTGAATGCTGCATTGAGCGAGCGATAAAAGGGAAAGCTTCCATCTCAACCATTGCCAAATTCCGGTCACACACACAATGCACATGTTGCTTATGAACAACAAAATCATAATGTAAATGTTGTGACCACGTTGAGATCTGGAAGAGTGTTGCACAATAACGTGGGTAATAGTGAGGACACCCCTGCCGGTGCTGCTTCTTCTTCTTCATCTTCTTCAGAGCCTATTCTTCATTCTTCACATGGCTCTACTTCTTCTACTTCTAACGGACCCACACCTCACTTTACTAACACACCAACACTGGGATCCATTCCAACTACGCAATCTACTCCACAAACATTGGACTCAACAAATTTTCAAAATATTCCATTTCCAAACAGGTTGAGATCCAATAAACCAACTCCCCAAATGGAGAAGATTGTGGAGTTATTCAAGCAGGTGAGCATTAACATACCTCTCTTGGATGCAATCCAACAAGTCCTTTCTTACGCGAAAATCTTAAAGGGCTTATGCACCATGAAGAGAAAGTCTCAAATATCCAAGAAAGTGTTCGTAGCTAGTGCCGTGAGCAATGTTATTTCCCAACCTCAACCCTTGCCCCAAAAACGGAACGACCCTGGCTGTCCTACAATTTCAATAACAATTGGGGATAAAAACATCAATCGAGCACTTTTAGATCTTGGTTCTAGTGTTAACCTGCTTCCCTACTCCGTTTATGAGCAATTAGGTGTTGGAGAGTTGAAACCCACTCATTGTACTCTCCAAATGGCTGATCGATCCATCACCCATCCTCGGGGTGAGTTAGAGGATGTGTTGATCAAAGTAGGGGACTTCATATTCCCTGTTGATTTCATTTTTATGGACACATAGCCTGTGGCTAACCCACGGAACCAAATTCCTGGTGATCCTCGGTCGACCATTTTTGGCCACTTCCAATGCTGTAATCAATTGTCGCAATGGCTCTATGACTCTATCCTTCGGGAAGATGTCAAGTGAGTTCAACATTTACAAGATAGGAAGTCTGCCCTCCGTGCCTGAAGCTAGTATACGTGATGTTTGCTCGATCCACGAAATTATGCAGGAGGACTGTGAGCTTGAAAAATTTATGTTCGATCACAGCAGTTTTGACGCCACTAGTGCGTTCCTCCTTGAATCTGACAAAATTTGCACAACCGATAACGATTACGAGTGTTTTACTTTTTCGGACGATTTTAAAGACCCATCGCCCGAGTTTGAGTCCTTTGAATTTTTGGATGAGTTAGTTGAACCATCCGACTCGGTTGCTTAAGGTGATTTCGAACCATTGATGGAATCTTTGAGTTTGAGACAGTTTCACAAATTTTACCACCTCCAAAACTCGAACTCAAGCTATTGCCGTTTCACTCTAAACACGCTCACCTAGGTGAGAATGAGACCCTTCCTGTTATCATCTCGGCATCTCTAACTCTCGAGCAAGAGAAAGCCCCGTTAATGGTCTTACAAAACAACCGGCAAGCTTTTGGCTGGACTATGGCGGACATCAAGGAGATTAGTTCCTTCATAATTGAGCATCATATACATATGATGGATGATGCCAAGCCAGTAAACGATCCACAGAAACACCTCGAGGATTTTGTGGTTGATCAACCTCCACCTATAGAAGTTGAACCACCACCTTTTCTTCTAATAGAATACGAGAATGCCAATATTCCACTCATTAATGATCATTCACATTCTCATTTTTATTTATCATCACCTTTTATCTCCTCACATCCATGTTCACGCAAACACTTTCCATATCACACTTATCTTTTCCCCACTTCTTCTTTCCTCTGTACAACATGTTCTTCTACCGACCGATACTTTACACTGACAAATTCTTCAACTGGTTGGTGTTGACTTTTGGTCTTTGCAAATCTTGGCATTGACTTGTAACATTGTTTAACTCAAGTTTCGGGGGGGGGGGGGGGGGTTCTAATTTGTCTTTCAAAAATAACATAAAAAAATTGAAAATAATAAAAAAAAAATTGGTTATTTTTATAAATTTACAGATTAAATAAATAAAATAAAATTTTTATTTGCAAATAATTTCCTCTTTTTAGAGGGGTTTATTTGCAAATTTCCCTCACTCTCCTCCTATATAAAGACCCCGACCCCTCTCTCTAATCTTAACCCTAATTTTTACATCTCTGAAAAAACCCTAGCCGTCGCCTCGAATTTTTGCAGCGAGATCCCTTCATCGCGCCGCTGTTCCGCCGCTAGGAGTGTCTTCCCGCCGCGCATCCGCTGCCGCCTGCTGTCTTCACCCCATGAATTTTTCAGGGGAGGTACAATCTCTGATAACCCTCTCTGTTTTTAAATTTCTAAATCTGTAGTTACCTCATGGCACATAGCATGCAACTTGAACGAGACTTTTCGCAAATTTTTTCACACGAGGTGTACGGTAGTTATTCTGCGATTGAAATAGCGCGTAGGGGTTGGAACCATTTGATATACAATCACCCTAATGCTTATGCACTACCGGAATTAGTCACTCGTTTTTATGAGTGTATACAAGATGGGTGTCTCACCCAATTCGGGTTATTAAACTGCAGTGGGGTGATAGGGAAATTATCATCGATAGGGACATTATACACGAAGTCATATTAATCCCTCGGATACCCGCACATGACCAACCTTTACAATTTGAGGATTACATGCCTTTGATGGGCAACGATTGCTCAAGGGTGCCATGGAAGGGGATCCAAGCGAGAACCCTTTTCGCAAATGTTTTAACTGTGTGCCGGTGGGCACAAAATAATATTTTTGGAAGCTCTCACAACACTATATTTTTTACACCCTCATTGCATATTGTGCATACCCTCATGACAAGAAACCCCCGTTTCGACATGTGGACAGTTTTTCTAAACTCTATAGGTGTGGGCAAACGAGCCGCAAATTACCTTTGCCCCATGCTTGTTACACAACTCTGTCGATATTTCCTCCCCGTGGAAGAGTTCGAATTTTACATGCATGGAGGCATACCTGTCAGGCCTCTTATTGAGGGCGTTTCTACGTCCTATTCATAATTGACAGATGTATGGTCGAGGACTGAACTGGCGGAGCACGTGCCCGCCTACACGCTCTAGCTCGACCGTGAGCGGAGGAGAAATGACCCCTCTAGAACATGCACAATTGATGCGGAGAGCTGTTAGGGGCATAGAGGAGTTGAGGGAGATGTTGAGGGCGCACGACCGGCGGTTGACTGAGGTTGAGCAGGGGATTCGAACCCTGCTGGGTAAGGCTGAGCGTTTCCGTTCACGCTCGAGGGCGCGGCGTGGGGCCGAGCAGTGAGGGATTTGCTTGTGATAAGTTTGGGGGAGTTGGTGGTTGTACATAGTTATCTTTTACATTGCATATTTCTTTTAAATTTTTGTATATATCTTTCCTTTTTCTTTTGCATGTTTAAATTCTGCATTGCATCCATATAAAAAATCATAAAAAATTGAAAAAAATGAAAATAATAAAATGAATAGAAAAATAAAAATCAAATAAAAACTGAAAATTTTGAAAAATTATAAAAATTAAAACATTCAATTTTGGTCATAATTGACTTGAGTTTGACAAAAAGGTTAACTAGCAAGAAACAACTAGATCTTAGACTTAGTAAATTAAAAACCCTAAAAATAACCTTTCTAAAAATTTAATGGTAGAAAGTATATGTCTTTGTAGTTTATTTAGAAATAGGCAAATTTCGAGTTCACTTCTTGGGCTAAGTTAAAACAAAGGAAAAGTATTGATATTTTTATTAAAATATAAGTCTGAAAAATAATTCCTAAGCTTAAGTCTAAATTCTGAAAATATATACCCTACAAATTGTACAAACACGATCCTTGAAACTTGGAATAGTAGAAGAGACCTTGAAATGCTCTTGTCTAAAGTCCTTAGTACGAAGAAAAATAAACTAAAAATACAAGTGTGAATAAAGAGATAAAAAAAATGAACACTGGTTTTTGTAATTACTTAAGGCAGCATAAATAGAAAAAAAAATTTAGCGAGGGTGCTTTATCACCAAGTGCCTTAGACCAAGTGGTTTGGGGATCACTACTAAAGCCTTAGGTGTTACAAGACTAAGAATTACGCTTTAATGTGCAAATACATTTTGTAATCGGTCGTTAGTACCTCAAGAAGTATTAACGGTCGCATGAAGGATGTGTGAGCAAATTTCATCTAAAAATTCACCAATTAAAAATATTTTGGACGATGGACAAGAGTATAATAGCTTGATTTGAATTTCCAAATGCATGGGTGATATATACACATACGTAGGGGTATGTGATTAGGGTTTAGATAAGAGATGGGAATGAAAAATAGGACTTATATCTTTAGTAGAGATGATAAAAATTTCTAAGTTGAGATGGAACCCTAGAAGGAAAACTCAAAAGATGCTAAAAGCTAAGTAAATCTACAAAACATATATAATCTTAAGTTAAATGATAAGGAAGCATGAAAAATACAGGTTGATAATTTCTGAGTTGAAGATAATAAAGTTTCTTGTTAGAAAACCGAATTGGAGAATAAAAGTCAATATGCCAAATTGATAGGATTTTGTGGGTAGTAATCGCTGAAAACCCTCAGGAGACAACACTCCTCCTACTAGGGACACCTAAAGGTTTAACGGCTTATTGCACGAGCTCAGTGCAATCGTGTTTCCCTACGAAAGTGAGGTTAGGTTTTTTTTTCGAGAATAAAACTAGTTTTGCTCGAGGACTTGCAAAAGATAAATTTGGGGGGATTTGTTCATATCATAATTTTGTATTATTATATTCCCCATTCTTATTCATTTTACAAATAAACAGGTGCTTTTGATCCATGTCTGCTACATAGTTGCAGGTTACAGGTTCTCGGAACAAAACAGTGAAAATGATGAAAAGACGATACAAAAGTGAGACTACGACAAACAAAAGGAAGAATCTTGATCATGCCTACATTTTGAAGAATAAACGAAAATCAATGGACAATTTCATAAAGCACAAAGGCAGCGCAAGGTTTGAGACTTCGACACGAAGCAAAGGGTAAAAGTCCACGACATTATGCACTGTGGAAATCTGGAAGAGAAGTAGAAGACAATCTGAGAAACCGAGTGAAGAAACAAGGAGCCAAATGCAACCAGAAGAATACCTGAAGAAATCAGCCAACAAGCACACAATATGGCCGCGGAACCGCAGCCTGACATGCCTTCTGGCCGCGGATCCGCGGCCATATGGAGCACGTGTCGGTGCATTTTTGTGACGGTGTGGCGGTGCGTTGACTAGGTTTCTTAGGGGCAATTTTGTAATTGCAGATATGTATCGAATGTAACCCTAGGGTTTCTATGATCTATAAATAGAAGCCCTAAACCTATTTTTGAGGTATGCCTCTTTTTATTCATCTATTTCAGAATTTTAATTCGTTGTAAATGTTTTAAGAAGGCATCAAATAAAGTAAGTTTTTCATTTCCATGCCCTAGGTAATTTCTTTTCTGCCGTAGTTTAGTAATTTTATTATCTGCCCTAGTTAATTAGTTTAGCACTTATAATTATTTGCCGTAGATAAACAATGTCTTCTATCAATCCCCTAATGAGTGAGTAGTTCCTCACTTGTTAGGGTTAGGAATAGGAAAGGTTTGAGAGATGAAAATCTCTCACCCCTTTCTTGCCCATCATATATTTTAATAAGGACTCCATGCATACATACACACACCGCTCACTACGGCACCCTATCCCACGAGGTAGCAGTGATACCGTAGTTTAAAAGACCGGTTATATATGTTTTCCATGAAGGTTAGGGTAAGAATCAAGAAAGGAAGGACAATAACCTAGAGGAAGAATCCTAGTTTCTTCCCGAGGGTACTAATCCACTTTATTAATTATTACCATAACACAAAATAGATCTTAATTAGGGCATAGAAAGCGGTGAGGAAAATATTGAATTTCCAAACTTAACCTAAACCTAACCCTAGAAAGGTTTTAATCCTAGTCTAGATCAACCTTAGTTTTTAGTGATAATCCAATCCACCACAATTGGAATTAACTCGTTTGAACAAATAGAAAATACGCAAAATCCCTGTGGACCGACCCGTACTCACCGGCTAGCCACCAAGCGACGCCGTTCTTGATTGCGGTTAACAATTCTTTGATCACAAAACAATGTACAAATCAAAGAATTACAAAAAGAAAATAACTACGCCATCCCCGGCAACGGCACCGTTTGATTTGTACGTTGTTTTCTGATCAAAGAATTTTTAACTGCAATCAAGAACGGCGTCGCTTGGTAGCTAGCCGGTGAGTACGGGTCGATCCACAGGGATTTTGTGTATTTTCTATTTGTTCAAACGAGTTAATTCCAATTATGGTGGATTGGATTATCACTAAAAACTAATGTTGATCTAGACTAGGATTAAAACCTTGCTAGGGTTAGGTTTAGGTTATGTTTGGAAATTCAATATTTTCCTCACCGCTTTTTATGCCCTAATTAAGATCTATTAGGTGTTATGGTAATAATTAATAAAGTGGATTGGTACCATCGGAAAGAAACTAGGTTTCTTCCTCTAGGTTCTTGTCCTTCCTTTCTTAATTCTTACCCTAACCTCCATGGAAAACATATATAACCGGTATTTTAAACTACGGTATCACTGCTACCTCGTGGGATAGGGTGCCGTAGTGAGCGGTGTGTGTATGTATGCATGGAATCCTTATTAAAATATATGATGGGCAAGAAAAGGGTGAGAGATTTTCATCTCTCAAACATTTCCTATTCCTAACCCTAACAAGTGAGGAACCACTCACTCATTAGGGGATTGATAAAAGACGTTGTTTATCTACGGAAAATAATTATAAGTGCTAAACTAATTAACTAGGGCAGATAATAAAATTACTAAACTACGGCAGAAAAGAAATTACTTAGGGCATGGAAATGAAAAACTTACTTTATTTGATGCTCTCTTCAAACATTTATAACGAATTAAAATTCTAAAATAGGTGAATAAAAAGAGACATACCTTAAAAAGAGGTTTAAGGCTTCTATTTATAGATCATAGAATCCCTAAGGTTACATTCGATACATATCTGCATTTACAAAATTACCCCTAAGAAACCTAGTCAACGCACCGCCACACCATCACAAAAATGCACCGACACGTGCTCCATATGGCCGTGGATCCACGGCCAGAAGGCATGTTTGGCCACGGTTCCGCGACCATATTGTGTGCTTGTTGGCTGATTTCTTCGGGTATTCTTCTGGTTGCATTTGGCTCCTTGTTTCTTCACTCGGTTTCTCAGATTGTCTTCTAGTTCTCTTCCAGATTTCCACAGTGCATAATGTCGTGGACTTTTACCCTTTCCTTCGTGTCAAAGTCTTGAACCTTGCGCCGCCTTTTTGCTTTGTGAAATTGTCCATTAATCTTCGTTTATTCTTTAAACTGTAGGCATGATCAAGATTCTTCCTTTTGTTTGTCGTAGTCTCTCTTTTGTATCGTCTTTTCATCATTTTCACTATTTTGTTCCGAGAACCTGTAACCTGCAACTATGTAGCAGACATGGATCAAAAGCACCTGTTTATTTGTAAAATGAATAAGAATGGAGAATATAATAATGCAAAATTATGATATGAACAGTTACCCTAAGAATTCACATAAACCCAATCTCACTTCAAAACCTCTCTTAAAGTTTTAAAACATCTCAAAACATAAACTTTAATTTGAATTAAGGGTTGTTGAAGAAAGTAGTAGCTAAACTTGATTAGAAGTGGTGTTTTTACCTCTAGATTTGCTTGTGGGGAGCCTCAAGTTGCTAGATGGCCTCAAGATGAGGATTTGGCTTCCACAAAAGCACTTGAGGGACAAAATTATGATTTTGTGAGGATTTTTAAGTGTATGTGTGTGATTGTTTTGGGAGGTGGAGAATGAATATGTGAAGGAGTTGAAGAAAAGAAGAAGAAAGAGTGAAGATGAAGAAAGAGAGAAAAAAGGAGATGAAGAAAAAGAATGGCTAATATTAGCTATGCACCAATTATTCTTTCATTTATTACACTCATCGAGCCCATACCTCCATGTCTCATGCCCATTTATTATTCTTTTTCTTTTCTTTTTTTTTATTTTTCTTTTAAAAGATAAAAAAATTGAATTTTGCCAAAAGGTTGAGAAAGAACTTATAGGTTCATGGCTACTAAATTTGGTATTTAAGTCTAAACTACCATGTTACTAATCCTAAGCTAAGTGTATAAATATGTGTATTATATATTAAAAACAAATATACATATATAAAAATATATATTAACTATGTTTTATTAAACAACACATGTTGTATCATTAATTAAATTATAATTAATTCTAATAAATTTTAAGATGTTACAATACATCTCTCAAAAGAGATATACAGAAGCTTAAGCTTCATACGATATTTAAGTATCATCGAATGGTTAACCATTCTCCCCTAAGGCACAAGTGCGTCAATGATGCTAGTGTTAGTGTATATGCCCTAGGGGCCATTATTGTATCATACTAGTTTGTATATTACTTAATGGAAGCTTGGGATATTCACATGTATATAACAGTCTTGCTAAACATGGTAGTATGCTACTTGGTTTTTCTATCTTAATATGTGAGTATACGTATTGATAGAGCTCTTAGGATCTTGCTTGACTACCAGCGTTGTGATGGCAGTCACACTAGTGGGGGCTGGGTAGTCTACAAGCACATCCTTATTCAGGTCCCTAGTCGTTGGATTATCGAGACAGAGCATCGATACTCCGGAGTAGACTAGTGTGTACGGTTCTCATCCCAGTTGGGGAGATGGCCTGTCCCACAGCCGTCAGTACGTCGTACTGGAGATAGTATACAGGTGCTCGTTAGGTTACGGGTACACCGGACAGGACTCACAGGGAACTGTTGGTTGGTTTTATACCAGTCGTTAGTGAACAGTTCCCAGGTGACATGAGTACAGCTTAGTCCGCAGACTTGACACTGCTACTTCGCCTCGAGTGTGTCCCACTGTTCTTAGATTGCTACCCTACCATGGCTCAAAGGAGTCGTGCAAACAGGTAGCAGTTGGGTGCAGTCCCGAGCACTTGGAGGCAGTAGCGGTTAGACAGGATTCGTCTCTCCCGGTATTGGGAGTTGATATCGCGCTGTGTCAGAGAGCCATTACGCAAAGTCCCTGGCCAGGGCAAGCGAGATTTGCTGGTAGGTTCCAGTAGTTTCTCACGGTGTAATGGGCTTCCCTCCGACACGACTTATACCGCTATTAGGGGACTGACTCTTGCCTCCCCCCTAGGCCCGATATGCGATAGTCTTGGACGAATGGACCGGACTGTATGGAGATTGTCACATCAGACTCAGTAGGAGTTCGGATGGGTTTCCTCATCGGCCTTCTTATCGACATCTACCTGGGGACCGTTACGTACAGCTAGTGCCGCTTGCGGTCTGTGGTTAAACCCACTGCCAGCGTAGTAGTCGAGTCTCTAGAGTCCCACACAGAGAGTTTCCCTACTCCAGGCGAAACGATATAAAGGTCGTATGGTTTTACGACAAGGGTTCGGACGCATACGTGTGTTTACACACGTACGACTTTCGGACAGTTTTTACCAGTCGGCTTTGGTTTAAGCCAGTTACTGGTATCCGGTTATTGGATTTATACAGTCTAAAGTTTTTCCGTATTTTTGCGGAAAGGAGGGGCGTTCTCGTAATTGCGCGAGAAGCTTCTAGAAGGTGGTGACTAAGGAGGTTTAGGTGGCATATACAATGAATGTGATTAGTGAGTCATATGGATGATTCATCCATGTCATTAATGCATGATAAATGCTTAATGACTCATGGAGTTGAATCATCACTAGATATTATCAAGCATGGTTGTTAAATTGTTTTATTTTCTTTTCTTGATAAAAAGAAATGCTTGATATATATTATCATAACTCATTATTCTCACTTCATTATTATTATCATCTTCTCTCTCCTCAAGCTCTCCCTCTTCAAACCCTAATCCTCCTCTCTCATGTGTTGAGTACAAGGATTAGCTAGACTACTTAAACCATAACCCTTACTCTATATCACCTAGCTTCTTTGATTAGCACTTAAAGAAGTTTAGTTGCCTCAAGTTTAGAGGCTAAGCTTGGAGTAAAGCTCTAGGGTGGATCGTCTACTACTTCGAGAAGGCCGAAGGAAGAGGAGGAGTTCGCAAAGACGAAGGACATGATTCGTGAGGTATAATCTCTAAACATAGTAGTATAGAACTTCTATGTTTGTAGTTAGTAATCGTTTAGCTTCGATTCAAGCGGTTAGTCGATGTTTGTGCTTTAAACAAGTTCGTTTTTAAAATTTCCACCTCCCCACAAGTACTGGGGTGTTGTACATCGACATACAGTGGTATCAGAGCCTCGCTAAACAATAAATAACTTACTTGCAAATTTATATGAATTTCGAACGAAAAAAACGAAACCGGAAAAGCCCGAAATCACAAGTTTCTGTCGATTTTTAAATGAAGTCCAAAATTTTTTCAGGGATGTTCAGAAAGCTTGAAAAGACACTAGAAGAACACCCAAGAAAATTGGGCCCCTGAATCGTCTAAAGCGCCGCGGAACCGCGGCGGATCCCACCGATCCGCCGCGCTTCCGCCGCCGAGTTGGCGATTCAGGAACCCAATTTTCCTGTGTTGCTTCTATGTAATATTTGGTATTTTCTGGAAGTTTTAATTTTTTCTCAGGTTTCAGATTTACAGAGAAGTATTGGAGCAAAATTAAAAGTGTTTAATCGATCGAAATTATACAGTATTTGCTTGTTGGATTATATCTGTGATTGTATAATGTGTTCGTAAACCTCCCCTAACTGCTAGTATGTCGGTTGGCAGGGGGTTGCACATTTCTGTAATGGATTTTATCTGTTTGTGCATATGAACTGTGTTGGACTGTTGTGATGTATAGCCGGGATTATGTGATGGGTTATTATTAATTCATTTGATGTAAATGTAATTTGTTGTAATATTATTTTGCGGGGCACTTCCAGGTTGCGGTTGTAGCCACCGTTGTATTATTTCATTTTACTGTTTTTGCTCCTAGGACAGACCCAAGGTGGGGTGCACAAACTGCCGGGCGGGTAGTTTGCCGCACCCGTAGGGGTCTTGGGTAGGGTAATGGCTATTCATCACAACTGTGTAATCCGTATTTTGTTGCAGGCTCAAAACAAACACGGATTGATTGCAAATCCAATTAAGTTCATCTGTGATCTGGAATGAATATCATTGCGTCAGACGAATGTAAAATATCTATATATATGATAGCTATTTTAGACGTCACTTATGTTTTGCACCCGCGCTAGCCCAGTCCCCGCTCTGTCGTTAGTTAAGTAACCTAACGGGTGATGACGGGACCCAGTGGCGAATGCGGATGGCATAAGAGGACGTCATATTTTCGTTGTTCTCTGCAATGATAGGTTAATGATGGGACGCATTATCTATAATGCAAAGAAAATAAACCAAAGTTTTAATCATTGGAACAATTTAAAAGAAACCACTCGGTTAATTTTAAAACAGATATTTTTAAATGCAGAGCTTTAACCACTCCTTTTAAAAGCTATCAGGTTTCTTCGATTATATCAAGTTCACTACGTTCATGGTTTCTCCAAAACCATTCGTAGCCCTCCGTCATTTCATCTGGGTATTCAGTAGTATTCAAGCTATGTATTTTGACCAACGCCAAGGCATAGTGATTGGTAGCTGCTGGATATTCATTTGTTGCATAGATAGATGAGTTAGTTTGGGACAGTCGTATGATCATTTTGGCCAACGTCAAGGATATGTACGGATGGGTTCAAATTAACAAGATAATGATGGGTAGAACTTGACATGTGACTTATGATATTTTGACCAACGCCAAGGTCATAAGAGCATGGGGCAAAAATATATATCGGGAATTTCTAAAGAAACTGAAATTTGCAAAGAGATGCATACCATTTTGAGTTTGATGAATGTTGGTAGCATTCCTACAACATTATCAGACGATGATATTTGGATCCCGATCCTACTGTGAGTATATGCTACTTATCAGGATATTCGTCACTTAACGATCAATGCTATAAACCAAGTAGGTGTCAAGAATAGTGTCAGCGGGGTTACGCCCCCAGAGAAAAGATGTTCTTTAATTAAGGAACTTCGCGAAAGCGTTGGAAAACCTCCCTCGAAGTATCGACACTGGCCTGGCTGAACGGTTAAGCAAGAATTGTACGGTGAGAATAGTCCTGGCTAATTCTTCTTTTATGGTTTGAGGAAGGATTCGAGAAACAGTGGGAGCCATCCAGTTTAGATAAACTAAAAATCACTTTAAACTTGCAAGAGCATCATGCTAAAGAGTTTTCTTCTCTCTCTCCTAATTGCAGCGCCCCTGAAAATGACTGGACTTAAGTTACTTTTAAAGAAAAATATACTGACAGGGCCAAACTATAAAGATTGGATGCGGAATGTCAAAATGGCTTTGACCTATGACAAATTGGGGTATGTCCTCACCGCTACGGCACCTGCTGTCCCTGGTCCCAAATCCAGCAACGCGGATAAGGAAATCCGCAAAACCTAGGATTTCGATTGCGCGAAAGCCAAGTGCATCGTGCTTGCCTCGATGGACAATGAACATCAGAGGAGGCACGAGGATATGGAACTAGACGCCATATTTCTCCATACAAAGGAACTTTATGGAGAGCAATCTCGTATAGCAAGATACGAGACCTCAAAGAACTTGTTTCGAGCGAGGTTGGCTGTCGGGTCATCGGTAGGAGAACATGTCCTAAAGATGATCGGCTATATAGAAGAGCTCGCAAACCTTGGGACGACTTTGGATAATGAGCTCTATACAGACCTTATTCTCCAGTCCCTTCCTTCCACCTACGCCCAGTTTATCCTGAACTTCAACATTCAAAGAAAAGAAGTTGAACTTCCGGAACTCCTGAACATGTTAAGGAGTGCAGAGGGCACCTTGCAGAAGGCAAGGGAAACATCCGCTATGTTTGTTGGCGGTGCATCTTCTTCCGGGTCCAAGGCTAGGGCCAAAGGAAGGAAGAAGAAGGCCGTCCCCAGACCTAGAGGCGGTGTAAGTAAGGTGGGAGGGAAGGGAAAGAAAAAGTTGCCGGTACCAGTAGTGGCTCAGGATGAGTGCTTCCATTGTCATAGGAAAGGGCACTGGAAGAAGGATTGCAAGGCGTGGATCGCCAAGAACAAAGGACCGAAGCAAGCAGTGGCTTCGACTTCAGGTGTGTTTGTAATTGAGAATTGTCTGTCGATCAACTCTACTTCCTGGGTATTGGATACCGGATCAGGATCTCATATTTGCAATTCATTGCAGGCACTGAGAAACCGTAGAGTGCTGAAGGAAGGTGATATGACCCTAAAGGTTGCTAACGGAGCTAGCGTGGGAGCTGCGTCCGTCGGGGATTATCACCTAGGATTGACGAGTGGACACATTTTGGTTTTACATAACTGTTTTTTTGTACCAAGCTTAACGTGTAATATCATATCAGTTTCCTTGTTATCAAATAAAGGCTTTGATTTCACGTTTGTAAGAGATGTTGTTAACATCCACCTTAATCATGGTTTGATTGGGTCCGGTATACTAAATAACGGTATATATGTTTTAAACCAACTCCAAATTTTCAATGTCCAGAACACACTAAAAAGAAAGTCTCCAGATTTAAATAAAGCTTTCTTATGGCATTGTAGACTGGGTCACATCAATGAGAGAAGGTTGACTAAGTTGCATAGAGAAGGATATTTGGACTCGTTCGAATATCAAACTTATGACACTTGTCAATCTTGTCTCAAAGGAAAGATGGCAAAGACTCCATTTACTGGAAAAGGAGTAAGAGCGAGCGAGCTCTTAGGACTCATACACAGCGATGTATGTGGTCCAATGTCTACACATGCAAGAGGTGGTTTTTCCTATTTCATTACTTTCACGGATGATTACTCAAGATACAGATTCATTTATCTGATGAAACATAAATCCGAGGCTTTTGAGAAATTCCAAGAGTATAAGAATGAAGTAGAAAACTAAACCGGCAAAAGTATCAAAACACTTAGATCTGATCGAGGTGGTGAATACTTAAGTGCCGAGTTCCTAGGTTACCTAAAAGAGAAAGGAATTCTCTCTCAGCTTACTCCTCCATACACTCCACAGCATAATGGTGTATCGGAGAGACGGAATCGAACCCTATTGGAAATGGTACGATCCATGATGAGTAATGCTGAGTTACCGCGATCTTTCTGGGGTTATGCGCTAGAATCAGCGGCATATCTTCTGAACATGGTTCCTACCAAGACTGTGCCTACCACGCCATATCAGATGTGGAGTGGGAAGAAACCCTATCTTCAGTATCTGAAAATATGGGGATGTCCAGCTTTTGTTAAAAAGCAGCATGTGGACAAGCTCGAGGCACGATCAGTAAAGTGTAAGTTTGTGGGATATCCAAAGAACTCCAAGGGGTATCTATTCTATTACGCAGAGGAACAAAAGGTGTTTGTTTCTCGTAATGCCCATTTTCTAGAATATCAGTTTTTAGAAAAGGAAATAAGTGGGAGCGAAATAGAACTGGAAGAAATTCCATAACTACAAACTAATACTGAAAGTTTGGTAGAACCGGTAGTTAAAGAAGAACAGGACATTCCCGCACCCCTCCGCAGGAGTAGTAGGCCGTCTCATCCGCCTGAGAGATACTACGGTTTTCTCATAGATGGGGATAGAGAGGATTGCATCATAGATGATGATGAACCTACTGACTTCCAGCAGGCCATCCAGAGCGGCGACTCGGTACGATGGCTAGATGCAATGCGGACCGAAATGGAGTCCATGTACACCAACAAAGTATGGACTTTGGACTTTGCTCCAGATGGGGTAAAACCCATAGGATGCAAATGGATCTTCAAGAAAAAGATTGGTGTAGATGGACAGGTGGAAACCTATAAGGCTAGACTTGTTGCAAAGGGTTTTCGTCAAAGACCTGGTTTGGACTATGACGAAACTTTTTCTCCAGTGGCTATGCTCAAATCCATTCGGGTCCTTCTTGGTATTGCTGCCTTCCATGATTATGAAATCTGGCAGATGGACGTAAAGACGGCTTTTCTGAATGGAAATTTAGAAGAGTGCGTCTATATGGATCAGCCAGAGGGTTTCAATCAGAGTGGGAGCAGCGGGAAAGTATGCAAGCTTCTTAAGTCCATTTATGGACTAAAGCAGGCATCGCGGAGTTGGAACATCTGTTTTGATGAAACAGTCAAAGAATATGACTTTATCAAAAATCTAGATGAACCGTGCATATATAGTAAAGTTGTAGCCAGAAGTGTTGTATTCCTCGTCTTGTACGTGGATGACATTCTATTGATAGGAAATGACATTCCTATGCTACAATCTGTCAAAGGATTCTTGTCACACAGGTTCTCCATGAAAGACCTGGGTGATGCCTCTTATATTCTGGGGATCCGGATCTATCGTGATAGATCCAAGAGGATGTTGGGATTTTCGCAGTCCAGGTATATCGACACTGTACTGAAAAGATTCAGTATGAAGATTCTAAGCGCGGTAATCTACCGGCTTGTCACAGAATCACCCTCTCCAATAAGATGTCTCCCAAGACTGATTTAGAAAGGGAACGCATGTCTATTATACCCTACGCTTCTGCGGTAGGCTCTATAATGTATGCAATGTTATGTACCAGACCAGATGTAGCTTACGCACTGAGCGTGGTAAGCCGGTATCAGTCAGACCCAGGGGAGAAGCAGTGGATAGCAGTAAAGAACATTCACAAGTACCTGAGAAGGACTAAGGAGATGTTCTTGGTTTACGGCGGAAAAGACCTCAGGTTGGAGGCCTTTGCTGATTCCGGCTTCCAGAGTGATAAGGGCGATTCCAAGTCCATGTCGGGTTATGTCTTTACCCTCAATGGAGGGGCGGTGTGCTGGAAGAGTTCCAAGCAGGACACCGTTGCTGACTCGACGATGGAAGCGGAGTATATAGCTGCTTGCGATGCCGCAAAAGAAGCAGTCTGGATGAAGAAGTTCCTAACAGAACTTCAGGTGGTTCCTACTATAGTTGATCCAATACCTCTGTATTGCGACAACAACGGAGCTATAGCTTTAGCAAAGGAACCAAGGTCCCATCAGAAGTCCAGACACATCTTGAGGCGGTATCACCTGATCAGGGAGATCATTGATCGTCAGGAGATCGAGGTTCGGAGAGTTGCTTCTGAAGAGAACATTGCTGATCCATTAACGAAGGCCCTACCTCAGATTCAGTTCGAAAGGCTACTCGAGATCATCGGTCTTCGATATGCCAGTACATGGCCCTAGTGCAAGTGGGAGATTGTTAGTGTATATGCCCTAGGGGCCATTATTGTATCATACTAGTTTGTATATTACTTAATGGAAGCTTGGGATATTCACATGTATATAACAGTCTTGCTAAACATGGTAGTATGCTACTTGGTTTTTCTATCTTAATATGTGAGTATACGTATTGATAGAGCTCTTAGGATCTTGCTTGACTACCAGCGTTGTGATGGTAGTCACACTAGTGGGGGCTGGGTAGTCTACAAGCACATCCTTATTCAGGTCGCTAGTCGTTGGATTATCGAGACAGAGCATCGATACTCCGGAGTAGACTAGTGTGTACGGTTCTCATCCCAGTTGGGGAGATGGTCGTCCCACAGCCGTCAGTACGTCGTACTGGAGATAGTATACAGGTGCTCGTTAGGTTACGGGTACACCGGACAGGACTCACAGGGAACTGTTGGTTGGTTTTATACCAGTCGTCAGTGAACAGTTCCCAGGTGACATGAGTACAGCTTAGTCCGCAGACTTGACACTGCTACTTCGCCTCGAGTGTGTCCCACTGTTCTTAGATTGCTACCCTACCACGGCTCAAAGGAGTCGTGCAAACAGGTAGCAGTTGGGTGCAGTCCCGAGCACTTGGAGGCAGTAGCGGTTAGACAGGATTCGTCTCTCCCGGTATTGGGAGTTGATATCGCGCTGTGTCAGAGAGCCATTACGCAAAGTCTTTGGCCAGGGCAAGCGAGATTTGCCGGTAGGTTTCAGTAGTTTCTCAGGGTGTAATGGGCTTCCCTCCGACACGACTTATACCACTATTAGGGGACTGACGCTTGCCGCCCCCTAGGCCCGATATGCGATAGTCTTGGACGAACGGACCGGACAGTATGGAGATTGTCACATCAGACTCAGTAGGAGTTCGGATGGGTTTCCTCATCGGCCTTCTTATCGACATCTACCTGGGGACCGTTACGTACAGCTAGTGCCGCTTGCGGTCTGTGGTTAAACCCACTGCCAGCGTAGTAGTCGAGTCTCTAGAGTCCCACACAGAGAGTTTCCCTACTCCAGGCGAAACGATATAGAGGTCGTATGGTTTTACGACAAGGGTTCGGACGCATACGTGTGTTTACACACGTACGACTTTCGGACAGTTTTTACCAGTCGGCTTTGGTTTAAGCCAGTTACTGGTATCCGGTTATTGGATTTATACAGTCTAAAGTTTTTCCGTATTTTTGCGGAAAGGAGGGGTGTTCTCGTAATTGCGCGAGAAGCTTCTAGAAGGTGGTGACTAAGGAGGTTTAGGTGGCATATACAATGAATGTGATTAGTGAGTCATATGGATGATTCATCCATGTCATTAATGCATGATAAATGCTTAATGACTCATGGAGTTGAATCATCACTAGATATTATCAAGCATGGTTGTTAAATTGTTTTATTTTCTTTTCTTGATAAAAAGAAATGCTTGATATATATTATCATAACTCATTATTCTCACTTCATTATTATTATCATCTTCTCTCTCCTCAAGCTCTCCCTCTTCACACCCTAATCCTCCCCTCTCATGTGTTGAGTACAAGGATTAGCTAGACTACTTAAACCATAACCCTTACTCTATATCACCTAGCTTCTTTGATTAGCACTTAAAGAAGTTTAGTTGCCTCAAGTTTAGAGGCTAAGCTTGGAGTAAAGCTCTCGGGTGGATCGTCTACTACTTCGAGAAGGCCGAAGGAGGAGGAGGAGTTCGCAAAGACGAAGGACACGATTCATGAGGTATAATCCCTAAACATAGTAGTATAGAACTTCTATGTTTGTAGTTAGTTATCGTTTAGCTTCGATTCAAGCGGTTAGTCGATGTTTGTGCTTTAAACAAGTTCGTTTTTAAAATTTCCGCCTCCCCACAAGTACTGGGGTGTTGTACATCGACTTACAGCTAGGCGCGCCACATGTAGCATACGTGCGCCAACACCAAGCACCCACGTGCGATGCACGTGCGTTAGAGCTATGTGTGCTGCACGTGCGTTAGAGCTATGTGTGCTACACGTGCGATGCACATGCGCTGGCCCAAGCATGCCACGTGTGACGCACGTGCATGGATGCAAATGAGCTTTTTTTGCAACTCCGAGTTTAAGCTCCAAAATATTTCCTCCTCTTATAAAGGGGCGTGGCCTAGGGTATATCCTTCCACACCTCCGATCTACATCTTGTAATCCCTCAGTGTCTTGGAGAGGTGGTGGGTCTCAATGACCAATGATCCCTCTTCCACTATAAAAGGAGCCCATAAGATTAATCTTAGATATACTGAATACCCCTCATAAGTTTGTTACAGAACTTAAGTTTTCTGTTATCAAAGGTCTCATCTTCCTCGCCTTCATATAAAAAACCGAGGTAGATAGAAGATCAATTTTCAGATATCAAAGAAGGTTAACATTCATGTATAGAACTTAAGTTCTTCCTCAGATTTTAAGATCCTTAAGTCGAATCGCCTCTCACTGAAGGATTTTCGATCTTCAGATCTAGGGTTTGGGAAAAACTTAAAAATCCTTAACCAAAATGATGAAAGAACATCAAGATCTCAAGACCAACATGAAGAAAAGATAAAGTTTATACTTCAGGGACCACATGACATGAACCATGCACAAGAATACAACTCAAGATCATAAAGTTTGATTCTTGGTGTTTGTTAATGGTAAAAAGACCATTAACAAAAGCTTAAGCTTCATTTGAAACTTAAGTTTCAAAATATAATACAGAGATTAATCTCTAGATGTTGGGTATGCGCCATGGACATGTGCCCGAGGAATATGCGTCGTGATAGGCATCAGATGTATTGCGCTAATGATATTATGACACGTAGCATGCGCCATAACTCCTAAGAACCAATATTTAATGCGACGGATACCCAAAGGTCAATGGGCATGCGCCAATACCCATGCGCCACAATCCCATGCGTCAATGATCCCTACGTAAAAGACCCATATGTCTCTACCTATGCGCCAATAACAGAGTGACACGTGGCATGTGCTAGAGTTTCTGTGCGCCAATACATATACCCCATATTATATTCTTAGCCTATATTGACTAAGTTTTGGGAAGATTAAGCTTCTTTGATAATCTATTTAGCCCATATGCTCACACATGATATTCAAGTTAATCTCAGTCTCATATACGACTAGAGATCCTCAACCCATGTTACCTAAAGTTATCTTTAGTCTCATATAAGACTAACGATCTTTAAATAAAATACAAGTCCCCATAAAATCCCTTTCAGCAAGTTCCAACATGTTCTTTTCCCTTATTTACGGGATTTGGTTCAAGGGTACATCCTTCCACACCTCTGATATACGGCGTTGTAATTCATCAGCGTCTTCAGAGGGGTGGCGGGTCCCAACAACTAATGACTCCTTTCTCGTCCCAACTTGATGAAAGATATGAAATTTCATCAAGACAGAGAATGTCTTAACCTCATATTGATATGTGCCCTCATATTGATGTGCATCCCATACAGACGCGCACTTCATATTAAAGTGCATCCCATATAGATGCGCACTTCATATTGATGCGCACCCCATATAGATGCGCACTTCATATTGATTAACCACCATCCCAAGCATAGATATATGTGTATGTATATTTTTGAAGGAAATATAAATGCTTTCAAATTGGATCGCACCCTAATATTGGGCGCATTCCCATGTTTCCATCATTCGTTTCACCACGTAATATATACACTTGCGCTCAAGCTGAAAGATGGACTGCGATGTCCCTAAACTGATATCCTGCCCTGCGGCCTGCCTCCATATTGACTGCGGTGTATTATCCATGGCCTACCCACCAGCTAAGCCCATATGCTCACTGATTCTAAGTTGGTTTTAGTCTCATATACGACTAACGATCCTTATCCATATCTTCTAAGTTGATATTAGTCTCATATACGACTAACGACCCTTAAATCAAACCCAAATATCCTATGAACTGATGGACCTCATTTATATGAGATTTGCATCCTAAGTTCCACACCAAATCTAATATATGGATTTGGATTAATCCTCGCCCTAAGGGCGATGACATATATTAGTCTCAGTATACAATCCAAGGGCAACCCAAAATAAACAATATATAACACGATACGAAGTGATATTTATGGAGAAGGAGAATGTTGTTATCGCTTGGCGATAACGTAATTAACTGTAGGGGTTTGCGCCTGCAAGAAAAAGCGTCCCCACAATTAAAAACCCCTCACATATGAGAGAGAATCTGATAAGTCCGCTACAACGGTCGCATCCATCCAAACCTCCGATATAAGGTTCCATAAATCAACTTGATATCGTCATAGAGGTGGATGAATATGTTCCATATAGTATCTGCCCCCAAATTCAGGCAAGACGTTCTATCCCGGTCCGTCTCCGTTTTCGACTGTAAATAAGGAGTTGTACCGTTTCGACCCGGTGCCACAGCAACACAGATTCATGAGTTAGTAATGTACCGTTTCAGCTCGGTACCACAGCAACACAGATTCATGGATTCATTGTTAGTAAGGGGTCTCCCGAAAAAAACTGACAATATCTCATTTTCTAAACTACCCTAACCCCGTTTCTAATATACTAGTCTCATATATGAATCAAACATGGTCCATGGATATATGTTGTATAGTTTCATGTTATGTCACGGATAAAGGATACACGTATTCATGAAGTTCATGTCAGGTTCATGTTGTAATGCAAGTATTTAAAGCATAGATTACAAGTATGGCAGATAAAACAAATGGTGCTAGTTCGCATGCAGGAAAACGCGGTTTCTGTTCTAACTTTGTGTAACGACTCTAAATTTTCTGTACAAATTTTTTCTTTTCAATGTACAGAAAGGAGTTTGCAAGCCTGTGCACAATTTAAAAGTTATTTTTGTTTAAAAACAATAAGAAATAGCTTGTAGCTCATTGGTAAAGCCTTGCACTGCTGTGACATAGCCCCTGTGTTTGAATCCCCTAAGGCATATTATTTTTTCTGAATTTTCTTTTAAACTTTTTGGAAGCCCAAAAGTTTACACGTGCACTGCACATAAAAATGAAAAGTTAGAGAAAAACTAATATGTGCAAAATGATGAGCATACTGAAGTGAACACGTGGCAAAGATCCAACGGCATTCCCCTCACCAACGACCGGCGAGATGGAGCTTGGGGACGGCGCCGATGGGTCGACTGTGGGGAAAAGTCCCCGTGTCTTGCACACAAAACCTTTGGCCTACCCCTATTACCCTTGCACTATTTGATTTCTCTGAATTTAAATAGAGAATTCAATTTCATCTTTAGATCCAATTTTTAATGTATTTTAATTCATTCTTTCAATTCCAAAACTCTAATTCCACACTATAAATACAACCCCATACCCTAGCCCCTCTTCATTCTGAAATCTCTAGCCAAAATTATCAAATTTTTCTAAGTACAAGTAGAGTAGAAGTGGAGTTAGGCCAAGACCAACTTCCGTCGAGGAATCGAGTAAGTTCCAGCGACCCCGCGATGCCGCAACGATCAAACTATCTTCTTCTACCTCTTTCCTACCCTTCTAGCTAATAAGTCCCTCCCCATTCTACCCTTTCTTCTTAAAAAGATCTCTTTATAAAACATGTCGGTAAGTGGAATTAATACCAACATCTCATTCTAAAACCTAAAAATTTCATTATTTTCTTTCATAACTTTCATCCAAACTCTTACCATATGTTTATAACTATGAATCTAATGTTTAGAAATAACTTTAACTTTAAAACATCATGCTAGATAACTTTAATTTAACTGTTACAGTAAAATACCATGAACTTGTATCTACAATATTTAATTGTTTTGCTTACTATTATCTTTAGAAAACTTCACGGGATAATGACCTACCCCTCACCTACACACATGTTTACATAGCACGATACTCTTGGAAACATATTTTTCTGGCAAATACAATATTTCATTAAAATACCATGACTATAAAAACCCGGCTTTCTTTTAATTGTATTATTAAATTCTTTGTGATTATGCCTCTACAACCCATTTTGGGGAACCCACTATTGGATGGTGCAGATTATTGCACATCCTTGGGCCAGTAGAGCGAGATGCAGACCTTCTCACGGAGCATTCGGTCTCGAAAGATTTTTAATACGATTTTTTTTAAGAAAAACGAGATTTTCTATTTAATAATAAAATTAATTTTTATAAATATATAAATATTATCAAACCATATATTTTCAAGATATAATAAAATTCCATGTTTTCTAAAAAATAAAAGAATGACAAGTTTCATCAAAATACCATCAAGTTATCCACAAGACAAGCTTTACACTAATATATCTTGAACTGTCCAAGCTCAACTATTATCACTAAAATATTTCACATTCTTAAAATTCATAATTATGGAACCATAAATACTATAAATAAATACTCGAGGTTTATTTTGAAAGTATATAAAATATTTTTCATAAACCCCCCTCGAGTTATATAAAATTACAATTAAGGATTTTAGTAAATATAGATTTAAGTGGGATCAATTCTCTTGAGCTTTAGGGAGACAGAGAAAGTGAGTGCTTGCCTATTTAAGGTAGAAAAACCTAACGGAGTTATCAATGGTAATTGTCTTGGAAAAAGATACAAATCCTGTCGTCCATGTGGAGCAGTTATCGATAACACCTGAATATAATTCAGGATCCAAATCTGTTTTAAAGTGTCTGACTCATGTTTGAATCTAAGTCTAATCTGAATCCAATCCAAACATGAATCCAATTCAAACATGAATCCAAACCCTAACCTGTATACTTGAACCTGAACCTGAATACCAGAACAATATCAACATGCAAATATGACTTGACCTGACCGAACCATGGCTATATCTCGACTTGACTACCTGACCACTTGATACATCCTGAACCTGATTACATGAAAAACTTGTATCCATAGTCTCGGCAAGTTTGATAACTATAAGTCAATACAATACATTACGGGGTTTAACGGGGTAGACTGGTACGGAATGTATTAGAAGTCGAACGAGATGGTCACTAAAAGACACTTACATGAACATCCTGTGCCGTTGTCCCATGGGTTTTGATGAGGCCTTATACTATGGGTTACCATAGTCCACGGAGCAAGTTGGACTCCCCTCGTATACACTGATACCTTCTGTATTGTTCTCCACCGAAAGACGCTTCCGGGACGTTGGGACGTCTGGCCTGAATTTTAGGGGCAGATGCTATTTGGGTTTATCCGTCCACCTCTCCGAAGATACCAAGTTGATTTATGGCACCATGTATCGGAGGTTTGGACAGATGCGGCCGTTGTAGCAGACTTCGTCAGATTCCCCCTCGTTTACGAGGGGTTTTTGATTATGGGGACGC
This sequence comes from Agapanthus africanus, assembly GCA_030015575.1. NCBI lineage: Eukaryota > Viridiplantae > Streptophyta > Magnoliopsida > Asparagales > Amaryllidaceae > Agapanthus > Agapanthus africanus. Next base: position 55,369,302 of record JASDDO010000004.1, read on the forward strand.
TCTTCCCTGCAGGCACAAGCCCCTACAGTTAATTACGCTACCGCATAGCGGTAGCCACTTTCTCTTTCTCCAGATGGTCACTTCGTGTTGTGTGTGTTTGTTTTATTTTTGGTTGTCCGTGGATTGTATACGGAGACTAATTTATGTTATCGCCCGTAGGGCGTGGATTAGTCCAAATCCGTATTTTCTTAGATTTGGGTTTGGTTTGGTTTAAGGCTCGTTAATCTCTTTAAGATTAAGATCAACTTAAACGTTTGTTAAGAATACGTTAGTCTAATTTTAGACTAAGATCTACTCAACGGGGTTTTGGGATCATTTAGATCCAACGACAGAGTATTTGGGCTCTATCGTCTTAGTTTAGGGACGTTACGGTCCATAAGTTTAAGGACATCATAGTCCATGGAGTTTAAGGGCATCATAGTCTATAGAATTTAGTTTAAGGACATTGCGGTCCATTGGGTTTAAGGACATCATAGTCTATGAGTTTAAAGACCTCATAGTCCGCAAGGTTTAGAGACATCGTAGTCTATATGGTTTAAAAACATCATAGTCCATAGAGTTTAGTTTAGGGTCGTTACGGTCCATAGTTAGTTTAAGGACATTACGGTCCATTGGGGTGTATCCATGGGTTTGGAAATGTACCAAAAAAGTTGTTGGTTGTCGGGACCCGCCACCTCTCTGAAGACGTTGAAGAATTACAACGACATGTATCAGAGGTGTGAAGAGATGTACCCTTAAACCAAATGTCAGATTGAGCAGGAATGGGATAACATCACTTTGAATGCCATCTAAGATCGGTTTTGAAAGACCTGAGTATAATTAGAACTCGGTTGAAAAAGAGTTTTGGCTTTGGGAGACATAGCTAACTTGGGCTAAGGTTGGCCTATCATAGTGTTGAACACTAGCATATGTTCGGCGCTCACGAGCTCCCATGTGAGGTCTTAAAGTATTGTTTAAATACTGAAGATCTGAAGCGCTCACGTGGGGTCACGTGAGGCGCTTTAAACGCTGAGAGTCTGAGGCGCTCACGTAAGGTCACGTGAGGCGCTTGAAGTAGTGTTAAACACTAAGAATTTGAGGCGCTCACGTGGGGCCACGTGAGGCGCTTGAAGTAGTGTTAAACACTAAGAATTTGAGGCGCTCATGTGGAGTCACGTGAGGCTCGGAATTTGGCGTTATTGCCTTTGATCTATTCCCTTTCTGCTTTATGAAAGCTAAGCACTGCTTAGGGGGTCACGTGGGATCGCGTGAGCCGATCTCAGTTTGTTCTCTTTTTATTCAAGCACTAATCTTTTCCTTACGTGCACGGAGATCTTGAGTTTTGAGACGTTCGAGCCCCTTTTGTTTTATAAGAATTAAATTCTTCTATAGGGTTAAACCCTAATTTTATTAGAGGAATTAAATTCCTATATGTTCTGGTAAGAATTAAATTCTTTGAACTTAGTTCTTTCCTCTGGATTTGAATCTACGTAACAGAATCTCCCCGATGAGAATTAAATTTCAACTTGTGGGGAGATCTGCTTCTGCAGATCTCAACCAGAGGAAGAACTAAGTTCTTTTTAGAAGAGTTAAACTCTTATGAAGGTGTAGAAGATGTAAGATGCCCTCTGTGTTTTTGTTCCTTCTCTCACCTAGGGTTTCTTTTTTTCTTTGAGGAGATCTTCTTCTCTCTGGAGAATTAAATTCTCTTTTCTTTTAAGCTTACGAGGGGTTTTTTCTCTCTATTTCTGTATTCTGAGAACTTCAAAACTCCTCCTTTTCTCTCTGTGCCTTTGCTCTTATTTATAGGGGAAAGAAAGAATCAATTTGTTCAGAAAAATCTCTCATTGAGAGATGTTGATTGATTTTATAATTAACCAAAATGATCTTTTAGATCAATCGGTGAATTTTATTCACCGTTGGATTTTTAATCCAAGGACTTCTATTTTACAGAAGTTGTTTCTCTTGTTTCTAACAAGATTAGGGAAATATTTCCCCCTACAGAATCTTTTCTGTCAATTGGTAATTGTTAATCACCATTGGATTTTTAATCCAACGGCACTCTGCTTTGCACAGCGTGATCTTTCTTGTTTATAAAGATCTAGGAAAATGTTTTCCAAATAGGGCTTTGACCCCTTTTATTTTAGAATTTAATTCTATCGGTTCAGAAGGCATAGGAGCCAATCACGTGTAGCACGTGACCCTTCACAGAATTATCTTGGTTTGTTTGTAAGCAGCAGTCCAAACAGAGGGAATGCATCACGCGGTAACACGTGAGCTTATTTGTTCTTTGTTTGTTTTATAACTGGGTCCTACACGTTTTGTATGAAAGACGATCACGTGTTTGCACGTGAGGCCTTAATTGCCGCTTACTCTGCATACATATGCATCACGTGCTTGCACGTGATGCCCCACTAGCGGGAATTTTTCTTTTCCCTCTCCGAGTCTCTTTGTAATGGGTCGATGATCACGTGCTTACACGTGATGCTTCCATTAGTGGGGAATTTTCCATTCCCTTTTTCTTTCTGAATTTTTATAAGGGAACGTAAACCAAGCTACAAACAACTACGTTAGTATAACAAACATATACCTGTACAAATTACCAGTCATATATTATCTACTTGTCCTATTCTATTCTATTCTACTCTTACTTTTGGGACTTACTGAGTGCTAATTTGCTGAAGACATTCTTTCTATTTCTTTCTTTGGAATGTTCGTCAGGACGACCCGACTCTCAGGAGCCCGAGCCCAGCCAGGAAGACTTGGATCAGTTCACAGAGGAGCCAGACTTCTAGCTTTTACTTGTACTTATCTTTTCATTTGTACGCCACTATTTAGGCATTGCTTTTATCATTGAACATTTCCTTTTCAAATCAGTTGTAATGTAAGAATGAATTTTAATAAAAGTTGTTGTTTATATTACATCTCTTGTTCTTGTGTATTTATTTATATTGCTAATTAAAGCTTAACGTGTTTACTTCTGAGTAAATACGTCGCGGCCTCACCATGTCCCCTTTCTCGTATGCCGGGAAGCGGAGCGTGACACTTTGGTTTAGTAATAAATACAAAAAATTTAGAAAAGAAAGTCGCAAAACCAACAAAACCGAGTTTGCCTCATTCGGGGTCCGAATGAGAGAGTTATAAGGTTTTTGGTGGCACTGCGTAAAACTGGACAAAACAGTCCAAAATCGTCACAAGTTTTAGAATTACGGTTTATGATATTTTTTGGCAGTCTTCAGGTCTAGAGTTGGACTAGAAAAAAGCACGTGTTTCAGTCTAATTATCAAAACAACTTGAGATTATGTGATTTGAATTTCTGAAAATATAGTTATGATTAATTTAATCTAAGGGTATAAAACAAATTTTTATTTTTCTGGGACAGCGAAGAGGGGGATAACTTGTAGAGCATATATTGTGTCGATATATAAATTTCTGAGTCTCAAGTTCTATATAAAGGATGTAGGGTTATCAATTTGGCATCTATACATCTAAAGTTTGTCGTAATCCGAGTTCTATAGTGCTAGATATGGCGGTTTGAAAAAAAGTGTGCTGATCTAGAAAGAATCCGTCTATTCACGTCACTAAGTCGTGACTCAAACGCGGCGGAAATGGTTTCAAGATTTTATTGTGCATGTAAGAATTAGAGAAATTTTTAACATAGAATATGGATCAGTAAAATAATTAAAGAGAATAAACTAAAAATCAAATACCGGTTCGGCCGGCAATTTCCAGAACACAAAAATCGCACAAGTGTCAAATGTTTTAGCTGCAACGACCTATTTTTTAGTTTGTTTCAGAAGAAGATGAAAACATGAAAAATGTATAACTTTTTGAATAGCTAATTTTTAAAAAAAGAATCATGCCATTTAGGGTCCTATGACAGAAGTTATGCCCATTTTAGTATGGAATGCACAGAAATTCCATCCTTTATACAAGATTTCTAAAACATCATAAAACATGGATAATGGTTCCGAATTCGATTCATGTGTTATACAAGTTACAATACACAATCATAGTGTTGGATATGTACGCTCTAGAGGACATTATTATAGTTGATGCCTAGACATATATATGTACAAGACGTCTTGCTCGATATGATAGTATGCTATTTGGTTTGTCTTTATTTTAACATGTGTATATATTTTACTGGGTATTACATATTGCTAATATATGTTGATAAAGCTCATAGGATTTTTACTTGACTAATAGGATTATGATGTCGATCATACTAGTGGGGCCTGGGTAGTCCATAAGCACATCCTTAAATATTCCTAGTCATGAGAATATCGAGATCGAGCATCGATATTCCTAAATAGACTAGTGTATACGTTTTTTGACCTCGACCGGGGCGATGGTTGGTACCACAGTCGTTGATGTTTGACACTAAATATTGTATACAGGTGCTCATTGGAGAATGAATACACCGAGCGAACTCGCCGAGAACTCCTAAATAGTATTTACACCTATCGTCAGATAGCAGTTCTCTAGTGACATGAGTACAGGATAGTCTGTAGACCTGAGATCGTCTTAGTATCTTGTGTGGTTCCCACTGTACTTTGATTACTACCCTACCATAGATTTAAAGATCCATGCAAATAGGTTTTGGATGGGTACAGTCCTGAACCATATGGAGGCAGTAAGCGATCGGAAGGGATTTGTCTCTCCTGGTATAGGGAGTTGATATCGCGCTGTGCACGATTGGCTATAACCATAAGTACCTGAACATGGCAGATGATATTTACTGATAAGTGTTATCGGTAGTTTCTCTGGTGGTTATGAGCTTGATATCGACATGACTTATTATTGGAGGTCTGACGGATTCCACCCCCCAGATTCGATATGTGACACTCTCAAATGAAGAGACCGGACTGTTCGAAGATTGTCACTTATAAGCTCTATAGGGGTACGGATGAGCTTGCTTGTTAACCTACCTTTCGACAGATACCTGAGTAGCCGTTACGTACAGCTAGTGCCACCGACGTGCTTGTAGGTTATGGATGTGATCCAGTAACTCACTGCCAGCGTATTGTTGAGTCTTTAGAGTCCCACACTGAGAGTTTCCCAGCTCAGGCGAAACGATGTAGGCATGCTGATACGTGCAGGAGTTCGATTAAACGAGTGTATTTGATATATGTCCCTTAATAGGACGCTTGATAATACTAGACGGGTTATTAAAAACCCAGATTATTAAATCAAGTATTGATTTAATGACGTGTGTGTGATATATTATCTAGTATTCTCTCTCATTCTCTTTATTCTTGCATTTGTAATATGCTACAAATGGAAAATGTATTTGTGAAATACATTTTATTTCCTTTTCAAAGAGCCATGTGTGTCATGTGATGGAATATAGGGTGAAGGGGGCTTGCCTACCCTAATTAGAGTGACAAGTGGTGGAAAGAGGAAAGAGGGGGATATGGGAGTGAATCTCACTCTCATTTTCTCATTCTAGTCTTATTTTCATTTCCTCATTCTCTCTCCTTATTTTCTCTAGCTCTAGAGAAGAAAAAGAAGGAGAGAAAAATAGAGAGATAAAATGGAGAGAAACCATTTCTACATCTCTAGAATTTCACTTCTAGCAAGAAAAGAATTCTAGTTGCTTCTCTAAAGTTCATCATCAAGAGAAGCTAAAGCTTGGGTTAGTGTCATCTTCAAGTGGATCATTTTTGACGAAGGAGATCGACGATCAAGGTTCTTCCCAGTGTCTAGGAGCCTAGGGTCTACAACTACGATTCAAGCATGCTACAAAGGTTGTATAAGACTTGAAGAAAATGCAATTTATGATTTGAACTTAATCGATTTGTATTGAATCTCAAAGGTGTATATATACACTTTACATGATGAAGAAATAAAATAAAATCTTTCTTACCTAACAAGAATAAAATCTTTCCTAACAAATAAAATCAGAAAAGTTATGGAAAAATTTGTAATCATAAAAATCTGCATCACTTATGGAAATTAGCGGTAATTGAAAATAATTTTTTACAAGTTTTTTGAATTGGAGAAAAATGGTGGCAACATTAGATTAACGTTTTATAGGGTATAGCCAGACATATTTTGTATAATAACCAACAAAAATTACGTAATAGCGAAAGACAATTCAGTGGGTCCCCAAATAACAGTGTAAATTAATTGCAAATGCTTAGAAGCATGAAGATAATTTTCAGAAAAAAAGTTTATTATGTTTATTGCATTCACAAGAGTTATATTGCAGATTATTAACTACCGAGACTGTTTACCGCCGGAAATGAGGAATTGAGACTCGGGGAGCGCGTCTAGCCTTGAATGTGGGGGCAGATGCTATATGGAACATATCCATCCACCTCTCCGAAGATACCAAGTTGATTTATGGCACCGTATATCGGAGGTTTGGATGGATGCGACCGATGTAGCTGATTTTTCAGAGTCCCCCTCATATGTGAGCGGTTTTTGATTGTGGGGACGCTTTTTTATGCAAGCGTAAGCCCCTGCAATTAATTACGTTATCGCCAAGCGATAACTACTTTCACCTTCTCCATGTGTATCACTTTGTGTCTTCATATTATTATTTATTTTGGGTTGTCCTTGGATTGTATATGGAAACTAATTTAGTCATCGTCCGTAGGGCGCGGATTAGTCTAAATCCGTATATTATATTTGGGGTTGAACTTAGGATGCATATCTCATATAAATGAGGTTCATGAGTTCAGGAGGTATTTGGGTTTAATCTAAGAATCATTAGTCGTATATGAGACTATGATCAACTTAGAAGTACTGAGTAAATGGGCTCAACTAATGGGTATCCTATAGATAGTATACGGTAGTCAATATGGAGACTAGCCGCATGGCGGGCTATTAGTTTAGGGATATCGAAGTTCATCATTTATCTTGCGCACATGTGTATATCACGTGGTGAAGCGCATTATGGGAACATCTATATGGGATGCGCCCAATATCGGGGTGCGATCCAATTTGAAGGCATTTATGTTTCCTTCAAAGATATATATATATATATATATATATATATATATATATATATATATATATATATATGTATGTATGAGACGCGCTTCTGGATGGGATTAAGTCATTCCCTATGGTGATGAAATTTCATATCTTTCAAGAAGTCAGGATGAGAAAGCAGGGTTCGTTGGTTGTTGGGACCCGCCACCTCTCTAAAAACTTTGAAGAATTACAATGCCGTATATCAGAGGTGTGGAAGGATGTACCCTTGAACCAAATTCTATTTATAAGAGAAGAACATGTTGGAAGACCTCTTGGCGAACTTATATTTTATCTAAGGATAGTCTCGTATCAGACTGAGATCAACTTATATATATATATATATATATATATATATATAAGGATCGTTAACCTTATTTTAGGTTAAGATCAACTTAGTAGCATAGCTAGCATATAGGCTCAACTATGATGAGCATATAGGCTCAGTCAAGTTATGATCAAGGAAGTTTAAAACTACGGTGGGCTTGGCCCATTAACGAATGAATATTGGGATTTACATAACCTAACAGTGCTAAACACTGAATTATGTATCAGGTTTTGGGCCTATATTACCCAATAGTGCTAAGCACTTAATTATATGGCGCTAACGTGATATTCATGTGAGGTGCTGAATCCATATCTTGCTCTGTCACTCACGTGAGGCGCTGAGCCGATATCATGTTCTGACGCTCACGTGTAAATCACGTGAGGTGCTAAGCCTATATCATGTTCCGACGCTCACGTGTTCATCACGTGAGGCGTGGCGGTTTTGGCACTCATATGAATATCACGTGAGGCGATGCCGCTTATGTTTTCATGCAGAGACTAAGCTCTTTCCCCTTTTTAAAGAGTTAAAGTTAAACTCTCATCGAGTTAATCAAAATATCTATCTTCTCCATAGGAAAACAAATCCTATAATATCTTAAAGATATTGTTCATGTAAGTTCCCTGTTCTTCATATTTTCATAGGAAGTAAGTTCGAGAGGGTAAAAACCCATCTTTTCATATGAAATCTTAGTTCTTCGGCATACTTTGAAGGAACTAAGTTCCTGGAGTATACACTACATCTTTTCCTTTCTTCTCGTTTTTATCATGATGGTGGGAAAATACCCATGTTCTTTCCTGGATCTTGAGTTTAAGATCAATATCCCTCTCTGAGAATTAAATTCTTTTTTATACGAGAGACTTGTCTTATGATTCTCGGATTTAGAGAAAGAACCGAGTTCTTATGAAGGGTTAAACCCTTTTTATGCATATGACAGATAGGTAAAGGAGAAGTATTTCTCCATTATCTAACTAGGGTTTAATGAGGAGGAAGATGATCTTCAGAGAGAATTAAATTCTCGGTTTTTGTAGAGATTATGGAGGGATTTTTCTCCTTTTTTTTATCACATTATGGAGTCAATTCTCGTTCTGAGGCTTTAAGTCTTGGGTCCTTTATATAAAAGAAGAAAACTATTAATTAGTTTGAGAAAATCTCTCATTGAAAGCTACCTTGTGCTTCAGCTTACATACGTGCATGCATTTTGATGGCAAGTGCGAATGGCAAGGATGCGCACATGCTATGCACGTGTCGCGGCCTATCTCATGCATCGGCTTACACATGCGCATGTATATTGATGCGCATGTCATGAATGCGTCTCTTCTGCTATGTTTGATGCGCATGTCACCAAAGTGTCTCTGCTGCCATGTACGCACTTGTTGTGCTTGCATAAGTCCCCTTGCCTCTTCATTCCAGGTGTGCACCTAGCATATTTGTGCATCAAAATTGGTGCAAACCGAGACATTAGACACTAACTTATTTTTCCTAACAACTGACTGAAGTATGCAGATGGAGGCATGACCAAAATGATAGTACCACTCACTTATTTCTGATTTGGAGGTAGCGTAAATTTGAGGTTGGATGGAGTATGGGGGGTGCTAGACATCATTATGGATATCCCCGAGAAGAAGAGGTGCCCCTGTACAAAGATCCTTCTCCAACAAAATAGAGGGAAAAAACTCAAGTGAGACTTTGTTTGATTTGCAAAATTTAACAATAGAAATTAAGTTTTGAGTAATAGATGGTGCACATCGAACATTATCTAAAAAAAGGTTTTTAGGGTGAGTACAGTGTTGTTTGCTACCGGTTAAGGGAGCGTCTGCGACGGGAATTGCGGTGAATTGGTTTTCACTACGTTCTCATGAAAGAAGCGAGCGAGTTGACGACAATCTTTGGTGTTGTGACCGGGACGCTTGCAGAAATTGCAGTAGGAGTTCGAGAGGGGCGAGTTGTTGTCGCGTACGCCGGAGTACTGGTTGTTATTGTTGTTGTGAGTGAAGTTGCTATTGTTGGTGTTGCGATCGCAGGAGGTGCTTCCACATTGCTGCGGAGGGCAATAGGAGAAGCGATTGGGTTGGTTGCCATAGTTGACACTTGCGAGAGAGAGACACATACACACCTGTGCCTTTCTTCTTGAAATGGCATTCATAGTCTATGAGTTTGTCATAGAGATCATCGAAGGTGATGGAGTTATCACAGACTTGGATATCAACTAAGACTTCTTTGAATTCATGCCTGAGGCTAGCAAGGATGTGGAGGACGAGATCGTCTTCAGGAAGGAGGAAAAGGGTGGTCAGCAAGAGTGAGATTGTCGAAGATAGATCGCATTTCTTATAGGTACTTGCTTATAGAGCGTGAGCCGCCTTGGTTATTGATGAGGCATTCCTTGAGCGACTTAACTCTTGAATGAGATTTGTTAGCAACATGCTTCCTTGGATGAGGAAATAGAGGAGATATGGGGCTGGATCGTCTCGATGCAGCTATTGAGGGTTGCGTTGAGACTAAGTTGATCTTGACGGTACCATTGATGGTGGTCTGGATTTTCTACACGCTTGGTGGTGTCGTTGACGTCAGTGATAGTCCTCGTAGGAGGGGATTTGGAGCCGTCGATGTGACCAAGGAGATCATGGTCGATTAGGGAAGATTGAATTTGAGATCACCACACAATGAAGTTTGTGTAGGAAAGTTTTGTTGGAAAGGGGAATTTGGAGATGATAAGAATTGAGTTTGGAGAGGAAGTCACAGATCAAAAATTGAGATTTTAATCGCAAGGCTCTGATACCATATAAGAACTTGAAGAATATGCAATTTAGGGTTTGAACTTAATTGATTTGTATTGAATCTCAAAGGTGAATATATACACTTTACATGATAAAGAAATAAAAGTAAATCTTTCCTAACAAGAATAAAATCTTTCATAATATATAAAATCTTTCCTAATAAATAAAATCAGAAAAGTTATGGAAAGATTTGTAATCACAAAAATCTGCATCACTTATGGAAATCTTTCCTAACAAGTTGTATGCTCTTAAAACCATAGCCTAGCTATCTAGTTATGCTTGTTTAAGTGTTTGGATGATATTTATGGGTTGTAGTTAGTTGTGCTTGCTTAAAATTTATTGTTTTTTATTACACCTTCACCGCAAGTATTTCGGCGTGAGCACAAAGAACTTACATATAGAAGCATGGTTTGTCTACATGGAAATAATTCTATCAAGGTTGAATATTTTTAAAGTAGATAACATGGAAAATACACTATGAATAGCAATGTCGTTAACACGTTATCTAAATATTGATTCATTATTGGCTATCCTATCGATCTTGATATAAAAAGGTATTTTTTTGTTTTAGAAACATTATGTAGTGGTTTTACGCATAGCACGACATAGAATGGCGGAGGAGTGAGAGGAGAAGTAGGACTTACGGGGTTACGCAATCCGGTATAACAACCGTATTACCAATGCGATGAAAGTCTCGACCGAGAGGCTTTGGACATAGTAACCTTCGACGATGCCAAGATTTCTAGACGTCTTAGGAAGAGGATGGCTAGAGTTGAGAAAGAAGAAGAAATGAAAAATTTATTGTGTGAATTGATTTTGGGGGTTTTTAGAAAAAGAAATTGAAAGGTCATTTGTAAATTATGAGAGCGTTTAAAAAAAATTCTTAGGAAGAAGATGGCTAGCATTTGTGGAGGAAGAAGAAATGAAAATTTTATTGTGTGAATTGATTTTAGGGGTTTGAGAAAAAAGAAATTGAAAGGTCAGAGGGTTTAAAACAATGATAAAAAAATTGCAAAGCCCAGAGTTTGAATATGTGGCCTATAGAACATCGATGAAGTGGCTTAACCAATAGGATACAAGTTTGTTCTTACATATATTCAACATGAATTGAATATATACCAATATTTGAAAGGAAAACGTATTTTATTAAAGAAAGAAAATACAGAGGTACATGGAGTTTGGGGTTATCACACCCCCATTTTTTTCCGATGTCAAAACCCATGGTCTCGAAGCTATAGTCAAAACCCCTATGGAGATTTTTCCTGCAGTATATATATAGTAGGCTATTATATCTAACCAATTCATACAAACTATATAGATTAGTATTTTTGCACGTGCGATGCATGTCTTTATTAAAATAAAAGCATGTGAATATTTTTATTTAATGTGGATATTTTTTTCAAAAGTATAAGAATTTTTAAAATATTTTCTCTATTTATAGAAGTTTTCAAAGTATCTATCATCTTAATTAAAAATCTTTTTAAATTTTGGCTGTTTAATACTAATATGCATCAACATACGTGCATTACACATGCAAAAAATATATGATGTGGACCATCTAAGAATAAAGGATTAATCTAAAATAAATGTAACAGCGCTACATGGCCCCCTATCTTTGCATTATAATAACTAGTATTTAGCACGTGCGATGCACGTTTGTATATTTTAATAAGGCAAAGATTTGAGAAATTTTAAAATAATTAGTTAAGAGAATATGGATTTTAAAGGTTTTTCGCTGGATTTTATTTTTTAAAATTTAATATGTTACCTTTCTTAAATAATTTATAAAAATCGTTATTATCTTAACTAAAAGTATTTAGGATATTTCTTAAACAAAATATAAAGTGATTTAAACTAAAAAACTAACAAATCTATTTTTTCTATATTTTATTAATTTAGTTATGTTCATTACACGTGCCATAATAAGTTGATATGTCATTGTTGTTTAGGTAGTGGCAAATTAGAAGGGTTTCTTTAGCACGTGCTATGTACACCCCTCATTTGGCATTAATATATTAAAGATAGAGAAGAGATATCGCAGGACACGGTTTAGATATCGCAGGACACTGCTTAGATATTGCTGGCTGCTGCATAGATATCGCAGGAAACTGGATATAGCAGGCAATTACTAGATATCACAGATAAGTGGTTTCTTGAAAACTAGAAACTAATTTAGGGGGCACTACTACAAAGAGGGGAATCCTCTACAGTTTAAACCGCGGGGATAAAGCTCTGTCACTACGGTGCTTACCGTAGGGAAAAAAATTCAAATGGCATAGGTTAAAAGCGTAAGAGAAAATATTTTCTTATATGGTATAAGCCGTAGGGGACCATTACCTTACGGTGTTCACTGTAGGAGAAAAAAGAAATATTTTTAAAAAATACATTTCCTTCGTATTTTTGCCACCCTATACAAAATATATATATGTGTGTGTGTTTGTGTGTGTCTATCTCACACGATACAGAAATATTTATCATAGCATCCCACACATAATATATAATGAAATAAACAGACACATACAAAATCTACTGCAAAATTTGAATCATAACCAACATATACACCAACCGATAACCAAGATACACAATATGTATTAAATAAAGTACATACATCCCAAAAAAATCAACAAAAATAAACAAAATGCTACCGGCTCAGTCCACTGTTGATAATATAAGAAACATGGCGCAATGCTCCTCGGTGTAGCCCTGGGCCGACAAAATCTGGACCAAATGGATCGTCAGAAGTAGGAGTGGGCTATGTAGCTGGATTTGGAGCCGAATGAGTGGGCAGCGAAGTGGTAGGAGTGGGCTACGTAGCTGGAGTCGGAGCCGAATGATTGGGCGGCAGAGCAAAAGGAGTGGGTTGCATAGCTGGAGTCAGGACCGAATGAGTAGCTTGCGGAGCTACAGCCAAAGTAGTGGCACCCTGTGCAGCTGCAGCTGAAGTAGTGGCGCCCTGTGCAGCTGCAGCCGAAAGAGTGCCTTGCCCAAACTATAAAGTTTTTAAGTATGTGTAATTAAGGGTTGGTGTTATTGTTGGATTTAGTAAGAGTTCAATGCAGAGGAAAATGATGATGAATTAATGTATGGCATTGGTTGTGCGCGCGCGTATGTATATGTGTTTGTGTGTGTGCGTGTATGTATATGTGTGTGTGCGTGTATGCATATGTGTGCGCGTGTGTATGCATACACACACAAACACAGATGCATACACACACAAATATACATGTGTGCATGTATGTATGCGTGCGTGTATGCATATGTGTTTGTGTGTGTATGCATACACACACACAAACATATATGCACACACACACAAACACATACGCGCGCACACATACACACAACAAGCGCGCGCACCCCTAAACAACATATTTCTTCTATTTTACTAAAATACACTAAAATACCCTTAACTATTCTTGGTTTTTCACTAAACTACCTTAAATTTACTAAATTACTATGAATTTCACTAAATACCCTTAACTATTGGAGTTTTTCACTAAACTACCAACTAAACGATTCCTCTTAGTAAATTAACTAAATTACTATAAATTTCACTAAAATATCCTTAATTTTTGTTGTTTTCACTAAACCATCCTTAAATTTTTTAATAAAAAACTCCTACCTGCTCAATGTTACTTATTTACACTAAGATACCCTTACATATTGTTGGTTTTGACTAAAATACCCTTAACTATTGTCGCTTTTCATATGTACCTTCTCCTAAAACGACTGGAATTGGGGGCCAACTCATCCAGCCGCTTCTCCAGACGTTGCTCGCGGGGGTGGGAGAAGTAACCGCCGGAGATGAGGACAACTTGAGATGCCTCCTGCTGGTACCAAGTCCCCGGCCTCTTTTCTAACCGACGTGGTGCCCTCCATATACGCAGTCAAGGATGGGGGTCAGCACGGCCGGATCGGTCTCTGCGTTGAAATCAATCCTTGACGCCTACGCTTCCTGTACCACCCACGCCTACACCATATAAAGCATTCAAATGTAAGTAAACCATTTAAATTCAAAATTATCAAAACAAAATTTCATTCGAATTAGAACAAATATTAACACTTACGCAATACTCCTCAGTCTGCGCATCGGGATATACAAGCTCTCCCGTGGCCGGATCTATTGATGAGGCATTGATGGATATCCAGTCCTGCAAAAAGCTCTATGTACCATCCCGAGCCACGGTTTGAGCTCTCTGCAATTCATAAAAACACACATATTAATAACATAACATTAATTCATATTGCATTATATGAAAAGAGATATATTGTAATTTACCTTTGCCGACATGGCACGGGTAATGTTTCTTGACCCACAGTTGTTGGTAGGCCGACCCCTCTTCGCCGACTTGCGATTCACTGTATTTTGGGCGGACTGTTTCTGTTTACACGCAGACACCTAAAAATCGCACAATGCAGGCCAAGTCTTTAAATCGACCCCGACAAAGTCTAGAGACTGTAGGAGAGCCGCTCTGTCCGCCACGAGGGTCGGTGGCCACAAGGAGTACTGATCCATCTTCATCTTATTCTTATTGTACCAGACCTTCGTTTGCATGCTCGTTGTGAGGCCCGTGTAAATAGCCTGAAGATTGAGCCCTTTATTAAGGTCATCGGGGTCGAATGTGGTCTGGAAGTCGTAATCGCGCTGTAAATACAAGAAATTAACGTTTTTAAATTCTAAGTGCCAAATGATAGTAAATTTATTTGATAAATCAAATAAAAATATATAATTATACCTGAACCTGCTCGAACCACGTGTCAAAAGAGCGCTTGTGCTGCGCGCCCCAATTATAATGCAGCGGATACTTCTTATAATGGCGGCTCTCATCCCCATAAATAGGCCGAACTTTTTGGCATGGGGGACATCGGGTTGGCAGTCGGTGGTAAACCAGATGGGGAATGCTCCTTGGCCCTTAGCTGCATCGGGCTTCAGCTTGTGGGGCTGGGTCGTCCCTCAAGTCCTACGAGCTAGCCATGGTTGCCCTGCATCTATAAAATTACGGATATGCATGTAATATGAATACAATATATATAATAATCAATAAAACAAGGATCCGGTGCCAATATATGATAAAAGAATGTTAGAAACTGATAGCGTAGTTTGAATCTTGTTTCCTTTGTATTGAATATTTATCAGAACTATAGATTATTGTATGGAATATTTATCAGAACCATACAAATTTGAAATCGGTTTTCGGAATCAAAATTAAATGTCTCTAGTTATCTATAATCAGAACTATACAAATGTTGACCATACTGTACAAAAGTCAGTATTAACATGTTATATCAACTTACTCTTAAAAACAAATATATGAAATGATATCTCATATATCTTTGAACGTGTTGTTATCTCAGTGATAATATCATATATATATATATATATATATATAAGTGTTTTCATCAAAGTATCGTCGGTTATCATACGACCCTGCTTATATTACGGTTCTATCTGTATGTAGCCGTAGTTGGATGAAATAATGAATTAATGATCTTATTATTTTCACATATAATGCCAACTTTATCTTAGGAGAGAGAAAATATATTTTTGGAGTTCATATATACCTAGGGTGATATCACCATGAGCCTTAGCCCGTTTAGTAGCACGAGCGGGACGATCGTTCCTCCGGCGAGGAATAGCCTGTGTCCCGAACGTGGGTGAATTTTCTCTAACTAGATAATACACAATGACTACATAAGTAACTTAGGAATAAAATAATATGTAATAAATTTGACGTATTATATAATAAAAAATATTGACCTGTAGACTGCACGGAGGGAATGGATCAGGCATCCTCTGTCCCGGAGGTAGAAGCAGTACCCCTCCAACCAGACAATAAAAAATGACTATATAAGTAATCTCGAAATGAATTAATATGAGCAATATACAATATATAAACGTACCTAAAGGTGTGATAACGGCCAACGCCACAGATGTGGGGCCACCCCCTCCGACTAGATAATAAAAAATGAATAAATAAGTAACTTGATAATGAATATGCAAGAATATTTAAAATTTATCGTTCAAAATGAATTAATATGAGTGCAATATAACTGGCGGGGTAGCAGGGTCAGGAAGGGGTAACGGGAGATCTGGAGGGGGAAGGCTCATCGGTGCAACATGGGGACTCCTCTGTAGAATCTGCTGCCTACGCAGATCACCGGGTATCAGAACCCCCTTCCCCTTGCCGTCTCTGGAGCAGCCTCTGTCTCTATCTCTTCCAGATGTGTTTCCCCCGCCCTTCGGTGGTCCAGACATCGTCATCCCTATAAAGAAGGAGGGTCATTGTCGAGCCCCGGTCCTTGTTCACGGACTAAAGTGCCACATGGAACAGTGTGTCACACCAAAGGGTAGGGGCTACCTCTTGAGTCTGTAAGACCCACTATAGAACAATGAGAAATTTTTGGAATACATTTCGAAAGAGAGGGCAGGTCAAAACTATAAATAGAATGATACCACTCCTATAACACAGAGGCACCTTTTAGGTGAACCAACACTGTAGGAGCTTGATAACTCCGTAGTTAAGCGTGCTCGGGCCAGGCAAATTCTTGGGTGGGTGATCTCCTGGGATATGGCCCTTGGTTGGGTCCGGTTCGCTCCGAAAGACAAAACCGTGCGGTTTCGGCCAGAGCAGATATTACTGTCTGTGTTGGTGGTGGGGAAAGTCATAATGGTATCAGAGCTGGTCTCTCAATATTAGGTTTGTGGTTTGAGGATGAACCATTGTTCAAAGATGGGAAGGATGTCGGGCCCCAGTCCTTGTTCATGGAATAAAATGCTGTTAGTGTATATGCCCTAGGGGCCATTATTGTATCATACTAGTTTGTATATTACTTAATGGAAGCTTGGGATATTCACATGTATATGACAGTCTTGCTAAACATGGTAGTATGCTACTTGGTTTTTTCTATCTTAATATGTGAGTATACGTATTGATAGAGCTCTTAGGATCTTGCTTGATTATCAGCGTTGTGATGGCAGTCACACTAGTGGGGGCTGGGTAGTCTACAAGCACATCCTTATTCAGGTCCCTGGTCATAGGATTATCGAGACAAAGCATCGATACTCCGGAGTAGACTGGTGTGTACGCTTCTCATTCCAGTTGGGGAGATGGTCTGTCCCACAGCCATCAGTACGTCGTACTGGAGATAGTATACAGGTGCTCGTTAGGTTACGGGTACACCGGACAGGACTCACAGGGAACTGTTGGTTGGTTTTATACCAGTCGTCAGTGAGCAGTTCCCAGGTGACATGAGTACAGCATAGTCCGCAGACTTGACACTGCTACTTCACCTCGAGTGTGTCCTACTGTTCTTAGATTGCTACCCTACCACGGCTCAAATGAGTCGTGCAAACAGGTAGCAGTTGGGTGCAGTCCCGAGCACTTGGAGGCAGTGGCGGTTAGACAGGATTCGTCTCTCCCGGTATTGCGAGTTGATATCGCGCTGTGTCAGAGAGCCATTACGCAAAGTCCCTGGCCAGGGCAAGCGAGATTTGCTGGTAGGTTCCAGTAGTTTCTCAGGGTGTAATGGGCTTCGCTCCGACACGACTTATACCGCTATTAGGGGACTGACGCTTGCCGCCCCCCTAGGCCCGATATGCGATAGTCTTGGACGAACGGACCGGACTGTATGGAGATTGTCACAGCAGGCTCAGTAGGAGTTCGGATGGGTTTCCTCATCGGCCTTCTTATCGACAACTACCTAGGGGCCGTTACGTACAGCTAGTGCCGCTTGCGGTCTGTGGTTAAACCCACTGCCAGCGTAGTAGTCGAGTCTCTAGAGTCCCACACAAAGAGTTTCCTACTCCAGGCGAAAGGATATAGAGGTCGTATGGTTTTACGACAAAGGGTTCGGACGCATACGTGTGTTTACGCATGTACGACTTTCGGACAGTTTTTACCAGTCGGCTTTGGTTTAAGCCAGTTACTGGTATCCGGTTATTGGATTTTTACAGTCTAAAGTTTTTCCGTATTTTTGCAGAAAGGAGGGGCGTTCTCGTAATTGTGCGAGAAGCTTCTAGAAGATGGTGACTAAGGAGGTTTAGGTGTCATATGCATTAATTGGGTTTAGTGAGTCATGAGAGTGATTCATCCATATCATTAATGCACAAATAAATGCTTAATGAGTCATGGTTATGAATCACCATTAGATATTTATGAAACTTGATTATTCATCATTTGTTTTTCTTTTATTGATGAATTTTAAAGTTTCATATATATTATGATAACTTACTATTCTCACTTGATAATTATATTCACATTCTCTCTCCTCAAGCTCTCTCTCTTCAAACCCTAATCCTCACCTCTCATGTATTTAGAACAAGGATTAGTTAGACTAAACAATCCATAACCCTCACTCTATCTCATCTATCTTCTTTGATTAGCAATCCAAGAAGGTTAGTTGCCTCAAGTTTAGAGGCTAAACTTGGAGTTTTGCTCTCGGGTGGATCGTCTACTACAAAGAGAAGGCCGAAGAGGACAAGGAGATCGTAAAGACGAAGGACTTGGTTCGTTAGGTATAATCCCTAACCATAGTAGTTTAGAAATACTATGTGTACGGTTATTTATCGTTTAGCTTCGATTTAAGCGGTTAGTCGATGTTCGTTCACTAAACAAGTTCGTTTTTGAAAATTCCGCCTCCCCACAAGTATTGGGGTGTAGTACATCGACATACAGTGGTATCAGAGCCTCGCTAAACAATAAATAACTTAATTGCAAATTTGTACGAATTTCGAACGGAAAAAACGAAACCGGAAAACACCGAACTGTCAAGTTTCTGTCGAAATTTAAATGAAGTCTAAAATTTTTTCAGGGATGTTCAGAAAGCTTGAAAAACATCCAGGAGAACACCCAAGAAAATTGGGCCCATGACTCGGCTAAAGCGCCGCGGAAGCGCGGCGGCTCCTACCGATCCCGCCGCCGAGTTGCCGAGTCATGAACCCAAATTTCTTGTGTGGGTCCCCTGTGATATTAGGTATTTTCTGGAATTTTTAATATTTGCTCAAGTTTCAGTTTTACAGAGCAGTAATGGAGCAATGTTAAATGCGTTTAATCGATCGAAATTGTACAGTATTAGCATATTGGATTATATCTGTGATTATTTAATGTGTTCGTAAACCTCCCCTAACTGCTAGTATGTCGGTTGGCAGGGGGTTGCACATTTCTGTAATGGTTTTATCTGTTTGTGCATATGAACTGTATTGGACTGTTGTGGTGTATAGCCGCAGTTATGCAATGGGTTATTATTTAATTCATTTGTTGTAAATGTAATTTGTTGTAATATTATTTTTGCGGGGCACATCCAGGTTGCGGTTGTAGCCACCGTTGTATTATTTCATTTTACTGTTTCTTCTCCTAGGACTGACCCAAGGTGGGGTACACAAACTGCCGGGCGGGTAGTTTGCCGTACCCGTAGGGGTTGAGGGTGGGGTAATGTCTATTCATCACAACTGTGTTATCCGTCTTTTCTTGCAGGCTCAAAAGAAATACGGATTGCTAGCAAATCCAATTAAGTTCATCTGTGTTCTGGAATGTATATCATTGCGTTAGACGAATGTAAAATATCTATATATATGATAGCTATTTAGACGTCACTTATGTTTTACACCCGCGCTAGCCCAGTCCCCGCTCTGTCGTTAGTTAAGTAACCTAACGGGTAATGACGGGACCCAGTGGCGAATGCAGATGGCATAAGAGGACGTCATATTTTCATTGTTTTCTGCAATGATAGGTTAATGATGGGACGCATTATCTATAATGCAAAGAAAATAAACCAAGTTTAAATCGTTGGAACAATTTAAAAGAAACCACTCGGTTATTTTTAAAAACAGATATTTTTAAATGCGGAGATTTAACCACTCCTTTTAAAAGCTATCAGGTTTCTTCGGTTATATCAAGTTCACTATGTTCTCGGTTTCGCCAAAACCAGTCGCCCTCCGTCATTTCATTTGGGTATTCAGTAGTGTTCAAGCTATGCAGTTTTGGCCAACGTCATGGCATAGTGTTTGGTAGCTGCTGGGTATTCATTTGTTGTATAGATAGATGAGTTGATTTGGGACAGTCGTATTATCATTTAGCCAACGTCAGGGATATATACGGATGGGTTCAAATTAACAAGATAATGATGGGTAGAACTTGACATGTGACTTATGACATTTTGACCAACGCCAAGGTCATAAGAGCATGGGGTAAAAACTTATATCGGGAATTTCTAAAGAAACTGAAATTTGCAAAGAGATGCATACCATTTTGAGTTTGATGAATGTTGGTAGCATTCCTACAACATTATCAGACGATGATATTTGGATCCCGATCCTACTGTGAGTATATGCTACTTATCAGGATATTTGTCACTTAACGATCAATGCTATAAACCAAGTAGGTGTCCAGAAAGGTGTCAGCGGGGTTACGCCCCCAGAGAAAAGAGGTTATTTAATTTAGGAACTTCGCGAAAGCGTTGGACAACCTCCCTCAAAGTATCGACACTGGCCTGGCTGAACGGTTAAGCAAGTATTGTACGGTGAAAATAGTCCTGGCTAATTCTTCCTTTATGGTTTGAGGAGGGATTCGAAAAACAGTAGGAGCCATCCAGTTTAGATAAACTAAAAACCACTCTAAACTTGCAAGAGCATCATGCTAAAGTGTTTTCTTCTCTCTCTCCTAATTGCAGCGACCCTGAAAATGACTGGACTTAAGTTAATTTTAGAGAAAAATATACTGACGGGGCCAAACTATAAAGATTAGCTGCGGAATGTCAAGATGGCCTTGACCTACGACAGATTGGGGTATGTCCTCACCACTAAGGCACCTGCTGCCCCAGGTCCAAAATCCAGCAATGCAGATAAGGAAATCCGCAAAACCCGGGATTTAGATTGCGCGAAAGCCAAGTGCATCGTGCTTGCCTCGATGGACAATGAACATCAGAGGAGGCACGAGGATATGGAACTAGATGCCATATTTCTCCATACAAAGGAACTTTATGGAGAGCAATCTCGTATAGCAAGATACGAGACCTCAAAGAACTTGTTTCGAGCGAGGTTGGCTGTCGGGTCATCGGTAGGAGAACATGTCCTAAAGATGATCGGCTATATAGAAGAGCTCGCAGACCTTGGGACGACTTTGGATAATGAGCTCTATACAGACCTCATTCTCCAGTCCCTTCCTTCCACCTACGCCCAGTTTATCCTGAACTTCAACATTCAAAGAAAAGAAGTTGAACTTCCGGAACTCCTGAACATGTTAAGGAGTGCAGAGGGCACCTTACAGAAAGTAAGGGAAACACCCGCTATGTTTGTTAGCGGTACATCTTCTTCCGGGTCCAAGGCTAGGGCCAAATGAAGGAAGAAGAAGGCCGCCCCCAAACCTAGAGGAGGTGTAAGTAAGGTGGGAGGGAAGGGAAAGAAAAAGTTGCCGGTACCAGTAGTGGCTCAGGATGAGTGCTTCCATTGTCATAGGAAGGGGCACTGGAAAAAGGATTGCAAGGCGTGGATCGCCAAGAACCAAGGACCGAAGCAAGCTGTGGCTTCGACTTCAGGTGTGTTTGTAATTGAGAATTGTTTGTCAATCAACTCTACTTCCTGGGTATTGGATACCGGATCAGGATCTCATATTTGCAATTCATTGCAGGCACTGAGAAACCGTAGAGTGCTGAAGGAAGGTGATATGATCCTCAGGGTTGCTAACGGAGCTAGCGTGGGAGCTGCGTCCGTCGGGGATTATCACCTAGGATTGATGAGTGGACATATTTTGGTTTTACATAACTGTTATTTTGTACCCAGCTTAACGTGTAATATCATATCAGTTTCCTTGTTATCAAATAAAGGTTATGATTCCACGTTTGTAAGAGATGTTGTTAACATCCACCTTAATCATGGTTTGATTGGGTCCGGTACATTAAATAACGGTATATATGTTTTAAACCAAATCCAGATTTTCAATGTCCAGAACACACTAGAAAGAAAGTCTCCAGATTTAAATAAGGCTTTCTTATGGCATTGTAGACTAGGTCATATCAATGAGACAAGGTTAACTAAGTTACATAAAGAAGGATATTTGGACTCGTTCGAATATCAAACTTATGCCACTTGCGAATCATGTCTCAAAGGAAAAATGACAAAGACTCCATTCACTGGACATGGAGTAAGAGCGAGCGAGCTCTTAGGACTCGTACACAGTGATGTATGCGGTCCAATGTCTACACATGCGAGAGGTGGTTTTTCCTATTTCATTACTTTTACGGATGATTATTCAAGGTTCGGATTCATTTATCTGATGAAACATAAATCCGAAGCTTTTGAAAAATTCCAAGAGTATAAGAATGAAGTAGAAAACCAAACAGGCAAAAGTATTAAGACACTGAGATCTGATCGTGGTGGAGAATACTTAAGTGCCGAGTTCCTAGGTTATCTAAAAGAGAAAGGAATTCTCTCTCAGCTTACTCCTCCATACACTCCACAGCATAACGGTGTATCGGAGAGACGGAATCGAACCCTATTGGATATGGTACGATCCATGATGAGTAATGCTGAGTTACCGCGATCTTTCTGGGGATATGCGCTAGAATCAGCGGCATATATTTCGAACAGAGTTCCAACCAAAACTGTGCCTACCACACCATATCAGATGTGGAGTGGGAAGAAACCCTATCTTCAGTATATGAGGATTTGGGGATGTCCAGCTTTTGTCAAAAAGCAGTTTGTGGACAAGCTCGAGGCACGATCAGTAAAATGTATGTTTGTGGGATATCCAAAGAACTCCAAGGGATATTGTTTCTATTACGCAGAGGAACAAAAGGTTTTTGTTTCTCGTAATGCCCATTTTCTAGAACAGCAAGTTTTAGAAAAGGATACTAATGGGAGCGAAATAGAACTGGAAGAAATTCCAGAACCACAAACTACTGCTGAAAGTGTGGTGGAACCAATAGTTTAAGAAGAACAGGACATTCCCGCACCCCTCCGCAGAAGTAGTAGGCCGTCTCGTCCGCCTGAGAGATACTACGGTTTTCTCGTCGATGGGGATAGAGAGGACTGCATCATATATGATGATGAACCTACTAGCTTCCAGCAAGCCATCCAGAGCGGCGACTCGGTACGATGGCTAGATGCAATGCGAAGAGAAATGGAGTCCATGTACACCAACAAAGTATGGACTTTGGACTTTGCTCCAGGTGGGGTAAAACCCATAGGATGCAAATGGATCTTCAAGAAAAAGATTGGTGTAGATGGGCAGGTGGAAACCTATAAAGCTAGACTTGTTGCAAAGGGTTTTCGTCAAAGACCTGGTTTGAACTATGACGAAACTTTTTCTCCAGTGGCTATGCTCAAATCCATTCGTATCCTTCTTGCAATTGCTGCCTTCCATGATTATGAAATCTGGCAGATGGACGTAAAGACGGCTTTTCTGAATGGTAATTTAGAAGAGTGCGTCTATATGGATCAGCCAGAGGGTTTTGATCAGAGTGGGAGCAGCGGGAAAGTATGCAAGTTGCTTAAGTCTATTTATGGACTAAAGCAAGCATCACGGAGTTGGAACATCTGTTTTGATGAAACGGTCAAAGAATATGACTTTATCAAAAATCCAGATGAACCGTGCATATATAGTAAAGTTGTAGCAAGAAGTGTCGTATTCCTCGTATTATACGTGGATGACATTCTACTTATAGGAAATGATATTCCTATGCTACAATCCGTCAAAGGATTCTTGTCACACAGGTTCTCTATGAAAGACCTGGGTGATGCCTCTTACATTCTGGGGATCCGGATCTATCGTGATAGATCCAAGAGGATGTTGGGACTTTCGCAGTCCAGGTATATCGACACTATACTGAAAAGATTCAGTATGGAAGATTCTAAGTGCGGTAATCTACCGACTTGTCACGGAATCACTCTATCCAAAAAGATGTCTCCCAAGACTGATTTGGAAAGGGATCGCATGTCAATTATACCCTACGCTTCTGCGGTAGGCTCTATAATGTATGCGATGTTGTGTACCAGACCAGATGTAGCTTACGCACTCAGCGTGGTAAGCCGGTATCGGTCTGACCCAGGGGAGAATCACTGGATAGCAGTAAAGAACATTCTCAAGTACCTGAGAAGGACTAAGGAGATGTTACTAATTTACGGCGGAAAAGACCTCAAGTTAGAGGGCTTTGCCGATTCTGGCTTCCAGAGTGATAAGGACGATTCCAAGTCCATGTCGGGTTATGTCTTTATCCTCAATGGAGGGGCGGTGTGCTGGAAGAGCTCCAAGCAGGACACCGTTGCTGACTCGACGATGGAAGCAGAGTATATAGCTGCTTGAAATGCCGCAAAAGAAGTAGTCTGGATGAAGAAGTTCCTAACAGAACTTCAGGTGGTTCCTACCATAGTTGATCCAATACCTCTGTATTGCGACAACAACGGAGCTATAGCTTTAGCGAAGGAACCAAGGTCCCATCAGAAGTCCAGACACATCTTGAGGCGGTATCACCTGATCAGGGAGATCATTGATCGTCGGGAGATCGAGGTTCGGAGAGTCGCTACTGAAGAGAACATAGCTGATCCATTCACGAAGGCCCTACCTCAGATTCAGTTCGAGAGGCTACTCGAGATTATCGGTCTTCGATACGCCAGTTTATGGCCCCAGTGCAAGTGGGAGATTGTTAGTGTATATGCCCTAGGGGCCATTATTGTATCATACTAGTTTGTATATTACTTAATGGAAGCTTGGGATATTCACATGTATATAACAGTCTTGCTAAACATGGTAGTATGCTACTTGGTTTTTTCTATCTTAATATGTGAGTATACGTATTGATAGAGCTCTTAGGATCTTAATTGATTACCAGCGTTGTGATGGCAGTCACACTAGTGGGGGCTGGGTAGTCTACAAGCACATCCTTATTCAGGTCCCTGGTCGTAGGATTATCGAGACAGAGCATCGATACTCCGGAGTAGACTGGTGTGTACGCTTCTCATCCCAGTTGGGGAGATGGTCTGTCCCACAGCCATCAGTACGTCGTACTGGAGATAGTATACAGGTGCTCGTTAGGTTACGGGTACACCGAACAGGACTCACAGGGAACTGTTGGTTGGTTTTATACCAGTCGTCAGTGAGCAGTTCCCAGGTGACATGAGTACAGCATAGTCCGCAGACTTGACACTGATACTTCGCCTCGAGTGTGTCCCACTGTTCTTAGATTGCTACCCTACCACGGCTCAAATGAGTCGTGCAAACAGGTAGCAGTTGGGTGCAGTCCCGAGCACTTGGAGGCAGTGGCGGTTAGACATGATTCGTCTCTCCCGGTATTGGGAGTTGATATCGCGCTGTGTCAGAGAGCCATTACGCAAAGTCCCTGGCCAGGGCAAGCGAGATTTGCTGGTAGGTTCCAGTAGTTTCTCAGGGTGTAATGGGCTTCGCTCCGACACGACTTATACCGCTATTAGGGGACTGACGCTTGCCGCCCCCTAGGCCCGATATGCGATAGTCTTGGACGAACGGACCGGACTGTATGGAGATTGTCACAGCAGGCTCAGTAGGAGTTCGGATGGGTTTCCTCATCGGCCTTCTTATCGACAACTACCTAGGGGCCGTTACGTACAGCTAGTGCCGCTTGCGGTCTGTGGTTAAACCCACTGCCAGCGTAGTAGTCGAGTCTCTAGAGTCCCACACAGAGAGTTTCCTACTCCAGGCGAAACGATATAGAGGTCGTATGGTTTTACGACAAAGGGTTTGGACGCATACGTGTGTTTACGCACGTACGACTTTCGGACAGTTTTTACCAGTCGGCTTTGGTTTAAACCAGTTACTGGTATCCGGTTATTGGATTTTTACAGTCTAAAGTTTTTCCGTATTTTTGCGGAAAGGAGGGGCGTTCTCGTAATTGTGCGAGAAGCTTCTAGAAGATGGTGACTAAGGAGGTTTAGGTGTCATATGCATTAATTGGGTTTAGTGAGTCATGAGAGTGATTCATCCATATCATTAATGCACAATATATGCTTAATGAGTCATAGTTATGAATCACCATTAGATATTTATGAAACTTGATTATTCATCATTTGTTTTTCTTTTATTGATGAATTTTAAAGTTTCATATATATTATGATAACTTACTATTCTCACTTGATAATTATATTCACATTCTCTCTCCTCAAGCTCTCTCTCTTCAAACCTTAATCCTCACCTCTCATGTGTTGAGAACAAGGATTAGTTAGACTAAACAATCCATAACCCTCACTCTATCTCATCTATCTTCTTTGATTAGCAATCCAAGAAGGTTAGTTGCCTCAAGTTTAGAGGCTAAGCTTGGAGTTTTGCTCTCGGGTGGATCGTCTACTACAAAGAGAAGGCCGAGGAGGACAAGGAGATCGTAAAGACGAAGGACTTGGTTCGTTAGGTATAATCCCTAACCATAGTAGTTTAGAAATACTATGTGTACGGTTATTTATCTTTTAGCTTCGATTTAAGCGGTTAGTCGATGTTCGTTCACTAAACAAGTTTGTTTTTGAAAATTCCGCCTCCCCACAAGTATTGGGGTGTAGGACATCGACTTACAAATGCCACATGAAACAAAGTGCCCTGCCAAAGGGCAGGGACCACCTCTTAAGTCCGTGGGTCCTACCGTAGAACAATGTGAAATTTTCAGAATACATTCCAAAAGAGAGGACAGATCATAACTATAAATGGAATGATACCATTCGTATAACACATCGGCGTCTTTTAAGTGAAACGACACTGAAGGAGCTTGAGAACTTCGTAGTTAAGCGTGTTCGGGCCAAGGAAATTCTGGGATGGGTGACCTCCTGGGAAGTGGCTCACGGTCGGGTCCGGTTTGCTCCGAAGGACAAAAGCGTGCTGTTTCGGCCAGAGCGGACAATACCGTCTGTGTTGGGGGTGGGGTGTGACAATATGGCAGTTGACATCATATACTTGAGGGGATCCACCTTTGATATGGGATAGAATTCATGCACCAAGGTGTA
The DNA here is from genome assembly GCA_030015575.1 of Agapanthus africanus. NCBI lineage: Eukaryota > Viridiplantae > Streptophyta > Magnoliopsida > Asparagales > Amaryllidaceae > Agapanthus > Agapanthus africanus. The sequence goes on from JASDDO010000004.1 coordinate 55,396,315, forward strand.
GTGTCTAAACTTCGTTATCGCGAAGATCAGTGCCATGCAGTGCTTTTCAATAAGGGTAATTGCTTTCTGCCCTAGAAGAACTCGACTTAGGTATTAGAGAGCTCTTTCATTTCCTTGGTCATTCTCCTGTGCCCACAATGCGTATAAAGAACCTTCAAGGGTCGTTGTATATAAGATAAGGGGAAAGACATAATGGTATCAGAGCTGGTCCCATAATATTAGGTTTGTAGTTCGGGGATGAACCATTGTTCAAAGATGGGAAGGATGTCGGGCCCCGGTCCTTGTTCATGGAATAAAATGCCATACGGAACAAAGTGCCCTGTCAAAGGGCAGGGGCCACCTCTTGAGTCCGTGGGTCTTACCGTAGAACAATGTGGAATTTTCATAATACATTCCAAAAGAGAGGGCAAATCAGAACTATAAATGGAATGATACCACTCCTATAACATAGAGGTGTCTTTTAAGTGAACCGGCACTGAAAGAGCTTGAGAACTTCGTAGTTAAGCGTGTTCGGGCCAAGGAAATTCTGGGATAGGTGACCTCCTGGGAAGTGGCTCCTAGTCGGGTCCAGTTTGCTCCGAAAGACAAAAGCGTGTTGTTTCGGCCAGAGAGGACAATACTGTCTGTGTTGGGGGTGGGGTGTGACAGTATGGCCTTTGACATCATATACTTGAGGGGATCCACCTTTTATATGAGATGGGCTTCATGCACCAAGGCATAGTGTCTAAACTTCGTTATCGTGAAGATCAGTGCTAGGCAGTGCTTTTCAATAAGGGTAATTGCTTTCTGCCCCGAGAAGAACTCGACTTAGGTATTATAGAGCTCTTTCTTTTCCCTGGTCGTTCTCCTGTGCCCACGGTGCGTTGTTCATACCATAATATTGCATTATTATATTCCCCATTCTTATGTATTTTACCGATAAACAGGTGCTTTTGACCCATGTCTGCTACATAGTACAGGTTACAGGTTCTTGGATCTAAAACAGTGAAAAAGATAAAAGACGATGCAAAAGTAGGACTACAACCAACAAATAGAAGGATCTTGATCAAGCCTACACAAAGATTAGTTCACAAAGTACAAGGCAACGCAAGGTCCAAGATCTAGAAGCAACGGTAAAAGTCCACTGCAATTGTTCACTGGGAGATCTGGAAGAAACCTAGAAACTGAAAAAAATTCTCCTGCAGTGTTATTTCCTTTTTGCAATTTCGGGTTAATATAAATTAAAAAAAATCATAAAAACTGAAATATCAAAAAAAATATATAAAAATTTATCCTCTTTGTATTTTGTGAAGGGTATTTTTGTTTGAATTTTACAGGATCTACAATCGATCGACGGATCTGGAAAAATCCAGAGTGCGAAACAGAAAACGGGAGATCAGAACAGACAGAGATTTCAAAAACAGAACAAAAAAAAAAATCTTGAGACGCGAGCCGCCCAGTACACCGCGATTCCGCGGCCTAAATTGCTTCCTGCCGCGCATCCGCAGTCCGCTGGTGGAGTCTCGAGATCTGGACCGTACGGACCGCCGCCCTTCCACCGCGCCAACCCCTTTCCGACCGCGGAACCGCCGCGCCGTAGACGAGTCGTTACATGGAAAAATCTCTATGAGCTGTTTTTCTCTCCTCTGCAACCTAAAATATATTTTCTGTAAAAATCTCCTGCAGGATTCTTTGCGCTTTAAAAATCTTCCCCCTTCCAAATAACAAATCTTATGCAGGATTCTTTGCACCGCGTTTAAAATAAAAATTGATTGCAAATGATCTTTTCTGTTTTGCATACCTTTAATATTTTTTGCAAAGAGTTCCAAATTAAGAGTAAAAGGAAAAAAGAATTTTTTTTTATAAAAGACTTGCAAATTTTGTCGCTAAGAAATCCGTGCACCACCTACCTTCTTTCTTTTCTCCTTCTTACATCATGGGTACCCCACATCATAAATCTCTGGCCGAACTTTGGTATCCTGAACCTAATTTTGCCTCGTACGTCAATTGTTTCGGTCGATTTAAGGACGATCCCTCCATGCCCAAAATTTCTTTGAAAGATCAAATAGAAACGTCTAGGAGAAACAGTTCGACGTTGCAACCCACTTTGTGTCAACCATGTCAACCTTCACCACCTTCATACGTTGATACCACTTTTTCCAGTCCTGTTTTAACTCCTAAACTGATGTCTATTGCTGAGCATATTGCACAATCTCGTAGCCGATCTTTCACTCCTCTCCACACATCCAGTTCTAGGGATTAACAAGTCCATTCACCTTTTTATACAAATGTTGATCCTACTCCTATCCAACCATTCAATTCCTACCAGTCCTACCCGACTTTCCCACCTTCACTAGACATTGCTTCTACACAGCCATTTGGGAGTTTCACGTATCCAAACAATTTCGAATCTTTTACCGAAACCCTTTCACAACCCATGTCTAGTGTGGAACAGTCGTTGGAATCTTATATTTTAGCAACAAACAAAATGATGAGGAATGTGGATGAGTCCATATCCGCCCTTATACAACCTAGTGAACCGGTAGCTAGTTTTCAACTAGCTCCAAAAACTCCAATGTATGAGGAGGCGGTTGGACAGAGTGAGAATTTGAGAGGTGAGAGTGAATTCTACACACTTCAAAATCAAACCTACCCATCACCAATTGAATCCCACAACTCCGGTTTTGAATATCTATCAAGTGTACCAAATGATTCATCGGTTGAAAATAAAATATTTAATGAGTTGTGCGACTTTGTAGTGCTTGATTTGCCAGATTGTGAAGAGTCTCTTTCGAGTGAAACCACACCTAATCCTTTCGAACTTTACACCTCCACTCTAGAACCTGAATTGATAAATATTCATGCTTTTGATGAGGTGTCAGAAAAAATTAATTTTCTCTTGATTGAGGATATAGACGCCGGGAATATTTTGGATGATGAACCCGTAGATTTGACTGAAATTTTATCTCCAACTCATCATCCCGAGTCATTAAATGTTTCTCCCAAACCTCATATGCGTCTTGATTTTGATGATAATGGCATGGATAAGCTAAATTTTGAGGAGAATTATGAGGATAGTATTGAGGAAAGTATTGAGGATAATATTGAGGTTGAACCATTTTTGTTTGATGTGTCGGATTTTCCAATTCATCCTCCTGAACCTTTAACTGTTACACTTCCTAAATCACCCTCCCTCCTTTCCATCATTCCGACCACGCAAAAGATCACGCTTGAAGACTGTGAGCTTGAAAAATTTCTCTTTGAATCTAACACAGTTCTCATAAACGATAATGATTACGAGTGTTTCACTTTTTCGGACGATGTTGAAAACTCACCTCCCGAGTTTGAGTCCTTTGAATTTTCAGATGAGTTAGTTGAACTATCAGACTCGGTTGCTTACAGTCATTTCGAACCATTGATGGAATCCTTCAAGTTCGAGACAGATTACTTATATGAGAATAAGACTATCCCTAAATCACTCCCTTTCGTCCTTCCTATCGTTTCGACCAAGCAAGATTCCGTCGTGTTTCCACTTTCAAAGGAGGGTTTATCAAGTTCGACGTACCCATGTTTTCTTGCGACTCTTGAGGGATTTGACCCCATTTCTCGACAGTTTGATAGATTAGCACAATCGCTTTTAACACATCGGTCATCACAAATTGTGCTAATTTATTCACTCGATTTACACCCTCAGATCGTACTCCACTTCTTTCTCTTTTCCGCCATTCTTCTCATCCACCGAGACCATATTCCGTTTCTATCTCCACGCGGTCTCATGTGCGTCTCATTTCTTTTCTTTACACTCTATTCTTTCACCAACCCCACCATTATCACGATAGAATTTTTGAATGGTTGGTGCTAACTTTTGGTCTGTGTAAGGCCTTATATAGTTTGATTTTTCTCCTCCCTAACTCTGAACTTTAACGCTTAAAACAGTGGAAACACTGTTTCACTTAAGTTTTGGGGGAACCTTGTTGTATATTATTTTGTTTTTTCTTTTAACAATAAATTTTTTTTTTGCAAATAAATAAACAGGGGAGTGCCGACATTTTGACCCTCTTGGTGTGGCATGACAGTGAGGACACTGTCAAATTTAAGTTTGGGGGTATGCTCGGTAAGCCTTCTTCCTTCGCATTCATGTGTATATTCTTGCATTTGCATACTTATTTTAAAACCCAAAAAAATTGAAAAATTTCAAAAATTATAAAAATTAAAGTATTCAATTTTGGCCATATTTGACTTGAGTTTGACAAAAAGGTTAACTAGTTAGGAACAACTAGATCCTAGACTTAGTAAATTAAAAACCCTAAAAATAACCTTTCTCAAAATTTAACGGTAGAAAGTATATGTTTTTGTAGTTTATTTAGAAATAGGCAAATTTTGAGTTCACTTCTTGGGCTAAGTTAAAAAAAGGGAAGAGTATTGATGTTTTTATTAAAGTATATGTTTGAAAAATAATTCCTAGCTTAAGTCTAAATATTGAAAATATATACCCTACAAATTGCACAAACACGCACCTTGAAACTTGGAATAGTAGAAGAGACCTTGAAATGCTCTTGTCTAAAGTCCTTAGTACGAAGAAAATAAAATAAAAAAAATTCAAGTGTGAATAAAGAGATAATAAAAAAATGAACACTGGTTTTTGTGATTACTTCAGGCTGCAAAAATAGAAAAAATATTTAGCGAGGGTGCTTCATCACCTAGTGCCTTAGACTAACTGGTTTGGGAGTCACTGGTAAAGCCTTAGGCGTTGCAAGACTATGAATTACGTTTTAATGTGCAAACACATCTTGTAATCGGTTGTTGGTACCTCAAGTAGTATTAATGATCGCATGAAGGATGTGTGAGCGAAATTCGTCTAAAATTTCACCAATTAAGAAGTGCTTTGGACAACGGACAAGAATATGATTGCTTGATTTGAATTTCCAAGTGTAGGGGTGATATATACACACGTAGGGGTATGTGATTAGGGTTTAGATAAGAGATAGGAATGAAGAATAGGACTTGTATCTTTAATAGAGATGATAAAAATTCCTAAGTTGAGATAGAACCCTAGAAGGAAAACTTAAAAGATGCCGAAAGCTAAGTAGGTCTGCAGAACATATATAATCTTAAGTTAAATGATAAGGAAGCGTGAAGAATATGGGTGGATGATTTATGAGTCGAAGATAATAGAATTCCTTTTTAGAAAACCTAATTGGAGAATAAAAGTCAATGGACAAAACTGATAGGATTTTGTGGGTAGTATCCGCTGAAAACCCTCAGGAGACAACACTCCTCCTACTAGGGACACCTAGAGGTTTAATGGCTTGTTGCACGCGCTCAGTGCAATCGCGATTCCCTGCGAAAGTGAGGTTAGGTTTTTTGTCGAGAATAAAAATAAGTTTGCTCGAGGACGAGCAAAAGATAAGTTTGGGGGTATTTGTTCATACCATAATATTGCATTATTATATTCCCCATTCTTATGTTTTTTACATATAAACAGGTGCTTTTGATCCATGTCTGCTACATAGTACAGGTTACAGGTTCTTGGATCTAAAACAGTGAAAAAGATAAAAGACGGTGCAAAAGTAGGACTACAACCAACAAATAGCAGGATCTTTATCAAGCCTACACAAAGATCAGTTCATAAAGTACAAGGCAACGCAAGGTCCAAGATCTAAAAGCAACGGTAAAAGTCCACTGCAATTGTTCACTGGGAGATCTGTAAGAAACCTAGAAACCAAGTTCATAAAAGTACTGAAGAAATAGGAAGACAAGAATGACCAGAAGCTACACAAGAAACTGCAAAGACCAGTTCCCCTTTTTGGCCGCGGAACCGCGGCCAAAACCAGGCTGCGGTCGCGGTTCCGCGGCAAGGTTAAGCAGACAGAGACAGAAAATTTTACCATAATTCTTGGCGGCTTTGACCGATCTTCCTAGGGGTATTTTGGTAAATGCAAACATGCGACAATTGTAAACCTAGGGTTTTCTATGTCCTATAAATAGAAGCCCAATTCCTTGTATTAGGCTATGCCTCCCTTCATTAATAAAATTCAGATTTCTTTTGGAGAGCATCAAATTGTAAGTTCTTTATTTTCTGCCCTAGGTTAAATTTCTATTCTTGCCCTAGATAAATTTAATTCCTTGCCCTAGTTAAATCTTTTATTCTCTGCCCTAGATAAATGTTCTTCAATTCCCTAATGAGTGAGTAGTCTCCTCGCTTGTTAGGGTTAGATTTGGGAAAGGTTTGAGAGATGAAGATCTCTCACCCCTTTCTTGCCCATCACATATAATTAATAGGACTTCATGCATACATGCACATACCGCTCCCTACGGCACCCTATCCTACGAGGTAGAGGTGATACCGTAGTATAAAGGCCCGGCTATGATTGTTTTCCATGGAGGTTAGGGTAAGGATTGATAAAGGAAAGACAAGAAGCTAGAGGAAGAAACATCTTCCCGATGGTTCTAATCCCTTTTATTAATAATTACCATAACTCCTAATAGATCTTAATATGGGTATAGAAAGCGTTGAGATTTATTGACTTTCCAAACTTAACCTAAACCTAAACCTAGCAAGATTTAGATTTAGATTAATTTAGTTTTTAGATTAAATCAATCCGGCTCCCATTGGAATTAACTCGTAAGAGCGATTAGGAAATTCACAACATCCCTGTGGACCGACCCGTACTCACCGGCTAGCTATCAAGCGACGCCGTTCTTGATTGCGGTTACTAGATATTTTTGAGATGAATCATGCGTATAAAGAACCTTCAAGGGCTGTTGTATATAAGATAAGGGGGTTTCCCTTAACCAGAACAGACAATATCGGCGGATTTTGCAATTATTTGATTTTATCTAATGCTTTTTGGCATTTCTGATCCCATACGAATCAGGTTCCCTACTTTATCAGATGACTATAGGGACGTCATTTTCCCGAGAGGTTGGCTATGAACCATCGAATATATGCGAGCTTTCCTTGGAGAGACCGCAGTTGTTTGAGAGTTCTTGGCAGGGGTATTTCCATAATTGCCCTGATTTTTGAGGGATCGATTTTGATGCCCCGGTGGTCGATGATGAAGCATAGGAATTTGCCCGATGAGACTCCAAACACACACTTTAAAGGGTTCATCTTCAGATTATATTTTCGGAGCCGCTCGAACACGATCTTTAAATGCTCCCAGTGCTCCCCATGAGATTTTCTTTTGACCACGAGGTCGTCGATGTAACATTTGATGATCTCGTGTATGAGGTCATCGAATATTTTCATCATGTCCCTTTGGTAGGTTTCTCTGGCGTTCTTCAAACCGAAGGGCATCACCTTGTAGAAAAATAAGCCCAACGGAGTGCAGAATGCTGTATACTTTTGGTCTTCAGGATCCATCTTTATCTTGTTGTACCCCAAAGATCCATCCATAAAAGAGAAGATTTCGTGAGTGGAGATGTTATCGATCATCTGCTCGGTAACTGGCACTGGGAAGTTATCTTTCGGGCACGCCTTGTTGAGATCCCGAAAGTCTACGTAGATCTGAACTGTCCTATTCTTCTTCATCACCAGAACGATGTTGGCAATCCATTTGGGATATTGGATTTCCTGGATAAATCTGGAGTCGATTAACATTTTGACTTCGGCGTTGATACTCATCTCGAGTTCAAGCCGCATTCTTCTTGGCGTTTGCTTGACCGGCTTTTTCTCTGGAGATATGGCCAGCTTGTGTACCGCTATGTTTGGATCCAAACTCGGCATCTCGGAGTAATTCCATGCGAAGAAATCTTTGTACTTCACGATAATCTCTTTTAAATAGGCTATATGTTTTTCGGATAGAAGCTCACTAACGAATGTTGGTCTCGGACCATCCTCCGTTCCCAAGTCAATTTTCCTTAGGTTGTCCGCCGTGACATGTATTCCATCTTCCAGCTCTTTTGGTGCCGGTGGAAATTCTAAAATCTCCTCGCCATTATATTCATTTGTGAAGCATTTGAAGAGGTCAATCATATTTTCATCCTCTCCCTCTTTTGAGAGTCTTACATGTGGCAGGTATGAGTTCGCTTCTGTTTCTTTGGTCGAGCAGGTCCCAATCTGATGGCATAAGTTTTCTTTGGCTTGTGCTTTTGTGACGGGCTTATCCTCCAGCTATCGGACATCATGAACCTGCCTTGTTGATATTGGTTTTCCACCCAATTCTCGAATGTGAAACAGTCTTCCAGTGGGTGACTTATTACTCGATGGTAGGAGCAATAATCCGAATGATTGGCTTCATTTACTTGCCCGAGGTGCCGGGACTCCGAAAGTGTGATCATCTGGTGCGTCATAAAAAGGCTTAATATCTTCTCCGTCTTGTCTCGAGGAACTCTGACCCATCTTCTTTATGAGGGACGGGCTCCAACGGAACTTTTCTCGATTGAAAGGCATCTTGGGCTTGCCTTGTTGTCTTTGAATGTCACTTGTGATCATTGCCTTATTCTTATCTCCACTTTGGGATTTTCCTTCTTCATAGGAGTACACAGGGGGCTGTGGATGAAGAGTATCATAATCTACTTCATTCACTGAATGCTTGCTAAGACGTTGTTTCTTGGCCCTTTCATATATGGCCATTTCACGGCTTCGGTTGTCCCGGCTTGCTTGACAAGCTTTTTTTATTATCCTATCAATCCGATCTTTGAGTGATGTACTTGGAGTTCTTTAAGTGAGCCTTTCCTCCCATCCGGCGGCATGGTTTCTTGGGGAAGCATCTTCTTCTTCGTTCGAGCTGTTTACAGCATGGCAGTTGTAAATTTGCTCCTGCTTTTTGGACTGAATATATTTTAGCCTGATTGTATCCATTTTCCCATCAGGATTCTTTCGTTGAGCCCCGGGTACATCTTAAATCCTTTTATAAAATTAGGCTTGTCGGATTGTTTGTTCCAAAGGTATACCTTGAAGCTTTTGTAGGATATATGTATACCCTAGTGGCAATTATTTGTAATGGATGCTATGTATACACACACACACACACATATACATGACAATTGTAGGATATATGTATGCCCTAGAGGCCATTATTTGTAATGGATGCTATGGACACACACACACAAATATACATACATGACAATCTTGCTCGAAATGATAGTATGCTATCTGGTTTGCTTTTATCTTAACTTGTGAGTATGTTTTACTAGTTATTACGTATTGCTTATACATGTTGATAAAGCCCGTAGGATGTGCTTGACTACCAGCGTTGTGATGGCGATCATACTTGTGGGGGCTGAATAGTCTATAAGCACATCCTTAAAGTATCCATAGTCATAAGAATGTTGAGACAGGGCATCGATATTACAGAGTAGACTGGTGTATACGTTTCTAGACCCCGACGAGGGGCAATGGTTAGTCCCATAGCCATTTGTTACGTCCCGCTTTCCGGTGTACGAGGAAGTAGACATGGCGGGCCGCGACGTATTTACTCATAAGTAAACACATCAAGCTAAATATGCAATATAAATTTAAAACACAAGAATGACAAGAGATGTAATAAAACAACAACTTTTTATGGATATTCATTCTTTACATATAACTGAAAAGTAAAGTACAATAATAGGAAGCGATGTCTAAACAATGGCATATGAACTGGAATAAGTACAAGTGAAAGCTAAAAGTCATGTTGCTCAGTGAACTGCTCCAAATCGTCCTGGCTAGGCTCGGTCTCCTGAGAGTCGGGTCTTTTTGAAGAACATTCCAAAGAAAGAAGAGAAAGGAATGTATACGTTTCTAGACCCCGACGAGGGGCAATGGTTAGTCCCATAGCCATTTGTTACGCCCCGCTTCCCGGTGTACGGGAAAGTAGACATGGCAGGCCGCGACGTATTTACTCATAAGTAAAGACATCAAGCTAAATAGGCAATATAAATGTAAAACACAAGAATGACAAGAGATGTAATAAAACAACAACTTTTTATTGATATTCATTCTTTACATATAACTGAAAAGTAAAGTACAATAATAGGAAGCGATGCCTAAACAATGGCATATGAACTGGAATAAGTACAAGTGAAAGCTAAAAGTCATGTTGCTCAGTGAACTGCTCCAAATCGTCCTGGCTGGGCTCGGTCTCCTGAGAGTCGGGTCTTTTTGAAGAACATTCCAAAGAAAGAAGAGAAAGGAATGTCGTCAGCGAACTAGCGCTCGATAAGTCCCAATAGATAGAAAGGAATAGACAGGTAAAGAGAATAGAATTGGTAAAGTATGTGTTTGTTATGCTAACGTAGTTGTTTGTAGCTTGGTACAGAATATGCCATTGTATACGAGAGGAGTCCAACTTTTCCCATGGACTATGGTAACCCATAGTACAAGGCGCCGTCAAAACCTACGGGACAACGGCACAGGATGTTCATGTAAGCGTGTTTTAGTGACCATCATCGTGTTACTTTAACACGTTTCGTACCAATCTACCCCGTTAAAAAACCCTGTAGTGTATATTAAATTGATTGTATTGATTGGTAGTTATCATACTTGCCGAGACCATGGTATAAGTTGTTCATGTAAACTGATTCAGGATGTAAACGGTAGTCATGTAGTCAAGTTCAAGATATAGCCATGGTTCGGTCAAGTCAAGTCATGTTGCATGTTTGATATTGTTTTAGTATTCATATTTAGATTGTTGTTGACTTATATTCATATTGAATTGGATTGAGATTAGACTGAGACTCAGATTGAGTCAAACACTTTATAACTGATTTGGATCCTGATTAGATTTAGGAGTTATCGAGACGGCAGGATTTGTGTCTTTTTCCAAGACAATTACCATTGATAACCTCGTTTTAGTTTTCTATCTTAAATAGGCAAGCACCCACTTTCTTCGGCTCCCTGAAGCTCAAGAGAATTAGTTCCGCTTAAACCTATATAAATAAGGGCCTTTAATGTAATTTTATCTAACTCAAAGGGTTTTATGAAAAATATTTTATAGTATACTTTCAAAATAAACCTTAAGTATTTATTTATCATATTTAGGGTTTTCATGGATGTAACTTTTAAAAGGTGAGTATTCTAGTGAATATATAGACCTAGCTTGAATAGTTCAAGGTATTTTAGTATAAAGTTAGACTTGTATTGATTCTTGATAGTATTTTCATGAAACTTGTAATTCTATTATTTTTTTAGAAAACGTGGAATTTAATAATATCTTAAAAATATATGGTTTGATAATATTTATATAATTATTAAAAATAAGTTTTTATTATTAAATAGAAATCCTCGTTTTTCTTAAAAATTGTATAAAAATTCCATCGAGATCGTATGCTCCATGAGGAATTTTACATCTCACTCTACTAGTCCCGAGAATGTGCGATAATCCGCACCATCCCGACCGGGTTTCCCAAAATGGGTTTTAGAGGCATAATCCTAAAGAATTAATTAACACAATTTAAAGAACTCTACGTTTTTAATAGTTTAAGGTATTTTGATGAAAAGTCGTATTTTGCCACAAAAGTCATGTTTCAAGTAAATCGTGCTATATCAATATGTGTGTATGTGAGAGGTAGGTCATTACCTCGTGAGTTTTTCTAAAGGTATGCTAAACTAAATAGTTAAAAGATGTCATATGTAACTTCATGGTATTTAAACGTAAAAGCATAACTAAAGTTATTTAACATGGTATTTTAAGGTGAAAATTGTTCTAATTATTTATTTCATGATTAATAATCAAGGTATAGTGATATGGATGAGTGATTCTTAAGAAAAATTCTAATTTTAAAGATTATAGAATCAGATATCGGTATAGCTCCACTTACCGACAAGTTTTGAAAAGAAAAGTTTTTATGGTAGAAAGAGAAGAGGGGAGGTGGAACTTACTTGCTAAAAGGTTAGAGAGGAGGTAGAGGAAGAGAATAGTAGTTTCGTGGAGTCACGGAATCGCCGGAATCTTCTCGAATCCTTGCTGGAATTTGACATTGAGCTAACTCCATCTGTACTCTTCTTGAACTTGAGAATTTTAAAGAATTTTGGAAATAGATTTCAGAATGAAGAGGGCTAGGGTATAGTGTTGTATTTATAGGATGGAATTAGGGTTTTGGAATTGAAGAAAGAATTAAAAATGCATTAAAATTTGAATTTAAAACTTCGTTTTAATTCTTTGGATAATTTCAGGGAAAACAAACAGAACAGGGGTAGTGGGGTAGGGCAAGGGGTGTTGTAGGCAAACACGTAGGACTATCCCCTACGGACGGTCGGCGTCGCCGGTCCAATTTGTGCTAGGGCCGGTGGATCTTTGCCAAGTGTCCTCGGCTATGTACACAACATTTTACACATGTTTATTTTATCTGACTTTTCATTTTTACGTGTATAGCACGTGTAAAATTTTGGGCTTTCAAAAAGTTTAAAATAAAAATTCAGAAAAATATGTGGCTGATGGGATTCGAACACAGGGGCTACATCACAGCAGTGCAAGGCTTTACCAATGAGTTACAAGTGCTTTCTTGCTGTTCTTAAACAAGAATAACCTTTAAATTGTGCTCAGGCTTGAAACTCCTTTCTGTACTTTAAGAAGAAAAATTTTTGTACAGAAAAATTTGGGTCGTTACACCATTGGTGTGTTTCACTTATGATTGTATACAGGTACTCACTGAGGGTGGGTACACTGGACGAACTCTCTGGGAACTGCTGGATGGTATTATACCAAGCGTCAAATGGCAGTCCTCATGTAGCATGTGTACAGGTAATCTGTAGACCTGGGATCATCATTTTTCTCGTGTGAGTTCCTACTATGCTTTGATTACTATCCTACCACGGCTCAAAAGAGTCGTGCAAATAGGTTTTAGTTGGGTACAGTCCCGAGCCACATGGAGGCAGTAAGTGATTGTTAGGGATGCGTCTCTCCCGGTATAGGGAGTCGATGTTGCACTGTGTTTGGTTGGTCAACACCATAAGTTCTTGACAAGGGAATTTGAGAATTACTGATAGTTAGATCAGTAGTTTCTCGGATGGTCTTGAGCTACACCAACACGACTTATCAGGTTGGTAGGGTATGACGTTAACCACCCCTAGACCCGGTATGCAATACTCTTAGACGAATAGACCGGACTGTATGGATATTGTCACGGTTAGGCTTCGTAGGGGTTTAGATGAGTTTGCTTGTCGGCCTGCTTTTCCATAGGTATCTGGGTAACCATTAAGTACAGCTAGTACCACTGACGTGCTTGTGGTTAAATCTATTACCAGTGTACTGTCGAGTCTTTAGAGTACCACACAAAGGGTTTCCCTGGTTCAGGAGAAAAGATATGGAGGCCGTATGTTTATACGTGCAGGGTTCTAGTTAATTACGTATACTAGTTGCACAGAATTTAATTGGACGGATTATAATAGTAGTGGGCTTAGGATTAAGCCAGTTCGTTAAAGAAGATATTGATTTAATACTAGTATTATATTAGTAGTATTATTCTTTCTCTTGGGTATTCGTATTTGATACGAATATGGGTAAGTATATACGGTAGAAAGTATTTTTTATTTATACAAAATACCATGTAGATGAAACACCTCATTTTGTATTAACCATTAATTTTGAAATTTGAAAATTAGGTAGAGGGTTATGTTGCAAACGAGCATGGAGTGAAGCCTAGCCAAATGGATTTTTAATTTATTTGGTTTTACGATTGAAGTATGGTGCCCATTTTTAATTGTGAAAATGATTTCACAAAACTAAAATGGTTATGAGTTTTTTCACACAACCTTCCTTCATTTTCTTTTGCTCATTCTCTCTCCTCTCTTCTTCCTCAATTGCAACGACTCTGAAATTTCTGTACAGAAATTTGTTATTATTATAAAGAAAAGGGTATTACTGCCTGTGTAAGAGTTAAAAGTTATTTTTGTTAAATAAAAGCAAGAAGCAACTTGTAGCTTACCAGAAAAGCCTCTGCATTGTTGTGACATAGCCTGTGTATTCGATTCCCATCAGATCCAATTATTTTTAGGATTTTTCTTTTTAATTTTTCGGAAGCCCAAGAGTTGCATGTGCAATACACGGAGAAACGAAAAGTTTCAGAAAAATCAAACAGGCGCAATAAGGTGTACACACCCAACTTGACACGTGGCACAAATCTCGAGAATGATCACCAAGATCTGCCTGCCCATTCTTGGCTTTGGGCCGGCGCCGACGGTTGATGTAGCCCTAAATCCCTCTGTGCTTTGCACACTTGACTTTTCGACTCCCCTCAATTCCCCTGCACTGTTTGATTTTCCTGCAATCAAACAGAGACCCTTCAATTCACCATTTAACACTATTTAAATTCTTTTAATCAACATTTTGAATTCCAAAACCCTAATTCTTCACTATAAATACCATCCCATGCCCTAGCTCTCCCCCATTCTGAAATTTCTATCAAAAATTCTCTCAAATTCTCCAAGTATCAAGTGGAGTTAAGCACCCAAGTAGAGTAGCAAGCCAAATTCGATGACCGGAGCATCTCCGACAAAACAATGACACCCGAAGGTTTATTCTCCCTCTTGTTAACCATATAATCTCATAAGTCCTTCTTCTCTCTTCTTCTTTCATCTCAAAACCATCTTCTAAAAACATATCGGAAAAATGGAGTTAACTCTGATATGTGTAGTTTTAACCTTTGTACTCCTCTTACTAAAGAAAAATAGGTCAAAATAACTTTCTCACACTACTTGTAACTTGGTTTACAATCATTTAAATTTGAGTTTAATCAAATGTTTCATGTGAAACTATCATAAAACGAACTTTTCATTAAAATGCCATGAACTTTAGTATAACCCTTTTTAATAATTGTTAAAAAGATACCTTTAGAAAAATTTCACGGGGTAACGACCTACCCCACATGCACACTATGGTTTCATAGAACAGTACTCTAAACATAAAGCTAATTTAAAGAATATCTTTTACATTAAAATACCACACCTTTACAAAACGGCTTTCTTTTAATCAGTATTTTGAAATCCTTGGAAATTACGCCTCTACAACCCTCATTAGAGGACCCGCTAATGGATGATGCGGATTATTGCATATCTTTGGGATAGTAAAGAGAGATGCAGAACTCCTCACGGAGTATTCGATCTCGAAAGGAAATAAAAAAAATACGGTTTTTAAGAAATGCGACTTTTCTAAACAAAAATATTTTTTTTAAAAATTATATAAAACTATGAATTCGTATTTTCAATAAAAACATATTATGAACCCATATTTTTAAATGAAAGATTAATTTTTTTTTTATAAAATACCAACAAGTTTTCAAAAGAGCTAGTTTTTGATAAAAATACCATAAAAATTTAAAAACTAGGTTTTTATCACTAAAATACCATAACAATTAAAATACATGTTTATAAAAACCCTAAATATTACAAATCACCTTCGAGATTTATTTTTAAACTATATTAAAATATTTTTCATAAAACCCCCTTGAGATATGCAAACAATATTTTAAGGACTCTAGAATTAATATAGATTTAAGCGGTATCATTTCTCTTGAGCCCCAGGGAGCCGGAGAAATTGAGTGCTTGTCTATTCAGGTTAGATAACTTAATGGAGTTATCAATGACAATTGTCTTGGAAAAAGACACAAACTTGCCGTTCATGTGCAACAATTGCCGATTTCTTCCGAACATAGGATTTTTAACGGTTTAAATCAATTCCTATGAAAAAAGACGTGAACTCGAATCCAAACTCGAATCTAAACTTGAACATAAACTCGAACTCTAACCTAACTCGAATCTAAACTCGAATATGAACTCGAACCCAAACTACTCAAACTAATTTGAATCGAACTAAGATTACAATTATCATGACTCGCATACTACTCGACCCACTCAACTACATTCTACACCTTTTGCAATCTATGGTTTCGATCAAGAAATATTAATCAATCAATCAAATCAATTAAGTATACTACACAGTTATAATATATTATACTCGGGGTGTTTGGGATAGTTTCTTGTGTGAATCCAACGGAGCTTCAAGAGTCACGTATTAAACTCTTTTTTATTTTACTCGAATATCAGTCTGGTTGACTCATCCATAGCCTAGAGCCCCGATACTAACACATGAAATGAGCCCATGTTTCCTTACTCCTGGGGCCACACTCTTAAGCTCATGAATACTTCTACGGCTGCGTTGACATTCACACTTGGAACTTAACGTTAATATAGTGACCATATAGAGGCCTACAGAATATATTTACCCATGATCATGTACTCTTACTCATCATCTAAATATTCTACAATTGTCATTTTTTTACTTTTACCTATCTTTAGGACTTACCGAGCGCTAGTTCGCTGACAGGCATTCCACCCACTTTTCTTCTTTTGGAATGTTCGTCAGATACGGTCGAGACAGAGGAAGTGGAAGCCACAGAGGAGGACTACAACCAGATCACTGCCCAGGGCTAGCTTAGCTTCACTTTTTCTTCAGTTTATGTATACTATTTGTTTAGGCATTTTCCTTATTGTATTTACTTTCCAGCATAAACTCATGTATTTGTAAATATTGGAAGTTGAATATAAATGAAGATGCTTGTTGAAAATTTTTACAATCTCCATTTATTCTTGTATTGTGTACGCTTAGTATATTTATTTAAGGAATGGCCTTCTCTAGATAAATATGCCGCGGGCTTGCCACATTACCGTTTCCGTCTACTGGGAAGCGGGGCATGACAGGTTTTGTTGGTGGCTTATGCAGGCCATTTCTGCATGAAGTCATAAACAATATACCAAAAGAATTAATGAATTCAACAAACATTTACAATCCTTGCATTTCAAATTCTTTGAATCTATACTAACCTATTTTTTATATCAAGGTGATGGAATCTCCGAACAATACCAGCACAAACGTCAATGGCAATACTCCACCGCCTACACCACCACCACCACCACCACCTACTGTTGCAGCTCCTATCAATGAGCAAACGGTACTGCTTGAGGCTATAAAGAGCCTATTAGAGGGTCAGCAGCAGGAGACTGCTATCCTTATGAACCGCCCCGAGGCGGAAGCACCTGGAGTCAAACAGTTTCGGGCCTTACACCCAAAGAACTTCTCGGGTACAGAGAGTCCTCTTGAAGCAGAAGAATTGGCTCAAGCGATCGAGGATAACCTAGCAGCAGCTCAAGTGCCGGATATTTCCTGGGTGAGAGTTGCTAAGTTGCAACTGACCGATAACTCCAGGGTATGGTGGAAGGCTGAGGAAAGCCGTCTCGCACAACAGATAGAATGGAAAACGTTCCGAGACCTCTTCGACTCCAAGTACTTCCCAGAGACTGCCCGCTTTGACATGGAGCAGCAATTTATCCATTTACAGCAAGGCTCGATGTGGGTCAAGTCGGTAGATGAATATGATGCTAAGCTTACCATGCTCAGCAGGTACGCTACATATCTTATTCCCACTGCTGAGATTCGGGCACGACGATTACAGCAAGTGTTGGACCCTGAAATCCAAGATTCACTCGCTACAAAGGATTTCCCAACCCATGAACTTGCTTTGAAGGTTGCCCGACGCTATGAAGTAGTTGGGAAGAAGAAGGGCAGGCCGCAGATTGCCGGTGTGAAACGCCATGTGGACCAGATCACCGGAGGGGCCTCTTCCAGGCTAGTTTTTAACGGACCATCTCGAAGGCCAGTAGGTTCGTTTTCCAACAGCAGATCAGACTATTGCATCTACTGCAAAAGAACATGGTATCTTGTGAAGAACTGTCGCAGGGCGTACAACTTGTGCCTGATCTGTGGGTCTTCTGCTCACGCCATTGAAGCATTCCCCCAGAACCGAGGACCCAACATCCCTCCAGCTAGACCGACGATCCATGCTCCTCCTACCCAGTTGGCTCTATCAGCTCCAACTCCCCGCACCCAGACCACTTAACCTCAACGCCAAGTGTTTAACCAGACACAGAGGAAAGAACCGTGATGCCAAGCATTGACTATGTCGGTCGAAGAGGCCGAAACTACGGGTCAGGTTAGCACTGGTAAATTTCTTCCCTATTCTCTTTCAAAACCATTCACATCATAGTCATCTTATATTTGTTATACCTAAACCTATCCCACGCGGCTTAGGTAAAATCTTAGTAGCCTCCCTACCTGCACGCACGCTCTTCAACACCAGGCATCACATTGCTTTATGTCGCAACGGTTCGTCCAAACTCATGCGATCCCAGTTAAACCGCTCGTATCCAGCTGGAATGTCAGTTCAGGGAACGACATTCTAAAAGCAACTTTGGGATACGATATGTGTCCAGTGGTCGTCTGGAGTCGAGAATTTTATGCGGACTTCAAAGTGCTGGACGTACCAAATTTCGACGTAGTTTTGGGAATGGACTGGCTGGGAACTTTCTTCCCTACCATCGACTGTCGCCAAATGAGGGTAGTGTTCGAAATATCAGATCATCCAGTGTTCTACTTCAAAAGTGGAGACCGAACCTTGGAACCTAGTGTCTACCGAGAAAAACCAAAGAATATTATGTCTTTTCGATCAGTTAAGTAGATCTTATGTCTTTTCAAAGCTTTATCTTTATTCGGGTTACCATCAGGTGAAGGTCAAGGAGTCCGATATTCCGAAGATGGCGTTTAGGACTCGTTATGGCCATTATGAATATCTCGTAATGCTATTTGGAGTGACCAATGAACCTACCATCTTTATAAACCCGATAAACCAAGTTTTCCGAGAGTACCTAGACATGTTTGTTGTTATATTCATCGACGACATCCTGGTGTATTCAAAAGATCAGAAAGAACACACTGAGCACTTACGGATTGTCCTGAAGAAATTAAGACAACATTAGCTCTACGCCAAGTACAGCAAGTGTGAGTTTTGGCTAGATCAAGTCAAATTTCTCGGACATATCGTTTCAGGCGAAGGAATCTCTGTAGATCCAGCTAAGGTGTCAGCTGTCAGTGAGTGGCTGACACCAAAGACGGTGAAAAATATACGAAGTTTCTTAGGCTTAGCAGAATGCTACCGACGATTCATCAAGGGATTCTCAAAAATCGCAGCACCCATGACCAAGCTCACATGTAAAGATGAAGCATTCGTGTGGTCAGAAGCATGTGAAAAGGCTTTTGTAGAACTCAAGTCGAGGTTAACCTTTGCACCAATTCTTGTAATACCAGATCAATCTGGCAGATTCGTTGTGCATTGTGATGCGTCCGGTAAAGGATTAGGATGTGTTCTACACCAGCATGGAAAAGTTGTGGTTTTTGCATAAAGACAGTTAAAGGTACATGAACGCAACTATCCAACACATGATCTAGAATTGGCAGCTGTCATCTTCGCACTCAAGATTTGGCGCCACTATCTTTTGGAAGAACGGGTGGATATATACACTGACCATCAAAGTCTGAAGTATGTATTTACTTAGAAGGAACTCAACATGCGGCAGAGAATATGGATAGAACTCATGGCGGATTTCGACATAAACCTACAGTATCATCCTGGAAAGGTGAACGTAGTTCTCGACGCCTTTAGTCGCCAGCCATTAGTAATGAACCTCACCGCTCAGTGGAGACTACAATAAGAACTGCATGGATTGGAGATTGAAGTGGTTATTCTAGGTAATGCTTCATATTTGATGAACTTACAAGTCCAGTCCACTCTTGTAAATTAGATCAAGACAGCTCAAACAAATGATGCCAAATTACAAAAGATCCAAGAACAAGTAGAAAGTGGACTTCAAACTGACTTCGTCATCCACGAAGATAGATCCTTGCGATATGGAAGCCGTTTATACGTGCCGGTCAGACCTGTTCGAGAAGAGTTGCTGAAAGAAGCTCACAGCTCTCCTTATTCTGTACACCGCAGTGGCACAAAGATGTATAAGGATCTACGGCAACACTACTGGTGGCATGGAATAAAGCACAAAGTAGCAAGGAGCGTAGCTGGGTGTTTGGTGTGTCAGCAAGTGAAGGCTGAACATCACAGAACTGTTGGTCTACTTCAGCCGTTACCAATCCCAGAATGGAAATGACAGCACATTACCACGGACTTCGTGACTACTCTCCCTCACAGCACGAAGGGTAAAGATGCAATTTGGGTTATTGTGGATCGACTCACCAAGTCGACTCACTTTATTCCATTCAAAGTTTTCCATTCAACTGAAACGTTGGCAAGGAAGTACATGGAGGTGAGTATAAATCTAAAGTAAGATTTAAACCTTCAAGATGTACCATATTTGATACCCATAAACTCATGTAGGAGATCATGAGATTACATGGAGTACCCATTTGCATCGTCCCCGATCGTGATACAAGATTCCGATCATTGTTTTGGCAGAGTCTGCAAGCTAGCCTAGGGACGAGTCTGAATTCTAGCACGGCGTATCATCCATAAACGGATAGACAATCCGAGCGAACAATTCAGATTCTGGGGACATGCTGAAAGCTTGTATGTTAGACTTCGGAGGCTCGTGGGAATATCACCTACACCTTGTGGAGTTCTCATATAACAACAGCTATCAGGCTAGCATTGGGATGGCACCATTCGTAGCACTCCACGGACGGAAGTGTCGTTTCCTGCTGAGTTGGGATGACGTTGGAGATCGTGAACTCCTGGGACCAGAGATGATCATGCAACTGTAGATGTGGTTCACACGATCAGGGAAAAGATGCGCATAGCCCAAGACCGGCAGAAACATTGGGCAGATCCAAAGCGTCGACATCTGGAGATTCAACCCGGAGAACATGTATTCCTGAAGATCTCTCCAAACAGAGGAGTGATACGTTTTGGTAAGAGTGGTAAATTAAGTCCAAGATATATAGAACCATTCGACATACTCGAACCAGTTAGAGAAGTGGAGTATCGTTTGGCACAACCACCCTCATTGGAAGGAATACACAATGTAATCCACATATCCTAACTAAGACGATATGTGAGCGACCCCAGCCATATACTTGATCACTCAGAGCTCACGGTACAGACTGACCTAACCTGCAAGCAACAACCAGTTGGTATCCTGGACCAAATAGTGAAAAAATTACGAAACAAGGAGGTAAACATGGTTTGAGTGATGTGGAGAAAGGATTCACCAAGAGAATTAACTTAGGAAAGAGAAGAAGATATGCGTACACGATACCCTTACCTTTATGAAAATTAGTCTCTATGTAATCGTAAATTTCGAGGACGAAATTTTTATAAGGAGGGTAGAATGTAACGACCCTGAAATTCCTGTACAGATTTTTCTTATTATTGTACAGAAAAGGGTATTACAGTCTGTGTAAGAGTTAAAAGTTATTTTTGTTAAATAAAAATAAGAAGCAACTTGTAGCTCAATGGTAAAGCCTCTGCACTGCTATGACATATCCTGTGTGTTCGATTCCCATCAGACCCAATTATTTTTAGGATTTTTCTTTTTGATTTTTCGGAAGCCCAAGATTTGCATGTGCAATACACGGAGAAATGAAAAGTTTCATTAAAATCAAACAGGCGCAATGAGGTGTACACACCCAACTTGACACGTGGCACAAATCTCAATACTGATTACCAAGTTTCGACAGCCCATTCTGGCCTTTGGGTCGGCGCCGACGGTCGATGCAGCCCCAAATCCCTCTGTGCTTTGCACACTCGACTCTTCGAATCCCCTTAACTCCCGTGCACTGTTTGATTTTCCTGCAATCAAACAGAGACCCTTCAATTCACCATTTAACACTATTTAAATTCTTTTAATCCACATTTTTAATTCCCTAATCCTAATTATTTATAATAAATACCACCCTATGCCCTAGCTCTCCCCCATTCTGAAATTTCTATCAAAAATTCTCTCAAACTCTCTAAGTATCAAGTGGAGTTAAACATCCAAGTGGAGTAGCAAGCCAAACTCAATGACTGGAGCATCTCTGACGAAACCACGACACCCGATGGCTTCTTATCTCTCTTGTTAACCATCTAATCTTGTAAGTTCCTCTTCTATCTTCTTCCTACATCTCAAAACCATCTTCTAAAAACATATCGGAAAAATGGAGTTAACTCCGATATGTTTAGTTTTAACCTTTGTACTCCTCTTCCTAAAGCAAAATAGGTCAAAAAAAATTTCTCACACTACTTGTAACTTGGTTTACAATCATTTAGTTTTGAGTTTAATCAAAAGTTTCATGTGAAACTATCATAAAACGAACTTTTCATTAAAATACCATGAACTTTAGTATAACCCCTTTTAATAATTATTAAAAAGATACCTTTAAGAAAACTTCACGGGATAACAACCTACCCTACACGTACACTATGGTTTCATAGCACGGTACTCTAAACATATAGCTAATTTAAAGAATAACTTTTACATTAAAATACCACACCTTTACAAAACGGGTTTCTTTCATCGGTATTTTGAAATCATTGGCAATTACTCCTCTACAACCCTCGTTAGGGGCCCCGCTAATGGATGGTGCAGATTATTGCACATCCTTGGGATAATAGAGAGAGATGCAGAACTCCTCACGGAGTATTCGGTCTCGAAAGAAAATAAAAAAATACGGTTTTTAAGAAATGCAACTTTTCTAAACAAACTAATTTTTTGAAAAATTATATAAAACTATGAATTCATATTTTCAATAAAAACATTTTATGAACCCATATTTTTAAATGAAAATTTAGAATTTTTAATAAAATACTAACAAGTTTCCAAAAGAGCTAGTTTTTCATAAAAAATACCATAAACTTTTAAAAACTAGTTTTTTTATCACTAAAATACTATAACAATTAAAATATATGTTCATGAAAACCCTAAATATTACAAATCACCCTCGAGGTTTATTTTTAAACTATATTAAAGTATTTTTCATGAAACCCCTTCGAGATATGTAAATAATATTTTAAGGACTCTAGAATTAATATGGTTTAAGCGGTATCATTTCTTTTGAGCCTTAGAGAGCCGTAGAAAGTGAGTGCTTGCCTATTCAGATTAGATAACTTAACGGAGTTATCAATTGCAATTGTCTTGGAAAAAAACACAAATCCTACCGTCCATGTGCAGCAGTTGCCGATATCTCACGAACATAAGATTTTTAACAGTTTAAATCAATTCCTATGAAAAAGACGTTAACTCGAATCCAAACTCGAATCTAAACTTGAACTCGAACTTGAACAAAAACTCAAACTCTAACCTAACTCGAATCTAAACTGGAATATGAACTCAAACCCAAACTATTCGAACGAACTTGACTCAAACCAAGATTACAATTGTCATGACTCGCATACTATTCGACTCACTCGGCTATATTCTACACCTTTTGCAATCTATGGTTTCGATCAAGACATGTTAATCAATCAATTAAGTATACTATACAGTTATAATATATTATACTCGGGGTGTTTGGGATAGTTTATTGTGTGAATCCAATGGAGCTTCAGGAGTTCCATATTAACCTCATTTTTATTTTACTCGAATATCAGTCGGGTTGACTCATCCACAGCCTAGAGCCTCGATTCTAACACATGAAATGGGCATGTGTTTCCTTGCTCCCGGGACCTCACTCTTGAGCTCGTGAATATTTCTACGGCTGTGTTGACATTCATATTTGGAATTTAACGTTAACATAGATAGAGGCCTATAGAATATATTTACCCATGATTATATACTCTTACTTGTCATCTATATATTCTACAATTATCATTTTCTTTATTCTTGCTTATCTTTAGGACTTACCGAGCGCTAGTTCGCTGACGGGTATTCCATCCACTTTTCTTCTCCCGAAATATTCGTAAGATACAGTCGAAACAGAGAAAGTGGAAGCTCAGCGGGGGACTACAACCGGATCACTACCCAGGGCTAGCTCAGCTTCGATTTTTCTTCAATTTATGTATACCACTTATTAAGGCATTTTCCTTATTGTATTTACTTTCCAGCATAAACTCATGTATTTGTAAATATTGGAAGTTGAATGAAAATAAAAATATTTGTTGAAAATTTTTACAGTCTCTATTTATTCTTGTATCGTGTACGCTTAGTATATTTATTTAGGGAATGACCTTCTCTGGATAAATATACCACGGGCTTGCCACGTTACCGTTTCCGTCTACTGGAAAGCGATGCGTGACATCAACCCTTATCATTCTCATGTGTTGAGAGCCAAAAGGTCTTGAGATAGAAAAATTATTACAAAACATCTCTACATCATTTAAGAAAACTAGATTGGCAAAATAGTTTGCTTAGCTGCTTCTTTTAGAAATGGGAGCTTGGATCAAGAACCTTCAGGTGGATCATCTAGGATCGAGAAGGCCGGCGACCAAGCTAGATCAAGGACCGAAGGAGCTTAAGAAGAGGATCAAGAAGACCCGAAGGACACGAATCTCATATGTATAATATTCTATCATAATAGAATAAATATCTATGTGGTTTTTCTATTAGGGCTTATGGTAGTTTTTGGGTTATAGTCTTTGTTGCATGCTTCAAAAATTGATTTTTGAAAATTCTGCCTCTCTACAAAATCTGTAGAGTGTGCAACTTAGACTTACAACTTTAATATCTCCTTTAATCCTTTCATATAATACCTTGGCATGCGGATGGACTAGAACTTGTCAAGACTTGGATCGGTCCATGCCGGATTTCTTTTACCTTGGTCTCCTTAGATTTGTAGAAGAGGATCGCCTTTTCATCTTTATGTTTTAGTTACACGTAGAAGGTTTCCAACTCTTGTACGCTATAGGTAATGAGCGCGTCAAGTTCCTTATTGTGCCGAGGCAGAGCCATCATAATATATAGAATCTGGTCTGCATCGGCAAGAGTCTGCATCGATGGATGAGTGAAGAACACCGCATCAGGCTCGTCTTCGGAGTCACTGCCAAAGACTAGGATAGGGGTCGACGGGCTGGATTTATTGTTTTCCCTGTGAGATTGTCCCGAGTACACTATCTGTTCGTCTTCTTCAGTCACTTCTGAAGACCAGGATAGTAGCTATTATTTTTTGGTTTATGGAATCTTTCGGTATCTTTGAAACCTGGCTGAAAGTACTTTGCATCTTCATACTTTCGCACCTCATTTACTGAGAAGGGGTTAAGCTCTCCCGTGACGGTGTATTCTTGGCTATCCTTGAAATACTTCATACACTGATGTTGTGCAGAAGGGATGACATTGTACTTATCTAGCCAAGGCCTGTCGAGTAGAGTATTATAACATGTTTTGGCATCAATGACATGAAACTTGATGTCAGTGAAGAGCCACCCGAAGCGGAGTGTAAATACTATGGACCCAAGCGTTCGTGACGATTGTGAGTCGAACCTTGAGATAGTGATCATGTCCCGGGAAAGGTGCTGAACATTTAAGCATATCTTTTTCAGCACTCTAACATTGAGAAGGTTTACAAAAGATCCATTGTCGATGAGGATTTTTCCTATCCCGATGTCGTGGCAGTATCCGGTAACATAAAATGGTCGATTGTGCTCGTATGTCCTAAGGAGGAGATCTTCTTCGCTGAATGTAATATCGGCGGTGTGGACTTCCGCGATTTCATCTTTCATTTTCTGTTCCGTGAGGAAAGCTTGAAACTGGTCAAGTTCCTTTAGGCCATTGATTAAAAAGTCTCGCGCCTCTTTAGACAGGAGTAGGGCATCCAATATACTCAGCTGCGAGGATGTCATCCTTAAATGCGCAAGGACGTTATAGTCCAACCTGGTTTTCTTAGGTTGGTCCTTTGCGGCGAGTCTCTGGCGACTTCTTTATCGACCTCGATCTCCTCAGGAATTTTCCCTTTCCCTTTATCTTTTTTATTCGAATCCTTGTTTGCGGGCCTAATGTTCTTTTTGGGCAGAGTATGGTTGCGCAGCAGAATGTTTCTGCAATCCTTTCCATCCTCCTCCTTTTCCAAGCCGAGGCTTTCGAAGAGAGGGTTAAGGGGTATTTTATCCTCGGAATCACTCCCAAATGTGAGAATTCGAGAGCTTTCTCCTTTTGGGCTGGTGTATCATCCTAGCACTATTATACGGTATTTTATTTGGGGTATTTTCAAATCTTGCGACAACTTCTTATTTATTATTGCTTTTTGGTGCGGATAGTGCATTTGGTAACCGCGGTTAGTATCCGACCCGACCCGTATGTTTGAACCCTATCATGGTTCAAGATTACGTCATATATATGCTAGTACAGAGAATCCATGCACATCTAGATTCCATACACTTATATGATATATTTGGTATCTGCATATCTTTTAATAATACAAATAATAACCAAATAATATATTTTGATATCTACCATAGCATGTTATTGTACCCGATATTATATGGTTGCATTCATACGTCATGTTCATGTCCAAATTGTTAAAACAGACTCGTTTGGATCGCTATGTCTATTTACGTAGATCCGTACATAGGGGTATGCATTTTTATTGACCGGATATCACATTATGGTTTTAAGTTTTACGTATATTCTCCATATTTTAAAACTATAATTTTAGAAAGGACCCGGGTAATTTTCGGAGTAATTTGATATTAGTTGTTTAAACCCAATATATATATATATATATATATATTATAATATTTTTTAA
Source organism: Agapanthus africanus (assembly GCA_030015575.1). Classification (NCBI taxonomy): domain Eukaryota; kingdom Viridiplantae; phylum Streptophyta; class Magnoliopsida; order Asparagales; family Amaryllidaceae; genus Agapanthus; species Agapanthus africanus. The sequence goes on from JASDDO010000004.1 coordinate 55,422,711, forward strand.
AAACTAACTGTTACTTATACATATATATATAATATATAATATATTAACTAAATATATTATTATTATTATTCTCTCGCTCTTTCAGCATCTCTCTATCTCTTTCGTCTCGCTGTCGCTCTCTCTCTCTCTCTAAGCCTCCTCTGTCTCTCTCCAAACATATATATATATATATATATATTTAGATAACCTAATTATTATATTAAACTCTCACCTTTCTCTCTCTCTCCTCGCTTCTTCTTTTCTTCCTCTGTCCCGCGAGAACCCAAACCCTAGCCCACATCCTTGCCCTCGTCGTCACCAAAACCTCGTCATCGACCTCACCCCGACCTCACCCTCATCACCTCCATCACCACCTCCACCTCCTCTCCCCCTCTCTTCTCCCGAAGCATCCCTGCACCCCGATGACCCCTACAGCAACTCAAGAAACCCCAACCCCTCATTGGAGACCTCGCCATCGCCAGCACCCTCACCCCGCCTGAAAGTATGTCTTAGCACCTCTACTAAGTTTCAAAGTGAATCAAGTATGCAATTAAAAAAATCTAGAGGTCTAAGCTATACTAACCTAGAATCGAACTAGAGAATTAAGGTTTAGTAGCAAGATAACAAGTTCTAAACTAAGTGATGGAGGTTTACAACCTTTGTAGACCGGTCCTTCACTTCTAAACCTCCAAGTAGTAGTCCCTAGAACTCTTTTTTGACTCCACTTGAAGAAAGGATTGAGCTTGCAAGTCTTCGAAACCGAAAATGATCCACCTTGAAGTCTCTCTAACTCAAGATCAATCTTCACTGATCAAAGTATTAGTGAAACAAACAACCTATACTAAAGGGCTAGGATAGTGTATATTGATGAAATAGGAATTTTGCTCACTAGAAATCTTTTTCTCTTTTCTTTTTCCAACTCAAGAAAAAACCTAGAGAGGAATGAGAGATGAGGATGAACTTGGATGTTGTATGTGAGAGAGTGAACCATGAGCTAGAGATAAGGTTGGGATGAATAAATATCTAAGAACAAAGCAAATTAAGAGATGAGTCATGACTTCTCAATACTTCTCCAAGCATCCAAAGCCATGACTCATTTCCACATTTTCTATTTTTTTCTTAAAAAGAAAATCATACCAATAACCTTTAGTCATGGTGTGATTCTCATACACCCATGTTCTATGTATCATCTACCATGATACAAATCCATTTATATATAAATATATATATATATATATCATATATATATACAATTAAATATAAAGAGAAGAAAATATAAAGTGAGCTAATATTAGTTTATATATATATCAAATTATTAAATCAACACTTGATTCAATAATCCGGTTATATCATATATAACCGACTAATATCATATATATATATATATATATATATATATATGTATGTATGTATGTATGTATGTCACATTATTAAATTAACGCTTGATTCAATAATCCGGTCATATCACATATAACCGACTAATATTCGATATTCGATATTAAATCAACACTTGATTCAATAATCCAGTCATATCATATATAACTGGCCAATATCAAATATATATATACATAAATCAAATTATTGAATTAACACTTGATTCAATAATCCGGTTATATCACATATAGCCTAATCGATATCAAATATCGCAAGATTAGAATACGGTATCACATACTCGTATTCAATCAAGCTCCCACACATATCATCATATGTGCCCTACTTCGTTTCGCTTGAGCTAGGAAACCTTTGTGTAGGACTCTAAAGACTCGTCAATATGCCAGCAGTAGGTAATGATCATATCAGATACCGACAAGCCGTCAGCGGTACTAGCTGGACGTAACGGATACCCAGGTATTAAACGAATAGAAGATCAACAAGCAAACTTGTCCAAACTCCCATAAACCTATAAGCAACACTTACAGTACAGTCCGGTCTCTTCGTGTGATATGTCGCATATCGAGTATGAGGGTGGGATCGTCAGACCCCAGTAACTTGATAAGTCATGCCAATGTGTGGCTTGTAACCTTTCGAGAAACTACTGATAACACTTACCAGTAAATCTCATCATCCCTAGCCGAAGACTTGCTGTTATAGCCAATCAAGCATAGCGCAACATCAACTCCCAATATCGGGAGAGACGAAACCCCTCCTATTGCTCACTGCCTCCATGTGACTCGAGACTGTACCCAAAATCCACCTGTTTGCACAACTCCTTTGAGCCGTGGTAGGGAAGAAATCAAAGCACAATGGGAACCACACAAGACACTATGAAGATCTCGGGTCTACAGACTAACCTATACAAGTGGTACAGAGAACTGCTATTTGATGATAGGTATGGTACCATCTAGGAGTTCTCGGCGAGTCCTGTTCGGTGTACCCATTCTTTAATGAGCACCTGAGTACAATCTTTGATGTCAAACATCAATAGTTGTGGGATCAACCATCGCCCCATACAGGGTCAAGAAACGTACACAATAATTTACTCTGGAATTTCAATACCCTGTCTCGATATTCCCTCGATTAGGAACTGTTAAAGGATGTGCTTGTGGACAACATAATCCCCACTAGTATGATCTGCATCATAGTCGTGGTAGTCAAGCCTACATTCTAAGGCCTTTATCAACATATAACAGAGAGACAATATAATAATACAAGTGTACATGTTAAGATAAAGAGCAACCATATAGCATACTATCATATCGAGCAAGAAAGTCCTATATATATATGTCCAAGCATCTACTATATCATACAATAATGGCTTCTAGGGCATACATATTCCTAACTAAGGCTAGTTGTTGTAGTATCACATACCCAGCATCCCAAAAAATCTCTCAAACTGCGTTTGGGGAAGGGCCTTTGTGAGTGGATCCGTCGTGTTGTCCTTCGTATCTACTCTCCTGATCTCGATCTCCCGGCGATCAATTATCTCCCAAATTAGATGATACCGCCTCAGAATATGTCTGGATCGCTGATGGGACCGGGGTTCCTTGGCCAAAACCATAGCTCTATTGTTATCACAATACAAAGGTATTGGATCCTCAATGGATGGAACCACACCAATTTCAGCAATGAACTTCTTCATCCAGACAGCCTCTTTGGCAGCATCGTTGGTAGCGATGTATTCAGCCTCCATCGTCGAGTCTGCTACAGTACCTTGCTTGGAACTCTTCCAACATACCGCCCCTCCATTGAGGGTGATGACAAAACCCGAGACCGACTTGCTGTCATCCTTATCACTCTTGAAGCTCGAATCGGTAAAGGACTTCACCTAGAGTTCACCATTACCATACACCAAGAATATTTTTATAGTCCTTCTCAAGTACTTAAGAATGTTCTTCACAGCTATCCAGTGCTTCTCCCCTGGGTCAGATTGATACCTACTTACCACACTAAGTGCGTAAACTACATCCGGTCTGGTGCATAACATCACGTACATAATAGACTCAACTACAGAAGCATATGGTATCACATTCATGCGAGCCCTCTCCAAATCAGTCTTGGGAGACATCTCTTTGGAGAGAGTGATTTCTGAGCAAGCGGGTAAATTACCACGCTTAGAATCTTTCATACTAAACCTCTTTAGTATGGTGTCTATGTACCTGGATTGGGACAATCCCAACATCCTTTTAAATCTATCTCTATAGATCTTTATCCCCATGACGTAGGAGGCATCATCCAGATCTTTCATGGAGAACTTTTGTGATAGTAAGAGTTTGACCGAGTGCAGCATAAGAACATCATTTCCTATTAAGAGTATGTCATCCATGTACAATACGAGGAAGACAACCTTACTCTCTACAACCATTTTATCTATACAAGGTTCATCTATGTTTTTGACGAAGTCAAACTCTTTGACTGCTACATCAAAACAGATGTTCCAACTCCGCGATGTCTGCTTTAATCCGTAGATTGATTTAAGCAGCTTACACACCTTTCCGCTGCTTCTACTGTCTACGAAGCCCTTTGGTTGTGTCATATACACGCTCTCTAAATCACCATTTAGAAAAGCGGTCTTGACGTCCATCTGCCGGATTTCATAGTCATGGTATGCAGCAATGACAAGTAGGATTCTGATGGACTTAAGCATAACCACTGGCTTTGAAGGTCTTTTGCTACATGTCTAGTTTTGAAGGTTTCAACCTTTCCATCTACACCAAATTTCTTCTTAAAGATCCACTTGCTCCCAATGGGTTTTACCCCTTCAGGAGCAACTTTCAAAGTCCATACTTTGTTGGTGTATATAAATTCCATCTCAGATCGTATAGTATCCAGCCATTTCACAAAGTCCCAATTGTGATGGTCTGCTCGAAACTAGTTGAGTCATCATCTTCCATGATGCAATCCTCGCTCCCACCGTCTATGAGAAAACTGTAGTATCTCTCAGGTGGGTGAGAAACCCTACTAGATCTGCGGAGTGGCTCAAATTTGTCGGGGACTTTCGAATCCTCCGGTTCTACCAAATCATCAGTTGTAGTTTGTGTTTCTGGAACTTCTTCCAGCTCTACCTCATTACCACTAATTTTTTTTACAAGAAATTCATTTTCTAAAAAGGTGGCATTTCGAGAAACAAACATTCTTTGTTCCTCCGTGTGGTAGAAGATATACCCTCGTGAATGTTTCGGATATCCAACAAACTTGCATAGAACAGGCCTTGCCTTGAGCTTGTCCGGATTTTGCTTTTTGACATAAGCCGGACAACCCCATATCTTAATGAAATTAAGACATGGTCTCTTCCCCTCCTATATCTCATATGGAGTGGTAGGCACATATTTGGTAGGAACCCTATTCAATAGGTATGCTGTCTTAAGTGTATAACCCCAAAAGGAAATAGGTAACTCAGCAACACTCATCATAGAGTGCACCATATCTAATAGAGTGCGATTCCTTCGCTCCAATACTCCATTGTGCTGTGGTGTATACAGAGGAGTAAGCTGAGAGAGAATCACATTCTCTTTTAGATAATTTCGGAATTCCGTGCTTAAGTATTCACCTCCTTGATTAGATCGAAGGATTTTAATACATTTACCCATCTGGTTCTCTACCTCGTTTTTATATTCCTTGAATTTCTCAAAAGCTTCATATTTGTGTTTCAAAAGGAACACATTTCCGAATCTTGAAAGATCATCGGTGAATGTAATGAAGTACGAGGAACTATTCCTGGCATGTGTAAATATAGGACCGCATACATTACTATGTATCAGTCCCAAGAGTTCAGTAGCTCTTTCTCCATGTCCAATAAACGGAGTTTTGGTCATTTTACCTTTGAGACATGACTGGCAAGTTTCATAAGATGTAAATTCGAATGGATTCAAATATCCATCTTTCTGCAACTTAGCTAGTCTGGTCGCATTGATATGACCAAGTCTACAATGCCACAAGAAGGCTTCATTCATTTCTGAACTTTTCCTCTTGTGTGTGTTCTGTATATTTGGAACTGTATTTTGATTCAGAACGTATATACCATTAAATAACGTACCAAACCCAATCAACTCTTGATTTAGAAAAATGTTCATAACATTTTTCTCTAATGCAAAGTTATATCCTTATTTATCTAATAAAAATGGATATTATATTGCACATCATCAAAGGTACGTAATAACAATCATTTAAAATCAATGTATTACCATTTGGTAATACAAGGTGATATTCGCCGACAGCTTCGGCAGCAACAATTGCTTCATTTTTACTCTGAGAGACATATCAGCCTTTCCCAGTTCTCTACTTCTTCTTAACCCTTGTAAATATTTCAAATGTGGGATCCTAATCCGGTATCTAATACCTAGGACGTAGAAAAAACTGAGAAACAGTTCTCAATAACTAACACACCCGAAGAGGATGCATCAAAATACTCTTTCTTCATTCGACTTATGTGGGAATCCTTGCATTCCCCTATCTCTTGCCCAAACTTATGATTTTTGTCATAAGATAGGACGAAACCAACGTTTCCTAGCCCATTGTAATAAGCGAGTTTGGTCAATACATCCATATTATTATCTTGGTTAAGGCGTGACATGGTCGCTACCTGGAGAGAGAGAAGAAAACACTTTAGCGTGCGCTCTTGCAAGATTAGACTGATTATTATCTTATCTAATCAGGATGGCTCCTACTGTTTTTATCAAATCTTCCTTCAAATCCTAAAAGGTAAGATTAGCCGGAATTAATTACACCCTACAAGTTCGCCAATCAGTTAGCCAGGCAGATGTTGGTACTCTGAGGGAGTCTCCCCGTGTTTTCGTATGGAACTAATTAAATAACCTCGTTTCCGCAGGAGCATAACCCCCTTAACACCTTTCTTAGACACCTACTGTATTATCTAATTATAAAGTGGAAAACTCTCCCAGGAGTAACACTTACTCGTAGTGGGTATCGGGATCCAACTATCATATAGAAGGTATGCAATCTCTTTGCGAATTTCAACACTTGAAATTCCCAATATTTGTTTTTACCCCTAACGACCTATGACCTTGACGGAGGCCAACAAACCATAGGTCGCTGGTCAAGTTCAACCCATGATTTCGTGATTGAATTAAACCCACCCGCACGATCCTTTACGGAGGCCAACAAGGTCATACGACTATCCTAATCCAATCGCATCAACATGCGGTAGATAAGCACTAATCAGCTACCGCACACTACATCTTGACGGAGGCCAACAAATGCAGCATGAATACTAAATAGTACTTATCTGAAATGACGGAGGGCTACGATTGGTTTGAAGAAAACCTTTAACGTAATGAACTTGATATCGTTGTAGAATCTAGTGATTTTGAAAAGGAGTGGTTTAAGCTCCATTTTTAAAATCAAGTAGTTTTCAAAATAAACCGAGTGGGTTGTAACATATGCTAGTTTTTGCTAAATAGGTCATTCCCGATGAAGAGATCTAGGCTCTTTGCTCATCGAATGAGGTGCTGGATATTCATAATGGAATACCGCTATGCAAAGTAAGAACTAGAGCTACCTTTTTGAAAAATTTGATTCTACAATATCTTTAGGTTTCTTTTCTTTTCATTAATCTCATTAATGGCGTCCCATCATTTATGTTTTCTAAACATCATAAAAGAAATGAAAATAAAACACACATATATGCTATCCGCATTCGCCACAGGGACCCGAGTCTTCACCGTATGGTTACTTAACTTACGGCAGGCGGGGTCAGGACTAGGACGGATGCAAAATATATATAGTGTCTACTAATATATCATATATATAAGTAGCATCTGTCTCATGCAGTTATATGATCACATCATATCACAGAATCAGCAGAAGCAAACATATGAAATATAAGATATTCTAGGATGTCCGTGTTTTAGATTATGCCAGTAATGAGAAACATGGATTCCACTTTCGTGATGAATAGCCAAGCTCACATCCCTAGACCCCTACGAGAGCAGCAAGCAACCCTGCCAATTCTAGAGTTAGGAGACCGGTCTCGGCTCCTTGAGATGGCCTCCCATTGGACTCTAGAACCCGGTTACTTGTGCTATCCGCCTTGGGTCTATCCTAATGTGAAAACGTAAATAAAATACATCAATAGAGAAAACAACCTCAACCCGGAAGTGTCCCAATAAAAGAATATTACATAAAAAATTTTACATGAATGAAAATTAAAAAAAAAAAACTCTCATCTCACGCAAAACCCCCCGACTATTCAATCACGACGATCCAATATAACATATCAACCAGTAGCACAATAACATCACATGTTATCAACGTAAGTAAATATGCGTATCCCTAATTTCGTTGACGTATAACAACGAGATCGGGGATACTGCCACATATTACACTTATGGTCACAGAAAAGAAATGAAAAATACAATAATTAGAATCTGCATCATTATTAGACATCATAAATCCGGATTATCAAATATTCTAAATTTCATGCCTAACCCTATAAACCTTACATTTAAGTATCGAATTGAAAACACTTTTCAAAAACAGGTCGGGTAATTCAACAAGATTTCCAATTATAATATCGAATGCTCGTCGAGAACTTTAGTAGATGGCCGCACCCCCGATGCCGTCAACGAAGTGCACTTGGGTGAAACACTGCGGTCGTGAGCAACCGAGTGGATACTTTTGGCCATGGGGTTCTTCTATAGTCACTTGGTCGGGGCTATGGGGCATGGCTGTCTAGTAGTATCTCCCAGCGAGTGTTTGCATACGATACGAGATTGCGACGGAGTTTTGATCCGAATTGAAAATTCGTGGAAATCCATCAAATGGGACTAAAATGCGAGATTTACAAATCGATAACTAGTTTTCACAAAATTAATCAATGTGGATTCCAAAAAATTGTATCACATATCCAAACTATCTAGACGATGTTAAATATTTTAATCGATGTTTCAAATAATACCAATTCACAGAGACCTCAACAACTTGAGCCTCATCAAAAATACCCAGAAAGCCAGAAATGTCATAATTAAGCAGCAGAAAAAATACGAGTCCACAACTCCTCATGTTGGTGGCGGAACCACATTCAAAACAAGGTTTAGGCGGCGGTTCCGCGGCCATATTGAGGAGTTAGGCCCTCGTACTTCTTGGGGCTCCATACAATTACTTGCATGATTTTCTGAATATTTTTAATCTGGAAAAATTCAACATTTGAAAAATTGGACAGAAACTTCACAAAATCGGGTCAAAAACTTTCGATCGAACACTTTAACGTCGCCTAAACTTTGCCTAATTTTCTAGCTTGGCTCTCATACCATGGAAGTATGTCTTAGCACCCATACTAGGTTTCAAAGTGAATCAAGTATGCAATTTTAAAAAATCTAGAGGTTTAAGCTATACTAACCTAGAATCGAACTAGAGAATTAGGGTTTAGTAGAAAGAAAACAAGTTCTAAACTAAGTGATGGAGGCTTACAATCTTTGTAGATCGGTCCTTCACTTCTAAAGCTCCAAGTAGTAGTCCCTAGAACTCTTCTTTGATTCCACTTGAAGAAAGGATCGAGCTTGCTTGAAGTTTTCGAAGCCGAAGATGATCCACCTTAAAGTCTCTCTAACTTAAGTTCACTCTTCACTAATCAAAATATTAATGAAGCAAACAACCTATACTAAAAGGCTAGGATAGTGTTGGTTGATGAAGTAGGAATTTTGCTCACTAGAAATCTTTTTCTCTTTTCTTTTTCCAACTCAAGAAAAAACCTAGAGAGGAATGAGAGATGAGGATGAACTTGGATGTTGTATGTGAGAGAGTGAACCATGAGCTAGAGATAAGGTTGGGATGAATAAATATCTAAGAACAAAGAAAATTAAGAGAAGAGTCATGGCTTCGCAATGCTTTTCCAAGAATCCAAAGCCATCACTCATTTCCACATTTTCTATTTTTTTCTTGAAAAGAAAATCATCCCAATAATTTTTAGTCATGGTATGATTCTCATACACCCATGTTTTATGTATCATCTACCATGATACAAATCCATTTATATATAAACACACACACACACACAAAATTATATATAAAAAGAAGAAGATCTAAAGTGAGCCAGTATTGGTGTGTATATATATATATATTTATATATATATCAAATATATAAATATATATCAAATTATTAAATCAACACTTGATTAAATAATCCGGTTATATCATATATAACCGACTAATATCATATATATATATATATATATATATATGTATATCACATTATTAAATAAACACTTAATTCAATAATCCGGTCATATCACATATAACCGACTAATATTCGATATTAAATCAACACTTGATTCAATAATCCGGTCATATCATATATAACCGGCCAATATCAAATACATATACATAAATCAAATTATTGAATTAACACCCGATTCAATAATCCGGTTATATCACATAGAACCTAACTGATATCAAATATCGCAAGATTAGAATATGGTATCACATACTAGTATTTAATCAAGCTCTTGCACATATCACCATATGTGCCCTACTTCATTTCTTTTGAGTTAGGAAATCTCTGTGTGGGACTCTAAAGACTCGTCAATACTCCAACATTAGGTAATGATCATAGCAGATACCCACAAGCCGTCAGCAGTACTAGCTAGACGTAACGGCTACCCAGGTATTGAACGAATAGAAGATCAACAAGCAAACTTGTCCAAACTCCCAAAAAGCCTATAAGCAACTGTAACGACCATGTTTTCTAATACCTAATAAAATATATTTTATTTAAATTCCTAGTATCAAGTAATTATTTACGTGTTTCGTTGATAGAAAAATATTTTTAAAGTAATGTTAATGATTTTCAAAGCATTGAAATATGATTAACGAAATTTTCTAAAATCTATTTATATTTTTCTAGGATTAAAATGTTTTAATAAAATTTTATAATACCTTAAAATAATTTACATATTTTTATTATCGATTAAAATAATTATTTCGTAATTAAAATATTTCCTAGAATAAAATAGATTTTTAAATAATTATAATAACTAGAAAACACCATAGATATGGATATATTATTTAGTTTTAGCCCAAAATTATTTTTATACTAAAGATAACAAAAAAATATTTTTTCTGAAATTTTTCCATAATTTTCCCATATTTTTAACATTTTTTTAAAAACCAAATTCAATTTTTAACTAATAAACAGTTTAGTATTTTTATTTATTTTAAAAAATATATATTAAAACCCTTGATCCCGGACCGTTGGATACAAGATCCAACAGCCTAGAATCACCCGGCGCCGCCCACGTGGTGGGGACCACGCGAAAACGTGTGATCCCCACAACGCAGACGCGTGGCGGCTCGTAGCAACGTGATCTCAACCGTTGGATCTTGATCCAACGGCTGAGGTGGAAAGGCGGCGGTGCAATCATCAGAGAATCATGGGGCAATCAGTTAGGCCCAGATTTTGGGGGATTTTAACAGATTTTTTGGATTTTATGGTTGGGGAAAATACCCTATAAATAGACACCTTCAAACACTGATTTCTCACATCTCAGAACTCCAAAAATTCTGATAAAAAATACCCACGCCTTCGTATCGATGACGCCGACGCTATGGTTCCACCCATGCATCAAGGAAAAATCTGAGCATGGAGCAATTGAGGATTTAGTACGGGCCTACATTTCGACTCATCGACATCCAACTCTAACCAAAGGTGGGATCCGCCTCTCTCCACTTGTCTCTCGCCCTCTTTCTAATAATGATCTTGGTTTCAAGTCCTAATCCCCAATCTCATATTAAAATGATGTTAAAAATATTTCTGCATGCCTATTTTTGGTACCTATTAATGATGATAAGTTTAACCCATGTTTAAAATGGCTTCTTTAATCACTCCTATATGCATAAATATTGCACCCTCGTCCTACATGGAATGTGATATGCTTAATATTATAACCCACGAGGTATCAATTCACCCCTTGCATACTCACACTTACCCATACTACCAATATGATCTCGAAATAGGTTACTTCCACAAAATACCCTCGCTTTATTAAAATGTTGTATTTGTTTAAAATATCCATATGAGATAAGATATTTGGAATAAATATTTTAGATACGATATATATATATATATATATATATATATATATATATATATATATATATATATATATATATAACATACACTTCCACCAACTACTTTAGTTTTGTTAAACCTCTTTACCTTTTGAAAGGAGATAACACTAAATCTAAATAACGGCATATGGTTTTTTCCAACTTAGCCCCTTTCACCCGAAAGGATATTTTTATATTAATTCTTGTTAGAATGTTAACTAAAGTTTAATGAGTTACCCTAATAGGGGAATGTTTTACCTGAATCACCCCGTGGTTACTAAACAATTGTCCTTGAAAAGGACACAAATCCTGCCGCCCATGTACATCGGTTGTCAACGTGGAGTCGTTCTTGTAGAATAACACCTCTAATAGGTTACCCTAATAATAGGGTAGTGTTTTACGTAAGTACCTCGTAGTTGATAGGCAATCATCCCTAAAAAGGACACAAATCCTGCCATCCATGTGCAGCGGTTGCCAACACGAACGTATTTTCTAAAATGTTACCTCAAATTTAAAACACCATAATTTTATAAAATTATTAAATTACAATAAAATATCTTAATTCATCCTAAAAAGATATAATTTCATTTAAATACATTGACCTTTACTAAAAGGCTGTTTTCAACAAAGACCATAACCCATATAATGATATTTTTCAAAAAGAATATCTAAAACTTTATTAAAGGATAATTTTCAAATAAATACCCTAACCTTTTATTAAAAGGATATTTTCTCAGTAAAATACTATAGGTTTCCAAAATAATAAATATTCCAAATATCATGGTTTTCTTATAAACAATAAATATAATTAAACACTATTATCCTTTATTAACTAAGCATTTTATAAAATGGTATGAAGCACCTTACAAGCTTAAAAAGATAACATGATAAAATGAGGGGTTGTGGAAGGCCATATTAAATGAGATCAAGTTATTGATTTCAAGTTTATGACATACATGACACATGATACAGTTAGGGTTAAATGCGCGGACCTAGATATGGAATACTTATATATGAGGACCCCTGCAGGCAGGGTGAACAGTCCAATATGTGGAAGATTACTAACCCGATATTCAGGCGAATACTAACCCTACTTTGGGGGTGAATGGTCCAATGTGTGGACAACTACTAACCCGATATTCGGGCAAATACTAACCCTACTTGAGGGCGAATGATCCAATATGTGGATGCCATACAATGTGATAATTCCATGCCTAGATGTATACGCACTAACTCTAATTGTCAAGACCTTTATACTGAACTATGGGGATGGGTAGTTTGATTAGGCAAGGAGATTCGAAACTCGGATTCCCCTAATACTCGATCATGATTCCGGGAAGTGAAACGGTACATTTCACTTCCCCAGTTGTTGTTCCGTGGCCACAACGGAATAATCGCGAGTATCCGGACCCTTGTTTGACAAACTAAAATGTTTACAATACCTATTGACACTCAACATTAAAATCACATCCTATGCTATACCCACCTGTTACCTTATCTGCCTTTCTTTATGAGACACGAATTATTCAGTATCTTGGATGTGGATATTTTACCAGTTTAGACTTGTTGTTTATTATGAAACCGAAGGGTGGAAATACCTGTGCATTTGAGTGATATTCACGCCAGACAAAGCTCCATCGTAGTCATAGGACACCTTTCGGGGATGTTCATGCTACCGCATTGATTGCCACCCCAGGCACGAGCGCCAGCTCATACTGCTTTCAGCTAGTCATGGGATACCTAAGGATACGAGTATGTCCACCAGTCAATTCCATCAATACACACCTCGTTTAACCTGATCTAACTCTTAGACTGAATACCCGATTGACTTGATTTGAAATTTTACCTAACATACACCTCACACAACCTACTCATATTCATATATACCTCTGTTAACATATCTAATTTGTATACACCTCATACCCTCATACCCATATACATCATATCTCCACATATGCATCATACTTATTTACATACTTGCTCGTTTCTATACCTTTACTTCCTTATGAGGCAATCCTACCTGAGTATAACTCGCTGACGGACTTTCCTTTTCTTCTTCTATCATTAGAATGTCCGTCAGATGAGAATGAGTATTATGACGAGGATCAAGGTGTGGAGTCAACTAATGAAGATTATGCAGAGTTGATGTCGGAGGATTAACTAGTTTTTTTTGTCGCCCACCTGTTTAGGGCTTTGCTTCTTTTTGATGTAATTAAACAATTTAGTTTACTTTACTCTTTCTCTTGGAATGTAATAAAGTTTGGTTAATGGAAATAAATGCCTTTCGCTTTTATTGTTTTATTTTGGTACACACCCTGCATGCTATAGATATTCTTATGTTTAACGTAATTGTATTGAATGGACCATCTTCAATACAGTTAGGTTGCGGACCGTACAACGTCACTCTTCACCTTCTTTTGGGAAGTGGGGCGTGACAGCAACACTTACTGTACAGTCCGGTCTCTTCGTCTGATATGTTGCATATCGGTCTGAGGGTGGAATCGTCAGACTACAGTAACTTGATAAGTCATGTCGATGTGTGGTCTATAACCTTTCGAGAAACTATTGATAACACTTACCAGTAAATCTCATCAGCCCTGGCCAGGGACTTGCTGTTATAGCCAATCGAGCATAGCGCAATATCAACTCCTAATACCGAGAGAGACGAAATCCCTCCTATCGCTCATTGCCTCCATGTGACTCGGGACTGTACCCAAAATCCACCTGTTTGCACGACTCCTTTGAGCCATGGTAGGGAGGAAATCAAAGCACAGTGTGAACCACACAAGACACTATGACGATCTCGGGTCTAAAAACTAACTTATACAAGTGTCACCAGAGAACTGATATCTGATGATAGGTATGGTACCATCTAGGAGTTCTCGGCGAATCTTGTTCGGTGTACCCATTCTCTAATGAGCACCTGTGTACAATCTTTTATGTCAAACACCAATGGTCGTGGGATCAACCATCGCCCTATACAAGATCAAGAAACGTACACACTAATCTACTCTGGAATATCGATGCCCTGTCTCAATATTCCCCCAACTAGGAACTGTTAAAGGATGTGCTTGTGGACTACATAAGCCCCACTAGTATGATCTGCAATATAGTCCTGGTAGTCAAGTCTACATCCTAAGGGCTTTGTCAACTTGTAACAGAGAGACAATATAATAATATAAGTGTACATATTAAGATAAAGAGGAACCAGATAGTATACTATCATGTCGAGCAAGAAAGTCCTATATATATATATGTCCAAGCATCCACTATATCATACAATAATGGCTTCTAAGGCATACATATTCCTAACACCACTTTCACCTCCTCACCTCCCTCTCCTCTCCCAAGACCCTAGACCACTACCACCACCAACTTCACAACATCCCCGACCCCAATCTCCAACCCAAGAAACCCACAGCCGATGTAGCTACCTTCTTCGTCGGCCATCGTCGCCGTCACCTCGCCACTTCTCCTTTGTCCTCGCTACCCCAGAACCCAACAGCAGCAGCCACCCAGTCTTCTTTTCTTGTTCTTTTTCTTGATCTTTCTTGATTCCAGCAGTCTCGCCGGAGTTTTGCGCGTCACCGACGATCCAGATGACCCAGTCACTGTTGTCGTCTAGCCTAATCACCATGTCATGTCACTGCTCGGCCAGGTCCACTCCTGTGCATGTAAGTTTGCATCGCGACGTTATTCAGACGTTGGACGTAGAATCCGTATCTCGACATGAGATCCGATCAGGCAAGTTCTAAACTTGCAACATGCTATGTTATTATATCGATAATTATATGAATAAGAATAGTGCATGTGCTTTATTATTCAGCAAATATTACCGATTTACATTTTTACGGGATCCGTTCGTATCCGCACTAATAATCGTTTATCTATATACATGCTGGAACATCATGATATCACTACACTACTATATTAGTACAATATACTATCTAGTTGTCATCATACTTGGTAAAGGATATATAATGGTTATTACAGATAGATTCATATGCATCCTGGTATCAATTGTGTTTACCGTGTTCTAATATCGATTACAGTTTCACATTAGGTATCTATTTGGTTAATATACATCACATGACATGTTCACGACACACTATCTGATTTGTTACTTAGATATTATTGTTAATGCCAACAATCCTGACTTGTTGTCCAGACGGACGTAACTTGTTGTCTGCATAAACGAGAACTGTACCTGCTTGATCCTGTGTTGGCATTAGATTCATATTGTTAATACTTGATTTGAACACAAACTTGGGGGAAAAGTGGAAATCAAGAATGTAACCGAAACGTAACTTAAGAGGATATTATTATACCTGTTTGCCATTTTTCCGAGCGTTATGGAATAAATACTTATTTGCTGTTTTTCCGGGCGTTACGGAATAAATACTTGTTTGTTGTTTTTCCTGGCGTTACGGAATAAATACTTGTTTTTCGTGTTTCCGGGCGTTACGGAATAAATACTGTTACCGTAGTAGTCACGCCCTACTTCCCATTGTACGGGCAGAGGACGCGACGGGCCCGCTACGTATTTACTCAGAAGTAAACACGCTAAGCGTATCTAAACAATATAAAGTAAAGTACATAAGAGACAGGAATGTAAATGAACAACAACTTTATTTATTAAACATTCTTTTTACAATACAGTTGAAATGTAAATACATGGAATGAAAGCAATGCCTAAACAATGGTATAACAGAAATGAAAATGAAATGTACAAGTAAACTAGAGCTCCGGGTCGAAGGCTAGCTGATCCAAGTCCTCGCTGGTGGGCTCTGTCTCCAGATGGTCCGATCCACCTGAAAACATTCCAAAGAAAGAAGAAAGGAATGTCGTCAGCGAACAATCGCTCGGTAAGTCCCAAAGGTGAGTAGAAATAGAATAGACAGAGAGAGTATATCTTATAATGTTTGATTATATTGTTAACGTTGTTGTTTATAGCTTGGTACAGAAGATGCCAATGTATATGAGAGGAGTTCAACTTACACCGTGGACTTTGGTAACCCGTAGTACAAGGCTCCGTCGAAAATACCATGGAACAACGACATGGATGTAATTACGTCTTAAGTGACCACCTCGTGCCACCTTTAACATATTCCGTACCAGTCCACCCCTTATAAACCCCGCGATGTCTTTTGTATTGATTGTATTGTTTGTATTGTTTGTTATATAGATGGATGACTTGCCGGAACCATAATATCAGTAAATGGAATGGAAATAAATGGATAGTCATGTAAATAGAGTATATCCATGGTTTGGTTCAGTCAATATAAATTGATATAGATTGAATAGACGGATTCATGGATTCATGTTGTATTGTAGTTTGTACTTGAATCACATTCAAGTCGAATTAATTATATTGAGACTCAGTCTGAGTCAGACACTTTGAAAAGAAATTTAAGTCCTGAATTAGTTTTGATGTTATCGGTAATTGCTGCACATGGACGGCAGGATTTGTGTCTTTTTCCAAGACAATTACCATGTTGATAACACCGTTTGTTAGGTTGTACATCTTAAATAGGCAAGCACCCATATCTCCGACTCCCTGAGGCTCAAGAGACTGGTCCCGCTTAAACATATGTTTACTAGGGTCCTTATTGTAATTTAGTATAACTTGAGGGGGTTTTATGTAAAAATAGTTTTGGTATAATTTCAAAATACACCTCAAGTATTTAGTTTTCATCTTTATGGTTTTCATAGATGTATATTTTATAAAAGTGAAATTTCTAGTGAGTAAAACCTAATTTTCATAATATACGGTATTTTCTTGAATTATTGGAATTGTGTTGTATTTGGATGGTATTTTCATGTAATGATGATTCCTTTGATTTAGAAAACTTAAAATATTTATATAATTAAAATAGATATTTTTATAATATATATAGATATATATATATTTAATGAAAATAATTTATTTATTTTCTTGTAGAAATCTCATTTTCTAAAGAAAAATGTATAAAAATTTCATCGAGATCGAATGCTCCTTTCGGAGGTCTGCATCTCACTCTACTAAGTCCGAGTATGTGCGATAATTCGCACCATCCCGAACGAGTTCCCCAAAAGTGGGTTTTAGAGGAGCAATTGCATGGAAATGTTTAATACATCTTTTTATAGAATGGTTTTATAAGTTAAAGGTATGTATTTGTAAAGTCGTATTTTCTCGTATTCTATTG
The DNA here is from genome assembly GCA_030015575.1 of Agapanthus africanus. Lineage (NCBI taxonomy): Eukaryota > Viridiplantae > Streptophyta > Magnoliopsida > Asparagales > Amaryllidaceae > Agapanthus > Agapanthus africanus. The sequence goes on from JASDDO010000004.1 coordinate 55,440,374, forward strand.
TCCCAAACTTCATCGTGCTATGATAGAAATGTGTGTTGTGATGAGGTATGTCATTACCTCATGTACTATCTAAGGTATAGCAATGAATTATGATGATTTATGTCGAACCTAAAGTCTATGGTATTTTACTATAAAACTGCCATAAAAATTGCAATAGAAAACCTTTTGATGTGAAACTTGTTTAATATGTTTGTTAATGTTTATTGAACATGATATGAAAATTTGGTATTTTCTTGTTTACGAAAAATAGGGTTTTTAAAGAAAAACCGAATCGGAAGTCGGATTAACTCCGCTTCTGTCGGGTTTTAGTATTTGAAAGTTTTAGAATTTGAGATGAGAGGGAAAGAAGGGACTTACTAGCTTAAAAGAGAGGGGAGAGGTAGGAGAAGGATTGGGAAGCGTCGGGACATCATTTCATCGCCGGAATCTCCTCGGAAGTTCGTCGGAGCTTCGCCCTTCGCTAACTCTACTTGTACACAAAAAGACTTGGGAATTTGGTAGAGTTTTGATAATGAAATTTTGGCGAGGATGTGTGAATTTGGGTGTGGTATTTATAGGAAAAACTAGGGTTTGGTGTCTGAAAGGAATGCATTTAAAATTTGCATTAAAATTGGATTAAATGGGTGATTCAATGTTCTCTGTGTGAATGCAGAGAAAACAAGCAGTGTGAAAGGGAGTGGGGTAGGCCAAGGGTTGCACGGGAAAAGAATGGGGGCTTCACCGACGGTTTAGACAGGCGGCGCCGGGCTTTTTGAGGGTTTCGCCGGGCCTTTACCGACGGGAGGGGGTGGTGCTGTGGTTGGGTGCCACGTGTCAGGGTCGATTGGTATACTACAGTGCATGTGTTTGATTAATTTGTAACTCTTCAGTTTACGTGTTGTGCACGTGTATACCCTTGGGCTTCTAAAAAGATTAAAAGAGATTTTAATAAAAAGAATATGTGGCTGATTGGATTTGAACTCTGGTACTATGTCTCAACAGTGCAAGGTCTTACCAATGAGCTACAAGCTCCTTCTTGCTGTTCAAAAGCAAAACAAACTTATAACTCGTGCTCAGGTTTAGGTGTCCCTTTCTGTATTTTGAAAAAAATTCGTACAGAAAGTTAGGGTTGTTACAGTGGTCTCATGGGGAATGAACGGGATATATATTGTTGGGTTACGATGAAGATTATATTAATTGATTTCAAAGACTTGTAAAATAGTAACTTAGAAGCACAGATTTAGGTTACACATCACACACCCATACATACACATAGCTCACTATTTTATATCTGTCTTATTTATTTATATTCATGTTTAATCATGTTATTATATCCTGGTCATTACTGTTATTTTGATATTATGACGCACTGACGTCTGGATTTTGCATGGCCCAGTTCCTCTATCTTTATCGCAGGCAGATCAAGAGTACTTTAGCAATCAAGCCGAGCAATGAGGAGTTGAACATGTATTGTTAGAGATGTTTAGTTTATTTTATTTCCGTAGTTTTATTTCTTTTGATATGAACTCATATTGGGACATGATTCAGATTTGTTTATTGGGTCTTGATTCGTTTCCGCTTTATGCATTTTCTTAATTTTATTTACTGTGGCATATGGACATGTGTTAACTAGATTATATATTTTACTGTTCTTGATCTCAGATAGACAATCGTAATGTGACTGTGGAGGGATGATTTCTATCCACAGGTAGCATGGTTGGCTTTGTCACGTGCCATAGTTTACGTATCTTAGGAAGCGGGGTCGTGACAGGGTTTGTTCGGTATCAGAGCCCTAGGATTTAGGGTTAATTGAGTTTGGTTCTTTTGTAGTTGGGTATTAAACCCAATACACTAACCAGAAAACTCAGAATTAGGAACATGTCCTGCCACATTACTATCTTGCCAGTCTTGAATCTATAGTCATCTTGCTTATTGAATCCTGTTTACCATTGCTAATCCTCTTCAGTGTCTTGGATTCAGAATCATGCCAGATAGAGACTTGTGAACAAACCAGAGGCTTGTTAATAACGTTGTATTGCTTGGGGTGGTATGTGGTATGCTGGAAAACCAGAAGCGACAAACTGAGATGAATCAGCGGCAGGCCGAGGCTTTTCAGGAGGGTCTACAGACAGTCCAGCAGTCCATAGTTGCAGTAGCACCCAGGATAACACAGCGTGAGGGCACCGTGGAGGACTTCAGAAAGCTCGGTATATCCACATTTATAGGATTGGAGGAGCCATTGCCAACGGAGCAATGGCTAGTTGATACAGAGAACCTGATCGTCGCCGTGCAGACTCCAGATGAGAAAAGGGTGGATGTAGTACGCATCCAGTTGGTAGATTACGCTCATGAGTGGTGGCTCATAGAGGAGACTTTCCTGACCAAGCCAATCAGTTGGGCAACGTTTTCATGGAGTTTCTTGGAGAAGTTCTTTCCACAATCTGTTCGAGAGGAAATGGAAGAGAAGTTTATTAGCCTGAAGCAGAATACTGGATCCGTTGATGCGCATGCGGCTGAGTGGATTCAACTCAGTCGATTTGTGGGGCCTTTGGTTTCCAATGAGGAAGATAGAGAATGGAGGTTTATGCGTATATTGGATATGGAGATTCAGAGACACATCATATCTCTGGGATTGACCACCTTCTCCCAAGTTCTCAAGGCAGCCATGGAGCAGCAGAGTTTATCAGTGAAAGCGAAGGGTACTCAACAGCAAGCCGTCGTAGTGCGGAAGACGGCGTTTACGCCAAACCAAGCTCCTGTACACAAAGGCATTCCGGTGAACAAGCGAGGCATTGTATCCATGAAGAAGCTCATTGTATCCGATCAGAAAAGAAGTGTGTTTTGTGACTACCGCCAACGACCGGGTCATTTCCGGAGGGAGTGCCAGATGAAGCTTAAGAAGTGTCTGATTTGTGGAGATGCTGATCATTGAATGCATACTTGTCCATCCAGAGTTCAGTTGAAGGGTGATGCTCCGAGAGCACAACAGAAGCAGATTACTCAGGGGCCTAATTAAGCACGGGCCATCACTTCGACGGCCGAGGAGCCCAAACCTTTATACAAAGTTGTTTCAGGTATCCTACTCGTTTATAATTTTCCCGCATTGGCAATATTCGATTAAGGCTCATCCCATTGCTTCATGTCGTCTAAGTTTATTAGTGCACACTCTATTCCACACGTGGCCCTGTCTAGTTGCTTGGACATACACACTGGGAATGGGAAAATTATATCTAGTAGTGAGTGCAAGGATTGTTCGATTATTATATGCGGAGGAGAGTTATTCATGGATTTCTTGGTGATTGATACTGACAGCTATGATGTTGTCTTGGAAATGGACTTTCTTGGCACTTTCCATGGTCATATCGATTGCAGGGCAAAAAAAGTGATTTTCCAGATTCCCGGACATCCGGAGTTTATATTTTCAAGAGGTAGCAGATCTGTCGAGCCAGTCAAATTTAGGGCTAGGCAGACAAGTGTCGTTCTTTCGTCGATGGAAGTAGATAAGGAGGAAGCGCCATTAGTAGTTCGAGAGTTTATGGATGTGTTCAAAGACATCTCGGGTTTACCGCCGAAACGAGATATGGAGTTCGCTGTTGATCTTATTCCTGGAGCAACGCCGATTTCAAAGGCCTATTATCCAATGGCACCGGTGAAACTAGAAGAGGTAAAGAAACAAGTTGTCGAATTATTAAAGAAGGGTTGGATTCGTAGCAGCAATTCAGCATGGAGAGCTCCAGTTCTTCTAGTCAAGAAGAAGGATGGAACGTAGAGGATGTGCATTGATTATCGAGAATTAAACCGGGTGACTATTAAAAAAAGTACCCAATTCCTCGCACTGACAAATTATTCGATCAACTCAGTGGCGTGAGGGTATTCTTGAAGCTGGATTTGCGATCCAGATATCATCAAGTTCAGGTGAAATAAGAAAATATTTGCAATACATCGTTCCGAACTCGATATGGGCATTACGAGTACTTAGTGATGCCATTTGGAGTTACTAACGCACCGGCAATATTTATAGACTTGATGAACCGAATCTTTTCACTGTACCTGGACCAGTTCGTAGTGGTGTTTATTGATGATATTCTGGTCTATTCAAGGAGCAAAGATGAGCATATAAAACACTTGAGGATCACACTGCAAACGTTGAGGCAAAAAAGGTTATATGCTAAGATGAGCAAGTGCGAGTTTCGGCTCGAAAAAGTGAAGTTCTTGGGTCATGTTGTATCCGGAGATGGAATTGCCGTTGACTCTGAAAAGATTGCAGCTGTTCATGATTGGCCAATTCCAAAGAATGTAGGAGAGATCAGTTGTTTTCTTAGGCTTGGAAGATATTATAGAAAGTTTGTGGAGAACTTCGCTCGAATAGCTGAACCATTGACCAAGCTAACACGAAAGGAGATACCGTTCATATGGACAGAGAAATGCGCGTCAGCTTTTGAAGCGTTGAAGCAAAGATTGACCACCGCTCCTATCTTGACAGTGCCAGACGGTTCCGGAGGGTTGGTTATTCACAGCGACGCATCTGGGAAAGGCTTGGGATGTATTCTAATGCAGCATGTGAAGGTTATAGCCTATGCATCGAGACAATTGAGGACTCAAGAGAAGAACTACCCAACTCATGATTTGGAGGTAGCAGAAGTGATTTTTGCTTTGAAGATTTGGAGACACTACTTATTGGGCAAAAGGGTAGAAGTATTTACTGATCACAAGAGCTTAAAGTATGTGTTCACACAGAAAGAGCTCAAAATGAGGCATCGTAGATGGTTGGAGCTAATGGCTGACTATAATCTTGATCTAAAATACCATCCGGAAAAAGTTAATGTAGTGCCGGATGCTCTAAGCCGGTTGCCGGCGATACGGATGTTGACTACACAGAAGGAGATTATAGCTGATTTTCAGAGGTTCGAGTTGGAGATCGTACTACCGCATTCTTCGAGACAATTGATGCAATTGCAAGTACAGTCGTCCTTGATCAATAACATTAAAGCAGCGTAGTCGCACGATCCAAGGTTGCTGCAGTTTCGAGAACAAGTAGAAGCGGGACTTCGAATGGACTTGTTAATTCATGAAGATGGTTCATTACGATATGGTAGTCGTTTATGTGTGCCTAAAGGAGATGTTCGTGAAGCAGTCATGAAGGAGGCTCATAGTTCCGTATATTCCATACATCCGAGAGGCACAAAGTTGCACCGAGATCTACGGCAACATTTCTGGTAGGAAGGCATGAAAAGGGAGATTGCTCGCTATGTATCGAAGTGCTTGGTGTGTCAGCAGGTCAAGACTGAACATCAAAGGGTAGCTGGTTTGTTGCAACCACTTCCGATTTCTCAATGGAAGTAGGAACATATAACCATGGATTTCATGACAGCATTACCATGGAGTCCAAAGGGCAATAATGCAGTCTGGGTGATTATCGATCGATTGACCAAGGCGGCTCATTTTATACCATTTCAAGTTGGTTAGTCGACGGAAGCTTTAGCAGAGCGGTACATGCAGGAAATTGTGAGATTGCATTGAGTACCTATAAGCATTGTTTCCGATCGTGATACCCGATTTTTATCGCACTTTTGGAGGAGTCTACAGGAAAGTTTGGGAACTCGCTTGAAGTTTAGCACAGCCTATCATCCTCAGATAGATGGCCAGTCTGAAAGAACGATCCAAACTCTTGAAGATATGTTAAGAGCATGCATGTTAGACATCAAGGGTTCATGGCAGAATCATTTGCACTTGGTGGAGTTTTCTTATAATAACAGCTTTCAGGCGACTATACAGATGGCTCCATTCGAAGCATTGTACGGTCGTAAGTGTCGCTCGCCCTCCTGTTGGAACGATGTTGGAGAAAGAAAATTATTGGGACCGGATCTTATTGTGCAAACAGTGGAGAAAGTTAGCGTGATCCGAAATCATATGAAGACGGCATAAGATCGACAAAAAAGTTGGGCTGATACAGGACGAAGACCTCTGGAGTTCGCAGTTGGTGATCTTGTATTCTTGAAGATATCACCGACCAGAGAAGTGATTCGATTTGGTAGTCGAGGAAAGCTTAGTCCTCGATTCCTGGGGCCTTTCGGTATCATCGAGCGTGTTGGAGAGGTAGCGTATCGATTGGCTTTACCACCATTCTTGGCGGGTGTTCATGACGTGTTTCATGTATCTTAACTCCGCAAGTATGTTAGAGATAAGACGCATGACTTAGATCACTCGGAACTGACCGTAAGGGAGGATTTATTGTATGAAGAAAGACCAATGGCGATTGTGGATCGACAAGATAAGGTCCTCAAGAACAAAGTTATCCCTCTAGTACTTGTTTCATGGGGGAATCGTTCGCATGGAGAATCTACTTGGGAATGTGAAGACGAGATCCGACAGATGTTTCCACACCTCTTTTCCTAGATCTGTGTTTTCTTTTCTTGTCTTGTTCCGGGAATTTCGAGGACGAAATTCTTTTGTAGTTGGGTATAATGTAACACCCTAGCACTATTATACGATATTTTATTTGGGGTATTTTCAAATCTCGTGACAACTTCTTGTTTATTATTGCTTTTGGGTACGGATGGTGCATTTGATAACTGCGGTTAGTATCCGATCCGACCAGCATGTTTGAACCCCATCATAGTTCAAGATTACGTCATATATTTGCTAGTACAGAGGATCCATGCACATCTAGATTCTATACACACTTATATGATATATTTTGTATCTGCATATCTTTTAATAATACAAATAATAACCAAATAATATATTTTGATATCTACCATGGCATGTTATCGTACCTCATATCATATGGTTGCATCCATACATCATGTTCATATCCAAATTGTTAAAACAGACTCGTTTAGATCGCTACGTATATTTACGTAGACCCGTACTTGGGGGTATCCATTTTTATTGACCGGACATCGCATTATGGTTTTAACTTTTACGTATATTCTCTATATTTTAAAACTATATTTTTAGAAAGGAACCGGGTAATTTTCAGAGTAATTTGATATTAGCTGTTTAAACCCAAAATATATATATTATAATATTTTTTAAAAAACTAACTGTTACTTATACTACATACACACATATATAATATATTAACTAAATATATTATTATTCTCTCTCTCTCTTGTCTCGCCGTCTCTCTCTCTAAACATATATATATATATATATATATATATATATATATATATATATATATAACCTAATTATTATATTAAACTCTCACCTTTCTCTCTCTCTCCTCCCTTATTCTTTTCTTCCTTTGTCCCGCGAGACCCCAAACCCTAGCCCACGTCCTCGCCTTCGTCGTCACCAAAACCTCGTCGCCGATCTCACCCTCATCGCCTCCGTCACCACCTCCACCTTCTCTCCCCATCTCTTCTCCCGAAGCATCCCTGCACCCCGACAACCACCTATAGCAACTCAAGAAACCCTAACCCCTCGCCAGAGACCTAGCCGTCGCCAGCACCCTTACCCTGCCTTCACCTCCTCACTTCCCGCTCCTCTCCCGACACCCTAGACCACCACCACAACCAACTCCATAACATCCCCGACCCAAATCTCCAACCCTTGAAACCCACAACCGACGCAGCTACCTTCGTCGTCAGCCATCTTCGCCATCACGTCGCCACTTCTCCTCTGTCTTCGCCATACTAGAACCCAACAGCAGCAGCTATCCAGTCTTCTTCTTCTTCCTCTTCTTGTTCTTTTTCTTGATCTTTCTTGATTCTGGCCCTCTCGCCCGAGTTGCGTGCATCACCGACGATCCAGACGGCCCATTCACCGTCGTCGTCCAGCCTAGTCACCACGTCATGTCACTGCTCATCCAGGTCCAGTCCTGCATGCGTAAGTTTGCATCGCGACATTATTCCGACGTCAGACGTAGCATCCGTATCTCGATGTGAGATCCGATCAGGCAAGTTCTAAACTTGCAACATTCTATGTTATTACATCGATAATTACATGAATAAGAATAGTGCATGTGCTTTATTATTCAGCAAATATTACCGATTTACAGTTTTACGGTATCCGTTCGTATCCGTACTGATAATCGTTTATCTAGATGCATGCTGGAATATCATGATATCACTACACTACTATATTAGTACAACATGCTATCTAGTTTGCATCATACTTGGTAATGGACATATAATGGTTATTACAAATAGATACATATGCATCCTGGTATCAACTGTGTTTACCGCGATTACAGTTTCACATTGGGTATCTATTTGGTTAATATACATCACATGACATGTTCACGACACACTACCTGACTTGTTACTTGGATCTTATTACTAATGCTAATAATCCCGACTTGTTGTCCTGACGGACGTAACTTGTTGTATGCATCGACGAGAACTGTACCTGCTTGATCCTGTATTGCCATTAGATTCATATCGTTGATACCTGACTTGAACACAAACATGGGGGAAAAGTGGAAATCAAGAATGTAACCGAAACGTAACTCAAGAGGATATTATTATACTTGTTTGTCGTTTTCCGGACGTTACGGAATAAATACTTTTTTGCCGTTTTTCCGGGCGTTACAGAATAAATACCCGTTTGCCGTTTTTCCCGGCGTTATGGAATAAATACTCGTTTGCCTTATTTCCGGGCATTACGGAATAAATACTATTACCATGGTCCCGTAGGGAATGAACGGGATATATACTGTTGTGTTACGATGAGGATTACATTAATTGATTTCAAAGACTTGTAAAATAGATAACCTAGAAGCACAGATTTAGGTTACGCATCACACACCCATACATACACATAGCTCACTATTTTATATCTATGTTATTTATTTATATTCATGTTTAATCATGTCATTATATCCTGGTCATTACTATTATTTTGATATTATGACGCACTGTTGTCTGGGTTTTGCATGGCCCGGTTCCTCTACCTTTATCGCATGCTGATCAAGAGTACTTTAGCAATCAAGCCGAGCAATGAGGAGTTGAACGTGTATTGTTAGAGATGTTTAGTTTATTTTATTTCCTTAGTTTTATTTCTTTTGATGTGAGCCTATATTGGGACATGATTCAGATTTGTTTATTGGATCTTGATTCGTTTCGGCTTTATGCATTTTCTTAATTTTATTTACTGTGGCAGATGGACATGTGTTACCTAGATTATATATTTTACTGTCCTGGATATCCGATAGACAGCCATAATGTGACTGTGGAGGGATGATTCCTAGCCACAGATAGCATGGTTAGTTCTGTCGCGTGCCGTAGTTTACGTATCTTGAGAAGTGGGGCGTGACAACCGGTATTGGCTATATAGCAGCTGCTGGTTGCTTCTTTGACTGCTACAGTCTCGTTGCTCTCGTATCGAAGAGCAAGAGCCTGGCACTTTTCCTTCTTAAAATGTATTTTGTAGGTAACATAACCTTACCATCACTTCTTGAAGGCATTGTACTCATTAATGGGATGAGCGACTCTTCGGTGATATAGATAGTACTTCGGGTGTTCCTCTCCACCTTTGAAGTACGGGACCCCAAGAGTACATCATGAGAGGCGGTAGCTTCATCCCCATTGATAGGGCCTTGGCAAACCGCTTCTCGGTTTTGGTCCTGCTCTTATTCTTTGCAGGCCTGATTTGGTTTGGTTAGAGAGCTTCATAACTCGTCCTTACCGTAGCTTCTTTGTTCAGACGCCGTTACCTGGCCTTTTCATATATGGCCTTCTCACACCCTTGATCATCTTTGCTCTTTTGAAAAGATTCTTTTAACAACCTTTCGATTGGATCTTCTTCTTGCAGTTTCGGGACATTTAGCGTCGATTCTACCCCCAGCTCGTCCATGTTGCTTTCTGACACTGGTGGAGCCTCTTCATCATATATGGATGAACAGGAGACCATGCGGCAACTTACCACACGTTCTTCTGCTTCCTCTGATGAGTTGTTTTCCTCATCTTCATCACTGTCCTTATCCTCGAGAATATGCCTAAGGAACTTTTCAAGTGTGACCGGTGGTCACACTTTTTGATTATATTCTTCCAGTGTGTCGATATACTTTTGCAGATCTGTATGGTTGTCGACATATTCGGTGGGCTGCATGGGCTTCATGGTCTTCTTATTCTTCTTTTTCTTGGAAAACTTAGAAGGCATTCCTTGGAGGTGTTGGGACTTCACGCGCGTATGCCCTTGGTTTTAAAGAACGGTTTTTGTCAAAATTAGGCGTACATAAGTTACGTCTCGTTTTAAAATTTATAAACCGCAAGTGCATGGCTCGTTGCAGCCAGTCGGCAAGTACGGGTCGATCCAGAGGGAATTGATGATTAGAAGTTGTTGTTGCAAGTTCAAAAGAAAAGAATTGGTTTTGGTTTCGTTTGTGTCACAAAAATAGAAAACAAAGTATAAGGAAAGAAAGGCGATCGTGGCTCCGGTTCGAATGGTTGAATCGTGATGAAGTCTTCTCCTCTCTCTTGATCATGTGAGTTTCCTCCTCTTGTTAGAATCGATATGAAGCATGGTTTATCAAGGTGTTTGCGAAGCATAAACCATCAATATGACGAGTTCATAACGCGGGGAAAGAAACGAGTCTGTCACGTTCTTTACTTACCGTTTGTATGTCCAAGTATGATGTATCAACACTAAGCATAAGAGTTAGCAATCATACAATATCAACACATATCAATTAGCAAATAAGAAGTAAAAGTTAGCATTAATCTTTCTAAGTAGATGGGTGATAGTATAGGATATATGCTTAATGAAAGGTGTCAAGCAACACCAAGCAAAATACTCTATCTAAACTACCTAGCAAGCTTAACACTAAATCATTGATCCTAATTTTTAAGGTTGCTTAATGATAGTATTGTAACATTTCAGAAATACAAAATATTATTTTTGGAATTTAAATAATAAAATAATATATTTCACGAAAACTATTCGCGTATGAATTTGGGGATTTCGTAAAATGGTATAATTATATATACCAATATTTGGAAAATAATTGGATATTAATATGAATTATTAATTATAAAGGTATTTATTGGATTTGAACATTTTATAAATAATTATGCAATTAATTATATGCAAGTTTATATTAAACTTGATTAGTGCACTACTAATTATGATTAAACCAAATCCACTTTGTATTAACCATGGCTAGTGCACCATGACTTTTGTGTTGATTCATGCATGACTTCTTGGTATTTGTGAACTTTGTTTGTTTAAATGAAAAGAAAAGGAGAGAAAAAGAAAAAGAAAACAAAAGATGGCATGGAGAGGGGACATGGGGGCATGGCCATGAGAGAGAGTGAGAGAGAGAGAGAAGGATAGCCCTTGTGTTGGGTTATGGCAGCGTCCTGGCCATCAAACCGTGGCCAAATGCGGAACAAGTTTTTTATAAACTGGCGCTAACACAACCCTATCCTACGGATCGACCATTAACCCTACACTAGCAAACTATATAGGAGTTTAGAAAGTTATATCGAATGATCCCGTCCTTCGGTCTTTAACCTTTATCCCAAGCTCCTGAGGTCTCCTTGATCAAGTTTGATCTCCGGTCTCCCTCCATCGAAGATGATCCACCTGAGAGTTTATGAATCAAGCTCCCACTTCATAGCCGAGGTAACTAGGGTATCCAGTTCGCTACACTAGATAGCCTAGAGAAAGTAGAGAGTAGTGATGTATTAGTTTGTCTCAAGACACCCTAGGTTTCTCAACTCATGAGACTTTTAGGATGGAGGTAGAAGATGATGCATGAGGATGAGAGTGTGAAGCAAAATCTCAAGTGAGAATAAAGGCTAAGTGTTGTGAAATATAAAGCATGCTAGCAACTTAACAAAGCAACTCAAGAAATCAACTCAAGAAAAAATATCCAATGTCCACAAATATCTCACAACACCTAAAATATCAAGCATGTCTCATAAGTGATCCATGAGTCACCACCATGAGTCACCATAATGAGTCATGCTTGAATTAATGCCAAGCACACCTCATCCTCCACCTCAATAACCTTTTAACCCAAAAAGGTTTAAACAAAATGAGGTGGCTCTTCTAGAAGTAATGAATTACAAGAATACCCCTCATTCGTATATACATACCCGCATCCGTATTCTGAAGAACACGAATACAAAGAGACGAAAATAATCCAACAATATAATACTAGGATCCGGTTTAAACCAAAGTCCACTAGTATTATCCGTCCGAATCATGATATGTACATAAGTGCACGTATATGATTGAACCCTGCCGTAAAACCATGCGTCCTCTATATCGTTTCACCCGAACCAGAGAAACCCTCTGTGTAGGACTCTAAAGACTCGTCAATACGCTGGCAGTGGATTTAACTATAAGCACGTCAGCGGCACTAGCTGTACGTAACGGCTACCCAGGTATTGAGCGAAAGGGAGGCCGACGAGCAAACTCATCGTAAAACCCCTACCGAGCCTGACAGTGACAATATCCATACAGTCCGGTCCGTTTGTCCATGAGTATCGCATATCGAGTCTAGGGGGTGGATAAATTCAGACCCCTAATATCGCGACATTTAGTGTTGGTATGAAACCCATTACCACCTGAGAAACTACTGATCCTAGATCAGTAATTCTCGACTATCTTGGCCAACGATTTCTGGTGATAGCCACCCATGCACAACGCGACATCAACCCCCAATACCGGAAGAGACGAATCCCCGATGATCCGCTCACTGCCTCTATGTGGCTCGGGACTGTACCCAACTAAAACCTGTTTGCACGACTCCTTTGAGCCGTGGTAGGGTAGTAATCAAAGCACAGTGGGAACTCACACGAGAAAAATGACGATCTCAGGTCGACAAACTAACCTGTACACATGTCACCTGGGAACTGCTATCTGACAATAGGTATAATACCAAGTAGCATGTTCCCGGCGAGTCCGTCCGGTGTACTCATAACCCAATGAGCACATGTATACTATATTAGGTGAACAAACTGACACCAATGGCTTGTGAGACCGGTTACTGCCCCTCATCGGGTTCTCGATCAGTATACACTAGTCTACTCTGGAGTATCGATGCCCAATCTCGAAACTCCCACGACTAGGGACATTTAAGGATGTGCTTATAGACCACCCGACTCTCACGTATATGATCACCATCATAATGCTGGTAGTCAAGAAAGAATCCTATGGGCTCTATCAACATGTAATAGTGATGTGGAATACCACCTAAAGCATGTACATGATGATAAACACAAACCAGATAGCATACTATCATCTCGAGTAAGACTGTTCTATCCATATAGGTCCTCCCTCAATCATTGCAATCGCGTGCCTGCGATCCAATAATTGACTTGAGGGCACTATAGCCAACAATCTCCCACTTGCACTTAAGGCTAATTATCGCGGTGTCACATACTCACAGCCTGTGTGATATCGAACGCCCAACTTCTCTACTAATCAGTTTCGCAAAGCTCGTTTGTGAAACTATTGCATTCGAGAAATAGCCTCAGTGAGTGGATCTGCTCCGATGTTTCTTTCTGTATCTCTCTTTATCTCAACTTTACGAAGAAAACTATCTCCCGAAATGAGCAATACCTGTCTTAGAATTTTTCTGGATATCTGATAGGACCTAGTTCACAAATGAACTCCAAATACAGCAAACTTCTTAGACTGTATCCTCCTTTGAATTTAATCAGTATTCCACGCCATGCCTTCCTCAGTATCCGGTTGGACCACCTGTTCAAACTACTGCCCCTCAAAAGAGGGAAAACTATAACTCTGATAGTCGCTCTGTCATCCAGGTCACCTTGGAAGCCTGGAATGATAACCGTCTCCCGAAGGAGTCTGCCGTTACCAAATCCCTAAACATCCACTTATGTTCATAAACTGCTTTCCAACGTTTCTCCAGGATTGGATCAATATATAAACTTATTGCAGCTAGTGCAAAAACAACATCTGGTGTGGTACTTGACATCTCATGATTGACTCAATTGCCTAAACAAGTGATATGCCAATCATGCAAATCCCTCTCCCTTTTAGTCTGTAAGACATCCTTTAGAGAGGGTGACTCCATCAGCTACAGGTACACCACCATACCAGGAGTCTTCCATTCTAAAACACCTTTAGAATAGTGTCAGAATACCCAAATTGGTAAACTTCCCAAATCTAGATCTAAAACCATAGATCTAGTAACCAGAATACCTGATATTATATCCATATCCTATGTGGAGAAACAACTGTGTGACAAACACAGTATAACCGATCGTAGTATAGGAATTTCACTTCCTATAAAGTGCATGTCATCCAAATACCAGGACATCACACCCTACTACCTTCTTACCAGATCTATCTCTTATTCTGATGAAGTCAAAGCCTATGACTGTCATATCAAAAATAGATGATCTATCTCTTCTATACTTTCTTTAGTCTATAAATAGACACAAGCTACTTGTCCACTATACTTCAGCTGCTCCCACTGACTACAACAACCCTCTGGCAGAGTCATATACACGTTCACTTCTAAAGCTAGTTTAGAACGACGTTATAGTCATCCTCCTGCCGGGTCTCATAGTCTAGAACAGCAGTAATGACAAGTCTGGATAAATAAGAACCTCCATGACACCGCCTTTTAGGATACCGAAGTACCTCTCGGGTGCCTGAGGTTACCCATCATATCTGCGGAGTGGCTAATGGAATATCGAATCCAATTAAATCTTTAGGTTTTATTAAATTTTCAGTAATCGTTTGTGGTTTTGGAATCACTTCCAGTTCTTCCATACTCTCACTAATGTTTTCTGAAAAGAATCCATTTTACTAAAACTGGTGGCGAGTCAAGAACAATATAACTATTGATCTTCTAGATGGTAGAAAGTTAACCCTCGTCATAGCCTGGGATAACCCACAAACTGCCATTACTGAAATGTGCCTTGAGTTTATCCGGATTCTGATTTCAAGTATAAGCCAGACAACTCCATATACCTCAACATCATCAAGATATGATCCATTCTATATCCACTATAGAAACATAGGCACTGATTTAATTGGAACCAGATTCAAAATCATGCAGCTGTCTCCAGTGCATGTCAACCAAATGGAATGAGGTCAATCAACATTACTCAACTAGGAGTGCATCCAAATATGAGTAACCTGAAAGAGAACCAAGTTCTCAAAACCATTACTATCAACGGAATATCAAACACAAGTATCTACATCTTCGATCACCTTGAGGAATCCTGATACTTGCAACATATGGTTCTCTACTTTATTCTTGTACCTATAACTTCTCATAATTTGGACCTTGTATTTCAACGAAATACCTGTCTAAAAACTAGAGAAGTCATAAGTAAACAGAATATAGTACGAGCACCAACCACTTTGTCCTAATGGACACTGGACAACATACAATACTTTATATAAGTCCCCTGAGTTAAATAACTCATACCTTGTGCGTCGTAGGTTGAAAACTATACTATGTTTAAAAAGAATTACACCGCTGTTGAATGCTCCTTACCCAATCATCAACTGATACAGGTAAATGTCATAGACATAATTTCAAAAAGTTATATCTCACTTTATAAAATAACTGTACAAATATATCAGTTTGAAATTGGTGCATAACAACGGATATTCAAAACCAAATATTTGCCGTCAGGCAAAAACCCAGGTGATTTCCTCAAATATCACCAATTACAACGAATTCCGATATAATGAGGATATATCACCTAATTCCTAATATCTTACTCCCACTCACTATCTGTAACGCTATACAGATGTGAGAATCAAATCTGGTAAATACATACCCTGGAGTAAGGATCTAATTGGGAAATCGGTTTTCAATTAACAACACACAGTGAAACTGAAACATGAAAATGTTTCGAAGGGGTATCCGGGTATTCTTAGTAACGCCTCTTCCACTATCCAGATTTATGACTGTAACCGTATATTTCCTTGCCATCTTTCCACTCCCTTTATTTGTCTTTACTTATTATCTTCTGTACACCACACTTAGCTTAATTGATTTTCTTTCTTCCCTACATTTCGACACCAGCCTATGGTTTGGAAGAAAACTATCCAATAAGCGTAATAGGTGCACTCTCCTAAAAACCAAGAGCCCTCGCAACATGAGAGAAGGTAAAGATAAAAGGCAACTGAATAATCCTTATTCTATTTCTCCAAAACCAGAATCCATCCTCGAACTGGAACAAGTTCTTTCGAGTTCGTATGTAACTATACAATAGCATATCCAATAAATGTGGATCTTCATAGTGATACGGAATGTTCCGGAGAAATGCAATGGTGAAGTAGGAGTGGCAATGATATACGCGGTTTCGTCGTGAATGATAGCAGTCGCAATTTACTTTGCCTTCTTTCTAATCCCTTTATTTGTCTTTACTTATTATCTTCTGTACACCACACTTAGGCTAATTGGTTTTCTTCCTTCCCTACCTTTCGGCACCAGCCTATGGTTTGGAAGAAGACAATACAATAAGCGTAATAGGTGTACTCTCCTAATACCAGGAGCCCTCGCAACCTGAGAGAAGGTAAAGGGAAAAGACAACTGAATAGTCCTATTCAATTTCTCAAGAACCGGAAACCATCCTCGAATCTGAAACAAGTTTCTTCGAGTTCGTATGTAACTATACGATGGTAAATTTGTATCTTCGTAGTGATGCGGAATGTTGAGGAGAAATACAAAGGGTAAAAGTAGGAGTGGCAAGGATATATGCAACTACGACAATCCAAAAGCCAATATGATTTAAGAAGGTTCGGTTAATTTGGTTCATGGGTTTTAGTCTAGGGTCGGGCCATGGTCGCTACCAAAGAGAGAGAGAAAAGAAACACTCAGCGTGCACTCTAACCTAGATCAGAATGGTTAATCACTTTATCTAATCAGGATGTATCCCACCGTTTTCTCGAATTATCCTCCAAACCCAAAAGAAGAATTAGTCGGGATCATCTAAAATCACCCGAGGAGTAAACCAACTCATCAGTGGGAATCGGGATCCAACTATCATCGCATGATAACTTGATGGAAGCCACTCAAGTTATCACACTCCAAAAGGTATGCACATGCCTGGAAAGTTTCCTATATGTTTGAAACCCCCGATGTGATTTTTACCCCAAGCATCTTATGACTTTGACGAAGGCCAATAAATCATAAGTCGCAAGTCAAGTTCTACCCGTCATTGTCCAGATTAGTCTAAACCCACCCGTACTCGCCCTTGACAAAGGCCAACAAGGCTGTACGACTGTCTTAGATTAATGCATATCCATGCAACAGAAAAGTAACACATAGCTACCATACACTATGCCTTGACGAAGGCCAACAAACATCCATGAATACTAGGCGCTACCCGTCTGAAATGACGGAGGGGTACGGCTGGGTTTTGACGAAAAACCTTTAACGTAATGAACTTGATATCGTTGAAAGAATCAAAGTGGTTTTACAAATATATAGTGGCGAAAACTTTTGCTAAAGAGGTCACTCCCGGTGAAGGGATCTCGGCTCTTTCCTCATCGAATGAGGTGCAGGATATTCCAAACTGAATACCACGATACAAAGCAAAAATAATCGACTATAGTGAAGTTATTACCCTGACGCAAACTTCTGCCCAAGGGGTCACTCCCGATGAAGGGATCTTGGCCCTTGCCTGTAATGTTTTAGAAATCTTTTAGGTGAATTTTCCGATAATAGGTAAAATAATTTTTGTTTTCCGTAAAAACCAAGATATAATCATTTTTCAATATAGACTTAAGTGCACCTAGTTTAACTAGGAAATTGCTAGTATGTGGAATTTATTTAGTCACTATAATTATTAGTTCACTTAAATATTTTTCCTTAATTAAATTTTTATTACACGCTTTTATTTATACATTCAATTAGTGGTAATTACAAATTGGAATGGGTTAAATATACAAATGTGAACCATGTCAACTTAAATATAAATTTACAAATTGTTTTCTTTTCTCCAAATATCTTAAGGGTTGTAGACTTTTCTAGGGTTAAAGAAAAATAGAAAAGAAAATGAATTAGAGAATAGATTGATGTGAGGTGCATTAATTGAGGCTTAAGGGTTGTTTAATCTAGAAATTTCCACACATTAACCCAAAACCCCTCCCCCTTCCCCACTTGGCTGAGCCTCATAGTAGTAGCCCCAAAATTTTCCTCACCCTATTCCTACTTCAAAAATCCCCAAAAATCCATCAAAATTCAACACAAAATCCCACAAACTCTAAATCAAATCCTTACCCATTATTCCTTAGCCTAATCTAGCTTGGAAAAAAGAGCAAGTTAGCATTTTGGAGGCCATTTTAGGAGTCAAATTTTCGAGTTTGATATCAAGTTTGTGAGGTATAAATCCTAACCCTAAGCTTTAATTGTTAGATAATTACTTTAATCTAGCTTATTAGGTGTTTAAATATGGTTTTAATTGGAAGTTAGAAATTTCAAGAATAGGGTTGAGATCAAGTTAGGGTTTTTATTAATTGGAGGTGGTTATATGTGTAGTTTGACATGTTTAGACATGCAAAATCTAGCCTAGTTGTTAAATTGTAAATTGTTAATTTCCAAATTGTCCAAACTAAGCTTTTTGCAAACTAGCTTTTAATAAATCAAAAATGGGTGAGATTAAAATTTTAGTAAGGGTTTTTGTGGCTTAATTAAGCTATTATGTGATTATTGTGGCCACTAGTTTTGTTGAAATATCTAGTTTTGGATTAAAAAGGTAAATCGATGCTTACTAGGTTTTTGGAATAAATCGGTTTGATTAAGTTTTAGGTTTTGATGATATACAACCTATTTCTTATAATATATATTGTGTTGTGAATGTGCGATCGGTACGATCGGGTTCTAAGGTGATGTCGCCGGATTTCTGTGAGAGTCCGGGGTTGGTTTTTTTGGCTATGTTTTCCGGTATTGGGATTCTTGGTTTTTGAGATTTGATATTGTATTTGGTCGTTGGATATTTGTAAGTCAACGAGGAGGGTTGTTTGGTTGTTTTTGCATGCGTAGGCTATAGGTTCTAACCAATAGGCAATTCGTGTGACGTATCGGTTTTCGGACTTTGTTTTCATAACATTCCGATATGTGTTGATTTGTAGGTACCCTCGCGTGGATTCCGAGACGGCGGAGCACATCGACTACGGCTGAACAAGGAGTTCCGCAGGTGAGTAGATTTATATCTACGGGGGAAGTCGGTTGGATGGCGTATAGCACCCCCGCAATTATAATGGAAACCGATATATATATATATAATATGGTTAAGGAAACCATGTTAGGAACTTATGGATATGGTTAAAGAATTAGTAGGAGACAAGATATACCACGACTTAAGGTTATAGTGTATGGTTTAGTGTGACGTGATATGATAGAAAGGATGTCTCGAATTGATATATAAGAATGTGAATCACGATATATATATATACATAATGAAACAGTATAAGCATGAGATTTAGAGTAGCATGATTGAGATCGATAATTTCGACATGAGATTAAAAAGATAGAATGTATATGTAAGATGACTTGATGTGAGATATTGATATGATGAAAAGAGTATACAATTAAACACGAAATGAGATGTATAAGGATATGACATGAGATCAATGAATATGATAAGATCTAGATGGATGTGTTATGAGATCGGTAAAACGAGATATTTATATATAATTATGATAATAATGAGTGACATGCCGTACGAGATTTAGATCCGTACGCTCATTGTTTTATAGGTTAATAGAATCCCTAATTGTTTAATGCCGCCGTACGATGGATTGTACCGTACATGATGTTGTGAGGCTGGATGCCGATTAACAGATTCACCGACTCGGATAGGTTATAGATATTTAATCCCAGTCTACACCGCTTAGTTTAGCCTTTAGGTAGATGTTGGATTAGATGTGTACCTATTAGCATTGCGCTTATGATTTACTTGCTGCTACGTTCATGATATTCTCATTTCATTATATATATACCTATGCCAGTACACCTACACCATTATCGATGATGCGTATGTTACACTTACACAGATTTGCCGGCTCACTCACTTTCTTCATCGATAATTGCTATGTTACTTACACAGTAGAGTTGCTACGTCACTATGCTATGTTGCATGATATATTACTATGCTCACATCACTATTCTATGTTGCATGATATATTGCTATGCTATGTTGCATGATATATTGGTATGCTCACATTTCTGTTCTATGTTTGCATACATCATGCTTTATGATTATACGCATTGAGATTTTTTTTTCATGAGATTCTGAATTTGAGAACCGTAGTTATATTTCAAAAGAAAGTATGTATTGTTTTAAAAACCCGGTTTCTCTTGATATGATATTTCGAGACGTCCACCATGAGTTTTCTCGGTTCTAAGACTTGTGTTAGAAACCCGATTCGAGGAGCGGTAGGCACCGTCTACGGGTACATGGTGGACCCGGTATGGTACCCCAGGGTAAGAAATGATTTTCGTAGTGTGGACGATGAGCCTGGCAAAGGGAGCACTACTTACCGGTGATAGTATTTGGACTCGTCGGTTATCCGTAGGATACCGACCGGAGTCATGAGATGGATATGAGGGCCGATCAAAGTATGCGGCGCCTGAGATGAGATAGATATGAAGGCTGATCTGAGGATGCGGCGATTTACGTGTCGATACAGGACACGGGTTTTTTTCATGATGTTTTGAGTGTTGGTGTTGGACACTCAGGTTTCATGATATGGTTTGTGTCGTTGATAGACACACGTAATTGATATCCTCATACATACTGTTCCCCTCCGAAAGACGGCGCGCAAGACTGCGATGTCTTGGCAATGAGATTCGGGGCAGATGCTAATTGGTGCTATCCGTCTGCCCCTCCGAAGATGCCAAGTTGATTTATGGCACCGTGTATCGGAGGTTTAGACGGATGCGGCCGATGTAGCAGACTTCGTCAGATTCCCCCTCGTTTGAGGGGTTTTTTATTGTGGGGACGCTCTTCCCTGCAGGCGCAAGCCCCTGCAGTTAATTACGCTACCGCATCACGGTAACAACTTTCTCCTTCTCCAGATGGTCACTTTGTGTCGTGTGTGTTTGTTTTATGTTTTATTGCCCGTGGATCGTTTACGGAGACCGAGTTATGTCGTCACCCATAGGGCATGGACTAGTCCAAATCCGTGTTATCTTAGATTTGGGTTTGGGGGTTTGGTCTGAGGATACGTTAACCATTCTTGAGGCTAAGATCAACTCAAACATTTGTTAAGGATACATTAGTCTAGTTTGAGACTAAGATCGACTTAACGGGATCGTTTAGATCCGACAAAGGAGTGTTTGGACTCCATTGTTCCAGTTTTAGGGACATAGTGGTCCATTGTATGTGTGTGGCCGTCGGGACCCGTCACCTCTCTGACGACGTTGAAGGATTACAACGACGGGTGTCAGAGGAGTTCGGAGATGTACCCTCGAGCCAGAGTTAATTGGGGGGATTCGTAGTCCAGTCTGCTTGAAGGTTTAAGGATTCGTTAGCCATCTTTGAGGCTAAGATCAACTTAAACGGGACCGTTTAGATCCGACAAAAGAGCATATAGGGGCTCTATTGTTCTAGTTTAAGGACGTCGCGGTCCATGGGTAGTTTAAGGACGTTGCGGTCCATAGATAGTTTAAGGACATTGCGGTCCATGGATAGTTTAAGGACATTGCGGTCCATGGATAGTTTAAGGACATTGCGGTCCATTGTTAGTTTTAAGACGTCTCGGTCAAGGTTAAGGACGTCATAGTCCATGGGTTTAAGGACTCCACAGTCCGGTATGTGCTCTGGATGCTTCACACGGGTTCACTGCCGTGCTAGGCGAGGACCAGGCTCCGCTCTGGACGTTTTCCACGGGGTCAAAGAGTGACGTTATCCGCGTTACACGTAACCAGGAATTTTGCATGGGTTTAAGGACCCCACAGTCCATATCATGAATGGTCATCGGGACCCGTCACCTCTTTGAAGACATTGAGGGATTACAATGCCAAGTATCAAAGGAGTGATGAGATGTACCCTAGAACCGGAATGGCTTGAATAGTCCCTGGCCCAATTCGGGGTCAAGACTGATTAATTATGTTATGAGCCCCTCAGCCCAGTTAATCACGAATTGAGGACTTATGGCCAGCTTGGGCTAAGTCCAATCAGGAGAGGCTTTGCCTCCATCCATTTGGCCAATTGGGCCAAAGCCTAGTGTTAAACACTACAAAGCAATCAGTGTTGAACACTGGGAATGAAGTTGACAAGTTAGTGTTTAACACTAAGAGATAATTGGTGTTAAACACCAGCAGCAATGCTTTCAAATTAGTGTTAAACACTAAAACAGACCAATGTTAAACACTGGCAACGGGGATCTCAGATTAGTATTAAATACTAAGGTAATCAGTGTTGAAAACTGCGAATAAGGTTCTCTGATTAGTGTTGAACACTAAGGCAAGAGGGGTCACGTGGCAACACGTGAGAGCGCCCTCTTTTCATTTATTCTGCTGAGATTATCGCATCTTTCTGAGCATCACGTGCCCTCACGTGACGGGCATTTATATGCCTATGCATTAGAGCCCCTGTCAAGGGTCACGTGGGTCACGTGGGGGACTGCTTCAAAGGGCTTTCTGTAGATCTCTTGAGTGGATCACGTGGTGGCACGTGATCCTGCCTTCATGTATATTGTTTAGAGAATCTGTTTATCTTTCTCTTCAGGAATTAAATTCCTCGGGCTTTAATTTTCAAAGGAATTAAATTCCTACTTCCTTTCGAAGACTTATATTCTGGAGTAGAATCGAACCCTGAATCTTCTGTAGGAATTAAATTCCTCATTTATGCGAAGAACTGAATAGGGTTAAACCCTAATAAAAACTTTTTAAGGAACTAAACTTCCAGTCCCTGTTAAATTATGATTAAGGGAATTGAATTCCCATGATTTCAACAGAACTAAGTTCTTAATTAGGGTTAAACCCTGTTTCTCTCTGTTCTGAAGGAATTAAATTTCCATAACACAGGGTCAAGCCCTACTTTTATCTTAGAGGAATTAAATTCCTATAGTTCTGTGAGAATTAAATTCTCGTTTTTTCCATTCCCTCTCCATGTTTTGGATCTGCATAGCAGGATCTCAACCCATTGAGAATTAAATTCTTTACCTAAAGGGGGAGATGTGCACTTTGCAGATCCTCTACCGAAGAGAGAAGAAATATGTTCTTCTGTTTTTATTTTTGTCAGAGTTAAACTCTGTTGAGAATCAAATTCTACTTCTTTCAAGAAGCCTTCCCTTCCTTACATAGGGTTTTCTTTTGCAGAAGCTCTCAATTCCTCGAAGTATCAAAGCTCTCACCTTTTCTTCTCTTCTGCGTATATCTCTCTCTCGTTTTTTTGTATCTCTTGGCTCCTATTTATAGGAGAAGCAGCCGAATAATTAGTTTTGTGATAAATCTTTCATTGAGAGATTTGATTTGCATCCATCATTCGTTTTGGACCTTTGGATTATTAGGTGAATTTTATTCACCATTGGATTTCAAATCCAGGGGTTCCCCTTTATTATTTCGGTTAGATTTAAAGGGGAAATCTTTCCAAACCCGAGATTTTCCCATAGATAGATCACCTTTGAATCTTTAATTCGATTGGTTCCAGATAGTTGCTTTCCTTTGGGAAGATTTGAATTTCTTTCAGAATTTAATTCTGTTGACAAAATGGGCTTTGAAAGCCGGTCACGTGTGACCACGTGCCCCATGGTCACGTGTGGGCACGTGACCCCCTTTTGGAATGAGCCTTCCTCTTTCTCTTGCGCTCTGTCTTTTGATTGCTGCTTAAACGTCACGTGCTACCACGTGACCCCTGGTCACGTGTGAGCACGTGACCCTTGTTTGAACTCTCTTTCCTTGGTTCAACTGGAGAACGGGTCTGCTGTCTTGAACATCACGCGCCAACACGTGACCCTGGTCACGTGGGAGCACGTGACCTCTTCTGAAGCTCTTTTCCTTGACTTGATCAGGGAACCAATGTGCCCTTTTCTGCCGCTTTCTATGTCACATGTCAACACGTGACTGCTGGTCACATGTAAGCACGTGGCCCCTTTTTGAAGCCTTTCCCAGAAGCTTTCCTGATTTTAAATCAGGAAACAAATGGCCCCACAGCGTTGTTCTCACGTGTCAGCACGTGAGTGCAACGCTGTCACCTCTCGCGACCGTTGGATTCCTTTAGGGATCTGGGGAGATGAAGCGTTTCTATCACCTTCTATAAATACCTTTGTCCCTTCATAGGAGCCTTCACTCTGCTCATCTTCTTCTTCTGAGAACTTCTTCTTTGAGAATTTAATTCTCGCTTCTAGAGCTTAGTTCTCTGTCTTGAAACAGTCTGCAGAGTTTAACTCTGTTCGAAAAGGATCCTTTTTCCTCAGGTAATGTTCTTGGACAACGATGGACCTTCACATTTCTCTGGATTTTAAATCCAAAACAAGGGTTTTTACCCTTTTTTCTTCATATTTTTCCATAAGAACATAAAACTGCCTAATCTTCAAACTGTAGATCTTTTTAGGGTTTAGATGATCCTTGGGGAGATGATGATAGCGTTTCAACTCCATGGAATTTAATTCCATCAAAAATGTTTTTGGGAATTTAATTCCCTTTTCTTAATAAGGAATTTAATTCCAACGAAGAACTCGATTTCTTCACACAGAGGCTCCCTGGGGTCTCTTGGCCCGAGGCTGTTCTTCCGCAATTAATGCGATGGGGATTTTGTAATGATTCTCGTGACTTTTATCTCAGGTATCATGGATGCCCATCTGTATAGTCTTGACGAGATCATTTCCTACGGGAATATTCGTGCGCTGGGCCGCAGTCAGAACCAGGAGTTCACCGATGCTCAGTGTGCCGAGATCATGAGCCGCTTTGACGAGTACAACCATCGGCTACTCCCCCGTCGCTCTTCTCTTCTGAGGCTGATCGTGCTGGCGATCAGGAAGGCTCTCCCTTTATTTTGTGCTGGTGTGCCGCTTGGGTCGTTGGACGCCGCCGAGGATAAAATACACTCGGTGTATCTGATGCATTTGATCTCCAAGAGAAGGCGAGATAATCTCATTGATCTCCTGCATCAGATTTTTCAGCAGTCAGCCATACTTGCCGCCTACCGGAGGGTAGAGGACATCCGCGGGGATCCCGACGCTTGTGATCGTGAGAGGAAGCATACCCGGGAGGTTCGAAATGCTTGGAAGATCTTGAATAAAGTTAATTTTGAGTTCCTCAACCCATGCCCCGCATCTGAAGTTTTACCATTGTAAATGTGTCCTCTATATTTTGTATGAACCTCTTGAAGTATGAGTGACAAGTTTTATTATGTTTTTTCTATGCTTGCATGCCTTTTTTCTGGAATTTTATCATTTCACTATTGTTGTTGCTGGTGCTTTTAATATGCATGGTGCTATTCTATTTTCTAGTGCACGTCAAATTTGGGTCTCACGCGTTCCGCACGTGGGATCACTTGATGGGACTGTTCACAAAATTTTCCATGCCGCATTTTTAGCGCGCAGTATCAGATGCATAAAAGGAGCCTTGGAAATAGTTCTCTCTCCTTGATTTTCGATGTCTTTCCTTTTTTGGGCCTTGGAAACATCTTTCGCATGCAAGATTTTCCGCGCGTAGCACTTAATGCACTTCTTTATATTCTCGAGGCCATAGCCTATTTTCTCCTCACAGAGAAATTCATTCCCATATTGACGTGATTTAATTTGAGGAGTATCTGAGCGCTATGGCCTGCAACCGTCCACACGCTCGTCGACAGCCATGGGAAGTGCCTATCGAGGAGATGATCCCCCGCTTTGCCGCTCGGTTAGTGGATCCACTTCTTACTGACGACGAATGCGACTCAGCCATGCATGAACTCTCGATCCGTAGGGGGTCTCCCCTCCCGATGGGTTCCTTCTGGCTCCGGATGATTCTCACGGTCGTGCTTGCCGACATTCCTCCTCACCCAGCAGAGATGACCCTGGCGATGCTTGATGCGGCGGAAGAAAAGCTCGAGGGCTTTCATGAAGCGTGCCTGATTACCCAGGCCTTGAAGGACTGCTCAATTCGTCTGCTGAGCGAGATAAGGGCCCGGCGAGCTATTATGTTTGCTTTCTCGGACGAACATGGCACCAACCGATGGGGAGCGACTTCTCGCGAGAATCGTCGCTTCGATGTGCTGGAGAAAGCAGAGAGAGAGATGGAGAATTTTGTCATTTTCTTCACTAACCCCTGTGCCGTTGATCCTGTGTTTGGTGACCTTTTCCGTTAGAGTAGAACATTTTTAAATTAGTCCCTCTTTTTGTATGCTTTATGTTGAACCTCCATGTAGGCTTGGTACTCGTATGTATGTTTCCGCTTGCATGAATAAATTTTGTGTTCCTCTTATGAAAGCTTCCTCTAATTATCAACGTTGTCATCATGTCGCATGCAAATTAAAGCTTTGAATTTTATCTCTTTTTCGGATGTTCATATAATCGCGAACACATGCTCGATAGGATAAACACTGGAAATTTTCTCGTTGCTTTTCATACCAGGTGATGTGAACTTGTTTCAGATCGATTAGTGCTGTCGACCGGAAGCCCATTCATATGGTCTTGTAAATGTCTTGTTTCTAAGGCCGCGGTCACGAAGGCGAGCTTACGTGGCATGATAGAGCGACACGTAGCGAACATATTGTTGTGCGAGAAAAGGGTTCGGCCGTAAACTTTCGGAGAGGGAGCTAGCTTCCAAGGCGCTGAGCGAGCTTCGAGCCAATCTCACGGCCGGGGCCAACAAAGCGTACGAACTTTGGCGGGTACTCCAGGAGTCCATAAAGGAGGTGGTGGCTCTCGATAAAGCCGTCACGTTTACTCGCGAGAGGGTTGAGGCTCACAGGGCCACTGAGAAAGAGCTTGAAGCCCGGCTTGTTTCGTATCAGGCCCAACAAGCTCAGGCGGAAGCTCGTCTTCTGGAGATCTTGCATCATGAAGCCGTGTCTCAACAACAGAACGATGAGTTGGTAAAATTATTGCACCGCCCGCCGGCTTGAGGGCTTGTATCTTTTCTTCTTCTTGTACATACTCATGGATGAGAGTATATATTTTTTTTTTATGAATTGTACTTTGTATCCATTTTGGTTTATGAATAAAAGATACAATTTTCCTCTCAATGATGTGTCCCCTTTTCGTTGAATGCATTCTGCGGATATTCTATTTTGATCTCCTTGCAGGACGGCCATGGCTTAGGATCCGGGGTCAGGATCTGCTTCCTGAGGCTTTTGCATCTTATGAGCCATGAGGGTTTCGTAAAGAGTTTTTTCTCCCTATAGGTCGAGGGGATCCCATGGGCGTAAGTTCTTCTTAAGAATCGTGAGGATTCTTAAGCGGGTTTTCCCTTGGGAGTCGTAAGAATCTCACACGGGAGTCTTTTCTTCCTCACAGGTCGTGAGGACCTGCAAGTTCTGGGTGCGGTTGCCATTGTCCGTGTTTCACGGGACCAGAGGCTGCTCTGGGTATCGTAGTTTAAAGACGTCGCGGTCAAGGTTAAGGACCTCATAGTCCGTGGATTTAGGGACTCCACAGTCCGATGTTAGTTTTAAGACATCACGGTCAAGGTTAAGGACTTCATAGTCCATGGATTTAGGGACTCCACAGTCCGATGTTAGTTTTAAGACATCACGGTCAAGGTTAAGGACCTCATAGTCCGTGGATTTAGGGACTCCACAGTCCGATGTGTGGTTGCAGGGACCCGTCACCTCTTTGAAGACGTTGAGGAATTACAACGCCGTGTATCAAAGGAGTGAAGAGATGTACCCTTAAACCAAGGCAAAATTTGTAAGGAATCGGGGCGGTTGATCGTTAGTTTCAAGACATCACGGTCGAGGTTAAGGACATCATAGTCCGTGGATTTTAAGGACTCCACAGTCCGGTATTTGCTCTGGATGCTTCACACGGGTTCACTGCCGTGCTCTGCGAGGACCAGGCTCCGCTCTGGGCGTTTTCCACGGGGTCAAAGAGTGACGTTATCCGCGTTCTACGTAACCAGGAAGTTTTCACTAGATGCTTCACACGGTTTCACTGCCGTGCTCGGCGAGGACTAGGCTCCGCTCTGGATGCTTCACACAGGTTCACTACCGTGCTTTGTGAGGACCAGGATCCGCTCTGGACGTTTTCCACGGGGTCAAAGAGTGACGTTATCCGCGTTCCACGTAACCAAGAAGTTTGCACTAGATGCTTCACACGGTTTCACTGCCGCGTTAGGCGAGGACTAGGCTCCGCTCTGGATGCTTCACACGGGTTCACTGCCGTGCTCTGCGAGGACCAGGATCCGCTCTGGACGTTTTCCACGGGGTCAAAGAGTGACGTTATCCGCGTTCCACGTAACCAGGAAGTTTTCACTAGATGCTTCACACGGTTTCACTGCCGCGTTAGGCGAGGACTAGGCTCCGCTCTGGATGCTTCACACGGGTTCACTGCCGTGCTCTGCGAGGACCAGGATCCGCTCTTGACGTTTTCCACGGGGTCAAAGAGTGACATTATCCGCTTTCCACGTAACCAGGAAGTTTGCACTAGATGCTTCACACGGGTTCACTGCCGCGTTAGGCGAGGACTAGGCTCCGCTCTGGATGCTTCACACGGGTTCACTGCCGTGCTCTGCGAGGACCAGGATCCGCTCTGGGCATTTTCCACGGGGTCAAAGAGTGACATTATCCGCGTTCCACGTAACCAGGAAGTTTGCACTAGATGCTTCACACGGGTTCACTGCCGCGTTAGGCGAGGACTAGGCTCTGCTCTGGATGCTTCACACGGGTTCACTGCCGTGCTCTGCGAGGACCAGGATCCGCTCTGGGCGTTTTCCATGGGGTCAAAGAGTGACATTATCCGCGTTCCACGTAACCAGGAAGTTTGCACTAGATGCTTCACACGGGTTCACTGCCGCGTTAGGCGAGGACTAGGCTCCGCTCTGGATGCTTCACACGGGTTCACTGCCGTACTTTGCGAGGACCAGGATCCGCTCTGGACGTTTTCCATGGGGTCAAAGAGTGACATTATCCGCTTTCCACGTAACCAGGAAGTTTGCACTAGATGCTTCACACGGGTTCACTGCCGCGTTAGGCGAGGACTAGGCTCCGCTCTGGATGCTTCACACGGGTTCACTGCCGTGCTTTGCGAGGACCAGGATCCGCTCTGGACGTTTTCCACGGGGTCAAAGAGTGACGTTATCCGCGTTCCACGTAACCAGGAAGTTTGCTGATTGTATCCGCATTTCACGGGATGGAGGTTTGACTGTTGGCGATATATATACCACCGAGCCATGGAACTGGGATTTGCTGCTGTTCCGCTTAGCTTGAAGTTGTGTCCGCTGCCATGAGACGAACGACGAGATGATCTCTAGGCTATCTGTGAACCGTCGAGATTTGGCTTCTCCTTATGATGAAACCTGGGGAAGAAGTATGATCCCTTCTTTGTTTGCGCCCCTGGATTGTATACAGGGGTAGATGTAACATCACCTGTAGGGCGAGGATTTCACTTTTATTTTATTTCTTTTTCCGCGATGCTCTATCATTTCAGCTTTTATATTGCGAAGGTCGCGATTGCCCCATCATTTCGGCTATTTTTCGCGGTGCCGAATCATTTCGGCTATTTATTTATTTTCTGCTCGCTGCTTTTTATTGCGAGTTGCCCCATCATTTCGGCTATTTTTCATGCCTTCATTTTTACTTGCTGCTTTTTTTTATTGCAAGTTGCCCCATCATTTCGGCTATTTTGTAGGCATGCGTGGCTTGCTAGCTTTTTCGTTGCAAGCCTGAATTTTAGGCACCGATTTCGGCATCAGCACCGCTACAACTGGAATGTTGCCAGGAGCGAATCATCATTTGCCTTTGTCGATGACGAACAAAGGTGGCTCAGCAAACAGGGCTAAGGGTCCTGTCGACCGAGGCTTTTGACTTCATGAGCCGTAAGGGTCTCACAAAGGTATTTCTCCCTACAAGTCTTGAGGATCTTGCAGGTGTATTTTCTCCTTAGGGATCGTGAGGATTCCTAAATGTGTGCTCCTCTGTAAGTCGTAAGGATCCTACAAGAGGGTTTTCTCCTTATAAGTCGAGCGGACTTACAAGGGTTGTTTGCTGTACAAGCATATCCCTAGTCACGGATGGGACTTGTTTAGGGAAATGTTTATTCGCGCCCGTGGATTGTATACAAGGATCAGTATGAGCCGCTTGTAGGGCAATATCGCGGGTTGTGGAGGATTTGCTTAAGAACAGGTTCAGGTTTCTGTAACTTAAGACTTTCAAGTCTCATGAGCCATGAGGATCCCATAAGAGAGTTCTCCTTACAAGTCGTGAGGATCTCGTAAGTGTGTTTTCTCCTTAGGAATCGTGAGGATCCCTAAATGTGTGCTCCTCTGTAAGTCGTAAGGATCCTACAAGAGGGTTTTCTCCTTATAAGTCGAGCGGACTTACAAGGGTTGTTTGCTGTACAAGCATATCCCTAGTCACGGATAGGACTTGTTTAGGGAAACGTTTATTTGCGCCCGTGGATTGTATACAAGGATCAGTATGAGCCGCTTGTAGGGCAATATCGCGGGTTGTGGAGGATTTGCTTAAGAACAGGTTCAGGTTTCTGTAACTTAAGACTTTCAAGTCTCATGAGCCGTGAGGATCCCATAAGAGAGTTCTCCTTACTGTAACATTTTCAAAAATATAAAATATTAATTTTGGGAAATTTTATAATTTAATATTATTTTTATTGATTATTTTATTATTAAATGCAAATAAATAGGAAAAATGTTAGAAAAATTATGAAAAATTATGGAAAATTCTAAAATAGGATAAATTAGTGAATTTTGACATTTTTAAGTTTTTGTGATTAGTTTGACACTAATCTAGTGCTAATCGCGATTAAAATCGCTAATCGGGTTTTTTGGCAATTTTGTGCAAAACTTGCACATATCACATTTTCTACACTTGTGTATTTTCTTGCCATGGATTTCTTTTGGGTTTACTATTCTTATGAGAAGGTTTGAATTAAGGATTAAAGGAAAATGAAAAAGAAAAGAAAAGATTAAAGAATGAGAGTAGGTGAGAGAGGGGTGAGGGTTGCCTTGACCTTGGACTTAACCATTCTTCTCCCATCATTTTCTTCCCTCCTCCTTCTCCTCTTGCTGCTGCTGCCTCCCCTCCATCATCCTCCCCTCTTCAAAGCCCAAAAACATCTCCAAAACCACACCAAAATCCCTAGTTCGTTTCTTTAAAAAGATGCACAAGCTCGAGATCTTCAAGATGGACCTTGAAAGATTGGATTGTGGCCACTTGGGGCAACTCAAGAAAATTCTTGAGTTGCCAATTGAGGTAATTTCTGAACCATTATCTTAGTTTTAGCATTTCCTATACCCCTTTGCATGTTTAGAATCGATATTGTGTGATATTTTGGACATGATGAAAACCTAGTTAGGGTTTGAGAGAAACGTGAGTTGTAATTTGAAATTGAGCTCAGTAGAGGACTTGTAAACACCCTAGTGCATGAATTGGAACCCAAAACCTGAAGCTAGAACCAGAAATACGGATTTTAGAAACCGATATCGGGAAAAATGTGAAGTCTGTGAGGGTTATTTTGAATCTGCTATTACCCCGAGAACCCTAAAATAATATTGGATGGACAGTGAGATGTGCAGGCACAATGGAACCAACACCCCAAACCCCAGCTCCCCATTCCAAACTGAGGCCGCCGGAATCCCCATTCTGGCCGCAAATTGCGGCCAGACCAGTGAGGAATTGCCTCGTTTTGCGTGCCTGGCCCCATTTCCTATAGTTTAGACCCTGGGTACTTCTAGTTTTGACATATTCCTTCTAGGGTAAAATCTGGGACATATTTCCTAAGTTGCTATTTTGGATTCGTGTTTCCGTATTCCGTATTTTTGATTCTGAAATGGTGGGATGTGTTTTGCCTCGACTATTTGTCGTTTATACGACGATATAGAGGAGTTATTGATGGTTTTGAAGGCGTGCCATAGGTTCTCACCTATAGGCCCCTTATCGTATCGTTTTGGATTTCATGCGCCGTTTTAGCTTGGATTTGGTTTTAATGCGCATATACGATATTTGATGTGTAGGTACCCATGAAGACTTCGGGACGACAAGCATACGTGGTGACGTCCGCATTTGGTGATGCAAGGTGAGTAGATTATATCTACAGGGGGAAGTCGGGTGGATGGCGTATAGCACCCCCGCAGTCCGTAGATAGATTATTATGTAGTTATGGTGACTTTAGGTGTATTATGGATAGTATAGGGTTAGAAGTGACTAGTGTAGTTCTTAGTCGCGAACCCTAGGATAGAATTACACCTATACACACACCTTTGCTTATCACTTGTACTTGCACTGTGATTGATGTTATGTGATGACTTGGAGGTGAGTTGATGATGTGGGCTTGGTGCCCTGGGATCGGTGATTTGATACGATTCATATGTGGGATATGACTTGTGATTTCTTGCGGGCTTGGGATATGTGTTTACCCCCGCATGCATACTTCATTGATGGTATCGATTTGTACTAGACATAGAGTAGTACCCCCAGACTATATGATCTGACGATAGTGATACCTGTTATGTGATGAGATAGTGAGATGTTGACCTGTACCCAGCTTTTGGGGATGCCGTGCGATGATTTACCGTACGAGCCGATATTGATGATAAATCCGCACTCATAACTCGAGGATATCTTACGATATGACATTGAGGCGAGATCACCGACTATATATCTATATATATACATTGACTCAGTTTTAGGTGGTTTCCACACCTACCCCTCCTGATTGACCTGTTACTTAGATGTAGTTGCATAGTAGATACTTCACTGTGGTGTTGACTACTAGATTTCTGCATTTCCATACTATTCACATTGCTGGCATATGTTCATTGCTATATTATTATCATGCTGTTAGGACACCAGCACCATTATCGATGATGCGTATGTTCCACGTACACTATTTGCCGGCTCACACACTTCATCATCGATAATTGCCATGTCACTACACAGTAGTATTATTGCATCAGGATATGACCTCGTATGTGCATACCATTATTCCATGTTGCATGATATGTTGTTATACTTGCACTTCATTTATATGTCATATACATCATGCTTTCTGATTATGCGCATTGGGATATTTGTTTCCATGATATTTCTGGATTTGGGGAACCGTGGGTATTTCAAGTGGTTATGTAAATGTTTTGAAACCCGGTTACCCTTGATATGATATTTCAGCTTCCACCATGAGTTTTATCGGTTCTGATTTATATACCCCTACGAGGAGGCGTCGAGGCCGTACGAGGGTACATGGTGGGGCCCGGAGTACCCCGGGGCAAGAAAGAGATGTCGATGTGCTATGAGCCGATGAGCCCGGCTGGGGAACCATACTGTCCGGTGATATTACCTTTTGCTCGGCGGATATCCGGGGGATACCGCCTGGAGCCGAGAGATGGGCGTACTGCTGGGGCCGACGGGCCGACGCCGCAGACGGAGCC
Source organism: Agapanthus africanus (assembly GCA_030015575.1). Lineage (NCBI taxonomy): Eukaryota > Viridiplantae > Streptophyta > Magnoliopsida > Asparagales > Amaryllidaceae > Agapanthus > Agapanthus africanus. Next base: position 55,473,777 of record JASDDO010000004.1, read on the forward strand.
CAGAGATGGACATGGGTTGACTCGTACTGCAGGGGGCCGAGGGCCGATACCGCAGACGGAGCCCCATATGGATGAGGATTTACGTGTCGATGCTAGGCACGGGTTTTCATGAGGTTTTTCCATGACATTGTTTATATCCTCATACTTGCATACTTGATGCTTACTGTCAGTGGGTGACAGGTGGACGGGTTCCACATTTATACAGACATGGATCATATACAGACTGGTTTTACACTTATCATACTTCATTTGTATATATAACAGGGTATGAGGGCGCTGTTATATATACCCTTACACCAATATTAGTGGAATGGGACGCTAATATATGTGTATTGATATCATTGATATTTCACCATATTTACTTCATGCAGCATACTTTACATTCATGACATGCTTTTACCTGAGTACCTGGCACTACATGCATGTTTAGATGTTACCTTGCCACCTTATTACACTCAGATGCACTCTTGTGGATTGTATTACTGATTGTTGACTTAGGATTATGTCTTGCATTCGGTTTCTGCTTGTAGATGTTTCTATTCACGAGTTGGCAACTCACCCCCGTTGTGCCACAGTTCTTGCAGGTTCTGCCGTACAGGTTCTTTTGCGGCATTTCTGGCACACTTCCTTCTTGCGGGTGACTTGCTTTTGGTAGGTGGATTCTTTCGCATCAAGAATCACCATTGTATTTATTTTATTCCATTGTATCTAGAATTTCCATCAACCAAAACTGTATATTCTTTCAGACTCAGAGACAGTGTTGTATTATTCGACCTTAGAGTCGCGCTTAGTAGTATTGCGGTTTTCTTGCTACTTTTGAGCTTTCTTTTGGTTTTGATCCTCGCCACTTGGCGTTGTATATTATCATATCATTGCATGGTTGTGACCGTCGCTTGACGAAGAGCTAGCTCCCGCTTGGGGATGCCTTTATCATTGCATATATATCGTTATTCTTGTTTTACCCCATTCGGGGCCCTTTTTACAAAAGAAACTCTGCCGAAATTTCTGGAAAAGATTGTACTGTTTTTAAAATGCACATTCGGCTTAGTTGTTTAAAAATCTTGATTTCCAACATGTTTTCTTCACTTCTTAAAACTAGTTCTTTACTTATTCTTCAAAATGGTTTTAGATTTCTAGGCTTTTGGCTTACTTGGATCAGATGGAGTCCTATAGACTTCATATGGTTCAAGGGCCAGTCACGTGCTCTTTTGGGTCGTGACAAAGTTGGTATCAGAGCGCTAGATTGACCTTGGTTCGAGTTTAAGTTTGACTATGTGGAGCCTAGGGAGTTGTTTATATACGGAACTTAGGCTTGACCTTACGGAACTTAGACTTGGTTGAGGGGGTGTAAACCCGAACTTTCGTCGTTTTAGGATGACCCTTGGTTGATGGATTAGGTGACTAAAGTAGAGTGACGTACCGTTGGTATGTTCCGCGGCATACTTACGACACGCCACTCCGCTTAAGGAACCTTAGGATGTACATTTGTTTTGAGATTAGTGATTCTCTTCATATCCTGGATTATACATCCATTTGAGATCCCCGATTCTATTAGTTTCATGATCATACCTTCATTGATACTGTTCCTTCCTATGATCATGTATCCACTTTGGATCTGTTGTTTCCTTTCTTGCCACGGATGTGCTCTCTTTGATACTCGATTGAGATTCCTGTCACCATGTTTGAGCGCAGTTTGGGCTGCTGCTAGGGTTTCGGCCGGTGTGAGCTTGTTTGGTACGAGGGCCGACCTTTGTGTTTTCTGGTGACATGGGAACGTCTTGAGTTAGTATTGGTGATTGTGACCTCTAGTGGAGGCGAATGCTTGGTCTTGCACCGGATAATCGAGCCACTGTTAGAGCTGCCAGTTGAGAGAGGACTGTTGATGTACAGCATACCTCAGAGGTTGTGATGTCGCCTACCGTGCAGACAGATGGACCAGCTGTTGCTGAGATTGACAGGATGTTGCTTTCGGAGCTTACGAGCTGAGATTGCCGGAGCTTTCAGGCAGATGTGCGACTGATGGTAGCTAGTCTACCCGATTTGAGAGACGAAGGTGATTCGTCCGATTTTGCGCCAGAGCGGGCCCAGTTGAGTTGAAGATTTCCAGTGTGGAGAGTCTTACTCAGATCTAGAGCAGACCGACTCAGAGATGACCGCTTATGTATTGCCTTTCCTGGAGGATTGAGGCGTTGTTCGGCGTACAGGCGTATGAGCCAGTTGCTACTGCAAATGACGAGATATCGCCCAGATGGTTGGAGCTACTGCAGCATGAGCATGTCTTGGAGTTATGATAGCGAGTCGCTAGTCACCGAGGATGAATGACTAGGACGTGTGGTGAGTTTGCTTACCCGATGCGAGTCATCAGGTGGATCGATTCCAGATAGAGACGACTTCACGCAGGTTCGTTGAGAGTCGATAGAGACGATCGAATGTCAGGAACCTATTTTCCAAGTTTAAAGTATACGGAAAGACATGCAGGTGATTCTATGGACCCTCTAGAAGAATGAAACCCTAACTCGACTTAATGACCGTGTGAAAGCCTTTGAACCTTCGGGTTTGCGGCGGTTCCTCGGCGCCATTAGTGAGGCTTGGGTTTGCCCTTCTACGGCTGGACCACCGACGCTGTGGCATGTACTCGATACTATTAAACTGTACCCGAGATGTGAGCTCTTGGGGGATTATGAGGATCTGGCGAGTCGATCGGATGGTTCGACATCTTCGGATATCGTGATGGGACACTGCTTGGGAGACTCCAGATGCGAGCATAGCCGTTGGAGCACAGTACATGCAGCCATGATGAGACGAGTCCGAATCAGTCGACATTTGAGCGGAGTGAAGTAAGGAGTTCGTACGAGATTTCGACGAGATGACGTCCCACTCCGCTGACATTAGAGATGTGATATGCACCCCGAGGCGTGGTATATGGATATATCTTCCAGAAAGAAGCGCGATAAGTATGCAGCCGTTCCGGAAAAAGCTTTAGCTTCAGCATGGGATGACGACTTCCGGGCATTTCGGCAGGATTGAGAATTGAGAAAGGAACCCGACAGGACCCTTCGGGAAACAATACGAGAAGACCTGGACCAGGAGTGGTCGTATTGCGCGCACCCAGCAGGATAGAGTTCAGCATTGTCGACGATGTAGTTGACCAGGTTCGGATAAGGAACTTACACAGATGCGTTGCGAATTGATCAAGGACGGACGAGTGATGAGTATTCCTCCGATGGTTGGGACGTGTTCCCGAGGACCAGTTCGGCCTGACATCTTCTACAGAATGATGAAGCTACAGAGTACACGATTTCGAGTCCGTGTGAGAGACTTCAGATTGGTCGTGGCCGAGGATAGTGCAGTGCATAGTAGCTTGGCGTGACGTCATAGTGGACAACGATGGAGACAGTTGGAACAAGAGGTTCGTGTGAGACACTGACGAGCTGTCATTGCTTCCCGTCGAGACTAGAGACCTGACATGCTTACAGAGACGTTGGGATGCGACCAGTTTCTGAGAAGATATTGTGCTGAGGACACGGGTATCTTTTGAGCGAAAAGAGGTTGTGCAGGAGAGCCAGCCTCCGTTTGGTTCGGCATAGGCATGATTGGAAGAGTCCTTGAGCAGGATTCCTTCCAGGACATTGCTGCAACGGTGTTTGCACCCAGGGTCAGATGTGAGACGTGCTTTCAGAGAGCCAGAGGCCGACGCCAGTGATATGCTGCCTTACGAGTGGTCGTAAGGTTTGACCGAGAGGTGACCAGAGAAGTACCAGAACGGAATCGTCCCCGTTAGCACATCTGACAGGGCCGATGAGCCGATTGATCGCGTGATAGGTGATCCGCAGGGAAGATAAGAATCCAGAGACAGAGGACGCCAGACCGTGAGCAAGAGGCAGGTAGATATCCTGCGCCGCTAGCAGTGGATTGCACCGACTCCTTCTCGACCTTGAAGGAGGAACTACCGAGGACGGTATTTATGATTTATGATTTTGTGATTCGATTATCACGTATCCGTCATTTTGGATTTCGGTATTTTGGGCGTTCTGTTTGCATGATTTAGTTTTGATGACTGAGTTTCATGATTTTGGTTTCATGCACCCACTGGATATTTATATATTTTGCGCTGAGTTATTGCATTTGAGATATTGATTGAGATTTCATGCCTATCGTATTCAGTGATTTGAGTTACACTTCCAGCATAGTTTTCATGCACCTTTAGTGTTTTGATTTACGATTTTGGTGCACGCCAGATGCACTAAATCGGGATTTTTCGTGCATGTCACATGCACCTGACTTTTCTGTCAGGCACACACGTTGCCTACGACAGATGTTTCGTGCACACCCGTTGCACCTAGATGTTGTTTGTACACCTGGTTGACACATATATGGATTTTGATTCCTTGCGCACCAGACAAATAGGATATTCTTATATATGCATTTTGGGGATTGATTTCTAGTAGAGCAGTATACTTTTATGATATTCTTATGTGTTGATGCTTTCGGAGCCCCGACAAAATGGATTATACTGAAATTGTTTTAGTAGTGGGGGTTTAAATTTAAATTCGGGGACCGAATTTCTTTAAGGGGGGTAGATTGTAACATTTTCAAAAATATAAAATATTAATTTTGGGAAATTTTATAATTTAATATTATTTTTATTGATTATTTTAATATTAAATGCAAATAAATAGGAAAAATGTTAGAAAAATTATGAAAAATTATGGAAAATTCTAAAATAGGATAAATTAGTGAATTTTGACATTTTTAAGTTTTTGTGATTAGTTTGACACTAATCTAGTGCTAATCGCGATTAAAATCGCTAATCGGGTTTTTTGGCAATTTTGTGCAAAACTTGCACATATCACATTTTCTACACTTGTGTATTTTCTTGCCATGGATTTCTTTTGGGTTTACTATTCTTATGAGAAGGTTTGAATTAAGGATTAAAGGAAAATGAAAAAGAAAAGAAAAGATTAAAGAATGAGAGTAGGTGAGAGAGGGGTGAGGGTTGCCTTGACCTTGGACTTAACCATTCTTCTCCCATCATTTTCTTCCCTCCTCCTTCTCCTCTTGCTGCTGCTGCCTCCCCTCCATCATCCTCCCCTCTTCAAAGCCCAAAAACATCTCCAAAACCACACCAAAATCCCTAGTTCGTTTCTTTAAAAAGATGCACAAGCTCGAGATCTTCAAGATGGACCTTGAAAGATTGGATTGTGGCCACTTGGGGCAACTCAAGAAAATTCTTGAGTTGCCAATTGAGGTAATTTCTGAACCATTATCTTAGTTTTAGCATTTCCTATACCCCTTTGCATGTTTAGAATCGATATTGTGTGATATTTTGGACATGATGAAAACCTAGTTAGGGTTTGAGAGAAACGTGAGTTGTAATTTGAAATTGAGCTCAGTAGAGGACTTGTAAACACCCTAGTGCATGAATTGGAACCCAAAACCTGAAGCTAGAACCAGAAATACGGATTTTAGAAACCGATATCGGGAAAAATGTGAAGTCTGTGAGGGTTATTTTGAATCTGCTATTACCCCGAGAACCCTAAAATAATATTGGATGGACAGTGAGATGTGCAGGCACAATGGAACCAACACCCCAAACCCCAGCTCCCCATTCCAAACTGAGGCCGCCGGAATCCCCATTCTGGCCGCAAATTGCGGCCAGACCAGTGAGGAATTGCCTCGTTTTGCGTGCCTGGCCCCATTTCCTATAGTTTAGACCCTGGGTACTTCTAGTTTTGACATATTCCTTCTAGGGTAAAATCTGGGACATATTTCCTAAGTTGCTATTTTGGATTCGTGTTTCCGTATTCCGTATTTTTGATTCTGAAATGGTGGGATGTGTTTTGCCTCGACTATTTGTCGTTTATACGACGATATAGAGGAGTTATTGATGGTTTTGAAGGCGTGCCATAGGTTCTCACCTATAGGCCCCTTATCGTATCGTTTTGGATTTCATGCGCCGTTTTAGCTTGGATTTGGTTTTAATGCGCATATACGATATTTGATGTGTAGGTACCCATGAAGACTTCGGGACGACAAGCATATGTGGTGACGTCCGCATTTGGTGATGCAAGGTGAGTAGATTATATCTACAGGGGGAAGTCGGGTGGATGGCGTATAGCACCCCCGCAGTCCGTAGATAGATTATTATGTAGTTATGGTGACTTTAGGTGTATTATGGATAGTATAGGGTTAGAAGTGACTAGTGTAGTTCTTAGTCGCGAACCCTAGGATAGAATTACACCTATACACACACCTTTGCTTATCACTTGTACTTGCACTGTGATTGATGTTATGTGATGACTTGGAGGTGAGTTGATGATGTGGGCTTGGTGCCCTGGGATCGGTGATTTGATACGATTCATATGTGGGATATGACTTGTGATTTCTTGCGGGCTTGGGATATGTGTTTACCCCCGCATGCATACTTCATTGATGGTATCGATTTGTACTAGACATAGAGTAGTACCCCCAGACTATATGATCTGACGATAGTGATACCTGTTATGTGATGAGATAGTGAGATGTTGACCTGTACCCAGCTTTTGGGGATGCCGTGCGATGATTTACCGTACGAGCCGATATTGATGATAGATCCGCACTCATAACTCGAGGATATCTTACGATATGACATTGAGGCGAGATCACCGACTATATATCTATATATATACATTGACTCAGTTTTAGGTGGTTTCCACACCTACCCCTCCTGATTGACCTGTTACTTAGATGTAGTTGCATAGTAGATACTTCACTGTGGTGTTGACTACTAGATTTCTGCATTTCCATACTATTCACATTGCTGGCATATGTTCATTGCTATATTATTATCATGCTGTTAGGACACCAGCACCATTATCGATGATGCGTATGTTCCACGTACACTATTTGCCGGCTCACACACTTCATCATCGATAATTGCCATGTCACTACACAGTAGTATTATTGCATCAGGATATGACCTCGTATGTGCATACCATTATTCCATGTTGCATGATATGTTGTTATACTTGCACTTCATTTATATGTCATATACATCATGCTTTCTGATTATGCGCATTGGGATATTTGTTTCCATGATATTTCTGGATTTGGGGAACCGTGGGTATTTCAAGTGGTTATGTAAATGTTTTGAAACCCGGTTACCCTTGATATGATATTTCAGCTTCCACCATGAGTTTTATCGGTTCTGATTTATATACCCCTACGAGGAGGCGTCGAGGCCGTACGAGGGTACATGGTGGGGCCCGGAGTACCCCGGGGCAAGAAAGAGATGTCGATGTGCTATGAGCCGATGAGCCCGGCTGGGGAACCATACTGTCCGGTGATATTACCTTTTGCTCGGCGGATATCCGGGGGATACCGCCTGGAGCCGAGAGATGGGCGTACTGCTGGGGCCGACGGGCCGACGCCGCAGACGGAGCCCAGAGATGGACATGGGTTGACTCGTACTGCAGGGGGCCGAGGGCCGATACCGCAGACGGAGCCCCATATGGATGAGGATTTACGTGTCGATGCTAGGCACGGGTTTTCATGAGGTTTTTCCATGACATTGTTTATATCCTCATACTTGCATACTTGATGCTTACTGTCAGTGGGTGACAGGTGGACGGGTTCCACATTTATACAGACATGGATCATATACAGACTGGTTTTACACTTATCATACTTCATTTGTATATATAACAGGGTATGAGGGCGCTGTTATATATACCCTTACACCAATATTAGTGGAATGGGACGCTAATATATGTGTATTGATATCATTGATATTTCACCATATTTACTTCATGCAGCATACTTTACATTCATGACATGCTTTTACCTGAGTACCTGGCACTACATGCATGTTTAGATGTTACCTTGCCACCTTATTACACTCAGATGCACTCTTGTGGATTGTATTACTGATTGTTGACTTAGGATTATGTCTTGCATTCGGTTTCTGCTTGTAGATGTTTCTATTCACGAGTTGGCAACTCACCCCCGTTGTGCCACAGTTCTTGCAGGTTCTGCCGTACAGGTTCTTTTGCGGCATTTCTGGCACACTTCCTTCTTGCGGGTGACTTGCTTTTGGTAGGTGGATTCTTTCGCATCAAGAATCACCATTGTATTTATTTTATTCCATTGTATCTAGAATTTCCATCAACCAAAACTGTATATTCTTTCAGACTCAGAGACAGTGTTGTATTATTCGACCTTAGAGTCGCGCTTAGTAGTATTGCGGTTTTCTTGCTACTTTTGAGCTTTCTTTTGGTTTTGATCCTCGCCACTTGGCGTTGTATATTATCATATCATTGCGTGGTTGTGACCGTCGCTTGACGAAGAGCTAGCTCCCGCTTGGGGATGCCTTTATCATTGCATATATATCGTTATTCTTGTTTTACCCCATTCGGGGCCCTTTTTACAAAAGAAACTCTGCCGAAATTTCTGGAAAAGATTGTACTGTTTTTAAAATGCACATTCGGCTTAGTTGTTTAAAAATCTTGATTTCCAACATGTTTTCTTCACTTCTTAAAACTAGTTCTTTACTTATTCTTCAAAATGGTTTTAGATTTCTGGGCTTTTGGCTTACTTGGATCAGATGGAGTCCTATAGACTTCATATGGTTCAAGGGCCAGTCACGTGCTCTTTTGGGTCGTGACACTTACAAGTCGTGAGGATCTCGTAAGTGTGTTTTCTCCTTAGGAATCGTGAGGATCCCTAAGTGTGTTGCTCCTTTGTGAGTCGTAGGGATCTCACGCAGGTGGTTTCTCCTTACATGGTCGAGAGGACCCTATAAGTGTCTTTTAACGAGGTTGCGCCCTTTCGGGTTTTCACAAACACTCGCCGGTAGTCCTGCTGTTTTTACTCACGGAGCCCTTTCGGGTTTTCATCCGTGCCCATTTTGCTTACGGACATACCGTTTTTTATTATTCTTCATTCCTTTTTTTTTATTATTATTTTTTTTTATTTTTCATCTCGTCAGCCTGACGATGCTGCGGTAGAAGTTTAGGGACGTTTCGGTCCGGCGTTAGTTTAAGGACGTTTCGGTCCGTCGCTAGTTTAAGGACGTTTCGGTCCGGCGTTAGTTTAAGGACGTTTCGGTCCGGCGTTAGTTTAAAGGACGTTTCGGTCCGTCGATAGTTTAAGGACGTTTCGGTCCGTCGTCCTGGGAAGGCCAGCTGCTGTTTGTAAGGTCTGAGCCTAGGAAGATAGCGAGCGGACATAGTCGTCGGCATCTATCATTGACCCAGGCTATGGCTCATTAAGCATAGTATTTTTTTAAGAAACGGCCGTTTATCGCCCTGAAAGGCCTTTCACCGTGCATGTCCACGAGTAGATAGGCTCCACCTTGGTAGACCTTGTCTATGATGTACGGGCCTTCGTAGTTTGGCTCAAATTTCCCCCGCTTTGCACGATTGGGGATCATAGGTCTTTTGACCACTAGCACGAGTTCGCCTTGGCGGAATGTTCTCGGCCTGGTCAATCTTTCGTACGAGCGCGTCATCTTTGCTTTGTAGGCTTCTAGATGTTGTTGCGCTATGAGCCGGGTTTCGTCGAGGGCATCAAGCTCCTCAAGCCGAAGGTGAGCATTTTCTTCGTTCGTCAGCTCGTGGTGGACTGCTATTCGTAGAGAGGGTAACTCTATCTCGAGGGGGAGCACTGCTTCCGTCCCAAATACCAATGCGTACGGCGTTGTATTCGTGGCCGTCTTGAATGTAGTTCGATAAGCCCAAAGGGCCTCTTGCAGCCTCTCGTGCCAGTCTCTCTTATTCCGGGAAACGGTCTTTTTTATGATCTTCGTCAAGGTCTTATTGAAGGCCTCGGCCAGACCGTTAGCTCGTGGGTTGTAAACTGAAGAATATCTCCAGTCTATATTGTGCTGCTGCGCGAAGCGGCTGATCTTATGGCTTCTGTAGGCTGGCCCGTTATCGGAGATAATCCGCCGTGGGGTTCCAAACCGATAGATGACGTGTGTCTTGAAGAAATGGAGGATATTCTCCGTCTTTACTTCCTTTAGTGGTACTGCTTCTGCCCATTTGGAGAAGTAATCAGTTGTGGCCAAGATAAAACAATGTCCCCGGGATGATGCCGGCTCGATGGGGCCAACTATGTCAGTCCCCCACATTTCGAATGGCCAGCTGGCCACCGTTGGGTGTAGTGGATTCGGATGTTGGTGGATAAAGTCTCCATGAATCTGGCACGAGTGGCATTGCTTCGCATACTCGAGGCAGTCCTGGATCATCGTGGGCCAGTAGTAACCCATCCGTTTAATTTTTAACTTCATCTTTGGGCCTGCTTGATGAGAACCGCAAAGTCCGTCGTGAACTTCCTGAATGACTCTTTCTGCTTCGCCAGGTCCTAAGCACCTCAGCCATAGAGCATCAAACGATCTCTTGTACAGAGTACCGTTGACGAAAGCGAAAGATAGCGCTCGTTTCATGAGCTGATGTCTCGAGGACGCTTCTTTGGGCATTCGGTGGGACTTAAAGTAGTCTATGAAGACTTCCCTCCAGTCCTCGGCCTTCTCCTGGTCCTTTATTTGTAGGGTCGTCTGCTCAGTCGCTCCCTTTTCTTTAGATAATTCCGTAGGTATTTCTGCTGGGGCGAGCACTCGACGGCTTTGTACCACGATTCTTACATCATCGAGGTTTTCGTCCGCCAGTTCTTTAGCAAGTTTGGCTAACGCGTCTGCTTTGCTGTTTTCCGCGCGCGGTATGTTCTCCAAAGTATAGGAGGGAATCTGGGTCAACAGTTGTTGCACCTTTTCTCCGTATCTCACCAACTCCGGCTTGCACGTTTGGTAGTCACCATTTACTTGGCTAACGACCAGCTGAGAATCCCCGTATATAAGGAGGTCTTCAATTCCCATGTCGATGGCAAGTTCGAGGCCTGCTATCAGAGCTTCATATTCAGCTTCATTGTTTGTCCTCGGCTCTGTTAAGGAGAAGGCGAAGCGCATTATCCCTCCTTGTGGAGTCGCAAAGATGAGGCCTATCCCCGATTTGATCATTGGGATACCTTGTTTCGGTTTCTTTACGGAGGACGCTCCATCAAAATAGAGTTCCCATCGGGTGCTTCTGCCGCCAACCGCATCAAATGCATGCTCGTCCGGCAAATCACAGTTTAGAGGAGAGTCGGCCGGTATCGGGTGCTCAGCGAGGAAATCGGCAATGGCTTGGCCTTTTACTGCCTTGAGAGGTTGATACGTTATCGAGAACTCCATCAAGAGCAGGGCCCATTTAGCGAGTCGTCCCGTCAATATGGCTTTTGACATCAAGTATTTAAGGGGATCCGCCTTTGAGATGAGACAGACTTCATGCGCCAACGCATAGTGCCTGAGCTTTGTTATCGCGAAGATTAACGCCAAGCAATGTTTTTCAAAGGGAGAGTAATTTCTTTCTGCCCCCAGTAGAACTCGACTTAAGTAGTAGAGTGCTCTCTCTTTCCCCTGATCGTTCTCTTGCGCCCATAATGCGCCCAAGGAACCTTCGAGGGCGGTTGTATAAAGAATGAGGGGTTTTCCCTTGACCGGCGCGACCAAAACTGGAGGGTTCTGCAGGTACTGCTTGATCTCGTCTAGTGCACCTTGGCATTTGTGATCCCAGACGAATGGAGTTCCCTTCTTCATCAGGTGGCTGTAAGGACGGCATTTGCCTGACAGATTGGCGATAAACCGCCGGATGTATGCGAGCTTTCCTTGGAGAGACCGCAACTGTTTGAGGGTTCTCGGCGGAGGCATTTCCATGATCGCTTTAATCTTTGACGGATCTATTTCGATACCTCGGTGTCGAACGATGAATCCCAGGAATTTTCCCGAGGAGACTCCAAACGCGCATTTGAGGGGGTTCATTTTCAAATTATATTGCCGAAGGCGTTGAAATACAGTCTCCAGGTGGTTTAAATGCTCTTCGTATGACATGCTCTTTACTACGAGGTCATCGATATAGCACTCGACGATGTCATGTATGAGGTCGTCGAAGATCTTTGTCATGGCCCTTTGATAGGTAGCGCCAGCGTTCTTTAGACCAAAGGGCATAACCCTGTAGCAGAATATACCCAAAGGGGTCCGGAAAGCGGTGTGCTTTTGGTCTTCGGGATGCATCTTTATCTGATTGTATCCTGAGGAACCATCCATAAAGGAGAAGATCCCGTGAGTGGACGTGTTATCTATCATTAGCTCGGTCACCGGTACCGGGAAATCATCCTTTGGACAGGCTTTATTGAGATCCCTGAAGTCCACGCATATGCGTACCGTCCCATTCTTCTTCAATACCGGGACGATATTGGCGATCCAATCGGGATATTGGACTTCTTGGATAAATCCAGAATCGATCAGTTTCTTGACTTCGGCATTGATGCTCATCTCAAGCTCGAGTCGCATCCTTCTTGGCGCCTGCTTGACTGGTTTGATATCCGGGGATATTGCTAATTTATGCACAGCGATCTCCGGATCTAATCCTGGCATCTCGGAGTAGTTCCACGCGAAGCAGTCTTTATGCTGTAGAAGCACGTTCTTTAAAGCAGCCACTCTTTCTTCAGATAGCAGCTCGCTGACAAATGTCGGTCGCGGGTCATTTGCTGATCCCAACTCAATCTTCCTGAGATTATCTGCAGTAGTATGTATACCGTCTTCTAGTTCTTTCGGAGCGGGTGGAAATTCTGAGATTATCTCATCATCGCTGTTCTCAAAGCACCGAAGAAGGTCATCTTCGTTCTCGGGCTCTTCTTTTAATATCGTAATCGTATAACAGGTGAGAGTCCGCTCCCAGGACCGAGGCGGATCCGGTTCTGCTCTTGTGGCTTTGGGTTCATGCTTCTGTGGCGGCGTTATCCTCCATCCGTCGGATAAAGCGAATCTGCCCCGTTGGTACTGGTCCTCGACCCAGTTCTTGAAGGTGAAGCAGTCTTCGGTAGGATGTCCTATGGCTCGGTGATAAGAGCAATAGCCCAAGCGAGAGGCCTTGTTAGCTTGCTCAGGGTGTCTAGAATCTGGAAGCGTGATCATCTGATGTTTTAAGGCGAGCTTGAGTAACCTTTCCGTCTTGTCTCGGGGGAAGGAGTACGCTCGACTCATCTTTTCTATGAAGGACGAATCCGAGCTGTGCAGTACCCGTAGCCCTCTAATCCTGCGTCGTTGTTGTCGGCTCTTCTTTCCGCTTCTTAACTTATTTCCGTCTCCGCATCGGGCCTTTCGTATGACCGGTTGACAAGGATGAACATCTTTATCTTTTGCAGCCTGTTGAAATAGACGTTGCGTCCTGGCCTTCTCATAGATGGCCATTTCGCGGTTGTGGTCTTCCCGAACTTTCTGATCCACTTTCCTGATAGGCTTGCCCATTCGTTCTTCAAACGACGGACTTGGCGCTTCGATTGCGGGGTCTAGTTTTGATGAGGGGTTGGCATCTCCTGACAGGGCGTCCTCTTCTTCATCAAAGGTATATATAGCGTAGCTACTGTGGGCCCGTCCCCGTTTTCCGGTTCTCGCGTATCCAAGCCCGAGTGTTTCCATTTTCCCGTTGGGCAATTTGCGTTGAGTTCCGGGGACATCCCAAATCCTGTTGTAGAACCGAGCCTGTCGAACAGTTTGTTTTAAGGGCACTCACTGGCGCTTCAATAGCTTCTTTAATCCGCTTGTATAGTATCTAGGCAGACGGATAGGTTGGAGCCTGTCAAGTGTAGCATCCACGCCATGCCAGATCTCTTCCTCTACTTTCGACTCTGAGGATTGGTAGAATAGGATCACCTTCTCACCCCTTTGCCTGGGAGGGACGTAAAACGTTTGCAGGTCTTGCACCTTGTGAGCTTGAAGCGTGTCGAGATCCTTGTAGTGTTCTCGTGGTACCATGGTGATTTGCAAACTATGGTCATCGCCAAGGGGTGTTTGTATTGACAGCCGGTTGGAGAACACAGCATTAACTTCGTCCTCCGACTCACTCCCGAAGACAAGTATGGGGGTGGGCGTCCCCAGGTTGTTGCGTTGGGATGGCCCTGTATACACTATCTCTTCCTCTTCTTCGGTATCGCTCCCGAAAACAGGGATGGTGGCGGCGGTTTTGTTCTCCGGGTCGCGACACCTTTCTGTATCCTCGAAATCTGGCAAAAAGTATTTCGCATCTTCGTATTTGCGGACTTCGTTCACAGAGAACGGGTTTAACTCTCCTGTTACGGTATACTCGAAGCCATCCTTAAAGTACTTCATACACTGATGCTGTGTAGAAGGGACGATGTTATATTCGTGTAGCCAAGGACGACCGAGCAAGGCGTTGTAGCAAGTCTTGGCGTCGATGACATGAAATTTGATGTCTGTGACGAGAATTCCGAAGCGTAATGTCAATATTACAGATCCGAGAGTCCGTGACGATTGTGAATCGAAGCCGGAGATAGTAATTTTGTCACGAGCGAGGTGTTGCACACTCATGCAGATTTCCTTCAACACCCGAACATTAAGGAGATTGACGGAGGACCCATTATCCACCAGGATTTTGCCTATCTTGATGTCATGGCAGTATCCGGAGACATATAGGGGACGGTTGTGGTCGCACGTCCCGAGAAGGAGGTCTTCATCACCGAACGTGATGTCGGCCGTATGCACTTCCTCCAGTTCATCCTTCATCCTTTCAGTGGCGAGGAAGGCTTGGAATTGCTCAGGTTCTTGTAACGCCTTAATTAGTGAGTCTCGCGCTTCTTTTGATAACAGGAGGGCATCAAGAATGCTAAGCTGAGAGGGTAGCTTCCTTAAGTGCGCGAGGATATTATAGTCCACCTTACCCTTTTTAGGAGGGTCTTTGATAGTTAGTTCTTTCATGACTTGGTCATCTAAAGTGATATCTTCAGTGACCTTCTCCTTTCCCTTATCTTTTCTGCTCACGGGCCCGAGATTCTTTTCTGGGAGTGTGCGATTGCGCAGCTGGATGTTCTCGCAGGCTTCCGATTTCTCTTCTTTTCCTAAAACGGATTCTTTGAAGAGGGGGCTCAGAGTCATCTCTTCATCAGAGTCGCTCCCAAAGGTGAGAACTTGTGGTCCCCCGACGTTAACCATGTCACAGCTGCCAGTAGTTCTGTCGCGCCCGTCGACAGTGCTTCTTCGTTCTCGACGGCTCTTGCGTTTCATGCGCTTAAAATGTTGCCGACGAGCAACATATCCTTGCCACCATATCTTAAAGGCGTCGCACTCCTCTGTGGGGTGTGAGATTTTCCGATGATATGCGCAATAGTCAGGGTGCCTCTCCGCCCCGTCGTGCCTATTTCCTTCCGAAGGTGGTAGCTTCATTCCCATTGACATGGCTTTGGCAAACCTTTTCCTTGTCTTGAATATTTTCTTGTCCACTTCGGATGCCTTTTGCTCTGGCAGGGGTAGCTCAACTCTTTCGTTCAGTCGCCCGCCTTTGGTTCCCGTTGGCGTTGTCATTTCGCGCTCTTGATCTGCTTTACTTTTTAGACGAATCTCGTCTAGGAAGGCATTGATCATATCAGTTGTCAGCCTCGCACGCTCTGGTTCGGGCTCCATCTCCAGCGTCTTAGTGCTAGGAGTTTTCTCATCATCGGTAAACGAGTGGGAAATCACGTTGCAACTCGCCACATACTCTTCGGATTCATCTGACGAGCTCTCTCCTTCATCTCTCTCTTGAAAGATATGGTCGAGGAATTCTCGCAGTGTGACAGGGGTTCGCGCCTTTTGATTGTATTCTTCCAGCGCATCGATTTGCTTCTGCAAGTTCGTTCGCTCGTCTCCAAGCCTCGCGGGCTTCTTGGATTTCTTCTTCTTTTTCTTTGAAGATTTTGACGGTTGGGCGTGAGTATTTGGGCCCTTATCACGAGTCTTCGTAATTGTGCGGGGCTTCAACATCCCTTCGATAATTTGAGGTTCAAGAGGGTCCTTCCATTCGATCGCAGGGCATGCATGAAGGTCTCTCAGCATTCTTTTGGTCTTCGTTGATAGCACGACCTCCCATGGAGCTTCTTCAATAAAGGAGCAGGTTGCCCCCGGTGTGTCTGCCTTTTTAGGAGTATGCGGTTGTGGTGGGTTCACCTTCCACTTTTCGGACAGTACAAACTTCCCCTGGAGGTATTGATCTTCGATCCATCCTTTGAAGACGAAGCAATCTTCAATCGGATGACTTACCGTTTGATGGTAAGGGCAATAGTTGGAGTTATTCACCTCGGTGGGTTGTGGCGGTCGCCTTGGATTTGGTAGGTTTATAAGTCTGTTGCGTATTGCCAGCTCGAATAACCGCTTCGTCTTGTCTCGTGGGAACGAGTAGGGACGCTTCATCTTCTCATTATAGTACCGGCGTCTTTCCTCCAATTGATCTGCTGGTTTCGGGGCGCTAGGTTGCTGTTGGGCATTCGCGACAAAGGTTGTCTTTCCTTTACCCTTGTCATTCCGAGGTTCCGATTTCGAGGGAAGTGGCCTATGACCCATCTGGTCCATCTGTGCCAACTTGTCGATTAAAGCCTGGAATGTGGTTGGCTTAAAGAACATCATAAACTGGGAGATAGTTGCGTGGGGGTCTAGGGTTCCCACGAACATGCCCACTGCGGGTGCCTCCTCAATGCGTTGCTCGCATCTCGACCACAAATTCCGCCAGCGTATAGCATATTGGACCCAGGTTTCGCCTTGTTTTACCCTGGCGTTAATCAATGCAGTTATTGGAGTGCGTTCGCTGGCACTTGCGAACCGCTGAGTGAATAACAACTCCATTTCAGCGAACGTTTTGATAGAATCGTTCGGGAGTTCCGAATACCATTCGAACGCTGTTTCTGATAAGCTGCCCATGAACTGGCGGAGCAACAGTTTGTCATCACCGCCGGTGTTACCGCAGAGGGCCCGGAACTGGGCGACGTGTTGATGAGGATTGCCGGTCCCCTTATACACATGGAATTTCGGTATCGTATAGCCTTGCGGGTATTTGATTTGATCGTACCAGCTCGGATACGGCCGCCCTGTTTTTACGACTTGACCAGCTGCCTCAGTCGCATGATGGACCCGGATTTGCTGGGCTATGTAGTCGGCCAAGTCAGCTTTAGAGATCGTCTCCTCCGTGGCCGTAGAGAGGGCTGGTGGTGGATTTGACGTTTCTCCTCGGTCGTCTTCCAGAACGATTGGGGGATCTTCAGCGGGTAGGTCCTGTTGGATCATCATTCCTATCATATCTTGGAAGAGAAGGCCCATACGCTGTATATTGGCCGCTTGTTCAGCAGCCTCTTTGTCCTTTTTCTCCAGTGTCCGGCGAAGGAACTCAGCGTTGGTTTCCTCCTCCCGGCGCGCGTCTGAGGACGTTTCTGGGCTTTCTTTTGGCCCGGTAAGTGCGGCCATAGCATTCATCATTTCCTGCAGCTTTTGTTGCTGTTCCTGGGCTTTCGTCACGGATCGGGTCAGCGGTCGGTGGCCCGTAGAAGTGCGGCTTTCCTCCTTTCCAAAATCCATATAAACAGTGTGCACCCTCATGCCCCCAGACTTAGGGCGTTTGGGCTCAGTGCTTTTAGCTGTTGTTGCATGTTGAGGGATCTTCTCTGGCCTCCTCCTTTTAGGAGTTATGGGAGTTGAGGAGTCCGTCGAAGTGGGCTTCCAGACAGCTTTTCGGGGTTTAGCCTGGTGACCAGCCTCCGGTTGAATTTTCAGCTTCTTGTGCTGGCGGGAGGAGTTTGGATCGATGATTGAGTCTCGGGCCTGCCGCCAAACCTTATAGATTTTGGAAGACAGCCGTTGAGGAGATCGGGGCTGGCCTGATTTTATTTCCACAACCTTTCCTGATGGGGGAGGAGACCTCTTTAGCACTGCAGTAGGGGAATTCCTTCGCACCTTATTTAGCATTTCGAAGCTGTTCCCAGTTGGAACAGCAGCATTAACTTCTGCCACCGGGGCTGATGGGGTCCATCCAGAGGGGGAGTTGCCCCCAGCCTTCCTCACTCGGCGCCAATGGCGACGTCGAGCGTGTCGAGCGGGCGGCGTTGGGTCAGCGGTAAGAATGGTTTCGCCTTGCCCCCTGTGTGGGTGGGGGGTCGCTGTTGGTGTCAGCCTATCGAAGACCGATGTCCTCTGGGCAGCAGGAGCAAGAGCTGGAGCCGTCAATCTTGTAAAGACTGACTTTTTGGCCGGAGAAGTTGCCTTGGCGATTTTGGGGGCGGGAGCGGCCACCCTCTTAGAAGCAGCCTCCGAGGCATTGACGTTGGGCGACTTGTTGAGAGGAGCCGTGGCAGGGGTAAGACGATCAAAGACCGACTTCTTGAGAGCTTCCTTTGTCAGTACCGGTGCCGTGAAGCTTGTTGGCGGGAGTATAGTCCCGAAGAACAATCCAGTGGTGGCCTGAGTCACCTGGTCCACCGGCATTGTGAATAACGACGCAGCTTGGGGTCCATAGGCTATACCTCCTGGCGAGGCAAAGCGTGAGTCGCAATTGCAGTTTGAGCAGTTGGAGAATCTCGCAGGAGTAGAATCCATCGATCCTTTGCTTTCTGCAGTAAGCAAGATGCCAATTCTTAGTATCTTGAAACCCAAGGCAACTATTAGCGAACCGCGATTGATTCGCGAATCACGACACACGAAGTGTGGAGTGGAAAGAGGAAAAGGTTCCACCGGGCGTGCCAGAATCTGTTCCCCTCCGAAAGACGGCGCGCAAGACTGCGATGTCTTGGCACTGAGATTCGGGGCAGATGCTAATTGGTGCTATCCGTCTGCCCCTCCGAAGATGCCAAGTTGATTTATGGCACCGTGTATCGGAGGTTTAGACGGATGCGGCCGATGTAGCAGACTTCGTCAGATTCCCCCTCGTTTGAGGGGTTTTTGATTATGGGGACGCTCTTCCCTGCAGGCGCAAGCCCCTGCAGTTAATTACGCTACCGCATCACGGTAACAACTTTCTCCTTCTCCAGATGGTCACTTTGTGTCGTGTGTGTTTGTTTTATGTTTTATTGCCCGTGGATCGTTTACGGAGACCGAGTTATGTCGTCACCCGTAGGGCATGGACTAGTCCAAATCCGTGTTATCTTAGATTTGGGTTTGGGGGTTTGGTCTGAGGATACGTTAACCATTCTTGAGGCTAAGATCAACTCAAACATTTGTTAAGGATACGTTAGTCTAGTTTGAGACTAAGATCGACTTAACGGGATTGTTTAGATCCGACAAAGGAGCGTTTGGACTCCATTGTTCCAGTTTTAGGGACATAGTGGTCCATTGTATGTGTGTGGCCGTCGGGACCCGTCACCTCTCTGACGACGTTGAAGGATTACAACGACGGGTGTCAGAGGAGTTCGGAGATGTACCCTCGAGCCAGAGTTAATTGGGGGGATTCGTAGTCCAGTCTGCTTGAAGTTTTAAGGATTCGTTAGCCATCTTTGAGGCTAAGATCAACTTAAACGGGACCGTTTAGATCCGACAAAAGAGCATATAGGGGCTCTATTGTTCTAGTTTAAGGACATTGCGGTCCATGGATAGTTTAAGGACATTGCGGTCCAAGGATAGTTTAAGGACATTGCGGTCCATTGTTAGTTTTAAGACGTCTCGGTCAAGGTTAAGGACGTCATAGTCCATGGGTTTAAGGACTCCACAGTCCGGTATGTGCTCTGGATGCTTCACACGGGTTCACTGCCGTGCTAGGCGAGGACCAGGCTCCGCTCTGGACGTTTTCCACGGGGTCAAAGAGTGACGTTATCCGCGTTCCACGTAACCAGGAATTTTTCATGGGTTTAAGGACCCCACAGTCCATATCATGAATGGTCATCGGGACCCGTCACCTCTTTGAAGACATTGAGGGATTACAATGCCAAGTATCAAAGGAGTGATGAGATGTACCCTAGAACCGGAATGGCTTGAATAGTCCCTGGCCCAATTCGGGGTCAAGACTGATTAATTATGTTATGAGCCCCTCAGCCCAGTTAATCACGAATTAAGGACTTATGGCCAGCTTGGGCTAAGTCCAATCAGGAGAGGCTTTGCCTCCATCCATTTGGCCAATTGGGCCAAAGCCTAGTGTTAAACACTACAAAGCAATCAGTGTTGAACACTGGGAATGAAGTTGACAAGTTAGTGTTTAACACTAAGAGATAATTGGTGTTAAACACCAGCAGCAATGCTTTCAAATTAGTGTTAAACACTAAAACAGACCAATGTTAAACACTGGCAACGGGGATCTCAGATTAGTATTAAATACTAAGGTAATCAGTGTTGAAAACTGCGAATAAGGTTCTCTGATTAGTGTTGAACACTAAGGCAAGAGGGGTCACGTGGCAACACGTGAGAGCGCCCTCTTTTCATTTATTCTGCTGAGATTATCGCATCTTTCTGAGCATCACGTGCCCTCACGTGACGGGCATTTATATGCCTATGCATTAGAGCCCCTGTCAAGGGTCACGTGGGTCACGTGGGGGACTGCTTCAAAGGGCTTTCTGTAGATCTCTTGAGTGGATCACGTGGTGGCACGTGATCCTGCCTTCATGTATATTGTTTAGAGAATCTGTTTATCTTTCTCTTCAGGAATTAAATTCCTCGGGCTTTAATTTTCAAAGGAATTAAATTCCTACTTCCTTTCGAAGACTTATATTCTGGAGTAGAATCGAACCCTGAATCTTCTGTAGGAATTAAATTCCTCATTTATGCGAAGAACTGAATAGGGTTAAACCCTAATAAAAGCTTTTTAAGGAACTAAACTTCCAGTCCCTGTTAAATTATGATTAAGGGAATTGAATTCCCATGATTTCAACAGAACTAAGTTCTTAATTAGGGTTAAACCCTGTTTCTCTCTGTTCTGAAGGAATTAAATTCCCATAACACAGGGTCAAGCCCTACTTTTATCTTAGAGGAATTAAATTCCTATAGTTTTGTGAGAATTAAATTCTCGTTTTTTCCATTCCCTCTCCATGTTTTGGATCTGCATGGCAGGATCTCAACCCATTGAGAATTAAATTCTCAACCTAAAGGGGGAGATGTGCACTTTGCAGATCCTCTACCGAAGAGAGAAGAAATATGTTCTTCTGTTTTTATTTTTGTCAGAGTTAAACTCTGTTGAGAATCAAATTCTACTTCTTTCAAGAAGCCTTCCCTTCCTTACCTAGGGTTTTCTTTTGCAGAAGCTCTCAATTCCTCGAAGTATCAAAGCTCTCTCCTTTTCTTCTCTTCTGCGTATATCTCTCTCTCCTTTTTTTGTATCTCTTAGCTCCTATTTATAGGAGAAGCAGCCGAATAATTAGTTTTGTGATAAATCTTTCATTGAGAGATTTGATTTGCATCCATCATTCGTTTTGGACCTTTGGATTATTAGGTGAATTTTATTCACCATTGGATTTCAAATCCAGGGGTTCCCCTTTATTATTTCGGTTAGATTTAAAGGGGAAATCTTTCCAAACCCGAGATTTTCCCATAGATAGATCACCTTTGAATCTTTAATTCGATTGGTTCCAGATAGTTGCTTTCCTTTGGGAAGATTTGAATTTCTTTCAGAATTTAATTCTGTTGACAAAATGGGCTTTGAAAGCCGGTCACATGTGACCACGTGCCCCATGGTCACGTGTGGGCACGTGACCCCCTTTTGGAATGAGCCTTCCTCTTTCTCTTGCGCTCTGTCTTTTGATTGCTGCTTAAACGTCACGTGCTACCACGTGACCCCTGGTCACGTATGAGCACGTGACCCTTGTTTGAACTCTCTTTCCTTGGTTCAACTGGAGAACGGGTCTGCTGTCTTGAACGTCACGCGCCAACACGTGACCCTGGTCACGTGGGAGCACGTGACCTCTTCTGAAGTTCTTTTCCTTGACTTGATCAGGGAACCAATGTGCCCTTTTCTGCCGCTTTCTATGTCACATGTCAACATGTGACTGCTTGTCACATGTCAACATGTGACTGCTGGTCACATGTCAACATGTGACTGCTGGTCACATGTAAGCACGTGGCCCCTTTTTGAAGCCTTTCCCAGAAGCTTTCCTGATTTTAAATCAGGAAACACATACAGATATACATTTTCATGATATGGTTTGTGTCATTGATGGACACGTGGATGATATCCGGATGCATACAGGCATTGATTATATTGTTGGCATATATGCAGATACGGTCACCATAGATATCATAGTATTACCTTCATGATATAGTTGACCTAGAAATCGTTGTTTTACTCAATTTCTACCTGCTGATGTTCTCTACTCATGAGTTGGCATCTCACCCCTGTTGTGTCACAGTTCTTGCAGATTTGACCGCATGGATCAGTAGCGGTATCGTTGGCACACAGCTTGCTTTCGGGTGATTTTCTTTGGTAGGTGGTACATATTGGATCGTGCCACTCTTATATTTTTTATTCCTGTTGTATCTAGTCAACTCCATCAATCAGGAACTAGTATTTGTATAAGTAGTAAGACTTAGCAAGACTTATGGTTGCAAGACTTAGAGCGAGGGGTTATATGTTCGCTTGGTGGGTTTGAGGTCTTGCTTTACATTATCCTTTTGTGTTGATCTTCGTCGTTGGGCGTCGTATATATATTTCTGTCTTGCGTGGTTGTGATTCCGCCGATTGGTGAAGAGCATGCTCCTGCTTGGGGATGCCTTTTATATAATCATGTATATGTGGTTTTGGATCAAAATATACAAGGGAGGTGCTGCCCAAATTTTTAAAAGATGAAACATGATTTTCAACTAATATAATCCACTTGCATTTTCATGTTCCATTATCTATGCATTTAAAAAAACTTTTGATTTCATCATACCATTATTTCAAAACTTCACCGCTTTTATTTTATTAAAAAAGGTTTAGATTTCTGGGGTTCGGCTTACTTAATTTACGTTACGCCTTTAGACGTTGCGTGATTTAAGTGCCGATCACGAACTAAATTTTGGGTCGTGACAAAGTTGGTATTAGAGCGCTAGGTTTAACCTTGGTTCGAGTCTAGGTTTGACTATGTGGAGTCCGGGGCATAATCTATTTCGGAACCTAGGTTTGACCTTATGGAACTTAGACTTGAACAGGGGGGTATTAAACCCGAACTTTCGTTTCATAGGTTGACCTTGATTCATGGAGTAGGTAGCTTGAGTAGAGTGACGTACCGTACGTATGCTCCGCGACATATTTACGATACGATAGTCCACTTAAGAAACCTTAGGATGTACATATCTTGTGATCTTTGATACTATTCGTTCCTATGATCATATATCCATTTGGGATTTGTTGATTTTTCATTCATTGATCTATCTTCTTCGATACCTGCTTGAGGTTCCTGTCACCATGGTTTGAGCACAGATTGAGCTGCTGCTAGTGTTGCAGTCAGAGCAAGCTCGTCTTGGACGAGGACTGACCATGTTGTTTTCTGGTAACCTAGGGACGTGTAGGTATAGTGTTGTGTTGTGATTTCTCGTTTGAGGCGAGTGTTCGGTTTTGCACCGGATGATCGGGCCATTATTAGAGGCTGCCTGTTGTGAGAGGACTGTTGATGTACAGCCTACCTTAGAGATCTTGATGCTGTCAACCGTGCAGACGGAAGGCCCAGCTGTTGCTGAGATTGATGGGATGTCGCTTCCAGAGCTTACGAGCTGAGATCGCTGGAGCTTTCTGTTAGTGTATATGCCCTAGAGGCCATTACTGTATCATACTAGTTTGTATATTACTTAATGGAAGTTTGGGATATTCACCTTGTATAAACAATCTTGCTCAATATAGTAGTATCTACTTGGTTTGTTTCTACTTCAATGTGTACATGTGTTTATTTTAGTATATCACCTATACACATTAGTGGAGCCCTTAGGATCTTTGCTTGATTACCAGCGCTGTGATGGAAGTCACACTAGTGGGGGCTGGGTAATCTATAAGCACATCCTTATGCAGGTCCCTAGTCGCAGGACTATCGAGACAGGGCATCGATACTCCGGAGTAGACTAGCGTATGTGCTTCTCATCCCAGTGTGGGAGATGGTCTGTCCCACAGCCATCAGTACGTCGTACTGGAGATAGTATGCGGGTGCTCGTTGGGTTACGAGTACACTGGACTGGACTCGTCGGGAACTGTTGGTTGGTACTATACCTATCGTCAGTTATCAGTTCCCAGGTGACATGAGTACAGCTTAGTCCGCTGACTTGACACTGTCACTTCGCCTCGAGTGTGTTCCCACTGTACTTAGATTACTACCCTACCACGGCTCAAAGGAGTCGTGCAAACAGGTAGTAGTTGGGTGCAGTCTCGAAGCATTTGGAGGTAGTGACGGTTAGACAGGATTCGTCTCTCCCGGTAATGGGGGTTGACATCGCGCTGTGTCTAGGAGAGCCATTACACGAGTAGTCCCTGGCCAGGGCAAGCGAGATATACTGGTAGGTTTCCAGTGTTATCTCAGGGTGTTCTGGGCTTCACTCCGACACGACTTATACCGCTATTAGGGAACTGACGTTTACCGCCCCTAGGCCCGCCATGCGATGTATCAGACGAACAGACCGGACTGTACGGAGACTGTCACATTCAGGCTCAGTAGGAGTTCAGATGGGTTTCACCTCGTCAGTCTTCTTGTCGGCATCTACCTGGGGACCGTTACGCACAGCTAGTGCCGCTTGCGGTCTGTGGTTAAACCCACTGCCAGCGTAGTGTCGAGTCTTTAGAGTCCCACACAGAGAGCTATTCGCCTTTAGGAAAAAGAGTAGAGGTCGCATGGTTTTGCGACAGGTCGCATGGTTTTGCGATAGAGTTCGGTCACATCCATGCACTTGTGCACGTTTAGTGTCCGGACAGTTAACACTAGCGGGCTTTGGTTTGAGCCAGATCCTAGTGTACGTTTTGGGATTGGTTTTATCTCGTATGTATTCGTGTTCCTCGGAACGCGGATGCGGCTGTGTATGCACAGTTGACGGAGAGACAGAGGCAGAGGATTCTCATTAGGGTTGTTGACTGTTGACTGTTGACTGTTGACTGTTGACTTTTTGCTCAACCTTAATGAGAATATGATATATGATTAACATTAATATTAATTAAGTATTATAGTGACATGGTTGTTGAGGGGTTGACTTTGTTGACTTGTTGACTTTGTTGACCGGTTGACTAGGTTTGACTAGTTGACCATCATCATGACAATAGCTATCATTTCATGGCAAAGACTTTTGCTTGCTTGTTTATCTTGTGCAAAATGAGTGCATGAAATGATATGGCTATTTTGACTTAAACCATCACATAATACTTGATTCCTATGATTTGTTATGATGGCTTTGGATTATGAGAGCCAAGAGGGAAAAGTCTTACTCATTCTCACATTTCCATTCTCTATCTTGGCTTGAGCTCTCACCCTCTTCCTCTTGCTCTCCCTCTCTCTAGTCTATGGTTCATTTGTCTCATGAGTTGAGAAGCAAGAACCATAGAGAAAAATCCCAACACACTCTCCTCTACTCACTCTAGTTCACAAGGTTTAGCAAACCGAGTGAACTAGTTTCTTTAAAGCTCGAAGAAGAAGCCAAAGGTAGAAGCTTTCGGGTGGATCGATCTTCGGCGCAAGGAGACGACGGGGTGAAGCCGATCCGTACACCATCAAGAGTCGAAGATGAAGGAGTTCAAGAAAGAAAGGTATAACCCTCTAACCGAGTAGTTAACAACTCCTAGTTAGGTTGTTAGGTAGATAGTTTAACAAAGATCCGTTTTGAGTCCATGTTACCGCCTCTAGAAAAATTGTTTTTCATCAAATTCCGCAAGCCCGTAAGTACCGGGAGAGGTAGCATGGACTTACAGTGGTATCAGAGCCAGGTTAAACACTACCTAACATGTTAGCATAGCAACTAGAAATTCTATCGAAGAAAAAGTCGCGAAATACACCCCGAAATCAAACTTGCTGTCAATTTTTAAAGTGCTGTAAAAATAATAAATCATGCTTTAAAAATCGACTCAGGGTTTTTATAGTCTACTGTAGAAAAACGGTCCAGAGAACCCATCAAACCGCCGCGGCAATAGCTTGCTATTTCCGCGGTTCCGCGGCCGATTTAGCTCCTCTCTGGATCGTCTTCACTGCAGTTTGTTCTATGGGGTATTTTGGGATTTTTGGTATATGTTTTTTCAGCCCAGATTTTCCAGAAAGAAAAATTTGTTTTGGGGGTTTTAAAAACCGTATTTTGATCGAGTTTCTAATCGCTTAAGCTGACGGGTTTATTTCTGTGATGTGATATTTGTATTGAACGTCCGCTAATCGCTATACGTCGATTAGTGGGGGTTATACAAATCTATGATCTGTAATGATTGATGGTATGTGTATATGAATTCATTGGATTGTCGCGGGTGAATAGCCGGGGGTTGTTAGACGAGAGTTTTCTTTTCTTTCAATTCATGTAAATTTGTAAATTGATGTAATATTATTTATATGGCCGCACAACCGGGTCGGGGTTGTAGCCGTCATTGTATAATTTCTTTTTACTGTTTTTGCTCCTAGGATAGACCCATGGAGGGGGTGCACAAACTACCGGGTATCCCGAAGTGCCGAGTAGCCTACTCACGGAGTTGAGGGAGGTTGCTTCGCTTCGGGTACTTGGCGGGTAGTTTGCCGCACCCGTAGGGGTCTTGGGTGGGGTATTGGCTATTCACCGCGACCGTGTAATCTGCTTTTCGTTACAGGCTCGTACGAATTGCGGGTTCCTAGTATATCCAATGTGTTCATCTGTGATCTGAAATGGCTATCATTGCAATATATCTATATATGATATTATTTAGACGTTGCTTATGTTTTGCAGCCGCGCTAGCCCAGCCCCCGCTCTGTCGTTAGTTAAGTAACCTAACGGGTAATGACGGGCCCCGTGGCGAATGCGAATGGCATAAGCGTACGTCATATTTTGGTTGTTTTCTGCAATGGTAGGATTAAATGATGGGACGCATTAAAAGAACTAATGCAAGAAAAATACGCATTAAAAGAACTAATGCAAAGAAAAATAAACCAAGTAAAAGTCGTTGGAACAATTTCAAAAACCACTCGGTTTCTTTTCAAAATAACTCTTAAACGCGGAGCTTAAGCTACTCCTTTTAAAAGCTATCTCGTTCCATCGATTATATCAAGTTCACTACGTTCATGGTTTCGCCAAAACCATTCGTAGCCCTCCATCGTTTCACATGGATGGTCAATAGTATTCAAGCTATGTATGTTGGCCAAAATCAAGGCATAGTGATTGGTAGCTATTGGGTATTCATGTGCAGCATAGATAGATGTGTTGGTTTGGGGCAGTCGTTCTACCATTTTGGACAAAGTCAAGGGTATGTGCGGATGGGCTCAAATTAACCTGGAGAATGACGGGTAGAACTTGACATGTGACTTATGATATTTTGGCCAAAGTCAAGGTCATAAGAGCATGGGGCAAAAATCCACATCGGGAGTTTCAAAAGAACTGAAATTTGCTAGTGTTGCATACCATTTGGAGTGTGATGATTCTGTTAGGATTCCTTCAGTTTCATCACGCAATGATATTTGGATCCCATCCTACTGTGAGTATATGCTGCTCCTCGGGAAATTTCTCACTTAACGATCAATGCTGTAAACCAAGTAGGTGTCTAGAAAGGTGTTAGCGGGGCTACGCCCACAGGGAAAAGAGGTTATTTAATTAAAGAACTTCGCGAAAGCGTTGGAAAACCTCCCTCGAAGTACCGACACCAGCCTGGCCGAACGGTTAAGCAAGAATTGTATGGTGAGATTGATCCTGACTAATTCTTCCTTTTTGGTTTGAGGAGGGATTCGAGAGACAGTGGGAGCCATCCTGTTTAGACAAACTAAAAACCACTCTAAACTTGCAAGAGCATCATGCTGAGTGTTTCTTCTCTCTCTCCTAATTGCAGCGACCAAGCGACATGACTGGACTTAAGTTACTTCTAGATAAAAACATGCTGATATGGCCAAACTACAAAGATTGGCTCAGGAATGTCAAAATGGCAATCACTTATGACAAGTTGGGGTATCTCCTTACCACCAAAGCTCCCCCTGTCCCAGGTCCCACCTCCAGCGTCGTGGATAAGGAAATCCGTAAGACTTGGGAGATAGATAGCGCGAAGGCCAAGTGCCTCGTGCTTTCCTCTATGGACAACGAACATCAGAGGAGGCACGAAAATATGGACCTCGAATCCATATTTCTCCATACAAAAGAACTGTATGGAGAGCAATCTCGTATCGCAAGATACGAAGTGTCGAAGAAGTTATTTTCGGCAAAGTTGGGCATCGGATCATCGGTAGCGGAACACGTGCTTAAGATGATTGGCTTCATTGAGGAGCTCGCGGAACTTGGGACCAGGTTAGAGAACGAGCTCTATACGGACTTGATTCTCCAGTCCCTTCCTTCCACTTACGCCCAGTTTATCCTGAACTTCAACTTACAAGAAAAAGAAGTTGAACTTTCAGAACTCCTCAACATGCTGAGGAGTGCAGAGGGCACCCTACAGAAAGGTAGGGAAACATCCACTTTGTATGTAGGAGGATCTTCATCTTCTAGGTCCAAGGCGAAAGCCAAGGGAAAGAAGAAGAAAGCCTCCGCCAAACCAAGGGGCGGTGTTAGTAAAGTGGATACGAAGGGAAAAGCAAAAGCAACAAAGGTAGCGGGAAGGCTTGTGGATAAGGAAGAGTGCTTTTTCTGTCATAAGAGTGGTCACTGGAAGAAAGATTGCAGGGCTTGGAAAGCCAGGACACAGGAACTGAAGCAAGTTGCGGCTTCAGCTTCAGCTGTGTATGTTATTGAAAACTGTCTATCAATAAACTCTACTTCCTGGGTATTGGATACCGGATCAGGATCTCATATCTGTAATTCTTTGCAGGGGTTGAGAAACCGTAGGATTTTGAAGGCAGGTGACATGACCCTCAAAGTTGCAAACGGAGCTAGCATGGATGCTAAGGCCGTGGGGGACTATCACCTGGGAATGTCAGATGGACATGTTTTGGTTTTACGTAATTGCTCTTTTATACCCAACGCAACTTGTAATATCATTTTTGTATCTTTGATTTCTAATGAAGGTTATGAATTTGCATTTGTAAGTAATGTTGTAAACATTCACCTTAATCAAGTTCTGATTGGGTCAGGTACATTAAGCAATGGTATATACGTACTAAACCAACCACAGATTTTCAATGTCCAGAATACACACAAAAGAAAGTCTCCGGAAAGAAATCAGACTTTCTTATGGCATTGTAGACTGGGTCACATCAATGAGAGAAGGTTGACGAAGTTACATACAGAAGGATATTTGAATCCGTTCGAATATCAATCGTATGCCACTTGTCAATCCTGTCTAAAAGGAAAGATGACAAAGACTCCGTTCACTGGACACGGAGTAAGAGCGAGCGAGCTCTTGGGACTCGTACACAGCGACGTGTGCGGTCCAATGTCTACACATGCGTGAAGCGGTTATTCTTACTTCATTACTTTTACGGATGACTTTTCAAGGTACGGTTATGTCTTCTTAATGAAACATAAGTCCGAAGCCTTTGGAAAATTCCAGGAATATAAGAATGAAGTAGAAAAACAAACCGACAAAAGTATCAAGATTCTAAGATCGGATCGAGGTGGTGAATACTTGAGTGCCGAGTTCCTGGACTATTTAAAAGAGAACGGAATTCTCTCTCAGCTTACTCCTCCATACACTCCGCAACATAACGGTGTATCGGAGAGACGGAACCGAACCCTATTGGATATGGTACGGTCCATGATGAGTAACGCTGAGTTACCGCGATCATTCTGAGGGTATGCGATAGAATCAGCTGCATACCTTTTGAACCGAGTTCCAACTAAGACTGTGCCTACTACACCATATGAGATGTGGTGTGGGAAGAGACCCTATCTTAATCACATTAAGACATGGGGAAGTCCAGCTTTAGTCAAAAAGCAGCATGCGGACAAGCTCGAGGCACGCTCAGTACAGTGCAAGTTTGTGGGATATCCAAAGAAATTCCAGAACCACAGACTATTACTGAAAGCTTAGTAGAACCAGAGGGTTCAAAAGAATAGGACATTCCTACGCCGCTCCGCAGGAATAGTAGGCAGTCTCATCCGCCCGAGAGATACTACGGTTTTCTCATAGACGGGGATAGAGAGGATTGCATCATTGATAGTGATGAGCCTACTAGCTTCCAGCAAGCCGTTCAGAGCGTTGACTCGGTAAAATGGCTGGATGCAATGCGGACCGAAATGGAGTCCATGTACACCAACAAAGTATGGACGTTGGACATTGCTCCAGATGGGGTAAAACCCGTAGGATGCAAGTGGATCTTCAAAAGGAAGATTGATGTAGATGGACAGATTGAGACCTATAAAGCTAGATTGGTTGCAAAGGGTTTTCGTCAAAGACATGGTTTGGACTATGACGAGACCTTTTCTCCAGTAGCTATGCTGAAATCCATTCGGATCCTTCTTGCCATTGCTGCCTTCCACGATTATGAGATTTGGTAGATGGACGTAAAGACCGCTTTTCTAAATGGAAATTTAGAAGAGTGTGTTTATATGGACTAGCCAGAGGGTTTCATTCAGAGTAGGAGCAGCGGAAAGGTGTGCAAGTTGCTTAAGTCCATCTATGGACCATAGCAGGCATCGCGGAGTTGGAACATCTGTTTTGATGAGACGGTCAAGGAATTTGGCTTTATCAAAAATCCAGATGAACCATTCATCAATAGTAGATTTGTAGCGAGAACTGTAGTATTCCTCGTTTTATACGTGGATGACATTCCCTTAATAGGAAATGACATTCCTATGCTACAATCTGTCAAGGGGTTCTTGTCACACAGGTTCTCCATGAAAGACCTGGGTGATGCCTCATACATTTTGGGGATCTGGATCTATTGTGACAGATCCAAGAGGATACTGGGACTCTCACAGTCCAGGTACATCGACACCATACTGAAAAGATTCAGTATGGAAGATTCCAAGCGCGGCAATCTACCAGCTTGTCACGGGTTCACCCTCTCCAAAGAGATGTCTCCCAAGACTGATTTGGAAAGGGATCGCATGTCTATTATACCCTACGCTTCTGCGGTAGGCTTTATAATGTATGCGATGTTATGTACCAGACCAGATGTAGCTTATGCACTGAGTGTGGTAAGCCGGTATCAGTCAAACCCGGGGGAGAAACACTGGATAGCTGTAAAGAACATTCTCAAGTACCTGAGAAGGACTAAGGAGATGTTCTTGGTGTATGGCGGAAAAGACCTCCAGATCGAGGCCTTTGCTGACTCCAACTTCCAAAGTGACAAGGATGATTCCAAGTCCATGTCGGGTTATGTCTTTACCCTCAATGGAGGGGCGGTGTGTTAGAAGAGTTCCAAACAGGAAACCGTTGCTGACTCGACGATGGAAGCGGAATATATCGCTGCTGCAGATGCCGCAAAAGAAGCTGTCTAGGTAAGGAAGTTCTTAACTGAACTTCAGGTGGTTCCATCCATTGTTGATCCGATACCTCTGTATTGCGACAACAACGGGGCTATAGCTTTAGCAAAGGAACCAAGGTCCCATCAGAAGTCCAGACACATCTTGAGGCGGTATCACCTGATCAGGGAGATCGTGGGTCGCCAGGAGATCGAGGTTCCGAGAGTTTCTACGGAAGATAACACTGCTGATCTACTCACAAAGGCCTTACCCCAGACTCAGTTCGAGCGGCTGATCGAGATGATAGGTCTTCGATACGCCAGTACATGGCCTTAATGCAAGTGGGAGATTGTTAGTGTATATGCCCTAGAGGCCATTACTGTATCATACTAGTTTGTATATTACTTAATGGAAGCTTGTGATATTCACCTTGTATAAACAATCTTGCTCAATATAGTAGTATGCTACTTGGTTTGTTTCTACTTCAATGTGTACATGTGTTTATTTTAGTATAACACCTATACACATTAGTGGAGCCCTTAGGATCTTTGCTTGATTACCAGCGTTGTGATGGCTGTCACACTAGTGGGGGCTGGGTAATCTATAAGCACATCCTTATGCAGGTCCCTAGTCGCAGGACTATCGAGACAGGGCATCGATACTCCGGAGTTGACTAGCGTATGCGCTTCTCATCCCAGTGTGGGAGATGGTCTGTCCCACAGCCATCAGTACGTCGTACTGGAGATAGTATGCGGGTGCTCGTTGGGTTACGAGTACACTGGACAGGACTCGTCGGGAACTGTTGGTTGGTACTATACCTATCGTCAGTTATCAGTTCCCAGGTGACATGAGTACAGCTTAGTCCGCTGACTTGACACTGTCACTTCGCCTCGAGTGCGTTCCCACTGTACTTAGATTACTACCCTACCACGGCTCAAAGGAGTCGTGCAAACAGGTAGTAGTTGGGTGCAGTCCCGAAGCATTTGGAGGCAGTGACGGTTAGACAGGATTCGTCTCTCCCGGTATTGGGGGTTGACATCGCACTGTGTCTAGGAGAGCCATTACACGAGTAGTCCCTGGCCAGGGCAAGCGAGATATACTGGTAGGTTTCCAGTGTTATCTCAGGGTGTTCTGGGCTTCACTCCGACACGACTTATACCGCTATTAGGGAACTGACGTTTACCGCCCCCTAGGCCCGCCATGCGATGTATCAGACGAACAGACCGGACTGTATAGAGACTGTCACATTCAGGCTCAGTAGGAGTTCAGATGGGTTTCACCTCGTCAGTCTTCTTGTCGGCATCTACCCGGGGACCGTTACGCACAGCTAGTGCCGCTTGCGGTCTGTGGTTAAACCCACTGCCAGCGTAGTGTCGAGTCTTTAGAGTCCCACACAGAGAGATATTCGCCTTTAGGCAAAAGAGTAGAGGTCGCATGGTTTTGCGACAGGTCACATGGTGTTGCGACAGGGTTCGGTCACATCCGTGCACTTGTGCGCGTTTAGTGTCCGGACAGTTAACACTAGCGGGCTTTGGTTTGAGCCAGATCCTAGTGTACGTTTTGGGATTGGTTTTATCTCGTATGTATTCGTGTTCCTCGGAACGCGGATGCGGGTGTGTATGCACAGTTGACGGAGAGACAGAGGCAGAGGATTCTCATTAGGGTTGTTGACTGTTGACTTTTTGCTCAACCCTAATGAGAATATGATAAATGATTAACATTAATATTAATTAAGTATTATAGTGACATGGTTGTTGAGGGGTTGACTTTGTTGACTTTGTTGACCGGTTGACTAGGTTGGACTAGTTGACCATCATCATGACAATAGCTATCATTTCATGGCAAAGACTTTTGCTTGCTTGTTTATCTTGTGCAAAATGAGTGCATGAAATGATATGGCTATTTTGACTTAAACCATCACATAATACTTGATTGCTATGATTTGTTATGATGGCTTTGGATTATGAGAGCCAAAAGGGAAAAGTCTTACTCATTCTCTCATTTCCATTCTCTCTCTTGGCTTGAGCTCTCACCCTCTTCCTCTTGCTCTCCCTCTCTCTAGTCTATGGTTCATTTGTCTCATGAGTTGAGAAGCAAGAACCATAGAGAAAAATCCCAACACACTCTCTTCTACTCACTCTAGTTCACAAGGTTTAGCAAACCGAGTGAACTAGTTTCTTCAAAGCTCGAAGAAGATGCCAAAGGTAGAAGCTTTCGGGTGGATCGATCTTCGGTGCAAGGAGAAAGCCGATCCGTACACCATCGAGAGTCGAAGACGAAGGAGTTCAAGAAAGAAAGGTATAACCCCCTAACCGGGTAGTTAACAACTCCTAGTTAGGTTGTTAGGTAGATAGTTTAACAAAGATCCGTTTTGAGTCCATGTTACCGCCTCTAGAAAAATTGTTTTTCATCAAATTCCGCAAGCCCGTAAGTACCGGGAGAGGTAGCATGGACTTACACTTTCAGAAAGAGATGCAACAGTAGACAGCTAGTCTATCTTGAGTTGAGTTGAGATACGTAGGTGATTCTTCTGATGTGATGCGCCGACGCAGGCCCAGTCGAGTTGAAGATTTCCAGTGTGGAGAATCTTATGCAGATCTAGAGTAGATCGATCAAGAGAGGACGTTGTTCGTCGGATGCTCCGATGTGAGATCGGTAAGTTGACCAGTTTCAGATTTAAGGACCTCACCAGATGTGTTGTGAGTTGATCGAGAGCGGATGAATAAAGTGTATTGCTCCGATGATCGGACGAGTTCCCGAGGATGTGTTCGGCTAGATATCTTCTATACAGTGATGGAGATACCGAGTTCGTAATTTCGAATCCGTGTGAGAGACTCCAGATTGACCATAGCCAAGAATGAATTGCAACATGCAGACATCAAGAGATGACATCGAAGTGGACGATAATAAAGACGAGTGGAACAAGAGGTTCGTGCGAGATGTTAACGAGCAGTCGTTACTTTCCATTGATGCCAGAGGATTGGTATGTATACAGAGGCGTTGGGATACGGCCAGTTCCCGAGGAAATGTTGTGCTGAGAACGCAGATGTCCAGAAAACAAGAAAAGATTATGCAAGAGTACCGGCCTCCGTACAGTTCGGCATAGACGAGATCGGAAGTGACCTTGAGCAGGTGCCTTCCAGGACACAGCTGTGATAAGAGTTGCACCAAGTATTAGATGTGTCACGTGTACTCAGAGAGCCAGAGGCCGACGCCAATGACGTGCTGCTTTACGAGTGGTCATGCTAATTGGTCGAGAGATGACCAGAGGAGTGCCGGAGCGGAATCGTTTTCGTTAGCACACCTGACTGGGCCGACAAGACGATGGGTTGCGAAGTTGGTAATCCACAGAGAAAATGAGGACCCAGATACAGAGGATGCCAGACCGTGAGCAGGAGGCAAGCGGATGTTCTTGCTCTGCCAGTTTTGGGCGCACCGACATTTTTCGACATTGTAGGAGGTATACCTCAATGTCATTTGTTGCAATTTGTGTTTTGTGATCCGAGTATCACACTTTTATCGCTTGGATTGAGTTTTGATGATTGAGTTTCATGATATTGTTTTCGTGCACCTTAGCTGCACCTATTGGATTTTTTTTTGTGCACAGTTATTGCACTTGATTTATGTTTATACACCGCTGCATCTGTTTGCGATTTGTGCATATCTGTTGCACTTGATGTTGATTTTGTGCCTTGGCTGCACGTACTTATGATTATGGATTTCGATACTATCGATTTGATTGTTTGCATGTGATGCGCGATCGATTTGGTTTTTACACTCGACATAGCTTATATGTGCTTGCAGTGCATTGGGATGGATTCTGTGCACATAGTTGCACATGCTGATGATTTTTATACACCTTGTTACACGCAGTGTTGTTTTTATACGCATTTGAGTTATTGATGAGTTTCCGTGCACTTGTTGCACCAGATCTGTATTTCGTGCATTTGTTGCACTAGATTTTCATTTCGTGCATTTGTTGCAGATTGATATTCCGTACATTGGTTGCACCCGGTTTATGTATTTGAGCATTTGTTTCACCAGATTATGTTTTGTGCACGTTTGCACTTAGCGTTCGTTTTTTGTGTGCTTTACCGCACTGGGCATTTATACGGACCTGACGCGGTTGGGTTGGATTTTTGCGCATATTAGGCGCTTGGTATTAGATTTCATTCGTGCATGTTGGATGCACTTGACTTAGATTTTATTCGTGCATGTTGGATGCACTTGATTTAGATTTCATTCGTGCATGACGGATGCATTTGATTTGGATTTTCGCGCATGTTGGACGCATGATATTAGATGTGATTTTGTGCACTATAGATGCATTTGATATGGCCATGCACATCCGTTGCATTGGACAGATGCTTTCATGCACACCCGTTGCACTTAGTTGGTTTTGTGCACATTCGTAGCACTTGTATTTGGCTTTAATTTCCGTGCGCACCAGACGCACTTTATTGATGGATACGCCTTTTGGGGCTGATTTTGCTCTGGAGCACTTTATTTTCATGATGGGCACTATATTATGTAGTAGCCGAATATGACTGATCTGAGGACAGTACCTGAGTACTTTGCATGCATTAAAAGTTTAACAAGAGGTTTTAAAAAAAGAGCTATAGTCTCGCTATTTCCTACATGTCCGCAAGCGACACGAACGCATATTTGAGCAAAACACATATGAACATATATTTATTACTTTACAATTGAGCGTACGTCACTTGTGCCGTGAGTTACGCATCACACGGCGATTAAGAAAAGATTTTGCATGTGTTTTATTCAGTTTTAGGAGATTTTTTCCAAGGACGCGTACTATATACGTATTATAGTATTTGACTAGTGTATATTGGATTTCAGTAGTGGATTTCGAAATTCGTATCTCCATTATAACTCCAGTGATTGCGTTACACTTGACGGAGTTCGATTTTGAGTTTCATACTTGTTTTCAGGCGCACACGATGCGCTGTGGTATTTCTGTATCTTCCGTGATTTCGGAGCCCCGTTCATTTGAGCTGATGATTGAATGTTTTAGTATTTGGGGATTTAAATTTAAATTCGGGGACCGAATTTCTTTAAGGGGGGAAGATTGTAACGTTTTAGAAAACGTTTAGACGAATTTTCCGATAATAGGTAAAATAATTTGTGTTTTCCGTAAAAACCAAGATATAATCATTTTCAATATAGACTTAAGTGCACCTAGTTTAACTAAGAAATTTCTAGTATGTGGTATTTATTTAGTCACTTATAATTATTAGTTCACTTAAATATTTTTCCTTAATTTAATTTTTATTATAAGCTTTTATTTATACATTTAATTAGTGGTAATTACAAATTGGAATGGGTTAAATATACAAATGTGAACCATGTCAACTTAAATACAAGTTTAGAAATTGATTTCTTTTCTCCAAATATCTTAAGGGTTCTAGAATTTTCTAGGGATAAATAAAAATAGAAAAGAAAATGAATTAGAGAATAGATTGATTTGAGGTGCATTAATTGAGGCTTAAGGGTTGTTTAATCTAGAAATTTCCACACACTAACCCAAAACCCCTCCCCCTTCCTCACTTGGCCGAGCCTCATAGTGGCAGCCCCAAAATTTTCCTCACCCTATTCCCACTTCAAAAATCCCCAAAAATCCATCAAAAATCAACAAAAATCCCACAAACTCTAAATAAAATCCTTACCCATTATTCCTTAGCCTAATCTAGCTTGGAAAAAGAGCAAGTTAGCATTTTGGAGGTCATTTTGGGAGTCAAATTTTCGAGTTTGATATCAAGTTTGTGAGGTATAAATCCTAACCCTAAGGTTTAATTGTTAGATAATTACTTTAATCTAGCTTATTAGGTGTTTAAATATGGTTTTAATTGGAGGTCAGAAATTTCAAGAATAGGGTTGAGATCAAGTTAGGGTTTTTATTAATTGCATGTGGTTATATGTGTAGTTTGACATGTTTAGACATGCAAAATCTAGCCTAGTTGTTAAATTATAATTTGTTAATTTCCAAATTGTCCAAACTAAACTTTTTGCAAACTAGCTTTTAATAAATCAAAAATGGGTAAGATTAAAATTTTAGTAAAGGGTTTTTGTGGCTTTATTAAGCTATTATGTGATTCTTGTGGCCACTAGTTTTGTTGAAATATCAAGTTTTGGATTAAAAATGAGGTTTTTGGTATAAATCGGTTTGATTAAGTTTTAGGTTTTGATGATATACAACCTATTTCTTATAATATATATTGTGTTGTGAATGTGCGATCAGTACGATCGGATTCTAAGGTGATGTCGCCGGATTTCTTTGAGAGTCTGGGGTAGGGTTTTTTTGCTATGTTTTCCGGTATTGGGATTCTTAGTTTTTGAGATTTGATATTGTATTTGGTCGTTGGATATTTGTACGTCAACGAGGAGGTTTGTTTGGTTGTTTTTGCATGCGTAGGCTATAGGTTCTAATCTATAGGCAATTCGTGTGCCGTATCGGTTTTCGGACTTTATTTTCATAACATTGTGATATGTGTTGATTTGTAGGTACCCTCGTGTGGATTCCGAGACGGCGGAGCACATCGACTACGGCTGAACAAGGAGTTCCGCAGGTGAGTAGATTTATATCTACGGGGGAAGTCGGGTGGATGGCGTATAGCACCCCCGCAATTATAATGGAAACCGATATATATATATAGAATATGGTTAAGGAAACTATGTTATGAACTTATGGATATGGTTAAAGAATTAGTAGGAGACAAGATATACCACGACTTAAGGTTATAGTGTATGCTTTAGTGTGACGTGATATGATAGAAAGGATGTCTCAAATTGATATATAAGAATGTGAATCACAATATATATATACATAATGAAACAGTATAAGCATGAGATTTAGAGTAGAATGATTGAGATCGATAATTTCGACATGAGATTAAAAAGATAGAATGTATATGTAAGATGACTTGATGTGAGATATTGATGTGATGAAAAGAGTATACGATGAGATACGAAATGAGATGTATAAGGATATGATATGAGATCAATGAATATGATAAGATTGAGATGGATGTGTTATGAGATCGGTAAAACGAGATATTTATATATAATTATGATAATAATGAGTTACATGTCGTACGAGACTTAGATCTGTACCCTCATTGTTCTATAGGTTAATAGAATACCTAATTGTTTAATGCCGCCGTACGATGGATTGTACCGTACATGATGTTATGAGGCTGGATGCCGATTGACAGATTCACCGACTCAGATAGGTTATAGATATTTAATCCATGTCTACACCGCTTAGTTTAACCTTTAGGTAGATGTTGGATTAGATATGTGTACCTATTAGCATTGCGCTTACGATTTACTTGCTGCTACGTTCATGATATTCTCATTTCATTATATATATACCTATGCTACGTTCAAGATATTCTCATTCTCATTTCATTATGATATTCTCATTTCATTATCTGGAGGATACCGACCGGAGTCATGAGATGGATATGAGGGCCGATCAGAGTATGCGGCGTCTAAGATGAGATAGATATAATGGCCGATCTGAGGATGCGGCACCTGAGGTATGAGGATTTACGTTTCGATGCTGGACACGGGTTTTTTTCATGATGTTTCGAGTGTCGATGTTGGACACTCAGGTTTCATGATATGGTTTGTGTCGTTGATAGACACACGTAGTTGATATCATCATACATGCAGATATACGTTTTCAGGATATAGTTTGTGTCATTGATGGATACGTGGATGATATCCGCATGCATACAGGAATTGATTATATTGTTGGCATATATGCAGATACGGTCACCATAGATATCATAGTATTACCTTCATGATATAGTTGACCTAGGAATCGTTATTTTACTCAATTTCTACCCGCTGATATTCTCTACTCATGAGTTGGCATCTCACCCCCGTTGTGTCACAGTTCTTGCAGGTTTGACCGCATGGATCAGTAGCGGTATCGTTGGCACACAGCTTGCTTTCTGGTGATTTTCTTTGGTAGGTGGTACATATTGGATCGTACCACTCTTGTATTTTTTATTCCTGTTGTATCTAGTCAACTCCATCAATCATGAACTAGT
This sequence comes from Agapanthus africanus, assembly GCA_030015575.1. Classification (NCBI taxonomy): domain Eukaryota; kingdom Viridiplantae; phylum Streptophyta; class Magnoliopsida; order Asparagales; family Amaryllidaceae; genus Agapanthus; species Agapanthus africanus. The sequence goes on from JASDDO010000004.1 coordinate 55,513,095, forward strand.
ATTTATATAAGTAGTAAGACTTAGCAAGACTTATGGTTGCGAGACTTAGAGCGAGGAGTTATATGTTCGCTTGGTGGGTTTGATGTCTTGCTTTACATTATCTTTTGTGTTGATCTTCGCCGTTGGGCGTCTGATTGATCTGTCAAAAACTATTTCTAAACCGCAATCAAGAACGACGTCGCTTTGCAGCTAGCCGGTGAGTACGGGTCGGTCCACAGGGATTTTGTGAATCTCCTAGTCGCGCTTACGAGTTAATTCCGAAGGGTGTTCGGATTAATTATTAAATCTAAAAACCTAATTAACCTAGGGCAATTATCTAGATCTACTCTTGCTAGGGCTAGGTTTAGGGATGGTTTGGAAATGTAATTAAATCTCACCACTTTCAATACCCGAATGAAGATCTGTGAGGAGTTATGGTAATTATCAATATAGAGGATTAGATCCGTTCGGGAAGGTGTTCCTTCCTCTAGGTTCTTGTCCTTCCTTTAGAGATCCTTACCCTAACCTCCATGGAAAACGCGCGCAACCGGTCCTTTACACTACGGTGTCATCGTTACCTCGAGGGGTAGGATGCCGTAGGGCGCGGTTGGCGTGTATGCATGGAGTCCTATTATAAATATTTGGTGGGTAAGAAAGGGATGAGAGATATCATCTCTCAAAATCCTTCCTCAAAGCTAAACCCTAAACAAGTTCCTAGGGCATGAAATTAAATCTTCCTAGGGCAAGGAATTGAAATCTACACTAGGGCAAGAAATTAAATTACTTACAGATGCATCCCTCCAATCATCCATGCAGGGTTGTCAGATCTGAATTTCTGAATGGAGAAGAAACACCGATGCTCTCCAAAAGATTTCTAAATTTTATTCATAAAAGGAGGCATCAAGAGTTACAATGATTAGAGTTCCTATTTATAAAGAATAGGAAACCCTAGGGTTACATTTGTTTCGCATGTCTACAATTACAAGAATAGCCCTATAAAGACCAGTCAACACCGCCATGGAATTATGGTAAGAACCATTTTGCATTTGGGCCCTATATGGCCGCGGAACCGCGGTCCCAGCCTTGGTTTGGCCGCGGTTTCGCGGCCAAATTATGGATTTGGGCTCTGGGCTTTTTGGGTACTGATCTCTGGATCTGTGGTCTTCTTAATTCCTTGGTACTTTTCTCATTGGGCTTCTAGGTTGGTTCCAGATCTCCAGTGAACAATTTGTAGTGAACTTTAAACCTTCGCTTTGAGTCGATATCTTGAATCTTGCTTTGTGAACTGTTTCTTATGTAGGCTTGATCAAGATCTTCTGTTCATTGGTTAGAGTCCACTTTTTTATCGTCTTTATATCGTTTTCACTGTTTTCTGTCCAAGAACCTGTAACCTGTAACATGTAGCAGACATGCATCAAAAGCACCCGTTTATTTATAAAAAGAATAAGAATGGGGAATATAATAATGCAATATTATGGTCTGAACAGCGTCGTATATATATTTCTGTCTTGCGTGGTTGTGATTCCGCCGATTGGTGAAGAGCTAGCTCCCGCTTGGGGATGCCTTTTATATTATCATGTATATGTGGTTTTGGATCAAAATATAGAAGGGAGGTGCTACCCAAATTTTTAAAAGAAGAAACATGATTTTCAACTAATATAACCCACTTGCATTTTCATGTTCCATTATCTATGCATTTAAGAAAGCTTTTGATTTCATCATACCATTATTTCAAAACTTCACCTCTTTTATTTTCTTAAAAAGGTTTAGATTTCTGGGCTTCGGCTTACTTAATTTACGTTGCGCCTTTAGACTTTGTGTGATTAAGTGCCGGTCATGAACTAAATTTCGGGTCATGACATTGCCTCATTGAATGAGGTGCAGGATATTCCAAACTGAATATCGCTGTACAAACCAAAAGAAAACGTCTGTAATGACCGTTTTCATAAAACTTGGTTCCAACAACATCAAATAGGTTTGTTTTATCCTTACATTAATCAAATTTAACACAGTCCCATCAATTAAACATATCACACCTGATAAAGGAACGAAAATAAAATGTACGTATATGCCATCCGCATTCGCCACTGGGCTCCGTCATCACCCGTTAGGTTACTTAACAAACGACAAAGCGGGAGCTGGACTAGCGCGGGTGCAAAACATATATAACATCTACCAGTATATATATAAATATATATAAAATTCATCTCCGGCATGATATAAAGCAACATCACAGAATCACAGCTGAGCATCACAGAGTGGTGGATAATCCTGGAGCCTCGAGTTTCATTTGATCCGCAAATGAGACCCGACATTCCCTGTCGTGTGGATAGCCTGTGCAATGAAAACCTAGACCCCTACGAGTGTGGCAAGTTACCGGCCAATCCCAACAATGTGAATGGGTCACCCAGCACTCTATGGAATCCGGTAACTTGAGCACCCCTCCTTGGGTTAAACTATACCCCCTACGAGTGCGGCGAATAGCTCGCCAATTCTAGAGCGAAGCCCCCTCCGTCTCAACGCCATAAGATGCGGGCCCGTTGCCCTCCAGAACCCGGCTATTCGTGCACTCCACCGCGGGGTAATCCTAGTACAGAAAAGAAATATATATGTACAAGGGTGGCATCAACCTCAACCCGGTCATACCCTAAATAAATAACATACAAACTAGCAGAGACGACAGTCCACATGTCGAACGCTCGCCCCGCAATATCAAATGTATAAATGAATCTAAACTGTACTACCATTGCACCATTGGCTATCCACCACGACATTTGGGCTATGTTTGTTCAGTCCTTTTTCCTTTTATATAAAAGTGCTAAGCATTTATTTGAGCTCTGATGCTCACATATATGACATGTGAAGCATTGAGCACTCAGCCATTTTGGATGTTTATGGAGTGCTAGGCGTTTTTCTCTCTTTTTTCCTTTTTTGGTGGAACCCACGTGAGGAGCACGTAAGACGTTGGGAACTGCCCAATCAGTGCTAAGCACTTAGCCGTTTTGGCTATTTATGGAGTGCTAATCACTTTTCTTTCTTTTTTTCCTTTTTTGGTGGCGCCCACATGAGGAGCACGTGAGGCGCTACCCAATCAGTGCTAATCACTTAGCCATTTTGGCTTGTGGAGTGCTAAGCACTTTTATTCAGCGCCCACATGAGTTTCACATGAGGCGCTGGCCTTCTGTTTTGGGCGCCCGCGTGTCTTTCACGTGAAGTGCTAGGCGCTGTTAAGAGGGGCGTTCACGTGGGAAGTGTAGGGAAGCTAGGCATGCGCACAAGGGTCTACGAGGCATCAACCATACCCGATTTAAAATTTAGCCGTGCCGAACAACCCGAATACGGAACTTTAAACTAGAGATTAGGCGAAAACAAGCATGCTAAACATTTTAACACTAAGTGAGAGGGATTACAACCTTTGTAGATCCGGTCCTTCACTTCATATGCTCCGTGTTGTGGTCCCTTCGCTGCGATCATCGGGATCCGGACTCTCGAGAGGTTCCACGAAGAGAAAGACGCAACCTTTGCTTCCGATCTTCGATACTAAGATGATCTACCTTGAAGTTTCTTTAACACAAGCTAACACTCATGAAATGATATGAACACTCTCATCTAAATGGCAAGGGAAGATGAGGATGATGAAGTAGGATTTTTGCTCTATTTATTTATCTTTTTCTCACAATTATTCATCACTTGGAAAAATCAAGAAAACTTTTTTCCATGAAAGAATGAAGGAAGAAGATGAACAATAATGTTAAATCCTTTTGTGATGAATAGGAAATGAAATAATATGATAGATAATGCAACCATGGTCAAGCTAACTCTTGTAGAGAATTAACTAGGGTTAGGGTTTGGGTTTAGTTAAAGCATGACTCACTTGAAAATATCTTTATCATGACAAAAAGAAAAGCTTCTAGAATCAACTAGAAGGTTTAACCCTAATCCAAACCCTAATCAAGTTTAAACTCCACTAAACAAGTTGCATTAGTTATCATATCATGTTACAATATTATATATCACATATATAATATTTATCGTAACAAAATAAAATAATACAATTAACATATATCGCATATATATTAATGTATTACCCGAGTGAGAAAAAGAATCTTTTAGTGAGCAAATATTAGTTAATGTAATTTAATATATCATATATATTATTATACATTAAATTATCGAATCAACACTTGATCCGATAATCCGGCTATATCGCATATAACCGACTAATATTTATCCGTACCGATTCACCGAATCAACACTTGATCCGATGACCCGGCTGATATCAAATATCGCGAGAATAGAATACGGTATCACATATCGCATTATCCTCGGTCCCGCACATATCACATATGTGCCTCTACTCCGTTTTGCCTGAGTCAAGAAACCTCTGTGTAGGACTCTAAAGAATCGTCAATACGCCGGCAGTAGGTGATGATCATATCAAACACCCACAAGCTGCAAGCGGTCAGCTAAACGTAACAGCTACCCAGGTATTGAGCGCTCAGAAGATCAACAAGCAAGCCTGTAACTTCTCCTGCGAATCCAAACAGTAACACTCCCTTACAGTCCGGTCTCGTCGTCTGATATGTCGCATATCTCGCCTAGGGGTGGTAAAACGTCAGACCCCAGTAGCTCGATAAGTCGTGTCGATATGAGGTCTGTAACAGTTCGAGAAACTACTGATAACACTTACCAGTAAATCTCAGCAACCCTGGCCAGGGATTTCCGGTTATAGCCAATCGAACACAGCACAACATCAACTCCCTATACCGGGAGAGACGAATCCCCTCCTATCGCTCATTGCCTCCATGTGATTCGGGACTGTACCCAAAAGCCACCTTTTTGCACGCCCTCTTGGACGTGGTATGATGGAAATCAAAGCACAGTGGGAATCACACAAGACTCTATGACGATCTCGGGTCAACAGACTACTCTGTACCAGTGTCACCGGAGAACTGCCATCTGACGTATGGTATAATACCATCTGGGAGTTCTCGGCGAGTCCGTCCAGTGTACCCAGTCTCCACTGAGCATCCGTACACCATCCTTGATGTCAAACACCGATGGATATGGGATCATCCATCGCCAATCATATGGGTCAAGATGCGTATACGCTAGTCTACTCTGGTGCATCGATGCCCTGTCTCGATACACCCTCGACTAGGAACAGTTATAAGATGTACTCGCCGACTACCGTGGCCCCACTAGTATGATCTCATCATAGTCCCAGTAGTCGAGTACATATCCTAAGGGCTTTATCAACATGTAACATAGAGACAATCAGAGTACTTGTTAAGATAAAGTACAACCAGATAGCATACTATCATGTCGAGCAAGAAAGTCCTCCCTATATATGTCCTAGCATCCACTACAATATACATCGCATGTACAGTAATGGCCTCTAGGGCATACATATAACTAACAATCTCCCACTTGCACTAGGGCCATCTGTTATGGTATCGCATACCCAACAATTAGCTGCGGTTGAAGTATCTCATACTCAACCATCCCATAAAAGTCTCTACTGGGAAAAAGGCCTTTGTGAGTGGATTCACGCTGTTGTCCTCTGTGTCTACTCTCCTAACCTCGATCTCCCTGGAGATCAACCATCTCCATGATCAGGTGATACTGCCTAAGAATTATATCTGGATGTCTGATGGGACGGTAGTTCCTTGGCTAAAGCCACAACTCCATTGTCACACAATGGTAGGAACGAAGTTCATCTTATGAACTTATATATCCAGACTGCCTCTTTGGTAGCATCCTTGGTAACGATGTATCTTGCCTTTAATCGTCTAGTATGTCACGGTATCTAGCTTGGAACTCTTCCAACATACCGTCCCTCCACTGAGGGTAAAGACAATGCCTGCGACTGACATTCAGTCGTTCTTATCACCCTGGAACCTTTCCAGTGATTCTCCCCAGGATCGATTGATACCATCTCACTACAACTAGTGAGTATCCTAACATCCAATTAGATCTATCTCATAGATCCAAAACCTAGGATTTAGGAGGTATCACCTTGATCCTATATGGAGAATCCTTGTGATAAGCGGAGATTAACCGAGCGTAGCATGGGAAACTCCTTCCCTATCAAGAGTATGTCATCCACGTACTCTACGAGGATCACCACCATACTCTCTACTACCTTTTTTGTATATACAAGGTTCATCTACCATTTTGATGAAGTCAAACTCTTTGACTACCACATCAAAACAGATGTTCCAACTCCGCGATGCCTGTTTTATCATATAAAACATCTTGCACACGTTTCCGCTGCTCCCACTGTCTACGAAGCCCTCTGGCTGTGTACTTATAGACGCTCTTTTCTAAAACATCATTTTAGAAAAGCAGTCATGACACCCAACCACCAGATATCGTAGTTATGGTATGTAGCCGTGGCAAGTAGGATCTGGATGGACTTAAGCATAGATCCTTAGAAAAGGTTACAACATAATCCATACCTGGTCTATGATGCAAACCTTTAACAAGTATAGCTTTGAAAGTCTCAACTTTTCCATGTACACCAAGTAATCTTCTCAAGATATACTTGCTCCTGATGGGGATTTAACCCTTCAGATAAAGCAACCAAAGTCCATACTTTGTCGGTGTATAAGGATTCCATCTCAGATCGATAAGCATCCAGCCATTCTTACAGAGTCTCACTCCTGATGGCCAGCTCGAAACTAGTTGGGTCATCATCTCATGATGCAATCCTCGCTCCCACTGTCATAGAGAAACTAAAGTATCTCTCAGGTGGGTGAGGAACCCTACTAGATCGGCGGAGAGGCTGAGGTTCGTTGGAAACTATTGAATCCTTTGGTTCTATCAAATTATCAGCTGTAGTTTGTATAGCTGGAACATTTCCAGTTCTACATAACAGACCTTGCCTCGAGCTTGTCCGGATTTTTCTTTTAGACATAGGCCGGACAACCCCAAATCTTAACAAGCTTAAGATATGGGCTCTTCCCTTTACATATCACATATGAAGCGGTAGGCAACTGATTTGATTTGAACCCTATTCAATAGCTATGCAACTTCTCAAGTGCATGACTCCCAAAAGGAAATAGGAAACTCAGTAGTACTCATCATAGAGCACACCATATCACATAGGGTGCTATTGCTCCGCCCCGATACACCGACGTGCTGTGGTGTAAACGGAGGAGTAATGCTGAGAGAGAATCTCATTCTCCTTTAGAATAGTCCAGGAATTCCGTGCTCAAGTATTCTCCTCCTTGATCACACCAAAGGACATAATACTTATACCCGTATTTTGGTTCCCTACTTCTAACTTATATTCTGTGAATATCTCAAAAGGTTCGGACTTATGTTTCAACAGGAACATATGTCTGAATCTTGAGAGATCATCAGAGAATGTAATGAAGTACAAAGAACCGATCTTGGCATGTGTAGAAAGGGGACCTTCATACATCAGCATGTATCAATCCCAAAAGTTCACTAACTCTTTCTCTGTTTCCAATAAACAGAGCTATGGTCATTTTATCTTTGTGACATGACCGGCAAGATTCACAAGATGTAAATTCAAACTAATTTGAATATGCATCTAAATGTAACTTCAGCTAGTCGGGTCACATTGATATGACCTAGTCTACAATACCTCAAGAAGGATTCGTTCATTTCTGAACTCTTTCTCTTGTGTGTGTTCCATATACTAAGAACTGTAGTTTGATTTAGAACGCCAATGCTTTTAGATAACGTGCCTGAACCGATCAACTCTTGATATAGGAAATGTTCAAAACATTATCCAACAATACAAAATTATATCCTTTCTTTACTAATAAAGAGACTGATATGATTTTGTATATCAGGTTCGGTATCTAATAACATTCGTTCAGAATCAATGTATTCTGGTAATACAGGGTGACAGAGACCAACAGACTTGGCTGCAACACTTGCACCGTTTTCTGTCTCATGAAACTTATCACCCGTTCTCAGTTCTATACCTATCTGTTGCCCATGTAACAGATTACATATACGGGATCCTGATCCGGTATCACATACCCAGGACGTAAAGGATACTGAGAAACAGTTCTTTGTAATGAACACACCCGAAGACAATGCATCAGCATGCACTTTCTTCGTTTGGGCGGCACGGGAAATCTGGTATTCCCCAATTTCCTGCTCTGTCTTATAACAATTATAAGTTGGAGCGGGACCAACGTTCCCCAGCTCAGTATAACAAGCGGGTTCGGTCAATATATCCGTTTTATTATCTTGATTAAGGCGTGATATGGTCGCTACCTGGAGAGAGAGAGAAGAAAACACTCAACGTATGCTCTTGCAAGATTAGATTGGTTATATAATATATCTAATCAGGATGTCTCCCACTGTTTTAATCAAATCTTCCTTCAAACCCTAAAAGGAAAGACTAGCCGGGATTAATTACACGCTACAAGTTCGCCAATCTTTCAGCCAGGCCAGTGTCGGTACTTTGAGGGAGGTCCCCCGTGCTTTCGCACGAACCTAATTAAAGTAAACCTCGTTTTCCCAGAGGCGTAACCCCGTTAACACCTTTCTAGACACCTACTTGATCGGCTAATTGTAATGTGTAAAACTCTCCCAGGAGTAACTCTTACTCACAGCGGGTATCGGGATCCAACTATCTCATAGAAGGTATGCAATCTCATTGCAAATTTCAACACTTGAAATTCCCAATAATATTTTACCCCTAGCGATCTATGACCTTAACTAAGTCAACAAACCATAAATCGCAAGTCAGGTTCAACCCGTACATTTCCCGATTGAATTAAACCCACCCGTACGACCCTTAACTGAGTCAACAAAGTCGTACGAATACCCTAATCCAATCACATCTCATGTTTTGGAAGATAAACTTTACTTATCTACAGTACACTATGCCTTAACTAAGTCAACAAACATAGCATGAATACTAAATAATATCTATCTGAAATGACGGAGGGCTACGCAGGTTTTTCAGAAAACCTTGAGCGTAATGAACTTGATATCGTTGTAGAATCGAGTGATTTTTAAATGGAGTGCTTTTGAGGCTATTCTAGTTTTGCTAAAGGGGTCACTCCCGGTGAAGGGATCGTCGGCCCTTTCCTCATCGAATAAGGTGCAGGATATATCATATATACCGCTGTGCAAAGCAAGAACTATAGAAGCAATCAAAAGACAAACCGAGTTTGTAGCATCTGCCAGTTATTGCTAAAGGAGTCACTCCCGGTGAAGGGATCTCGGTCCTTTCCTTATCGAATAAGGTGCTGGATGTTCTACAAGGAACACCGCTATGCAAAGCAAGAACTGTAGCTACCAGTTTTTATAAACAAGTTTCTACAACATCTTAGGTTTCTTTTAATTCATTAATCTCATTAATGAAGTCCCATTTTAATATGCTTCACAAGCATCTCTTTTTGAAACGAAATCTGCAATATAACATATATCTCATATATATAATATAAACATTCGTCTCAGACAGTAATATGATCTCATCACAGAACATTGCAGCAGAAGAACATATATGAAATATTGGATATACTAGGACATCCGTGTTTTCAATACGAGCCTGTATAAAACACGGATTCCACGATCGCGATGAATAGCCAAACCCACATCCCTAGACCCCTACGAGAGCGGCAAGTAACACTGCCAATTCTAGGGTTAGGAGACCCGGTCTCGACTCCTCGAGATGGTCTCCCACTGGACCCTAGAACCCGGTTACTTGTGCTCCCCGCCTTGGGTCTACCTAATGCGGAAAAGTAAATAATATACAACGGTGACATCTTCCGCTACCTGGAAGTGCCCCAATAAAAGAATATTACATACAAGTGAATTTTACATGAATGAAAAAGAAAAACTCTCATCTCACATAAAACCCCCGGCTATTCAAACGCGACGATCCAATACAACATATCACAGCAACACATAATATCTCATATCATCAACGTAAGCAAATATGCGTATCCCGATTGTCGTTGATGTATAGCAACGAAGCCGGCGATACACCACATACTACGCTTACGGTCACAGAAAAGAAAGTGTAAAACTACAACAGTTGGAATCCGCAACCTCCTTAGACATCGCATGCCTAACCAGATGATTTCCTTAGACATCTCATGCCTAACAATTATAAACCCCGCATTTTAGTCTCATTATCGAAAACTCTTTTCAATATCAAGTCGGGCAATTCAACAAGATTCCCGACGTCCTGATCAAATGCTCGTCGCAAACTTTAGTAGACGGCCGCACCCCTAGATGCCGTCGACGAAGTGCACCAAGGCGGAACACCGCTGCCGCGAGCACCCGAACGGATGCTTTCGGCGACGGGGTTCTCCTACAGTCACTTGGTCGGGGCTAAGAGGTGTAGCTGTCTATTAAGTTTACCCGGCGAGTATCCGCGTACGCTACGTGATTGCGACGTACTTTTGATCACATCAAAATTCCGTGGCAACCGATCATCTGAGACTAAACTGCTATGTTTATAATATTCAAATTAGTTATTTCATAACTACCTGTGGATTCCAAATATTGTATCACATTCCAGATAAATAGAAAAAGTTAAACTTTCCGATCGAATCATCAAGTACCCAAGATTTCCCCAATATATTTCAACACTTGAAAACAGTTTAAAAACATCCATTACATGCCACAGTACCAATGGTCCAGCCGTAGAAGGGTCAAGCCAACGCTTCACATGTGGCACGCCGTACTGCCCCAAACCCTAAGGTTCAAAAGGCAGTTCAAGACGGTCACATAATCGAGTTAAGGTTTGTTGTCTTCTAGAGGGTCCATCACGTTACTTGCACGACTTAGAACGTTCTAAAACACGAGGAAAAATCCAACTTTTGAAAAATTTTCCGACAGGGGAAAAAGTGAGTTATTGATATCCGTTCGAACTTTTTAACAGTTTCTAAAAATTATCCGGAAAACTACATAGACAAAATCTGATACTCCGATCGAAACACCGAATCCCCAAAACAACCCATGAAAACTCAACTGTAGAATAAATATTAAAAATTCCCAGAAAATCCAGCATAATAAAATAGGAGTTACTGTGCAAACAGGAGTTGATGACGTCACCATTGAGCCGCGGAACTGCCGCAGAAGGCATGCTACTGCCGCGGTTCCGCCGCGCTTTTTACTGTTCACCAAAAAATTTTTGCACCGTAATTCTTAGAATTCCCTGCTGAATTTTTTACGCATTTTTAATTTGGAAAAATCCCACTTTTTAGAAAAAGTCTAGAGAGCATGTTTCGGGTTATCTTTTTGGTTCGATCGGACTTCAAACTCCGTCTAGACTTCGCCTAAAGCTCTAGCTTGTCTCTGATACCACTGTAGGGTTGCTAGGCACGCGCACAAGGGTCTACGAGGCATCAACCATACCCGATTTAAAATTTAGCCGTGCCGAACAACCCGAATACGGAACTTTAAACTAGAGATTAGGCGAAAACAAGCATGCTAAACATTTTAACACTAAGTGAGAGGGATTACAACCTTTGTAGATCCGGTCCTTCACTTCATATGCTCCATGTTGTGGTCCCTTCGTTGCGATCATCGGGATCCGGACTCTCGAGAGGTTCCACGAAGAGAAAGACGCAACCTTTGCTTCCGATCTTCGATACTAAGATGATCTACCTTGAAGTTTCTTTAACACAAGCTAACACTCATGAAATGATGTGAACACCCTCATCTAAATGGCAAGGGAAGATGAGGATGATGAAGTAGGATTTTTGCTCTATTTATTTATCTTTTTCTCACAATTATTCATCACTTGGAAAAATCAAGAAAGCTTTTTTCCATGTAAGAATGAAGGAAGAAGATGAACAATAATGTTAAATCCTTTTGTGATGAATAGGAAATGAAATAATATGATAGATAATCCAACCATGGTCAAGCTAACTCTTGTAGAGAATTAACTAGGGTTAGGGTTTGAGTTTGGTTAAAGCATGACTCACTTGAAAATATCTTTATCATGACAAAAAGAAAAGCTTCTAGAATCAACTAGAAGGTTTAACCCTAATCCAAACCCTAATCAAGTTTAAACTCCACTAAACAAGTTGCATTAGTTATCATATCATGTTACAATATTATATATCACATATATAATATTTATCGTAACAAAATAAAATAATACAATTAACATATATCGCATATATATTAATGTATTACCCGAGTGAGAAAAAGAATCTTTTAGTGAGCAAATATTAGTTAATGTAATTTAATATATCATATATATTATTATACATTAAATTATCGAATCAACACTTGATCCGACAATCCGGCTATATCGCATATAACCGACTAATATTTATTTGTACCGATTCACCGAATCAACACTTGATCCGATGACCCGGCTGATATCAAATATCGCGAGAATAGAATACGGTATCACATATCGCATTATCCTCGGTCCCGCACATATCACATATGTGCCCCTACTCCGTTTTGCCTGAGTCAAGAAACCTCTGTGTAGGATTCTAAAGAATCGTCAATACGCCGGCAGTAGGTGATGATCATATCAAACACCCACAAGCTGCAAGCGGTCAGCTAAACGTAACAGCTACCCAGGTATTGAGCGCTCAGAAGATCAACAAGCAAGCCTGTAACTTCTCCTGCGAATCCAAACAGTAACACTCCCGTACAGTCCGGTCTCGTCGTCTGATACGTCGCATATCTCGCCTAGGGGTGGTAAAACGTCAGACCCCAGTAGCTCGATAAGTCGTGTCGATATGAGGTCTATAACAGTTCGAGAAACTACTGATAACACTTACCAGTAAATCTCAGCAACCCTGGCCAGGGATTTCCGGTTATAGCCAATCGAACACAGCACAACATCAGCTCCCTATACCGGGAGAGACGAATCCCCTCCTATCGCTCATTGCCTCTATGTGATTCGGGACTGTACCCAAAAGCCACCTTTTTGCACGCCCTCTTGGACGTGGTATGATGGAAATCAAAGCACAGTGGGAATCACACAAGACTCTATGACGATCTCGGGTCAACAGACTACTCTGTACCAGTGTCACCGGAGAACTGCCATCTGACGTATGGTATAATACCATCTGGGAGTTCTCGGCGAGTCCGTCCAGTATACCCAGTCTCCACTGAGCACCCGTACACCATCCTTGATGTCAAACACCGATGGATATGGGATCATCCATCGCCCATCATATGGGTCAAGATGCGTATACGCTAGTCTACTCTGGTGCATCGATGCCCTGTCTCGATACACCCTCGACTAGGAACAGTTATAGGATGTACTCGCCGACTACCGTGGCCCCACTAGTATGATCTCATCATAGTCCCAGTAGTCGAGTACATATCCTAAGGGCTTTATCAACATGTAACATAGAGACAATCAGAGTACTTGTTAAGATAAAGTACAACCAGATAGCATACTATCATGTCGAGCAAGAAAGTCCTCCCTATATATGTCCTAGCATCCACTACAATATACATCACATGTACAGTAATGGCCTCTAGGGCATACATATAACTAACAGGAAGCACGTGAGGCGCTAGTCTTTTCCCTCTTTAGAGATTAAATCTCTGTCGATGGCATTTTGACCATTAATGATCATCAAGATCTTTGTTTTTTTTTAAGATCCGGGATCGGGTTTTTTCTTTAAGAACTGAGTTCTCTTATAGGTTCTTTCTCTTTTTGTTCTTCTTTTGGACCTAGTTCTTTTCTGAATCTTTGATTCAATAACAAAGTCTTTCCGATGAGAATTAAATTCTCAACTTGTGGGAGACTTGTCCTGTGGTTCTCTGATCCAGAAAAAGAACTAAGTTCTTTGAGAAGGGTTAAACTCTTAAATAGGTAAAAGAGATATTTTTATCTCTGTGTTTTCTTTACCTGGGTTCTTCTTCTTGAAGTGGGAAGTCTTCTTTTTTGAGAATTAAATTCTCTGTTCTTTTCGAGAGCTCCCTTTGTTTTATCTTTTGCAGAAGCTTAGGATTTTTTTTCTATCTCCTGAGCGTCTCTCCTATGTGTCCTCCTTTTCTTCTTTCGAGACTTGAAGTCTCGATTCCTTTATATAATGGAGGCAAGTTTGTTTAATTCTGAGAAAATCTCTCATTGAGATATTCCAATTGATTTAATTGGACTCAAAATTGATTTGGGGAATTTTACTCACCGTTGGATCTTTGATCTAAGGATTTCTGTCCTTACAGAATATGATTTTTGTTTTTAACGAGATTGGGAAAATATTTTCCCCTATACAGAATTTATTCTGTAGAATGGTGATTTTAATCACCATTGGATTTTTAATCCAGGGGTTCTCTATTTTACAGAGAGCAATCTTTCTAATTTAGAAAGAATGAGGGAATATATTCCAGAATAGAATTTTATTCTATAGTTGGATTTTTTATCCAACCGAGAGTATCTTTCTTATTTTAGAAAGATTTGGGGAATGTTTTCTCCCAATAGAATTTAATTCTGTATTTTTGATGATTTATCATCTCCGTTGGATTTTTGATCCAACGGCTCTGTTTAACAGAGAGTATTGTAGAATTTAATTCTACCTGAGCGCTGGCGCTCACGTTTTATGCACGTGAGCGCCACTTAAGAATTCAATTCTTAAGATAGGTACTCTTGTGCTTTGCACATTGGCGCCCGCATGAGGAGCATGTTTAGCGCCTTCTGAGAGTTTAACTCTTATTTAAGATTCTTTGGTTCTTTGCACATTAGCGCCCGTGTGAGAAGCGCGTGATGCGCCACCATAGGATTTAATCCTAAAAGATTGGCTTTGGCGCTGGTGCTCCCGTGGAGAGCACGTGAGGCGCTGCCTCAACAAATTCAACAGATCTTCACTTTTTTATTGGGGGAACAAATGCCCCCACCGTTGTGCTCACGTGGCTCATACATGGGCGCAACGGTGTTATTTTATCCACCGTTCGATATCCTGGGGAGTTGAACAATCCCTTCATGTCTTATTAATAGGGCCTTTGTCCCTTGAGATGACTGTCGTTCCATCATCTTCGTGAGTCTTCTTCTTCCTTGAGAATTTAATTCTCTTTTCAGAGCTTAGATCTCTGTTCCCAGAACTTTCTCAGAGTTAAACTCTGTCAAAAATTGGTAAGAATCATGACCATGATTTAACTCTTAAAAAAACTCTTAAAAGAATCTCTTCTTGTTTTGGGTTTTTAATCCATTAACAGAGCTTTGCTCTTCTCTTGGAACGATCTCTTAGAGATCTAAAAAACTTTTATTTGGGTAGACCATAGGTCTTAGAGATCTTGGGGTTTTACCATATTACTGACTTTGATCTTTGAGAGTTGTTTGGAATTTAATTCCATTTCCCGTGCAGATTTCTGGGATTTTATCCCATTATTAGAGGAATTTAATTCCGGGTTGTTATACAGAGCTTAGCTCTGAGAATTTTTTTTTTTAAGAAATTCTTTTAGGAATTTTATTCCCTTTTTCTTATTTTCTTTTTTAGGGTTCTTCTTGCAGATTTGAATCTGCTGCAAAACCCATTTGTCGAGGATATTGGGAGTTTAACTCCACAGTTCAATAAGATTTTTCATTAAATGAGAATCCTGTTGGATTCTTATAATGAGTGCCTTACTCATCATTGATGGGGGCGTTATCTTAATTTTGTGGGGGCCATTGTCCTTTTTTCCTTGGACTGTGGTGACTTTAATATGCTAGAATGTAGTACAAATTTGGATGTACTGAAAATGCTAAGGCTTTTAATTGTAGTTGATTTCATTGCATCGACAACTAACCCTCTGCTGGTTTTTTTTTCTTTTCAGGTACTATGACTTCTGATTCCTCCTTATTCTACGTTCGCTCGGAGAGTGTTTTCGCCGATGCGCCTATAGATCAGGAAGTCTTTGCGCTCATTCGGGATTATGACCCAGAGAAAAGGTCTCTTCACCTGTGGGGGTCATGGTACAGTCAAATTATCCGGGGTCGGCGCAGCTTTACTTGCGCAGCGCCGTTAGAACCGATTCTGTCAATCCATTACGCTGACCCTCCGCAGGTCGCTTACGCAGTAGAAGAGGTCAACTGGATCTTGGAAGGTCATCTCCAACCTTCTATGGCATTATTACCAGTGCAGCCACCAATGGCCCTAGACATTCTAAGGCATCTCATATGCCAAGGAGAATCGCGTCCTTGGGGGAAGGTTTACATGATAGGAATGACTTCCCGCCATCCGGCTTGCTATCTGCAGAGGGTCCGATACATTCTGTCGGCCAAGAAGTCACTGCTACTGAAGACCAGGCTATATCAGGGATCTATGCGTCCCTCTTTTACTACCACACTCCTCATGTGTGGTGGATCAAATCTTTTCTGGAGCAATGGAATATCCCGACCCACACATTTCTCTTATCGGATCGAGAGATGTCAATCTCGTTAGAGGAATTCACGGAGATATCTAGATAACCCGTCAGATGGGAACATTATGAAGAGATACTTCTCCCTGAAGAGTACATCCTTGCTACCAAATCAGTGGTAATGGGTCTTACCCCAGAGAATGCTGTTCAACACCAGTTTCCATGCTTGACCAAGTTGTTGAACATATACGAGTGGTTATTCTTGGAGTCCGGTGGGCACGGAGTTAACTTTACAGGCTTCATCGCCCGCTTCCTTTGTCTGGAGGCTTTGTCTAAGCAAGCTGCAAAGTTTGCCAAACTCGACGATCCGCTCGGATTTGGGTTGGACAAACTGCCGACTGCGGAGGAAAATTTAAAAAAAATTCTTTATTCTGGATACTCCAGTCGTCCCCTTCGCAGAGATTGCCACTCCAGACATTGATGATGCAGGGTTCCTAGGCACACAAATGAGGTCTCACAAGGCATCAACCATGCCAATTTCAAATTTTAACGGTGCCGAGAAACCCTAACAAGATCGTTGGCTAGATGTTTAGGCGATAAAGCGAGCTAGTTTACAACTAAACTATAATATAACGGAAATACAACCTTTGTAGATCCGGTGCTCCGCCTCCATAGCTCCGCAATGAAGTCTCCTCGCTGTCCAAGTCGAACCCCGGGCTCTAGCGTCGGCTTCATCGGAGAAAAAGCGGGCTAGGTCATCGACGACGATGCCGAAGATGATCTACGTCGAGGCATCACTAGATCGAGCTCCACCTTCACCAAGCCATGAAAGCTTGTGAAGGAAACACACTCTACTACTTGGCAAGAGGTAGAGGATGAAGAAATAGGAAGTGGGTAGACTTTAGAATTGGGTTTCTCACACTTATGCTCAAGATGCCATTGAAGTAGAAAGCTTTTCTTTCTTGCTCTTCAAGAAGAAGAAGAAAGAAATGAATATGATAAGTTAATTAAATCCAAAAGAAAAATGAATACTTATCATATTCAAACCATGGTTAAGTGTAGAGAATGAATCATGGTTAGTAGGAATGGTTATGGTTTAGCATGGAGACAAAATGGTCACTTGGTCAAAGCTTCATGAAGCTTCAATATGAAACAAAGTTAGCCACCATTTTCTCTTTATGCTAAATATTTTTCCAAAAAGAATAAATAGATAAATAAATGAATAAAACAAAACCCTAACCATTATCATGTAACCATGGTTTGATCTTTACACAAAAACCCTAGCAAACATGTATCATCAAACATGATACAATCAAGTGCACAAAAGTATATCACATATACAACTTGCACAATTCAAGTGAGAAAATCCATTTAAAGTGAACCAATAGTAGTTAATGAAAAGTAATATATCAAATATATAATTATGCATTAAATCATTAAATCAACACTTGATTTAACGATCCGGTCATATCACATATGACCGACTAATATTCAATGTATCGGCTTATCGAATCAACGCTTGAATCGATAATTAGGTTATATCGCATACAACCAATCGATACATTCATCCCGAGAATAGAATACGGTATCACATACACGCATTATTCTCGGTCCCGCACATATCTCATATGCGCTCCTATTTCGTTTTGCTTGAGCCAGGAAACCTCTGTGTAGGACTCTAAAGACTCGTCAATACGCCGGTAGCAGATGATGATCATATCAAGCACACACAAGCCGCAAGCGGTCTGCTAAACGTAACGGCCACCCGGGTATTGAGCGATCAGAAGATCGACGAGCAAGCCCGCTCACACTCCAGTGAATCCAACCAGTAACACTACCGTACAGTCCGGCCTCGTCGTCTGATATGTCGCATATCTTGCCTAGAGGTGGTAAACGTCAGACCCCAATAGCTCGATAAGTCGTGTCGATATGAGGCTCATAACGGGTCGAGAAACTACTGGTAACACTTACCAGCAATTCTCTGATCAGCCCTGGCCAGGGACTTCCTGTTATAGCCAATCGAACACAGTGCAACATCAACTCCCTATACCGGAAGAGACGAATCCCCTCCTATCGCTCATTGCCTCCATGTGACTCGGGACTGTACCCAAAAACCACCGTTTTGCACGCCCTCTTGGACGTGGTAAGATGGAAATCAAAGCACAGTGGGAACCACACAAGACTCTATGACGATCTCGGGTCAACAGACTACTCTGTACCAGTGTCACCAGAGAACTGCCATCTGACGTAAGGTATAATACCATCTGGGAGTTCTCGGCGAGTCCGTCCAGTGTACCCAGTCTCCACTGAGCACCCGTATATCATCTCTGATGTCAAACACCAATGGATATGGGATCATTCATCGCCCATCTGTATGGGTCGAGAAGGTATACGCTAGTCTACTCTGGTATATTGATTCCCCGTCTCGATACACCCACGACTAGGGACTTTGAAGGATGTACTTATGGACTACCATGTCCCCACTAGTATGATCCGCATCATAGTCCAGGTAGTCAAGTACACATCCTAAGGGCTTTACCAACATGTAATAGAGAGACAACCAGTATACACGTTAAGGTAAAGAGCAACCAAATAGCATACTATCATGTCGAGCAAGAAAGTCCTCCCTATATATGTCCCAGCATCCACTATAATATACATCCAATGTACAGTAATGGCCTCTAGGGCATACATATAACTAACAATCTCCCACTTGCACTAGAGCCATCTGTAGCAGTGGTTGTAGTATCTCATACTCAACCATCCCATAAAAGTCTCTCTCTGGGAATAGGCCTTCGTGAGTGGATCCGCCGTGTTGTCCTCTGAGTCTACTATCCTAACCTCGATCACCCTGGAGATCAATCATCTCCATGATCAGGCGATACTGCCTTAGAATATGTCTGGATCACTGATGGGACGGACGTTCCTTGGCATAAGCCACAACTCCATTGTCACACAATGGGAGGAACTAAGTTCATCTCATGAACCTATATATATCCAGACTGCCTCTTTGGTAGCATCTTAAGTAGCGATGTATCCAGCCTTTATCGTCTAGTATGTCACGGTATCTAGCTTGGAACTCTTCCAACATACCGTCCATCTACTGAGGATTAAGACAATGCCTGTGACTGACATTCAGTCGTCTTTATCACCCTGGAACACTTCCAGTGATTCTCCCCAGGGTCAATTGATACCATCTCACTACAACTAGTGAGTGTCCTAATATCCATTTAGATCTATCTCATAGATACCATCTCACTTTGATCCTATGTGGAGAATCATTGTGATAAGCGGAGATCGACCGAGCGTAGCATAGGAAACTCCTTCCCTATCAAGAGTATGTCATCCGCGTACTCTACGAGGATCACCACCATACTCCCTACTACCTTTTTGTTTATACAAGGTTCATCTACCATTTTGATGATGTCAAACTCTTTGACTAACACATCAAAACAGATGTTCCAACTCCGCGATACCTGCTTTATTACATAAAACACCTTGCACACGTTTCCGCTGCTCCCACTGTCTACGCGGCCCTCTGGCTGTGTACTTATAGACGCACTCTTCTAAAACATCATTTAGAAAAGCAGTCATGACACCCAACCGCCAGATATCGTAGTCATGGTGTGTAGCCGTGGCAAGTAGGATCTGGATGGACTTAAGCATAGCTACTTGAAAAGGTTTCATCATTATCCACGCCTGGTCAATGACGAAAACCTTTAACAAGTCTAGCTTTGAAAGTCTCAACTTTTCCATCTACACCAAGTAATCTTCTCAAGATATACTTGCTCCTGATGGGGATTTAACCCTTCAGATATAGCAACTAAAGTCCATACTTTGTTGGTGTATAAGGATTCCATCTCAGATCGTTAAGCATCCAGCCATTCTTACAGAGTCACACTCCTGATGGCCAGCTCGAAACTAGTTGGGTCATCTCATGATGCAATCCTCGCTCCCACTGTCATAGAGAAACCGAAGTATCTCTCAGGTGGGTGAGGAACCCTACTAGATCGGCGGAGAGGCTGAGATTCGTTGGTTTCTACTAAATCCTTTGGTTCTATCAAATCATCAGCTGCAGTTTGTATAGCTGGAACCTTTCCAGTTCTACATTACAGACTTTGCCTCGAGCTTGTCCGGATTTTGCTTTTAGACATTAGCCGGACAACCCCAAATCTTAACTAGCTTAAGAAATGGGCTCTTCCCTTTCCATATCACATATGAAGTGGTAGGCTACTGATTTGATCGGGACCCTATTCAATAGGTATGCAGCTTCTCAAGCTCATAACTCCCAAAGGAAAAAGGTAACTCAGTAGTAATCATCATAGAGCACACCATATCAAATAGGGTGTATCTGCTCCGCCCCGACATACCATCGTGTTATGGTGTATTCGGAGGAGTAATGCCGAGAGAGAATCTCATTCTCCTTTAGAATAGTCCAGGAATTCCGTGCTCAAGTATTCTCTTCCTCGATCACATCAAAGGACATAATACTTATACCCGTATATTGGTTCTCTACTTCTAACTTATATTCTGTGAATATCTCAAAAGGTTCGGACTTGTGTTTCAACAGGAACATAGGTCTGAATCTCGAAAGATCATCAGAGAATATAATGAAGTATAAAGAACCGGTCTTGGCATGTGTAGACAGGGGACCTACATACATCATCATGTATCACCCCAAAAGTTCACTAACTCTTTCTCTGTTTCCAGTAAACAGAGCTGTGGTCATCTTATCTTTGTGACATGACTGGCGAGTTTCACAAGATGTAAATTCAAACTAATTTAAATATGCATCTTTATGTAACTCCTAGCTAGTCGGGTCGCATTGATATGACCTTGTCTACAATACCACAAGAAGGATTCGTTCATTTCTGAACTCTTCCTCTTGTGTGTGTTCTATATACTAAGAACTGTGGTTTGATTTAGAATATCAATGCTTTTAGATAACGTGCCTGAACCGATCAACTTTTGATATAGGAAATGTTCAAAACATTATCCAACAATACAAAATTTTATCATTTCTTTACTAATAAAGAGAGTGATATGATTTTGTATATCAGGTTCGGTATCTAATAACATTCGTTCAGAATCAATGTATTCAGGTAATACAGGGTGACAGTGACCGACAGACTTGGCTGCAACACTTGCCCCGTTTTCTGCCTCATGAAACTTATCACCCGTTCTCAGTTTTTCTACGCTTTTTGTAGCCCTATGTAACAGATTACATATCTGGGATCCTGATCCGGTATCACATACCCAGGATGCGGAGGATACTGAGAAACAGTTCTTTGTAATGAACACACCCGAAGATGATGCATCAGCATGCACTCTCTTCGTTTGGGCGGCACGGAAATTCTGGTAATCCCCAATTTCCTGCTCTGTCTTATAACAATTATAGGTTGGAGCGGGACCAATGTTCCCCAGCTCAGTATAACAAGCGGGTTCGGTCAATAATCCGTTTTATTATCTTGATTAAGGCGTGAAATGGTCGCTACCTGGAGAGAGAGAGAAGAAAACACTCAGCGTGCGCTCTTGCAAGAATAGATTGGTTTTTATTTTATCTAATCAGGATGGCTCCCACTGCTTTTTATCAAATCTTCCTTCAAACCCTAAAAGGAAAGACTAGCCGGGATTAATTACATACTACAAGTTCGCCAATCTTTCAGCCAGGCCAGTGTCCGTACTTTGAGGGAGGTCTCCCGTGCTTTCGCACGAACCTAATTAATGTAAACCTCGTTTTCCCAGAGGCATAACCCCGTTGACACCTTTCTAGACACCTACTTGATCGGCTAATTGTAATGTGTAAAACTCTCCCAGGAGTAACAATTACTCGCAGCGGGTATCGGGATCCAACTATCTCATAGAAGGTATGCAATCTCATTGCAAATTTCAACACTTGAAATTCCCGATAATATTTTGCCCCGAACGATCTATGACCTTGACAAGGTCAACAAACCATAGACCGCAAGTCAAGTTCAACCCGTCATTTCTTGATTGAATCAAACCCACCCGCACGACCCTTGACAAGGTCAACAAGGCCGTACGACTACCCTAACCCAATCTGCATCATATGCATAAGCAGATAAATACTGGTTAGCTACCGCACACTGCGCCTTGACAAGGTCAACAAACGCAGCACGAATACTAAACAGGACTTATCTGAAATGACGGAGGGCTACGACAGGTTTTTCTGAAAACCTATTGCGTAATGAACTTGATATCGTTGTAGGATCGAATGAGTTTGGAAATGGAGTGTTTTTTAGGCTTTTCTAGTTTTGCTAAAGGAGTCACTCCCGGTGAAGGGATCGTCGGTCCTTTCCTCGTCGAATGAGGTGCGGGATATATCATATATATCGCTGTGCAAAGCAAAAACACTTAAAGCAATCAAAAGAAAAACCGAGTGTGTAGCATCTGCCAGTTATTGCTAAAGGAGTCACTCCCGGTGAAGGGATCTCGGTCCTTTCCTTATCGAATAAGGTGCAGGATATATCATATATACCGCTGTGCAAAGCAAGAACTGTAGCTACCTGTTTTATTTTGAAATTCGATTCTACAACATCTTAGGTTTCTTTTAATTTCATTAATCTCATTAATGAAGTCCCATCATTTAAGTACCTAATCATCACAGATAAATACGACGTACACTTATGCCATCCGCATTCGCCTCGATGTCCCCTCGTGCACCGTTAGGTTAGGTAACTAACGACAGAACGGGGCAGGGCTAGCACGGGTGTAAAACATAAGTAACGTCTATATAATATATCATATATACTATATAAAGTATCTATCATAGAACATCACATGATCACATCACAGATATCGCAGCAGAAGAATCATATGAAATATTGGATATACTAGGACGTCCGTGTTTTCAATACGAGCCAGTATAAAACACGGACTCCACGGTCGTGATGAATAGCCAAACCCACACCCCTGGACCCCTACGAGAGCGGCAAGCAACCCTACCAATCCTAGAGTTAGGAGACCCGGACTCGACTCCTCGAGTTGGTCTCCCACTGGACTCCAGAACCCTGTTACTTGTGCTCTCCTCCTTGGGTCTATCCTAGTGCGGAAAAGTAAATAATATACAACAGGTGACATCTTCCGCAACCTGGAAGTGCCCCAATAAAAGAATATTACATACAAGTTTTTACATGAATGAAAATGAAAAACACTCATCTCACATAAAAAAAAACCCGGCTATTCAAACACGACAATCCAATATAACGTATCCAGCAACTCATAACATCACATGTCATCAACGTAAGTAAATATGTGCATCCCAATTGTCGTTGACATATATCAACGAAACCGGCGATATCACATATTACACTTACGGTCACAAAAAAGAAAGTGTAAAACTACAACAGTTGGAATCCGCAACAACCTCAGACATCGCATGCCTGACCAAATGAATTACTTAGACATCGCATGCCTAACAATTATAAACTCCGCATTTTAGTCTCATTATCGAAAACACTTTTCAATACCATGTCGGGGAATTCAACTGGATTCCCGACATTCAGATCGAATGCTCGTCGCAAACTTTAGTAGGCGGCTACACCCCTGATACCGTCGACGAAGTGCACCAAGACGGAACACCGCTACCGGGAGCACCCGAACGGATGCTTTCGGCGACGGGGTTCTCCTACAGTCACTTGGTCGGGGCGGTGGAGTGAGGCTGTCTATTAAGTTTACCCGGCGAGTATCCGCGTACGCTACGTGATTGCGACGGACTTTTGATCACATCAAAATTCCGTGGCAACCGATCAAGTGAGACTAAAGTGCTGTGTTTATAACATTCATTCAGTTATCTCATAACTACTTATGAATTCCAATTATTGTATCCCATTCCAGATAATTAGAAAATGTTAAACTTTCCGATCGAACAATCGAACGCCCAAGTTTTCTCGAAACAGATCAACACATGAAATAAGTCTAACAACAATCAGTTCGTGCCTCAGTACCAACGGTCCAGCCGTAGAAGGGTCAAGCCAACGCCTCACATGTGGCACGCCGTACTGCCCCAAACCCGAAGGTTCAAAGGGCAGTTCAAGACGGTCACATAATCGAGTTAAGGTTTGTTGTCTTCTAGAGGGAGCATCGCGTTACTTGCACTACTTAGAACGTCGTTAAACTACGGAAAAATCCAACACTTGGAAATTTCCCGACTGGGGAAAAATTGGGTATTTATATCCGGTCGAACTTTTTAACATGTTCTAAAAAATTACCCGGAAAAACACACAGACAAAATTAGACAGTCCGATCGAATCTCCGATTCCCCAATACAACCCAAAAAATAAAACTCTGGAAAAAATATTTAAAATTCCCAGGAAAACCAGAACTGAAAACTAAGAATTAAGGTGCAAATTTCGATGCACAAAAAGACAAAGGTGCCGCGGAACCGCCGCATGAGCATGCTCATGCCACGGATCCGCAGCGACATTAATGAATTAGGCGCTCGAATTTTGCAGTAATCCTTATATCTTCCTGCTGATTTTTCTGAATATTTTTAATCTGGAAAAAATCACGATTTTGAAAAATGTCCAGAGAGGACATTTAGGGTTGGGGTTTCGGGTCGTTCGGACTTCAAACTCCGTCTGGACTTCGCCTAAGGCTCTAGCTAGGCTCTGATACCACTGTAGGGTTCCTAGGCACACAAATGAGGTCTCACAAGGCATCAACCATGCCAATTTCAAATTTTAACGGTGCCGAGAAACCCTAACAAGATCGTTGGCTAGATGTTTAGGAGATAAAGCGAGCTAGTTTACAACTAAACTATAATATAACGGAAATACAACCTTTTTAGATCCGGTGCTCCACCTCCATAGCTCCGCAATGAAGTCTCCTCGCTGTCCAAGTCGAACCCCGGGCTCTAGCGTCGGCTTCATCGGAGAAAAAGCGGGCTAGGTCATCGACGACGATGCCGAAGATGATCTACGTCGAGGCATCACTAGATCGAGCTCCACCTTCACCAAGCCATGAAAGCTTGTGAAGGAAACACACTCTACTACTTGGCAAGAGGTAGAGGATGAAGAAATAGGAAGTGGGTAGACTTTAGAATTGGATTTCTCACACTTATGCTCAAGATGCCATTGAAGTAGAAAGCTTTTCTTTCTTGCTCTTCAAGAAGAAGAAGAAAGAAATGAATATGATAAGTTAATTAAATCCAAAAGAAAAATGAATACTTATCATATTCAAACCATGGTTAAGTGTAGAGAATGAATCATGGTTAGTGGGAATGGTTAGGGTTTAGCATGGAGACAAAATGGTCACTTGGTCAAAGCTTCATGAAGCTTCAATATGAAACAAAGTTAGCCACCATTTTCTCTTTATGCTAAATATTTTTCCAAAAAGAATAAATAGATAAATAAATGAATAAAACAAAACCCTAACCATTATCATGTAACCATGGTTTGATCTTTACACAAAAACCCTAGCAAACATGTATCATCAAACATGATACAATCAAGTGCACAAAAGTATATCACATATACAACTTGCACAATTCAAGTGAGAAAATCCATTTAAAGTGAACCAATACTAGTTAATGCAAAGTAATATATCAAATATATAATTATGCATTAAATCATTAAATCAACACTTGATTTAACGATCCGGTCATATCACATATGACCGACTAATATTCAATGTATCGGCTTATCGAATCAACGCTTGAATCGATAACTAGGTTATATCGCATACAACCAATCGATACATTCATCCCGAGAATAGAATACGGTATCACATACACGCATTATTCTCGGTCCTGCACATATCTCATATGCGCTCCTATTTCGTTTTGCTTGAGCCAGGAAACCTCTGTGTAGGACTCTAAAGACTCGTCAATACGCCGGTAGCAGATGATGATCATATCAAGCACCCACAAGCCGCAAGCGGTCTTCTAAACGTAACGGCCACCCGGGTATTGAGCGATCAGAAGATCGACGAGCAAGCCCGCTCACACTCCAGTGAATCCAACCAGTAACACTACCGTACAGTCCGGTCTCGTCGTCTGATATGTCGCATATCTTGCCTAGAGGTGGTAAACGTCAGACCCCAATAGCTCGATAAGTCGTGTCGATATGAGGCTCATAACGGGTCGAGAAACTACTGGTAACACTTACCAGCAATTCTCTGATCAGCCCTGGCCAGGGACTTCCTGTTATAGCCAATCGAACACGGTGCAACATCAACTCCCTATACCGGGAGAGACGAATCCCCTCCTATCGCTCATTGCCTCCATGTGACTCGGGACTGTACCTAAAAACAACCGTTTTGCACGCCCTCTTGGACGTGGTAAGATGGAAATCAAAGCACAGTGGGAACCACACAAGTCTCTATGACGATCTCGGGTCAACAGACTACTCTGTACCAGTGTCATCAGAGAACTGCCATCTGACGTAAGGTATAATACCATCTGGGAGTTCTCGGCGAGTCCGTCCAGTGTACCCAGTCTCCACTGAGCACCCGTATATCATCTCTGATGTCAAACACCACTGGAGATGGGATCATCCATCGCCCATCTGTATGGGTCGAGAAGGTATACGCTAGTCTACTCTGGTATATCGATGCCCCGTCTCGATACACCCACGACTAGAGACTTTGAAGGATGTACTTATGGACTACCATGTCCCCACTAGTATGATCCGCATCATAGTCCAGGTAGTCAAGTACACATCCTAAGGGCTTTACCAACATGTAATAGAGAGACAACCAGTATACACGTTAAGGTAAAGAGCAACCAGATAGCATACTATCATGTCGAGCAAGAAAGTCCTCCCTATATATGTCCCAGCATCCACTACAATATACATCCAATGTACAGTAATGGCCTCTAGGGCATACATATAACTAACAGATGAGGAGACGTTCTTCATAGGGTTTATCGGCCTGTTGCTGAGTTGGTTTGCGCTTTCGATGCACCCCCGCTTTATGAGACTATCTGTCTTTTATCCAGCTCATCGCATCGCCGCGGGGACACACATGGCTATTGGGGTTGCGGGACTGGCTCATTTATATCTTGGCTTGAGTCTAGTAGCCAACATCACTCAGTCGGGTTGCGGGACTGGCTCATTTATATCTTGGCTTGAGTCTAGTAGCCAACATCACTCAGTCGGGTCTGAAGCCCGTTAATCTCCCACTGCATTACTTCACCTCGTGGATTGAGATGTATGTGCTGGGTGCTTTTGGTATGCATAAACGACCCATATTTTATGAAGGATACAAATTTCCTCGGGTCATGCACTTGGTCGATACTTCTTCTCCAGACCCAACACAGTGGGAGGCTCGGCGATTACTTTTTCGCTCGCGCATGTTTGGGGACAGCATGACCTTTGTCGATAAAGTACTGACCATCGGCAGAGAATCTTCCAAAGTGATCCAGCTGATGTATGATGTTTTCAAGGACGGAGCTTCTGTGTTGAGGGCCCGAGAGATCGTCCATTTGTATTTTATCAGGCTAGGTTTCCTGGTATTCTGACAAAACGCCTCGGTTTTGTTTATGAGATATAATCCACACCTCTTCGCCCTGTAAGTCAGTGTCGCACACCCCGCGGGTTCGCGGGAAGGCAGAATTTGCAAAAAATCGATTTTTCTATTCTTCGCAACATCGACTAAACTATAGGATCTTTACGAAAACCTTAACTAACAAAATACTAGGAGGTTCTAACTACTGTGATAGTGTTTATACCTCCATGAACCATGTCCTTCGGGTCTTCTTCATCTCCCTCTTTTCTTTAGCTCCTAGAAGAATGGATCGAGCTTGCAACGTCGGCCTCCTCGTGTCGAAGATGATCCACCCGAGAGTATGTAGTTCAAGTTTCAAGCTCTACTATGAGGTAACTTAGATGTTTAGTTTACTAGACTAGACAACTAAGAGGATGTAGAGAAAAATGTATGGATTGTTTTATCACAAAAGCCCTTGGGTTCACAACTAATGTGAGGGTTAGGGCTTGAAGGAAGAAGGAGAAGAAAATGGAGAGATAAAGAGAGAAAGCAAATGAGCTATGTTTTTCAAGCAAGTGAAGAATGGCTCATCTCTACTCACTTTTTGAAGCATGTATTATTTTCATATTGAAAATAGCAACCATGCTTCAATAGTGATCACAAACCAATAAAGAAATAATAAGAGCCATGCGTCACCCCAGTTAGATATAGTTCTCTCAAGTCAATTATTGAATCGCATGCACGCGATTGTGATGATTGAGAGAGGACCTATACCGGTAGAACAGTCTTACTCGAGATGATAGTATGCTATCTGGTTTGTCTTTATCATCATGTACATGCTTCAGGTGGTATTACAGATCACTATTACATGTTGATAGAGCCCATAGGATTCTTTCTTGACTACCAGCATTATGATGGCGATCATATACGTGGGAGCTGGGTGGTCTATAAGCACATCCTTAAATGTCCCTAGTCGTGGGAGTATCGAGACTGGGCATCGGTACTCCGGAGTAGACTAGTGTATACTTATCCAGACCCTGACGAGGGGTGGTGGCCGGTCTCACAAGCCATTGGTGTTAGTTTGTTCACCTAAGATAGTATGCAGGTGCTCATTGGGTTATGAGTACACTGTACGGACTCGCCGGGAACCTGCTAGTTGGTATTATACCTATTGTCAGATAGCAGTTCCCTAGTGACATGTGTACAAGTTAGTCTATCGACCTGAGATCGTCATTTGTCTCATGTGAGTTCCCACTGTGCTTTGATTACTATCCTACCATGGCTCAAAGGAGTCGTGCAAATAGGTTTTAGTTGGGTACAGTCCCGGGCCACATGGAGGCAGTGAGCGGATCGTCGGGGATTCGCCTCACCCGGTATTGGGGGTTGATGTCTCGTTGTGCACGGGTGGCCATCACTAGAAATCCTTGGCCGGGGTAGACGAGAATTACCGATCCAGGATCGATAGTTTCTCAGGTGGTGATGGGTTACATACCGATACGAATTATCACGTCAGTAGGGGTCTGACTTTATCCACCCCTAGACTCGATATACGATACTCTTAGACGAACAGACTGGACTGTACGGATATTTTCATTGTCAGGCTCAGTAGGGGTTTGGATGAGTTTGCTCGTCGGCCTTCCTTTCGTTCAATACCTGGGTAGCTGTTACGTACAGCTAGTGCCGCTGACATGCTTGTGGTTGAACTCACTGCCAGCGTATTGACGAGTCTTGAGAGTCCCACACAGAGGGTTTTCATGGTTCAGGCAATATGGTGTAGATGACGTATGTTGGTAAATACACGTGTCCGATTAAATATGTGTACAGGCTGCACAGACTTTAATCGGACGGTTGATAACACTAGCGGCTTAGGATTAAGCCAGATTATTAAATTAGGTTTTGATTTAATAATTTATATATATATATATATATATATATATATATATATATATATATGTATGTATGTATGTATGTATGTATGTATGTATGTATTCTAGTATTATTGTTCACTATTCATTTTCTCTCTTGGCTATTCGTATTTTTGTACGAATACACGTATATGTATTTCGATACGTGTATCGGGTTTCATTCCGTATTTATACGGAATGGTTTCTAGAAGATGGCCACCTCATTAGTGATTTTCTTTTTAGAAAATCAATTATGGAAATGAGGTGGAGGGGTGAGTTGGCATGAGCATGGATTTTGGCATGTAGAGAGGTATGACTCTCATTTGTTTATTTGGAAAATGATGGAGATATTTTTCATTTGCATGATTGGAAAAAAGAGGGGGGGATGCCACATTCTTTTTAGGGGTTTGCTCATATATTTTCTCCACTTGATTTTCTTCATTTGCTCTCTTCACTCATTCATACTCACTTGGAGACTTAAGCCATTTTCTTTAGTTGCTCATGCCATATGTTTCCTCACCCCCTCTTGATATTCTTGAGTTGCTCCTTGAGCATTTGATGAGAGAAACAATCGTGACACATTCCTACACCTCCACTCTCCATTGCTAGCAACCTAGGAGCATCGGTTACTTCGCTTGGCGAGGTTGAAGCTTGCGTCGTTTCCCTCAGGTGGATCATCGTAGATGGAGGAAGACCGGCAACCAAATTCAATCAAGGAGCCACTAGGAGCTTGGGATGAAGGTTGAAGACCGAAGGACACGAATCAAATAGGTATAACCATTCCTAACTCTTTATATTTCTTGCTAGCATAGGGTTTAGGGTAGATCCGGGCATCGGGTTGTGGTAGCGCCAGTTTAGTAAATTTTTGTTCCGCATTTGGCCATGGTTTGATGGCCGGGGCGCTTCCGTAACCCAACATGGTATCAGAACCAACCCGTAAACCCCTTACTAGCAGTTTTAGACACTATTAAATTATCGAAACAGAAATAACTCCGAAACATTACACGATGT
Organism: Agapanthus africanus; assembly: GCA_030015575.1. Classification (NCBI taxonomy): domain Eukaryota; kingdom Viridiplantae; phylum Streptophyta; class Magnoliopsida; order Asparagales; family Amaryllidaceae; genus Agapanthus; species Agapanthus africanus. The sequence goes on from JASDDO010000004.1 coordinate 55,543,697, forward strand.
ATTCCAGTTGCTGTCGTTTTTTCAAAGTCTTCAAAAAATTATTTAAGCAATTGCAGAAGACTATTTAGATGACCACTAGACTACACCCAAAAAATGAGCGAGTTTCACCCGTATTCGACCGGCCACAATGAAAGAAAATCCGACCTCGCTGGCCAGATACTTGTGTTTGGGCTTCGTATTTTGGGTGTGGTCTGGTCTCTGGAATATTGGTTCAGTGGTATTGCTTGTTTTGCCCAGTTTGGATATAGTGTTGTCTTTTGTTCAGGGGCAATTCGGGGTGTTTCGAAGTTGATAATTTAACACTGTTTAAATGTTTATAGTACATGCATTACTATCTGCGACCGTGAATGTCATTCAAGCGGTATAACTGGTCTAATTGCTATATGTTCTTTTAGACGAGTTTACGAACGTGATATTCACGTTGATGTTCTGTATTGTGCTGTGTTGTGGTTGGATCGTCGTGGTGGATAGCTATGGTTCAATGTTAGTACATCTTAGTCCGACATGTGGACTGCCGCCACTGCCAGTTTGTATATTATTTTCTTGGGGCACGACCGGGTTGAGGTCGATGTCACCCTTGTACATATTCTTTTCTTTTTGTACTAGGATTACCCCGCGGTGGAGTGCACGAATAGCCGGGTTCTAGAGGGCAACGGGCCCGCATCTCATGGCGTTGAGACGGGGGGGCCTCACTCTAGAATTGGCAGGCTATTCGCCGCACTCATAGGGGGTATAGGTACGACCCACGGAGGGGCGCTCAAGTTACCGGATTCCATGAAGTGCCGGGTGGCCCATTCACTTTGATGAAGGGGGTTGCCTCACTTCTGGTTTTGGTGGGTAACTTGCCGTGCTCGTAGGGGTCTAGGTTTTTATTGCACATGCTATCCACACGACAGGGGAACGTCGGGTCTCATTTGCGGCTCAAATGAAAACCGGGGCTCCAAGATTATCCACCATTCTGTGTTGCTTCTGTGATGTTGCTTTATATCATTCCTGTGACGATTGTTATATATATTTATATATATACTAGTATATGTTGTATATGTTTTGCACCCGCACTAGTCCAGTCCCCGCTCTGTCGTTAGTTAAGTAACCTAACGGGTGATGACGGGACCCAGTGGCGAATGCGGATGGCATATACGTACATCATATATTTTCGTTCTTTTCTGGTGTGATTAATTGAAGGGACTGCGTTGATTCTGATCAATGCAAGGAAAACAGACCTATTTGATGTTGTTGGAACCAATTTTTTTAAAAACCGACATTACAAACTTTTTCTTTTGCTTTGCACAGTGGTATTCGGTTATGAATATCCAGCACCTCATTCTACGAGGCAAGGGCCGAGATCCCTTCATCGGGAGTGACCCCTTGAGTAAAAGTTGGCGTCAACGTAATAACTTCAATATAGTCGATTCTTTTGCTTTGCATCGTGGTATTCAGTTTGGAATATCCTGCACCTCATTCGATGAGGAAAGAGCCGAGATCCCTTCACCTGGAATGACCTCTTTAGCAAAAGTTTTCGCCACCGTATATTTGTAAAACCACTTGGATTCCTTCAATGATATCAAGTTCATTACGTTAAAGGATTTTCGTCAAAAACCAGCCGTAACCCTCCGTCATTTCGGATTGGTAGTGCTTAGTATTCGTGCTACGTATTTCGATCTTTAGTCGAGGCGTAGTGTTCGGTAGCTATGTAATGCTTTTCCGTTGCATGGATATGCTATTGGTTAAAGCAGTCGTGCGATCATTTTGATCTTTAGTCAAGGCTCGTACGGGAGGGTCTAATGCAATCAAGATAATGATGGGTAGAACTTGACTAGGACCTTTTGACATTTTGATCTTTAGCCAAGGTCGCTTGTGTTACGCCACGGCAGCGCCCCGGCCGTCTATCCGAGGCCAAAATGAGGAATCAAAAATTTTCTTAACTTTTAAACTGGCGCTACCGCGGAAAATAAACCCGGATCGTAACTATTAACCTATACTAGCTAACAAGAGATGGGGTGAGAGATATACCGATCGATCCGTGTCCTTCGGTCTTCTCGTCGTCGTCCCGATCTCCCGCGGAAACTCCGTTCATCTCCTCCTCGTCGGAAAGGGCACCACGTAGCCGGAATCTTTTACGGGCTCCCACCTCTGGACCGAGGCAACTCGGGCGTGAAGTTGGCTAGCCGACGCGTCCAAGAAGTGCTGTAGGCTAGTGTAGAATGGTTGTCTCATTTGGGGTAGTGAAGTTGCCATTGGTGATGGAGGAATGAGGTTAAGGAAAAATGGTGCTTTCATTTTTCCAACACAAGAAGAATGAGATGAAGGAAAAATGCCATTGCTCTCCAAATGAACCTATCATTCTCACTTGAACAAAATGGTGGAGGAAGAAACTCAAAAACAAGAAGGAAGGTGAGGGTAGGAAAAGCAAGAGGTGACCACATCCAAAGTAAACCTCACATCAACTCCTAATCAACTCCAATCTATTCTAATCACCATTAATGCAAAAGAAATGATGATAGAAAAGAATGGTATCAAAAGATGCTCTCATAATCAATCCATTTGCAAGAAACCCCTCCACAAAATGTTATTTGCAAACTTGCAAATAACACCCTCCATCGGAAAAGTCCGGCCGGGAAAGAACAAAAGAAAACCGGCCGGAACGGAATGCAAACTGGCAACTCCAGAAAACTGGTCCCGTAATAAATTACAGGAAAAACCCCGATACTGTGCATACACACCCGCATCTGTATTCCGACCGAATACAAATGCAATGAGACAAAATCTACACTGTACTATACTAGGATCCGGCTTAAACCAAAGCCGGCTAATAACATCCGTCCGATCCTGATCCGTGCAATACCGCACGTATCTGATCGAACCTTGCCATATCTCCATACGGCCTCAAGTACTAACCGTCCGATCCTGATCCGTGCAATACCGCACGTTTCTGATCGGACCCTGCCATATCTCCATACGGCCTCTACAGCGTTTCGCCCGAAACTTGAGTAACTGTAAGTGTGGTGGACTCTAAAGACTCGTCAATACTATGGCTGTGGATTTAACCACCAGCACGTCAGAGGTATAAGCCAATACATGAAGAGCCACCAGCTATTGACCAAAAGGGACGTCGATGAGCGAACTCATCCTGACACCCTACTGAGCCTGTCAGTGACAATATCCGTACAGTCCGGTCCGTTCGTCTATGAGTATCGCATGGCGGGCCTAGGGGGTTGGTAAAAGTTAGACCCCCAAAAGCGGTACAAGTCGTGTCGGAGTGTAGCCCAGAACACCCTGAGATACTACTGGAATACCTACCAGTAAATCTCCTGCCTCGGCCGAGGGCTTTGTGTAATGGCTCTCCTAAACACAGCGCGACCTCACCCCCAATACCGGGAGAGACGAACCCCTGAAGATCCGCTCACTGCCTCCATGTGGCTCGGGACTGTACCCAACTAAAACCTGTTTGCACGACTCCTTTGAGCCGTGGTAGGGTAGTAATCAAAGTACAGTGGGAACTCACACGAGACAAATGACGATCCACAGGTCGATGAACTAACCTGTACACATGTCACCAGGGAACTGCTATCTGACGTCTGGTATAATCCCAACTAGCAGGTTCCCGGCGAGTCCTGTCCGGTGTACTCATAACCCAATGAGCACCTGTATACATCTTAGGTGAACCAACTGACACCAGTGGCTTGTGAGACCGGCCACCGCCCCTCGTCGGGGTCTCGACTGTATACACTAGTCTATTAATGGAGTATCGATGCCCAGTCTCGAAACTCCCACGACTAGGGACCTTTTAAGGATGTCCTTATAGACCCCAGCTCCCACGTATATGATCGCCATCATACTGCTGGCCGTCAAGCAAGAATCCTAAGGGCTCTATCAACGTGTAATAGCGACCTGTCAGGTCACCTAAAGCAGTACACGATGATAAAGATAAACCAGATAGCATACTATCATCTCGAGTAAGACTGTCCTTTCGGGATAGGTCCTCCCTCAATCATTGCAATCACGTGCATGTGATCCAATAATTGACTCTGAGAGCACTATCTCCAACAATCTCCCACTTGCACTCAAGGCTAATTATTGCGATGTCGCATACTCACAGCCCGTGTGATACCGAACACCCAACTCCTCTGCAAGTCAGTCTCACAAAACTCGTTTGCGAAACTATTGCGTTCGAGGAATAGCCTCAGTGAGTGGATCCGCCTTGAAGTTCCTTTCTATGTCTCTCTATATCTCAAGTTCGCGGAGAGAGCGATCTCCCGAAATGAGCAATACCTGTCTTGGAATGTCTGGATGTCTGATGGGACCTAGCTCATAAATGAACTCCAAATCCAAACTTCTTAGACTGTATCGTCAACTGAACTTAATCAGTATCCTGCGCCATACCTCCCTCAGTATTGCCTTGGACCACCTGTCCAAAATACCGCCCTTCGTCAGAAGGAAAACTATAACTCTGACAACCTCCTTGTTGTCCAGGTCACCTTGGAAGCCTGGAATGATAACTGTCTCCGGAATGAGGCTGTCGTTATCATATCCCAAGAACATCCACTTATGTTCTAAAACTGCTTCCGACTGTTTCTCCAGGATTGGATCAATATCAACTTATTGCATCTAGTGCAAGAACATCATCTGGTGTAGTACTTGACATCTCATGATTGACTCAATTGCCTGAGCAAGTGATCTGCCAATCATGCACTTCCCTCTCCCCTTTAGTCTGTAAGACACCTTTAGAGAGGGTGACTCCATGACCTGCAGGTACATACCGTGCCAGGAGTCGTCCATTCTAAATACTCATAGAATGCTGTCAAGATACCCAGATTAGGAAACCACCCAAATCTAGATCTAAAACCATAGATCTAGTAACCAGAATGTCTGATATAATATCCAAGTCCTGTGTGGAGAAACTACTGTGTGACAACCAAAGAATAACCGATCATAGTATAGGAATATCACTTCCTACTCTGTGTATGTCATCCAAATACCAGGACATCACACCCTACTACCTTCTTAACAGATCCATCCCCTATTCTGATGAAGTCAAACCTATGACTGTCACATCAGAAATAGATGATCTTTCTCCGCTATATCTGCTTTAGTCTATAAATAGACATAAGCCACCTGTCCACCAATGCTTCTGCTGCTCCCACTGTCTATGACAACCCTTTGGCAGAGTCATATAAACGTACACTTCTAAAGCTAGTTTAGAACGACGCTATACTCATCCTCCTGCCGGGTCTCATAGTCTGGAACAACAGCAATGGCAAGTCTGGGTAAACAAGAACCTCCCTGCCACCGTCCTTGAGCATACCGGAGTACCTCTCGGGTGCCTGAGGTTACCCACCATATCTGCGGAGTGGCCAATAGAATGTCAAACCAGATTGAATCTTTAGGTTCTTATCAAATCTTCAGTAATCGTTTGCGGTTCTGGAATCACTTTCAGTTCTACCATACTCCCACTACTGTTTTCTGAAAAAATCCAATTTTATTAAAACTGTGGCGAGTCAAGAACAATATCACTATTGAACTTCCAGATGGTAGAAAATCAACCCTCGTCATAGCCTGGGTCAACCCACAAACAGCCATTACAGAAACGTGCCTTGAGTTATCCGGAGTCTGGTTTTAAGCATAAGCCAGACAACTCCCCGTACCTTAATAATGTCAAGATATGAACTGTTCTATATCCAATACAGAAACAGAGGCACTGATTTAATTGGAACCAGATTCAAATCATGCAGCTGTCTCCAGTGCATGTTAACTAAATGGAAAGAGGCCGATCAGCATTACTCAACTTAGGAGTACTTCCAATTATGAGTAACCTGAAAGAGAAACTGGTTCTCTTAATCATTACTATCAACTGAATACCATTCACAAGTATCTACATCTTCGATCACCTTGAAGAATCCCGATACTTGCAATACCCGGTTCTCTACTTTATTCAAATACCTATAACTTCTCAAATTCAGACCCTGTGTTTCTACGAAACACCTGTCTAAAAACTAGAGAAGTCATAAGTAAACCGAATATAGTACGAGGACCAACCCCTCTGTCCTAATGGACCCTGGACAACATACAATACTCTGTATAAGTCCCTTGAGTCTGATAACTCATTCATTGTGTGTCGTAGGTTGAAAACTGTACTTATGGTTAAGAAGAATTACACCGTTGTTTAATGCTCCTTACCTAACCATCCACTGATATAGGTAAATGTCACAGACATAATTTCAAAAAGGTATATCTCACTCTATGAAAATAGACGTACAGATATATCGATTTGAAATTGGTGCATAACAGCGGATATTCAAAACCAAATATTCACCGACCGGCAAACAACCCAGGTGACTTCCTCAAATATCACCGATTACAACGAATCCCGATATAATGAGGATGATCACCTAATTCCCAATATCTTACTCCCACTCATCATCTGTAAAACCATGCAGATGTGAGATTCATACTTGGTAAATACATACCCTGAAGCAATTGTCTAATCGGGAAATCAGTTTTCATTTAACAGTACACAGTGAAACTGAAACATTGAAATATTTCGATAGGGTATCCTGGTATTCCTAGTAATGCCTCTTCCATTATCCAGATTCACAACTGTAACCGTATAATTCTTTGCCACCTCTCCAAATCCCTTTATATGTCTTTAGTCATTACCTTCTGTACACCCCTTTAGGCCAAATGGTTTTCTTCCTTCCCTACCGTTCGGCACCAGCCTATGGTTTGGAAGAAGACTATCCAATAAGCATAATGGGTGTACTGTCCTAATCCTAGGAGCACTCGCAAAACGAGAGAAGGTGAAGATAAAAGACAACAGAATAAACCTTATTCCTATTTCTCCTGAACCAGAATCCATCTCCGAACTGGAACAAGTTCCTTTCGAGTTCGTATATAACCATACGATGGAGTATCCAATAAACTGTGGATCTTCGTAGTGATACGGAGTGTCCTGGAGAAATACAAAGGTGATTTAGGATTGGCGAAGAAATATTTGGTTTAGTCGTGAATATCAGTCGCAATTTACTTTGTCCTTCTACTAATCCCTTTCTTTGTCTTAACCCAATACCTTCTGTACACCGTTTAGGCTAACTGGTTTTCTTCATTCCCTACCGTTCGGCACCAGCCTAAGGTTTGGAAGAAGACTATCCAATTTGCGTAATAGGTGTACTATCTCCTAAACCAAGGAGTACTCATAACCTGAGAGAAGGTAAAAGGAAAAGACAACTGAATAATCCTATCCGTTTTCTCCAGAACCGGAAACCATCCTCGAATTCCTTCGAGTTCGTATCTAAACATACGATGGTTTTGTCCAATGGAAGTGGACGTTCGTAGTAATACGGGGTGTCCTGGAGAAAAGGGTAAAAGTAGGAGTGGCAATGAGGTTTGCAACTCAGACAATCCAAAAGCCAGTGTTAAGAAGGTTCGGTCAACTTGGTCACTGAGTCATAGTCTAGGGTCGGGTCAATGGTCGCTGCCAAAGAGAGAGAGAAAAGAAACACTCAGCGTGCACTCTAACCTAGATCTGAATGGTTATCACTTTATCTAATCTGGAAACCTCCCACTGTACCTCAAATTCTCCTCCAAACCTGAAAGAAGAATTAGTCGGGATCACCCGAGGAGTAAACCAACTCAACAGTGGAAATCGGGATCCAACTATCATCGCATGATAACTTGATGGAATCCACTCAAGTCACCACACTCCAGAAGGTATGCGCATGCCTGGCAAGTTTCAGTTTCTTTAGAAACTCCCGATATGATTTTTACCCCTAGGACCCAAGTGACCTTGACACGGTCAACAAATCAAAGAGTCCTAGTCAAGTTCAGCCCGTCATTATCCTGGATTGCATTAAACTCACCCGTACGAGCCCTTGACACAGTCAACAAGGCCGCACGACTGTCCTAACCAATCCCATTAATATGCTGCAAACAAACACTACTTAGCTACCGCACACTACGCCTTGACACAGTCAACAAACGCAGCACGAATACTAAGTAATACTTGTAAGAAATGACGGAGGGCTACGTCTAGTTTTTGGCGAAAAACTTTTAACGTAATGAACTTGATATCGTTGAAGGAACTGCATAGCCTTTTATAAAATATAGTGACGAAAACCTTTACTAAAGAGGTCACTCCCGGTGAAGGGATCTCGGCTCTTTCCCCGTAGAATGAGGTGCAGGATATTCCAACTGAATACCATGATGCAAAGCAAAAGTAATCGGCTATAGTGAAATTATTGCCCTGACGCAATCTTCTGTCCAAGGGGTCACTCCCGGTGAAGGGATCTCGGCCCTTGCCTCGTCGACTGAGGAGCAGGATATTCTAACTGAATACCACTATGCAAAACAAAAGAGAACGCCCTTGCAATAACAGCTTTTTGAAAAATTGTTCCAACAACATCAGAATAGGTTTGTTTATCTTGCATTGATCTGAATCAACGCAGTCCCATCAATTGATCACACCACAAAGAACGAAAATAATGATGTACGTATATGCCATCCGCATTCGCCACTGGGTCCCGTCATCACCTGTTAGGTTACTTAACTAACGACAGAGCGGGGACTGGACTAGCGCGGATGCAAAACATATACAACATCTACTAGTATATATACAATATATAATATTCGCTCAAGGCGTGATAAAATGCAACATCACAGAAATGTAACCAGCATCACAGAACAATACAGATATCTGGAAGCCCCGGGTTTCACAGAGCCGCTGCTGAAACCCGACGTTCCCCTGGTCGTGTGGATAGCCTGTGCAATGAAAACCTAGACCCCTACGGGCGCGGCAAGTCACCCGCCAAAACCTGAAGCGAGGCAGCCCCCTTCAGTGCCGTGAATGGACCACCCATCACTTCACGGAATCCGGTAACTTGGGCACCCCTCCTGGGTCAACCTGTACCCCCTACGAGTGCAGCGAATAACCCGCCAATCCTAGAGTGAAGCCCCCTCCGTCTCAATGCCATGAGATGCGGTCCCGTTGCCCTCTAGAACCCGGCTATCCGTGCACCCCTCCACGGGGCAATCCTAGTATAGAAAGTAAAATATACATACACCGGGTACATCGACCGCAACCAGGTCGTGCCCCAAAAGAATAATACAAACAGGCAGTGACGGCAGTCCACATGTCGGACACTCGTCCCGCAATATCAAATGTACATATAAAATCAAAACTGTACTAACATTGCAACCAGGCTATCCCCCACGACCGATCCGCAACATCACAGCAAAACACAGAACATCAACGTGAATGTCACGTTCGCAAATCCGTCTAAAAGGGCTATAGCAGATAGACATGATTTACCGATCGAGTAGCATTCACGGTCGCAGATATAATGTAAATACTGTGAACTAGCATGTTTAAAATATCCGATCGAACAAATTTACCAAGTGGGCCCCCAAGCAATACTGTAGCACTTACAGAAAATATGGGCCCAAAAAGAATGTTCCAGAAACCCTATTTTAACCCCAGAAGCCCACTGGAAAATTTTGACGCATTGATCCCTCTAACCTGCGGCGGAACCGCGGCGCCAAGTGGGGTTTGGCCGCGGTTCCGTGCTCTCCCTGAAGGATCAATGTCTCGAATTTTCCCAGAATTCTTAGAACTTCCAGTACATCAGTTTTCTACAACCTGAAAAATTTTTAGAGTCCAAAAAATTTCGACAGAAACCTGATGCACACAAAATACGGTTTTTGGGATTTTTGTTCGATCGGGTCTTTAAACATACTAAAGCAAGCTAGGCATTAGGTTAATGGCGTGGCTCTGATACCATGTTGCGCCACGGCAGCGCCCCGGCCGTCTATCCGAGGCCAAAATGCGGAATCAAAAATTTTCTTAACTTTTAAACTGGCACTACCGCGGACAATAAACCCGGATCGTAACCATTAACCTATACTAGCTAACAAGAGATGGGGTGAGAGATATACCGATCGATCCGTGTCCTTCGGTCTTCTCGTCGTCGTCCCGATCTCCCGCGGAAACTCCGTTCATCTCCTCCTCGTCGGAAAGGGCACCACGTAGCCGGAATCTTTTACGGGCTCCCACCTCTGGACCGAGGCAACTCGGGCGCGAAGTTGGCTAGCCGACGCGTCCAAGAAGTGCTGTAGGCTAGTGTAGAATGGTTGTCTCATTTGGGGTAGTGAAGTTGCCATTGGTGATGGAGGAATGAGGTTAAGGAAAAATGGTGCTTTCATTTTTCCAACACAAGAAGAATGAGATGAAGGAAAAATGCCATTGCTCTCCAAATGAACCTATCATTCTCACTTGAACAAAATGGTGGAGGAAGAAACTCAAAAACAAGAAGGAAGGTAAGGGTAGGAAAAGCAAGAGGTGACCACATCCAAAGTAAACCTCACATCAACTCCTAATCAACTCCAATCCATTCTAATCACCATTAATGCAAAAGAAATGATGATAGAAAAGAATGGTATCAAAAGATGCTCTCATAATCAATCCATTTGCAAGAAACCCCTCCACAAAATGTTATTTGCAAACTTGCAAATAACACCCTCCATCGGAAAAGTCCGGCCGGGAAAGAACAAAAGAAAACCGGCCGGAACGGAATGCAAACTGGCAACTCCAGAAAACTGGTCCCGTAATAAATTACAGGAAAAACCCCGATACTGTGCATACACACCCGCATCTGTATTCCGACCGAATACAAATGCAATGAGACAAAATCTACACTGTACTATACTAGGATCCGGCTTAAACCAAAGCCGGCTAGTAACATCCGTCCGATCCTGATCCGTGCAATACCGCACGTATCTGATCGAACCTTGCCATATCTCCATACGGCCTCAAGTACTAACCGTCTGATCCTGATCCGTGCAATACCGCACGTATCTGATCGGACCCTGCCATATCTCCATACGGCCTCTACAGCGTTTCGCCCGAAACTTGAGTAACTGTAAGTGTGGTGGACTCTAAAGACTCGTCAATACTATGGCTGTGGATTTAACCACCAGCACGTCAGAGGTATAAGCCAATACATGACGGGCCACCAGCTATTGACCAAAAGGGACGTCGATGAGTGAACTCATCCTGACACCCTACTGAGCCTGTCAGTGACAATATCCGTACAGTCCGGTCCGTTCGTCTATGAGTATCGCATGGCGGGCCTAGGGGGTTGGTAAAAGTCAGACCCCCAAAAGCGGTACAAGTCGTGTCGGAGTGTAGCCCAGAACACCCTGAGATACTACTGGAATACCTACCAGTAAATCTCCTGCCTCGGCCGAGGGCTTTGTGTAATGGCTCTCCTAGACACAGCGCGACCTCACCCCCAATACCGGGAGAGACGAACCCCTGAAGATCCGCTCACTGCCTCCATGTGGCTCGGGACTGTACCCAACTAAAACCTGTTTGCACGACTCCTTTGAGCCGTGGTAGGGTAGTAATCAAAGTACAGTGGGAACTCACACGAGACAAATGACGATCCACAGGTCGATGAACTAACCTGTACACATGTCACCAGGGTACTGCTATCTGACGTCTGGTATAATCCCAACTAGCAGGTTCCCGGCGAGTCCTGTCCGGTGTACTCATAACCCAATGAGCACCTGTATACATCTTAGGTGAACCAACTGACACCAGTGGCTTGTGAGACCGGCCACCGCCCCTCGTCGGGGTCTCGACTGTATACACTAGTCTACTAATGGAGTATCGATGCCCAGTCTCGAAACTCCCATGACTAGGGACCTTTTAAGGATGTGCTTATAGACCCCAGCTCCCACGTATATGATCGCCATCATACTGCTGGCCGTCAAGCAAGAATCCTAAGGGCTCTATCAACGTGTAATAGCGACCTGTCAGGTCACCTAAAGCAGTACACGATGATAAAGATAAACCAGATAGCATACTATCATCTCGAGTAAGACTGTCTTTTCGGGATAGGTCCTCCCTCAATCATTGCAATCACGTGCCTGTGATCCAATAATTGACTCTGAGGGAAAGTGAGATTTACTGGTAAGTACTCCAGCGGTTTCTCAGGGTGTTTTGGGCAGTACTCCGACATGACTTATACCGCTATTAGGGGTCTGACGCTTGCCGCCCCCTAGGCCCGATATGCGACATCTTAGACGAACAGACCGGACTGTACGGAGATTGCCACAGACAGACTCGGTTGGGGTACGGATGAGTTTCCTCGTAAACCTTCTCATCGACAGATACCTGGGTAGCCATTATGTACAGCTAGTACCGCTGACGCGCTTGTGGTTAAACCCACTACCAGAGTACTGTCGAGTCTTTAGAGTCCCACTCAGAGAGTTTCCCGGCTTCAGGCGAAACGTGTAGAGGTCGTATGGTTTTACGACAGGGTTCGAACACATACGTGTACTTGTGCGCATATGATGTTCGGGAAGACAATACCAGTGGGCTTTGGTTTAAACCGGATCCTGGTATTTGATTATTGGATCAGTTCGTCTCACTGTATTCGTATCTCTCCGGATACAAACGCGGGTATGTACGCATACAGATGAGAGGGGAATTCTTGTCATTTAGACAAGATTAATAGATGGACGAAATGAGAGGAAAGCTTTTGGTATTTTGTTGAAAAAGGAATTAGGGTTTTTGCATTGACCACATTGACTTTTTGACCATGTTGACTTAGATATTATTGTGAGATATTTGTGTGATATTTTCTTGATATTTTCAAATCATTCTAGAGGTTCAAAAGGAAAAACCCTTGACTTTTTAACATATATTATCACTTAACAAATTGTATCAGATACTTTTCATAAAAAGAAAAACATCAAGCTTTTCTCTCATCTTCTTCAAGCTTTCCCTTCTCAAATCAAAACCCTAACCATTCCATGTGTTGGAAATCATAGGGTTTAGTGAGACAACTTGATCCTTACCACTCTCTACACAACCTAGGGCACTTAGTTTGGCAAACCAAGTTACCTAGTTGCTTCAAGTTAGAAGCAAAGCTCAAAATCGGAACTCTAGGGTGGATCGTCTACGATTCGGAGAAGACGACGAGCAGGTGGATTCCGTTCTCACGACAAGGAGCTCACGACTTGGAGAGGATAACGGGGAAGTGAAGGATAGCGGGATCTTGAGGTATATCTCACACACACAGTAGATACATCTGCATGGTTATATCGTTAGTTAGGGTTTAGAAACGATTCTAATATTTAGTCGATGTTACGAAGCCTATAAAATTGTTTTTGCTTATTCCACCTCCCCGCGAACACGTTGTTAGTGTATATGCCCTAGAGGCCATTACTGTATCATACTAGTTTGTATATTACTTAATGGAAGCTTGGGATATTCACCTTGTATTGACAATCTTGCTCAATATAGTAGTATGCTACTTGGTTTGTTTCTACTTTAATGTGTACATGTGTTTATTTTAGTATATCACCTATACACATTAGTGGAGCCCTTAGGATCTTTGCTTGATTACCAGCGTTGTGATGGCAGTCACACTCGTGGGGGCTGGGTAATCCACAAGCACATCCTTATGCAGGTCCCTAGTCGTAGGACTATCGAGACAGGGCATCGATACTCCGGAGTAGACTAGCGTATGTGCTTCTCATCCCAGTGTGGGAGACGGTCTGTCCCACAGCCGTCAGTACGTCGTACTTGAGATAGTATGCGGGTGCTCGTTAGGTTACGAGTACACTGGACAGGACTCGATGGGAACTGTTGGTTGGTACTATACCTATCGTCAGTTATCAGTTCCCAGGTGACATGAGTACAGCTTAGTCCGCTGACTTGACACTGTCACTTCGCCTCGAGTGTGTTCCCACTGTACTTAGATTACTACCCTACCACGGCTCAAAAGAGTCGTGCAAACAGGTAGTAGTTGGGTGCAGTCCCGAAGCACTTGGAGGCAGTGACAGTTAGACAGGATTCGTCTCTCCCGGTATTGGGGGTTGATATAGCGCTGTGTCTAGGAGAGCCATTACACAAAGTCCCTAGCCAGGGCAAGCGAGATATACTGGTAGTTTTCCAGTGTTATCTCAGGATGTTCTGGGCTACACTCCGACACGACTTGTACCGCTATTAGGAGACTGACGTTTACCGCCCCCTAGGCCCGCCATGCGATATTCTCAGACGAACAGACCGGACTGTACGCAGATTGTCACATTCAGGCTCAGTAGGAGTTCAGATGGGTTTCACCTCGTCCGTCTTCTTATCGGCATCTACCTGGGGACCGTTACGCACAGCTAATGCCGCTTGCGGTCTGTGGTTAAACCCACTGCCAGCGTAGTGTCGAGTCTTTAGAGTCCCACACAGAAAGTTATTCGTCTTTAGGCAAAAGAGTAGAGGTCGTATGGTTTTGCGACAGGATTCGGTCACATCCGTGCACTTGTGCACGTTTAGTGTCCGGACAGTTAACACTAGCGGGCTTTGGTTTAAGCCAGATCCTAGTGTACGTTTTGGGATTGGTTTTATCTCGTTTGTATTCGTGTTCCTCGGAACGCGGATGCGGGTGTATATGCACAGTTGACAGAGAGACAGAGGCAGAGGATTCTTATTGGGGTTGTTGACTGTTGAATTTTGCTAAAGCCTAATGAGAATAAGAAATATGATTAATGATAATATTAATTAAGTATTATTGTGTCATGGTTGGGATGAAGGGTTGACTTTGTTGACTTTGTTGACCGGTTGACTAGGTTGGACTAGTTGACCATTATCATTACAATGGCTATCATTTCATGGCAAAGACTTTTGCTTGCTTGTTTCTTTTTGCAAAATGAGTGCATGAAATGATATGACCATTTTGACTTGAACCATCACATAATACTCAATTACTATTATGAGTTATCATGATTTTTTATTCTGAGAGCTTGGATGGCAAAAGGCTTGCTTATTCTCTCATGCTTGAGCTCTCCCTCTTCCTCTTGCTCTCTCTCTAGTCTATGGTTCACTTATCTCATGTGTTGAGAAGCAAGAACCATAGAGATAAAACCGAACACACTCCTCTACTCATCCTAGTTCATAAGGTTTAGCAAACCAAGTGTTCTAGTTTCTTCTAGTTTGAAGTGAAGTCAAAGGTAGAAGCTTTCAGGTGGATCCATCTTCGGCATAAAGAGACGACGAGGGGAGAACCATCCGACCACCACAAGGAGACTAAGAGAAGGAGTTCAAGTTAAGGTATAACCCCTAAGCGAGTAGGTAAAACTCTTGTTAGGTTTGTTAGATAGTTGTTTAACAAAGATCCGTATTTTGAGTCCATGTTACCACCCTAGAAAAAATCGTTTTTCATCATTTCCGCAAGCCCGTAAGTACCGGGAGAGGTAACGTGGACTTACAGTGGTATCAGAGCCAGGTTAAACACTATCTAACATGTTAGCAAAGTAACTAGAAGTTCGATCGGAGAAAAAGACACGAAACACGCCCGAAAAATCAAGTTTCTGCCGATTCTGTTTTCTGTTCAAAAAATAATTAATCTTACACTAAAAATCAGCTCAGGCTTTTTAAAAGACACCCTAGAAAAATGGTCCATCGACTCGGTCAAAGAGCCGCGGATCTGCGGCCGAGTTGACTCGGCCGTGGGCGATTCTTCTTGCAATGTGGACAGTGGGGTGTTTTGGGATTTTTGGAATGTGATTTTTCTGCCCAGATTTTCCAGAAAAAAAAATTTGTTTTTGGAGTCTAAAAATCCGTATTTTGATCGAACTTCTAAAGACTTAAGCTAACGGGTTATATCTGTGATGTGATCTATGTATTGAACGTTTGCTAATCGCTATACGTCGATTAGTGGGGGTTATACATATCTGTGATCTGTAATGTTGATGGTATGTGTATATGAATTCATTGGATTGTCGCGGATGAATAGCCGGGGGGTTGTGAGATGAGAGTTTTCTTTTTCTTTCAATTCATGTAATTTATAATTGATGTAATATTATTTATATGGCCGCACAACCGGGATGGGGTTGTAGCCGTCATTGTATAATTTCTTTTACTATTTTTGCTCCTAGGATAGACCCAAGGTGGGGTGCACAAACTACCGGGTATCTCGAAGTGCCGAGTGGCCTACTCATGGTGTTGAGGGAGGTTGCTTCGCTTCGGGTACTTGGCGGGTAGTTTGCCGCACCCGTAGGGGTCTAGGGTGGGGTCTTGGCTATTCATCGCGACCGTGTAATTCGCTCTTCGTTACAGGCTCGTACGGATTGCGGATTCCTAGTATATCCAATGTGTTTATCTGTGATCTGGAATGGCTATCATTGCATGTGACGAATGTGTATATCTATATATGATATCTATTTAGGCATTGCTTATGTTTTGCATCCGCGCTAGTCCAGCCCCCGCTCTGTTGTTAGTTAAGTAACCTAACGGGTAATGACGGGGCCCCGTGGCGAATGCGGATGGCATAAGCGTACGTCATATTTTCGTTGTTTTCTGCACTGGTAGGATTAAATGATGGGACGCATTAAATTAATGCAAGAAAATAAACCAAAGTTGAGTCGTTGGAACACTTTCAAAAACCACTCGGTTTCTTTTCAAAAAAAAAAATAACGTTTAAACGCGGAGCTTAAGCCACTCCTTTTAAAAGCTATCCCGTTCCATCGATTATATCAAGTTCACTACGTTCACGGTTTCGCCAAAATCATTCGTAGCCCTCCGTCGTTTCACATGGATGGTCAATAGTATTCAAGCTATGTTTGTTGACCAAAGTCAAGGCATAGTGATTGGTAGCTATTGGGTATTCATGTGCAGCATAGATAGATGTGTTGGTTTGGGACAGTCGTACTGCCTTGTTGGCCAAAGTTAAGGGTAGGTACGGGTGGGTTCAAATTAACCTGGAGAATGACGGGTAGAACTTGACATGTGACTTAAAATTTGTTGGCCAAAGTCAAGGTCATAAGAGCATGGGGCAAAAATCCACATCGGGAGTTTCAAAAGAACTGAAACTTGCTAGCGCTGCATACCATTTGGAGTGTGATGATTCTGGTAGGATTCCTTCAGTTTTGTCATGCAATGATATTTGGATCCCGATCCTACTGTGAGTATATGCTACTCCTCGGGAAATTTCTCACTTAACGATCAATGCTATAAACCAAGTAGGTGTCTAGAAAGGTGTTAGCGGGGCTACGTCCACAGGGAAAAGAGGTTATTTAATTAAGGAACTTCGCGAAAGCGTTGGAAAACCTCTCTCGAAGTACCGACACCAGCCTGGCTGAACGGTTAAGCAAGAATTGTACGGTGAGATTGATCCTGACTAATTCTTCCTTTTTGGTTTGAGGAAGGATTCGAGAGACAGTGGGAGCTATCCTGTTTAGACAAATTAAAAACCACTCTAAACTTGCAAGAGCATCATGCTAAAGTGTTTCTTCTCTCTCTCCTAATTGCAGCGACCAAACATCATGACTGGACTTAAGTTACTACTAGATAAAAACATACTGACATGGCCAAACTACAAAGATTGGCTCAGGAATGTCAAAATGGCAATCACTTATGGCAAGTTGGGGTATCTCCTTACCACCAAAGCTCCCCCTGTCCCAAGTCCCAAAACCAGCGTCGCGGATAGGGAAATCCGTAAGACCTGGGAAATCGATTGCGCGAAGGCCAAGTGCCTCGTGCTTGCCTCTATGGACAATGAACATCAGAGGAGGCACGAGAATATGGACCTCGAATCCATATTTCTCCATACAAAAGAACTGTATGGAGAGCAATCTCGTATCGCCATATACGAAGTGTCGAAAAAGCTGTTTTCGGCAAGATTAGCCATCGGATCATCGGTAGTGGAACACGTGGTTCAGATGATTGGCTTCATTGAGGAGCTCGCGGACCTTGGGACCACGTTATAGAACGAGCTCTACACGGACTTGATTCTCCAGTCCCTTCCTTCCACTTACGCCCTGTTTATCTTGAACTTCAACTTGCAAGAAAAAGAAGTTGAACTTTCAGAACTCCTCAACATGCTGAGGAGTGCAGAGGGCACCCTACAGAAAGATAGGGAAACATCCACTTTGTTTGTAAGAGGATCTTCCTCTTCTAGGTCCAAGGCGAAAGCCAAGGGAAAGAAGAAGAAAGCCCCCGCCAAACCAAGGGGCGGTGTTAGTAAAGTGGATACGAAGGGAAAGACAAAGGCAACAAAGGTAGCGGGAAAGCTTGTGGGAAAGGAAGAATGCTTTTACTGTCACAAGAGTGGACACTGGAAAAAGGATTGCAGTGCTTGGAAAGCCAGAACCCAGGATCTGAAGCAAGTTGCGGCTTCAGCTTCAGGTGTGTATGTTATTGAAAACTGTCTATCAATAAACTCTACATCCTGGGTATTGGATACCGGATCAGGATCTCATATCTGTAATTCTTTACAGGCACTGAGAAGGCATAGGGTTTTGAAGGCAGGTGATATGACCCTCAGAGTTGCAAACGGAGCTGGCATGGATGCTGAGTCCGTGGGGGACTATCACCTGGGGTTGTCAGATGGACACATTTTGTTTTGCGTAATTGCTATTTTGTACCCAATGCAACTTGTAATATCATTTCTGTATCTTTATTATCTAAAGAAGGTTATGAATTTGCATTTGTAAGCAATGTTGTGAGCATTCACCTTAATTAAGTTCTGATTGGGTCAGGTACATTAAGCAATGGTGTATATGTATTAAACCAACCACAGATTTTCAATGTCTAGAATACACACAAAAGAAAGTCTCCGGAAATACCAGGCTTTCTTATGGTATTCTAGACTGGGTCACATCAATGAGAGAAGGTTGACAAAGTTACATACAGAAGGATATTTGGATCCGTTCGAATATCAATCGTATGCCACTTGTCAATCCCGTCTCAAAGGAAAGATGACAAAGACTCTGTTCACTGGACACGGAGTATGAGCGAGCGAGCTCTTGGGACTCATACACAGCGACGTGTGCGGTCCAATGTCTACACATGCGCGAAGCGGTTATTCTTACTTCATTACTTTTACGGATGACTTTTCAAGGTACGGATATGTCTTCTTAATGAAACATAAATCCGAAGCCTTTGGAAAATTCCAGGAATATAAGAATGAAGTAGAAAAACAAACAGGCAAAAGTATCAAGACACTAAGATCTGATCGAGGTGGTGAATACTTGAGTGCCGAGTTCCTTGATTACCTAAGAGAGAATGGAATTCTCTCTCAGCTTACTCCTCCATACGCTCCGCAACATAATGGTGTATCGGAGAGACGGAACTGGACCCTATTGGATATGGTACGTTCCATGATGAGTAGCGCTGAGTTACCGCGATCATTCTGGGGATATGCACTAGAATCAGCTGCATACCTTTTGAACCGAGTTCCAACTAAGACTGTGCCTACCACACCATATGAGATGTGGTGTGGGAAGAAACCCTATCTTAAGCACATTAAGACATGGGGATGTCCAGCTTTTGTTAAAAAGTAGCATGCGGACAAACTCGAGGCACGCTCAGTACAGTGCAAGTTTGTGGGATATCCAAAGAACTCCAAGGGATATTTTTTCTATTGCGAAGAGGAACAAAAGATTTTTTTTTCTCGTCATGCCCACTTCTTGGAAACTGAGTTTTTGGAAAATAAGATAAGTGGGAGCGCAATAGAACTGGAAGAAATTCCAGAACCACGAGCTATTACTGAAAGCTTAGTAGAACCAGAGGGTTCGAAAGATCATGACATTCCTGCGCTGCTCCGCAGGAGTAGTAGGCAGTCTCATCCGCCCGAGAGATACTACGGTTTTCTCATAGACGGGGATAGAGAGGATTGCATCATTGATAGTGATGAGCCGACTAGCTTCCAGCAGGCCATTCAGAGCGTTGACTCGGTAAAATGGCTGGATGCAATGCGGACCGAAATGGAGTCCATGTACACCAACAAAGTATGGACGTTGGACGTTGCTCCAGATGGGGTAAAACCCATAGGATGCAAGTGGAACTTCAAAAGCAAGATTGGTGTAGATGGACAAGTTGAGACCTATAAGGCTAGACTTGTTGCAAAGGGTTTTCGTCAAAGACCTGGTTTGGACTATGACGAAACCTTTTCTCCAGTGGCTATACTGAAATCCATTCGGATCCTTCCGGCCATTGCTGCCTTCCACGATTATGAGATTTGGCAGATGGACGTAAAGACCGCTTTTCTAAATGGAAATTTAGAGGAGTGTGTCTATATGGACCAGCCAGAGGGTTTCATTCAGAGTGGGAGCAGCGGAAAGGTATGCAAGTTGCTTAAGTCCATCTATGGACTAAAGCAGACATCGCGGAATTGGAACATCTGTTTTGATGAGACGGTCAAAGAATTTGGCTTTATCAAAAATCCAGATGAACCATGCATCTATAGTAGATTTGTAGCAAGAACTGTCGTATTCCTCGTTTTGTACGTGGATGACATTCTTTTAATAGGAAATGACATTCCTATGCTACAATCTGTCAAGGGGTTTTTGTCACACAGGTTCTCCATGAAAGACCTGGGTGATGCCTCGTACATTCTAGGGATCCGGATCTTTCATGACAGATCCAAGAGGATATTAGGACTTTCATAGTCCAGGTACATCGACACCATACTGAGAAGATTCAGTATGGAAGATTCCAAGCGCGGTAATCTACCGGCTTGTCACGGGATCACCCTCTCCAAGGAGATGTCTCTCAAGACTGATTTGGAAAGGGATCGCATGTCTATTATACCCTACGCTTCTGCGGTAGGCTCTATAATGTATGTGATGTTTTGTACCAGACCAGATGTAGCTTATGCACTGAGTGTGGTAAGCCGGTATCAGTCAAACCCTGGGGAGAAACACTAGATAGCGGTAAAGAACATTCTCAAGTACCTGAGAAGGATTAAGGAGATGTTCTTGGTGTATGGCGGAAAAGACCTCTAGATCGAGGCCTTTGCTGACTCCAGCTTCCAGAGTGACAAGGATGATTCCAAGTCCATGTCGGGTTATGTCTTTACCCTCAATGGAGGGGCGGTGTATTGGAAGAGTTCCAAACAGGAAACCGTTGCTGACTCGACGATGGAAGCGGAATATATCGCTGCTGCAGATGCCGCAAAAGAAGCCGTCTGGATAAGGAAGTTCTTAACAGAACTTCAGGTGGTTCCGTCCATTGTTGATCCAATACCTCTGTATTGCGACAACAACGTGGCTATAGCTTTAGCGAAGGAACCCAGGTCCCATCAGAAGTCCAGACACATCTTGAGGCGGTATCACCTGATCAGGGAGATCGTGGGTCGCCAGGAGATCGAGGTTCGGAGAGTTTCTACGGAAGATAACACTGCTGATCCACTCACGAAAGCCTTACCACAGACTCAGTTCGAGCGGATGATCGAGATGATAGGTCTTCGATACGCCAGTACATGGCCTTAGTGCAAGTGGGAGATTGTTAGTGTATATGCCCTAGAGGCCATTACTGTATCATACTAGTTTGTATATTACATAATAGAAGCTTGGGATATTCACCTTGTATTGACAATCTTGCTCAATATAGTAGTATGCTACTTGGTTTGTTTCTACTTTAATGTGTACATGTGTTTATTTTAGTATATCACCTATACACATTAGTGGAGCCCTTAGGATCTTTGCTTGATTACCAATGTTGTGATGGCAGTCACACTCATGGGGGCTGGGTAATCCACAAGCACATCCTTATGCAGGTCCCTAGTCGTAGGACTATCGAGACAGGGCATCGATACTCCGGAGTAGACTAGCGTATGCGCTTCTCATCCCAGTGTGGGAGACGGTCTGTCCCACAGCCGTCAGTACGTCATACTTGAGATAGTATGCGGGTGCTCCTTAGGTTACGAGTACATTGGACATGACTCGATGGGAACTGTTGGTTGGTACTATACCTATCGTCAGTTATCAGTTCCCAGGTGACATGAGTACAGCTTAGTCCGCTGACTTGACACTGTCACTTCGCCTCGAGTGTGTTCCCACTGTACTTAGATTACTACCCTACCACGGCTCAAAGGAGTCGTGCAAACAGGTAGTAGTTGGGTGCAGTCCCGAAGCACTTGGAGGCAGTGACAGTTAGACAGGATTTGTCTCTCCCGGTATTGGGGGTTGATATCGCGCTGTGTCTAGGAGAGCTATTATACAAAGTCCGTGGCCAGGGCAAGCGAGATATACTGGTAGGTTTCCAGTGTTATCTCAGGGTGTTCTGGGCTACACTCCGACACGACTTGTACCGCTATTAGGAGACTGGCGTTTACCGCCCCTTAGGCCCGCCATGCGATATTCTCAGACGAACAGACCGGACTGTACGCAGATTGTCACATTCAGGCTCGGTAGGAGTTCAGATGGGTTTCACCTCGTCCGTCTTCTTATCGGCATCTACCTGGGGACCGTTACGCACAGCTAGTGTCGCTTGCGGTCTGTGGTTAAACCCACTGCCAGCGTAGTGTCGAGTCTTTAAAGTCCCACACAGAAAGCTATTCGCCTTTAAGCAAAAGAGTAGAGGTCGCATGGTTTTGCGACAGGGTTCGGTCACATCCGTGCACGTGTGCACGTTTAGTGTCCGGACAATTAACACTAGCGGGCTTTGGTTTAAGCCAGATCCCAGTGTACGTTTTGGGATTGGTTTTATCTCGTTTGTATTCGTGTTCCTCGGAACGCGGATGCGGGTGTGTATGCACAGTTGACAGAGAGACA
The DNA here is from genome assembly GCA_030015575.1 of Agapanthus africanus. Classification (NCBI taxonomy): domain Eukaryota; kingdom Viridiplantae; phylum Streptophyta; class Magnoliopsida; order Asparagales; family Amaryllidaceae; genus Agapanthus; species Agapanthus africanus. The sequence continues at coordinate 55,566,245 of JASDDO010000004.1, forward strand.
GAGGCAGAGGATTCTCATTGGGGTTGTTGACTGTTGACTTTTGCTAAACCCTAATGAGAATAAGGAATATGATTAATGATAATATTAATTAAGTATTATTGTGTCATGGTTGGGATGAAGGGTTGACTTTTTTGACTTGTTGACTTTGTTGACCGGTTGACTAGGTTGGACTAGTTGACCATCATCATTACAATGGCTATCATTTCTTGGCAAAGACTTTTGCTTGCTTGTTTCTTTTTGCAAAATGAGTGCATGAAATGATATGGCCATTTTGACTTGAACCATCACATAATACTCAATTACTATTATGAGTTATCATGATTTTTGATTATGAGAGCTTGGATGGCAAAAGGCTTGCTTATTCTTTCATTTCCTTTCTCTCTCATGCTTGAGCTCTTCCTCTTCCTCTCGCTCTCTCTCTAGTCTATGGTTCACTTGTCTCATGTGTTGAGAAGCAAGAACCATAGAGATAAAACCCAACACACTCCTCTACTCATCCTAGTTCACAAGGTTTAGCAAACCAAGTGTTCTAGTTTCTTCTAGTTTGAAGTGAAGCTAAAGGTAGAAGCTTTTAGGTGGATCCATCTTCGGCATAAAGAGACGACGAGGGGAGAACCATCCGACCACCACAAGGAGACCAAGAGAAGGAGTTCAAGTTAAGGTATAACCCCTAACCGAGTAGGTAAAACTCTTGTTAGGTTTGTTAGATAGTTGTTTAACAAAGATCCGTATTTTGAGTCCATGTTACCACCCTAGAAAAAATCGTTTTTCATCATTTCCGCAAGCCCGTAAGTACCGGGAGAGGTAACGTGGACTTACACACGTGGGGTGCGTGTCATCGACTTACAGTGGTATCAGAGCCGACTAAACCATAGCTAACGGATTAAACGATAACTTAAACTACGAAACCGAAATATCCCGAAAACATCGAAACCTAGATTCTAGGGTGGTAAATCCATGCATATGTGGCCGGCCACCTACCCCAAAAATCCGGCCATTCGGTTTTATAGTGTGGGTTTGCTTCGTAGTTTTGGGTGTGGGTTTGTTGCTAGGATCTAGGGTTTCAGGAGTTGTTTATTTTTGCCATTTTTTCATATGCTGTTTATTATTCTCTGTGGCAATTGGGGATCCTTCGAAGTCGCGGTTTGATATCGTTTAATGTTTCTGTGTTTGATAAATGTGTTCGTAAACTTCCGCTAATTGCTATATGTCGGTTAGTTGGGGGTTGCACATTTCTTTAATGTTTGTTTGTGTATATGGACTTATTGGATTGTCGTGAATGGATAGCCGGAGATGTGAGGTGTTTTATTCTTTCATTCAAATGTAATTTGTAAATGGTTGTAATATTTTTTTCGCGGGGCACATCCGGGTTGAGGTTGTAGCCACCATTGTATTATTTCATTTACTGTTTATTGCTCCTAGGATAGACCCAAAGTGGGGTGCACAAATTACCGGGTACTTTGAAGTGCTTAGTGACCTACTCACATTGTTGAGGGAAACCGCTTCACTTCGGGTACTTGGCGGGTAGTTTTCCGTACCCGTAGGGGTCTAGGGTGGGGTTGGCTATTCATCACGACTGTGTAATCCGTTTTTCATTACAGGCTCAAAGGAAACGCGGATTTCTTGTATATCCAATGTGTTCATCTATGATCTGGAATGCCTATTATTGCATCTGACGAATGTATATATCTATATATGATATCTAGTAGGCGTTGCTTATATTTTGCATCCGCGCTAGCCCAGCCCCCGCTCTGTCGTTAGTTAAGTAACCTAACGGGTGATGACGGAGCCCAGTGGCGAATGCGGATGGCATAAGCGTACGTTATATTTTTCGTTGTTTTCTGCAATGATAGGTTAATGATGGGACTACATATATTAATGCAAAGCAAACAAACCAAAGCTTAATCGATGGAACAGTTTCAAAACCACTCGGTTTTTCAAAACAACAAAACTTTTAAAATGTGGAGCTTAAGCCATTCCTTTTAAAAGCTATCAGGTTCTTTCGGTTATATGAAGTTCACTACGTTCACGGTTTCGCCAAAACCATTCGTAGCCCTCCGTCATTTCAATTAAATGTTCAGCAGTATTCAAGCTGTGTATTTTGACCTTCGCTAAGGCATAGTGATTGGTAGCTACTGAATATTTATCTGTAGCATAGATAGATGTGTTGGTTTGGGATAGTCGTACTGCTATTTTGGCCTTCGTCAAGGGTATGTACGGGTGGATTCAAATTAATCTGGATAATGACGGGTAGAACTTGACATGTGACTTATGATATTTTGGCCTTCGTCAAGGTCATAAGAGCATGGGGAAAAAATCCACATCGGGAGTTTCTAAAGAAACTGAAACTTTCTAGTGCTGCATACCATTTAGAGTGTGATAACTTTAGTAGGATTCCTTCAGCTTTATCACACGATGATAATTGGATCCCGATCCTACTGTGAGTATATGCTACTCCTCGGGAGATTATTTCACTTAACTATCAATGCTATAAACCAAGTAGGTGTCTAGAACAGTGTTAGCGGGGTTACGCCTCCAGGGAAAAGAGGTTATTTAATTAAGGAACTTCACGAAAGTGTCGTAAACCTCCCTCGAAGTACCGACACTAGTCTGGCTGAACGGTTAAGCAAGTATTGTACGGTAAGATTAATCCTGACTAATTCTTCTTTTCTGGTTTGAGGAAGGATTCAAGAAACAGTGGGAGCCATCCTGTTTAGATAAACTAAAAACCAATCTAAATTTGCAAGAGCATCACGCTAAAGTGTTTCTTCTCTCTCCCCTAATTGCAGCAACCACACAACATGACATGCCTTAAGTTATTGTTAGATAAAAATATATTGACATGGCCAAACTACAGAGATTGATTCAGGAATGTCAAGATAGCTATTACTTATGACAAATTGGGCTATCTTCTCACCACTAAAGCCCTTGCCAAACCAAGTCCAAAATCCAGTGTCGCGGATAAGGAAATCCGTAAGACCTGAGAAATAGACTATTAGAAGGCCAAGTGCCTCGTGTTGGCCTCTATGGACAACAAGCACCAGAGGCGGCACGAGAATATGGATCTCGAATCCATATTCCTCCATACCAAAGAATTATATGGAGTGCAATCTCGTATCGCAAGATACGAGACCTCGAAGAAACTTTTTCAGGCGAGGTTGGCCGTCGGATCATCAGTAGGGGAACACGTTCTTAAGATGATCGGTTATATCGAAGAGCTCGCGGACCTGGGGACCACATTAGAGAATGAGTTGTATACAGACTTGATTCTTCAGTCCCTCCCTTCCACCTACGCCCAGTTTATCGTGAATTTCAACGTTCAAGGTAAGGAAGTTGAACTTCCAGAAACCCTCAACATGTTGAGGAGTGCAGAGGGCACCCTGCAGAAAGTCAGGAAAACACCCGCTCTATTTGTTGGTAGTCCTTCTTCTTCTAGGTCCAAGGCGAAAGCCAAGGGAAAGAAGAAAAAAGCCCCCACCAAACCGAGAGGCGGTGTTAGTAAGGTAGAAGCAAAGGGAAAGGCAAGGATAGCAGGGCCGACAGTAGGAAAAGAAGAATGCTTTTACTGTCACAAGAAAGGACACTGGAAGAAAGATTGCAGGGCTTGGAAAGCCAAGAACCAGGACCCGAAGTAGGTTGTGGCTTCGGCTTCAGGTGTGTTTGTAATTGAAAACTATCTGTCAATCAACTCTACTTCCTGGGTATTGGATACCGGATCAGGATCTCATATCTGTAATTCTTTGCAGGCACTGAGAAGTCGTAGGGTTCTGAAGAACGGTGATATGACCCTCAAGGTTGCAAACGGAGCAAGCGTGGATGTTGTGTCTATAGGGGAATATCACCTTGGATTGACGAGTGGACATATTTTGGTTTTGCGCAACTGTTTTTGTGTACCTAGTTTGACTTGTAATATCATTTCAGTATCGTTGTTATCAAAAGAAGGTTATGATTTTACATTTGTAAGCGATGTCGTAAACATCCACCTTAATCATGGTCTGATTGGGTCAGGTACTCTAAACAACGGTATATACGTATTAAACCAACTACAAATTTTCAATGTCCAGAACACACATAAAAGAAAGACTCCAGAAATAAATCATGCTTTCTTATGGCATTGTAGACTGGGTCACTCAATGAAACACGGTTGACTAAATTACATAAAGAGGGATATTTGGATCCGTTTGAATATCAATCTTATACAACTTGTCAATCTTGTCTCATAGGAAAGATGACAAAGACTCTGTTCACTAGATACGGAGTTAAAGCGAGCGAGCTCTTGGGACTCATACACAGCGATGTATGTGGTCCAATGTTTACACATGCGCGAAGTGGTTATTCTTATTTAATTACTTTTACGGATAATTTCTCTAGATACGGACATGTCTTCTTGATGAAGCATAAATCCGAAGCTTTTGAGAAGTTCCGGGAATATAAGAATGAAGTGGAAAAACAAACAGGCAAAAGTATCAAGACACTAAGATCTTATCGAGGTGGTGAATACTTGAGTGCCGGGTTCCTGGATTACCTAAAAAAGAATGGAATTCTCTCTCAGCTTACTCCTCCATACACGCCACAACACAATGGTGTATCGGAAAGACGGAACCGAACCCTATTAGATATGGTTCGTTCAATGATGAGTAAGGCTGAGTTACCGCGATCATTCTAGGGCTATGCACTAGAATCAGCTGCATATCTTTTGAACAAAGTTCCTACCAAGACTGTGCCTACCACACCATATCAGATATGGAGTGGGAAGAAACCCTATCTTCAATATTTGAAGATATGGGGATGTCCAGCTTTTATCAAAAAGCAGCATGCGGACAAACTCGAGGCACGCTCAGTACTGTGTAAGTTTGTGGGATACCCAAAGAACTCCAGGGGGTATTTTTTCTATTACGCAAAGGAACAAAAGGTTTTTGTTTCTCGTTATGCCCGCTTTCTGGAACATCAGTTTTTAGAAAAAGAAACAAGTAGGAGCGCAATAGAACTGGAAGAAATTCCAGTACCGCAAGCTATTACTGAAAGCTTAGCAGAACTAGAAGCTTCAAAAGAACAGGACATTCCCGCACCTCTCCGCAGGAGTAGTAGGCTATCTCATCCGCCTGAGAGATACTACGGTTTTCTCGTAGATGGGGATAGAGAGGATTGTATCATTGATAATGATGAGCCTACTAGCTTCCAGCAAGCCATTCAGAGCGGCGACTCGGTAAAATGGTTGGATGCAATGCGGACCGAGATGGAGTCCATGTACACCAATAAAGTATGGACTTTGGACATTGCTCCCGAAGGGGTAAAACCCGTAGGCTGCAAATGGATCTTCAGAAAGAAGATTGGTGTAGATGGACAGGTTGAAACCTATAAGGCTAGACTTGTTGCAAAAGGATTTCGTCAAAGACCTGGTTTGGACTATGATGAAACCTTTTCTCCAGCGGCTATGCTCAAATCCATTCGGATCCTTCTTGCCATTGCTGCCTTCCACGATTATGAAATTTGGCAGATGGACGTAAAAAGCGCTTTTCTAAATGGAAATTTGGAGGAGTGCATCTATATGGACCAGCCAGAGGGTTTCATTCAGAGTGGGAGCAGCGGGAAAGTGTGCAAGTTGCTTAAGTCCATCTATGGACTAAAGCAAGCATCGCAGAGTTGGAACATCTGTTTGATGAGACAGTCAAAGAGTTTGACTTTATCAAAAATACAGATGAGCCATGCATTTATAGTAAGATTGTAGCACTAACTGTTGTATTCCTTGTCTTATACGTGGATGACATTCTCTTGATAGGAAATGACATTCCTATGCTACAATCTGTCAAAGGGTTCTTGTCACACAGATTCTCCATGAAAGACCTGGGTAATGCCTCTTACATTCTGGGGATCCAGATCTATCGTGATAGATCAAAGAGGACGTTGGGACTTTCACGGTACAGGTACATCAACACCATATTGAAAAGATTCAGTATGGAAGATTCAAAGCACGGTAATCTACCGGCTTATCACGGAATCACCCTCTCCAAAGAGATGTCTCCCAAGACTGATTTGGAAAGAGATCGCATGTCGATTATACCCTATGCTTCCGCGGTAGGCTCTATAAGGTATGTGATGTTGTGTACCAGACCAGATGTAGCTTATGCACTAAGCGTAGTAAGCCGGTATCAGTCAAACCCTGGGGAGAAGCACTGGATAGCAGTAAAGAACATTCTTAAGTACTTGAGAAGGACAAAGGAGATGTTCTTGGTTTACGGTAGAAAGGACCTCCAGATTGAGGCCTTTAATGAATCCAGCTTCCAGAGTGACAAGGATGACTCCAAGTCCATGTCGGGTTATGTCTTTACCCTCAACGGAGGGGCGGTATGTTGGAAGAGATCCAAACAGGAAACCGTTGTTGACTCAACGATGGAAGCGGAGTATATCGCAGCTTCAGATGCCGCAAAAGAAGCTGTCTGGATGAGGAAGTTCTTAACAGAACTTTAGGTGGTTCCGTCCATTGTTGATCCAATACCTCTGTATTGTGACAACAACGGGGATATAGCTTTAGAAAAGGGACCCAGGTCCCATCAGAAGTCCAGACACATCTTGAGGCGGTATCACCTGATCAGGGAGATCGTGGATCACCGGGAGATCGAGGTTCGGAGGGTTGCTACAGAGGACAACACTGCAGATCCATTCACAAAGGCCATCCCTCAGACGCAGTTCGAGAGGCTATTCGAGATGATAGGTCCGCGATATGCCAGCACATGGCCTTAGTGCAAGTGGGAGATTGTTAGTGTAGTGTGCCCTAGAGGCCATTATTGTATAGTACTGGTTTGTATATTACATTTTGGAAGCTTGGGATATATACACGGATTGATGACAGTCTTGCTCGACATAGTAGTATGCTACTTATTTTGTATCTATCTTAATATGTGCATATGTTTCTTTTAACTTATCGCTGATACATATTGATAGAGCCCTTAGGATCTTTGCTTGACTACCAGCGTTGTGATGGCAGTCACACTTGTCGGGGCTGGGTAGTCTATAAGCACATCCTTACACAGGTCCCTAGTCAGAGGATTATAGAGACAGGGCATCGATACTCCAAAGTAGACTAGTGTATACGCTTCTCTTCCCAAGAGGGGAGATGGTCTGTCTCACAACCATCAGTACGTCGTACTGGAGATAGTATGCATGTGCTCATTGGGTTATGAGTTACACTGGACGGACTCGTGGGGAACTGCTGGTTGGTAATATACCTATCGTCAGGTAGTAGTTCCCAGGTGACATGAGTACAGCTTAGTCCGTCGACTTAACACTACTGCTTCGCCTCGAGTGTGTTCCCACTGTTCTTAGATTACTACCCTACCACGGCTCTGCTGAGTCGTGCAAACAGGTAGTAGTTGGGTGCAGTTCCGAAGCACTTGGAGGCAGTGGCGGTTAGATATGATTCGTCTCTCCCGGTATTGGGGGTTGATGTCGCGCTGTGTTCGGAACGCCATTACACAAAATCCCTGGCCAGGGCAAGTGGATTTACTTGTAGGTACTCCAGTAATTTCTAAGGGTGTTTTGGGCAGTACTCCGACACGACTTATACCGCTATTAGGGGTCTAACGCTTTCCGCCCTCTAGGCCCAATATGCGACACTCTTAGACGAACAGACCGGACTGTACAGAGATTGCCGCAGGCAGACTCAATTAGGGTACGGATGAGTTTCCTCGTCGACCTTCTCATCGACAGATACCTGGGTAGCCGTTACGTACAGCTAGTACCGCTGACGCGCTTGTGGTTAAATCCACTGCCAGAGTACTGTCGAGTCTTTAGAGTCACACACGGAGAGTTTCCCTGCTTCATGTGAAACGTATAGAGGTCGTATGGTTTTACGACAGAGTTCGAACACATACGTGTACTTGTGCGCATATGATGTTCGGGCAGACAATACCAGTGGGCTTTGGTTTAAGCCGGATCCTGGTATTTGATTATTGGATCAGTTCGTCTCACTGTATTCGTATCTCTCGGGATACAAACGCGGGTATGTACGCATACAGATGAGAGGGGTATTCTTGTCATTTAGAAAAGATTAATAGATGGAAGAAATGAGAGGAAAGCTTTTGGTATTTTGTTGAAAAAGGAATTAGGGTTTTTGCATTGACCACATTGACTTTTTGACCATGTTGACTTAGATATTATTGTGAGATATTTGTGTGATATTTGCTTGATATTTTCAGATCATTCTAGAGGTTCAAAAGGAAAAACCCTTGACTTTTTCAACATATATTATCACTTCACAAATTGTATCAGATACTTTTTCATAAAAAGAAAAACATCAAGCTTTTCTCTCATCTTCTTCAAGCTTTCCCTTCTCAAATCAAAACCCTAACCATTCCATGTGTTGGAAATCATAGGGTTTAGTGAGACAACTTAATCCTTACCACTCTCTACACAACCTAGGGCACTTAGTTTGGCAAACCAAGTTACCTAGTTGCTTCAAGTTAGAAGCAAAGCTCAAAATCGGAACTCTCGGGTGGATCGTCTACGATTCGGAGAAGACGACGAGGAGGTGGATTCCGTTCCCACGACAAGCAGCTCACCACTTGGAGAGGACAGCAAGGAAGTGAAGGACGGCAGGATCTTGAGGTATATCTCGCACACACAGTAGATACATCCTCATAGTTATATCGTTAGTTAGGGTTTAGAAACGATTCTAATGTTTAGTCGATGTTACGAAGCCTATAAAATTGTTTTTGCTTATTCTGCCTCCCCACGAATACGTGGGGTGCGTGGCATCGACTTACAGGTATAATAATACAAGTGTACATGTTAAGATAAAGAGCAACCAGATAGCATACTATCATATCGAGCAAGAAATTCCTCTCTCTATATATTTCCAAGCATTCATTATAATATACAATAATGGCCTCTAGGGCATACATATTCCTAACACGCCCAGCAATTGGGTTATAACTAAGGTGTTCCCCTCGAGGCGTTCATCATGGATCCCGTTACTACTGAGGAAGGTGTTCGTAACGCGATGCATCATTTCATGCGTCTGAATACGGGGTCCCACTTCCTCGTCAGCGAGCCGAGGTATGTCCTAAAGGCCTTGAATGCTTATGTTGCTTGGTACCAACATGCGATGGGTGTTGTCATCGGGGAGGAGAGGCGGCTGCTACTTGACCACAAGGATGTTGTCCCAGCCAGTAATCCAGCGGTCCTACTGAAACGACGGGCAATCGTCCGTCCTACTTTAAGAGAGATCGCCACGGCTGTAGTCCCATGAGCTTTTCTAGATAAGCTTCGACCGGATGCTCCTGCGACTGTGGTAGCCGTGGTGTCTCTGGAGTCGGTCATTGGTTCGGAGATCGGGACCCACCATCCGAAGAATCCCGTTAAGCGAAAACTCTTATCATCTGCTGTTGGTGCCAGTTCTTAGAAGAAGAAGAAATCCTTATTCTCAGCCGACGTCGTATTCGGTCAGGAGTCTTATGCTCCTTATAGAGAAGGCTTGTCCGAGTCTGGCACCAACGAGGGTTTGTTCAAAGCTCCCGCTGCTACTGACCTTCAGGCTGCCATCGAAGCTTCTGAAAGACTGGCTTGTGAGCAAGTGGTATTAGCTTCTCTTACGGCGTCTGGTATATTTCATTTACATTTTTTTATATACATTTCTTATCACGCTTTATTGACGCTCTTCTTTTAACAGGAATCTCTACTGAAGAGGCTCTCTTGGCGTCCCTCAAGACATTTGAGGATGAGGAGAAGCTCTGCGCTTCCATGGGCCTTGGTATAGTTTGCGACATATTTACATATCTAATTCATTTCATTCATACCCTGACTCTCTCCCTCTTTTATTATAGGAACCACCGCCACTCATGTTGTTCCAAGTACCAAGTCGTCCTTAGACGGTGGTGCGGAGAAGCCTTCAAGGTCACCGGCTATAGTTGAGGCTACCCCAGGGGCACTAAGAGAGGCATCTCTAAAGCAGCCGATGATGGATGTTGCAGCAGATCCGGAAGCCGAGCCTGATTTGGACGATGATTTCCCCCTATCGAAGGTTTTGAGGAGATCCGTTTATACAGCCCAGGCTGAGAGGAAGCGCAAAAAGCACGCCGCAAGAGAGCATCAGGCTATCTTGGTCGCAGGCACAGATCCGAGTGATGCTCGACCTTCTGGCGTTCCTACGGCGGACGTTCCTTCTGCCCTGTCCACCGCTCATAGACAGGTAGCGCGTGCGACTCGGGAAAAGGTCGAACGGTTACCTCAAGGTAAAACAACGCACGGTCCCTTGTTAAAACCTAGTAACATCCTTTTTCTTGAATCATAACATCTTTTTAAATAGGGCCAAGTTTAGGTGGTGATGTGGCAGGCGAAGCGCCGGTGGTTAAAAGGCCTGAAGTGGCAAACCTTCCTTTGGAATCTGGGACCGTTCCGATTGCCTCTTCTTCTCCCTATGGATCCCTGATATCGGTAGGTGATGCAAGCCTTACGACGGCCCTTATCGATTCAGGGGACGAGGGTGTGGATGCTGCATCCACCTTCCCGGTGGAAACCGAGGAAGCCGTCACGGCTGGTGGCGTTTCGGACACTGTCTTGGTTTCTATCCTGTCAGGTATTCCTCAAGTTATTACTTTTGAGTTTTTAATCCTGTTAGGCATCTCTAATGATATATCATTTATTTTGAGTATTGGCGTAGTAAACCCCGATACTGTACTGACTGAAGAATCACTGCCTGCCATTGCCACGACTATCATGGTTCCACCCTTCTCGTATGTATCTCCCCGAGTTCTCTCAGGTTTAATGACGAAAGGTAAAGATTTCTCATTTCTTTGTTTCAGTGCAAACATTCCTTTTCTTGGATCAACTTCTTTACCATATATTGTCGCAATCCTGCAGGAGTACTTTTTGATCGCTTATACCAGACGTTAAGCTCACACTTCGCCTTCCAATCGAAAGTCGCTCCTCCTTCAGGCGTTGATTAGTGCATTCCTTACCTTCTATTTCATTTTTCCACGAGTAAACTTTCTATTGCTAAGATTTTCTCGCATTGACCGCAGTATTACGGCTTGAGGGGGAGAACGAAGGAATAGCCGAGCCTCCTTTGCTTCCTAACTTGTCACTTTCAACCACCGGTATGGTAGATTTCATTCATCATTATTCTTCTTTATTATTTTTCTTTATGTTGAAATCTAACTCTTCTTTATGTGTGCTTTATTCTGCAGCAATTGTACCGGCTTTGATTCCTTTTGAGTCTCGCATTTCCATCCCTACAGGGCCCTTTGCTAAGCGCCAATCTTCCAGGGGCGCGACGAATAGCATGCGGATGTTAAGTGAATTCATTGAAGATCTTAACGTTGAAGCCCTCACTTCTTCTGCGGATTTTGCTGACGAGTCCAACCTTATATTGGTGACGCTTGTGAATTTTCACGATGAAGTTTTCGTTGGCATTTGGGTTGAATATTGTAAGAAGATTGAAGCTTGTTTGCATGAGATCGAGCACAAACGTTTCACTCCTGAAGCATTAACCTCGAAGGCTCAATTGATCATGTGGATCAAGCAAAGTGCTGATTCCATTCAATACTTCGAGCGAATGTTGGACCTGAAACTAAAGGAGCATGAGACAGCTTCTGATGAATCCAGCCAATTGCGAGCCCAAGTCGAAGCGAATGCCGCGCAGCTGCGAGTTATTTTCGAAAACCTCCAACAATGCATTTCTAAAGGACTGGTGCTGAGGTAAAACCTCAACTTTACCGAGAAGGGCATGTGAGATTGCGAGGTAGCAAAGCAGGAAATCGCTGAGATGATTTCATCATGTTTGCAACAACGGGCTCAAGTCTAAACGAGGCTAGATGCAGTAGTGGCACGCGAGGAGGAGCTTTGGGAAGAAAGTAAGCGGATTTCCAGTTTATTGAAAGCCCCGCCTTCTTAACAGCTAGAATTGTATTTCCCGCTTTTCTTTACATAAATGTAAACCATTCTGATTTATGAATATAGAATTCACATTTTTTACATGCGCTCCTCTGTGTCTGATGTATTAATTTTAGCGCCTATTAGTTTATTCACTTATTTCGGAGTCTCTAGTTTATTCACTCGTTTCGGAGTCTCTAGTTTATTCACTCGTTTCGGAGTTTCTAGTTTATATACTCATTTCGGAGTTTTTTAGTTTACCTCCCTTGGGTTTACAGGAAAACTTGTCCTGACGTTGTATATAGATAACCCCATTCTTTACGATGGAGGTTCGTTAGGTTTGTGGTACTAGGGTTTTAGTCCGTGGTACCGTCGCGTTGGCTGATTTATTCCTCGATATACAGTCTTTAAGCTGGTGTTCGAGTAACCCCGCGATTGTCGTGTCTCTGATCCTTTCGGGGGCTGGACAGGACGTCTTCAAGTAATCTCCTTAGGCTATATTACCGTCGGAAGAACAAACGTTAGGAATTTGCCATGACGCTTTTTTACTTGAGATTAGGCTCAATTTGGAGCCCCGATGAGTTATAACCACTCCGCACTAGTGTGGGATGATCTCCGATATTCTTTTAGGCTTTATATGAGTTGCCGTCAAGACCCGAAGCTGGGAATATGTCGTCGCTTCATTTTTGTTTTAACAATGCCACGACACTTCTTTTGCTGAAATAGGGTAGACATCTATAGGAGCACTATGCTGTATATTGCAGTCGAAGCCCGGAGCTAGGAATATGCCATTGCTCCAATTTCATTTGATAGTTGCGTCCGCATTCTGCTGGAATGATGAGGGAACGCCGAGATAGTCTCTAGGTTGTATATTCGCCGTCGAGACTTAGAGCTAGGATTTTGCCATGGCTCCACTTTTGGTCAACCCTTGGGTCTTTGTTGACGTTGCGTCTGCATCCTGCTGAAATGAGAAGGAATGCCGAGCTGGAGCTGGGATTTTGCCGTCACTCCTTTTTGACTTGGCTCCTTGGAGCCTTTGTTGACGTCGCATCTGCACCGAGAAGGAACATCGAGCTGGAGCTAGGATTTTGCCATTACTCCTTTTTTGTTTAACCCTTGGGTCTTTGATGATGTTGCATCTACGTTCTGATGGCATGAGAAGCACGTCGAGCTGATCTCTAGGCTGCAGATGTTGTCGTCGAGACTTGGCTCTCCCTTTGACGGAGCCTGGTGGAAATATATGGTTCCCTCTTCATTTATGCCCATGGATTGTATACAGGGTTCAGTGGGGCTCACCTGTAGGGTAGAGGAAATTTCCTTTTTTATTTTTTATTTCCGCGATGCTCTATCTTTTCAGCCTTTATGTCGTGAAAGTCGCGATTGCCCAATCATTTCAGCTATTTTATTCGTGGTGCCTAATCATTTCGGCTATGTATTTTTTATTTTTACTCACTGTTTTTTATTGCGGGCTGCCCAAACATTTCGGCTATTTTTATATACATATTTTTTGCTACTCACTGCTGTTTTTATTGCGAGTTTGGAATATGATACCAACCCTGGCATAAGCATCGCTATAACTAGAATATTGCCAGGAGCGAATCATCATTTGCCATGAAAGGTCTTGGAGTTTAACACCTGTTTAGGCATCAACATCGCTGCAACTGGGATATTTCCAGGAGCGAATCATCATTTTCCTTTATTGTTTTGAACAAAGGTGGCTTAGCAAACAGGGTTAGGATCCTGTCGACTAAGGATTTTTGACTTTATGAGCCGTAAGGGTCTCACAAAGGTATTTCTCCCTACAAGTCGAGTGGATCTCGTAAGTATATTTTCTCCTTAGGAATCGTGGGGGGTTCCTAAGTGATATTTTCTCTTGTAAGTCGTAAGGATCTTCCAAGAGTGTTTTCTCCTTATAAGTTGAGAGGGCTTACAAGTGTCGTTCACCATGTGAGGATGTTTCTTGTCATTGGTATAACTTGGTGAGGGAACATTTATTTGTGCCCGTGGATTGTATACAAGGGTCAATATTGGACCGCTTGTAGGGCAACATGGATATGACGGCTTAAGAAGAAGTTTAGATCCCTGTAGCTTAAGGTTTTTGAATCCTATGAGCCATGAGGGTCTCATAGGGGGATTCTGATTGCACGCTTTTGGCGTGTCGGATGTTCAAAGAATTAAAGTGTAACCGCGATCAGGACGGTGTCGCTTTGCAGCTAGCCGGTTGAGCACGGGTCGGTCCACAGGGAGATGGTGTTATCTTACCTTCTTGTCTTAGACGAGTCAATAAAGAATCTGTATGAGTTTGTTCTAACCTATGTGTTTATCTGCAAGTATAAAGTTGTTAAGAAAAGATACGAGATTCTAAGCTAAAGAAATCCGTACTCAAAACCTTTGAGCCGAGTCTTGACCAATTGCAGCTAAGCAATCGGCAACAACGTGGATTAGGGGATTTAAGCGCGGTATTCGTGGAATCCGGCTTATTTACCCTTGCCCTTCCGTTCTTGTCTCTTGCTTTCGCCTCCGGCCCAACCGAACGCAACCGGTCGCGGTTAGGAATCACCGTTACCTTGTCAGGGTACGGTGCCTAACGGAGCGCTTGCGTATGGTTTGGGCGAAGTTCAAATGGAAAATAACGGGAAAAGGAATTGGCAAAGAAACGTTAACTTACAATACCGTATTAATTCTTAACATCAACAATAATTACAACATTCACAAAATAAACAAAAGAGAACAAAAAGAAAAGAACAAAGAAAAGAAAAGATACAAGTAATTAAAGTACAAGGAATAAAATTGCAAGTAAGTAAATTGCAAGTAATAAAAGACAAGGTAATAAATTGCGAATAATAAAAAGCGATAAAAAGAATACGAAACTAGGACTCAAGACAAGCATGTGATCAATAGCCAACCCTTAAACTTGCAAGCTCAATGAAGAGGTTGCAAGATCAAGGGAAGGGTAGAGAACGCATGTGAAATGAAGTGCTAGTCCCGTGAGAAAATACGACCCTTGAGATTAGTAACTAACCCTTAACCATTCAAGCTCAATGAAGAGGTTGAATGAGCAAGAGAAAGCAAAAATCTCAAGGGGAAGAAGAAACACAAGAGAATGATACAAAACCTTCATCTTCATTAATCTCCCACTCAAAAGCTCTCACTACAATTTCATGGAAAAAGAATGAAGAAGAAGAAGAAGAACTATACAAAACACTACAAAAGAGGCTACAAGAATGAACAAAAGAATGACCCTTGGCTTTGGCAAGTTCTGCTGTATTTATAGACAGGGAGTTGAAGTTCTAGGGCAACCACCAGACCAGAAATGGAGTACCCAAAATACCCCCAAAAGACGACAACATGAGGCCACAGTACGGCCGCGGATCCGCCGCCTATGCCCCCCTATGGCCGCGGATCCGCGCCCCTATAGTGGTGTTAGGGTGTGGTCTTCTGTGTACCTCCCTGGTCTTTTGTCCCCTCTTGTCTGGTACATGTATTTTCTGATAATTTCTTCCAGAATATCAGCAGAATTCATAGTCCAAGATTGTTATCTTTTCTTCACTTTTGACTTTATCTCTCTTGAGCTCCGTGCACCCATTGATTCTTGTGCTGCCCCCCTCGTGCTCTGTGCTTGTCCGAGACACGAATGACCACTGTCATATGTCTTGTCTCTGGAACTGGTACTCGGCACTGGACGGATATGGATGACCGGAACCCGGCTTTTATCTGCTGTGACAGATGTTCTGTATTTAGTGTAACTGTGGAGATTTGTCTTGATTTGCAATATTTGGACTGAAAACCTGTACTCTGTAAATATGTAACAAACACGGATTAAAAGTACCTACCTATAAACAACCGAGCGTAAGAATGGGCGGTATAAAATGCAGTATTCTGTGATGAACAAATACCCCCAAACTTAACTTTTGCTCGTCCCGAGCAAAACCAATTATTCACAAAAATTAAAATGATAACCGCACTTTCGCAGGGAACGCGATTGCACTGAGCATGTGCAACAAGCCGTTAAACCTCTAGGTGTCCCTAGTAGGAGGAGTGTTGTCTCCTGAGGGTTTTCAGCGGATACTACCCACAAAATCCGGTCAAGCTAGTTTTGTAAAATAACTAAGATTCAAGCCCCTAAAGTTTTGTTTCAGAAAATAACAATTCTATAATCCTAAGTTTAGACTATCGAACCTTTATTTTTCACACCTCTCTTCTTATTTAACTACAGATTTTATATGTCTTTACGTGCAGTGCAAAATAGTGTCGTTAAGTTCCCGAAAGGTCGAATAAAGTCATTATGTCACACAATAAAGCCCAGATAACAATTTTAAAAGGATCACATAAGTTTTATAAAGAGTTAAGCATTTTTCAAGTTTCGTTTTCCAGTAAAGTTTCAACTTCAGAATTTCTATCTTCCCTAACAGGAAACTAGGTCTTATTCTTCACTCCACCTTTTTCTTGTTTTCATTTCATACACACCTCTGTGAACGTGCAATAGTCTTTATCATAGAGTAAAACCTTCATATCTCCGTTAAAATTTTTTATAAAAGCTTGTCTTTTATCAAGATTATTCTCACACAAAGAACCGTTAGGAATTTTAACTCGGAGAGAACACTTGCTTGACTTTGTTTTTATCTGGACTTTCTAGGCTTCTTAGCGAGCTTTGGGCCAATGCTCCCAAACCAGTTGGTTTTAGGGCATTAGGTGTAGAAACACCCCAGCGGACTTAATTACTCAAGTTACCTAGGTCCAAAAACAAAAGACAGTTTGGCGTAAAAAACATGATGATTCAATACGAACGGAGATATAACCGGTAGTTCAATTATTTTTTGGATAAAAGACGTGTTTAGTGGGCTCGGTGTGTAATCATTCCAATCAAGTTTCAGATGGGTTATTTTTCAGACTTAGTTCCAATTAAGGCAACAATAACATTCCTTCATATTCACTTACTTCATAAACTATTCTTGATATATTACTTATTTCAGAACAAACCTATTTGATCCTCAGAAAATCATTTATCTATTTAAAAGTTTTTTTTTTAAACAAAAAAGACTTGTCATCTAATTTCCAAGACTCACAACACGTGTAGTGTAATGTAAAGACGTATATCAGCTATAGTTAACTTCAAAGGAGAGTTATCTTTCAGGTTTTCAAAATCTAAACATAAGATTTAGTTATTCCTATTTTTTCAAACAAAAACCGTCGAATGTTGAATCAGAGTTTTTCCACAAGCTAACTTGACAAAAAAGTTTTTATATTTTTAGAAAATTTTCAGATTTTTATGGATTTTATGGATTAATATGCAGATGCAAAATATACATATGAATGCGAAGGAAGAAAGCTTACCGAGCACACCCCCAAATTTAAACTTGACAGTGCCCTCACTGTCAGGCTATACCAAGAGGGTCAAAATTGTCGGCGCTCCCTACAACAAATTATATACAAAAAAAAAAGAAAACAAAAAATATATACAAAAAAAAGTGTCCCCCCCAAACTTAAGTAAAACAGTGTTTCCACTGTTAAGCGATGAAGTTCAGGATTAGGGGGGAAAGAACAGTATCAAACTATACAAGGCCTTACACAGGCCAAAAGTTAACACCAACCATTCAAAAATTTTATCGTTATAAAGCGAAGGTTGGTGAAAGAATGGAGTGTAGAGAAAAGAAATAAGAAACACGCGGGACCATGTGGGGATAGAAGTAGCGTCCGGTCTCGGTGGAAGAGAAGAATGGCGGATGGGAGAAAGAAGTGGAGTACGAACTTGAGGGTGTAAATGGAGTGAATAGATTAGCACAATTTGTGATGAGCGATGTGTAAACAGCGATTGTGCTAATCTATTAACCCGTCGAGAGATTGGGTCAAATCCCTCAAGATTCGTGAGAAACCATGGGTACGCCGAACTTGGTAAACCAGACATATGAAATGTAAGTGATACGGGTTCTTGCAAGGTCGGAACGATGGAAAGGATGGAGGGAAGTGGTTGAGGAAGGGTATCGGTTAAGGGTTCAGGAGGGTGTACACAGTCAGTGGAAGGAATATGATGAATAGGAAAATCCGACTCATCAATTAAAACTGGTTCATCCTCAAAGCTATCCTCAAAATTCTCCCCAAAATTCAGCTTATCCATGCAAATTTCATCAAAATCAAGACGCATATGTGGTTCGGGAAAAACAGTTAATGACTCGGGATGATGATTTGAAGAGAAAAACTCAACGAGATCTACGGGTTCATCATCCAAAATGTTCCCTGCGTCAATATCCTCAATCAAGTGAAAGTCTATTTTCTCAGACACCTCATCAAAAGTATGGATATTAATCAATTCAGGTTCTAGAGTGGAGGTGTAGAGGTCAAAAGGTTTGGGATTGGTTTCACTTGGAAGAGACCCTTCACAATCGGGCAATTCAAACACTACGAAGTCGCACAACTCATTAATTCTATCTTTAACTGGCGAATCGTTTGGAACACTAGATAGACATTCAAAACAGGAGTTGTGGGATTCAATTTGGGACGAGTAGGTTTGATTTGGAAGGGGGTACATCTCACTCTCTCCACTCAAATTCACAGCCTGTCCTGCCGCCTCATCATACTTTGGAAAATATGGAGCTAGTTGAAAACTAGCTACCGGGTCACTAGGTTGCATGAGGGCGGCCATGGACGCATTCAAATCCATCATCTGTTGGCTTGACGCTACCCTAAAATCTTCCAACGATTGTTCTAGACTAGACATAGGTTGTGAAGGGGCTTCAGTAAAAGATTCAAAGTTGTTTGGATACTGAAAACTCCCAAATGGCGGTTCTGAAGCAATGTCTAGGGAAGGTGCAAAAGTAGGGTAGGGTTGGTAGGAATTGAATGGCTGGACAGGAGTGGGATCAACATTGGGATAAGAAGGTGAATGGATTTGTTGGTCCCAAGAATTTGTAGTGGTGAAAGGAGTGAAAGATCGGCTACGAGATTGTGCAATATGTTCAGCAATGGACATAGGTCTCGGGGTTACAACTGGATTTTCAAAAGGGGTATCAACACAAGAAGGGGTGAATGTTTGAAACGGTTGATACGAAGTGGATTGCGGGGTCCAGTTGTTCGTCCTAGACGCGTCTATCCGATCTCTCAACGAAATTTTGGGCATGGATGGGTCGTTCGATGTTCGGCCAAAGCAAGAACCGTATGAAGTAATGTCTGGTTGTGGGTACCAAAGTTCGGCAAGAGTTTTGCGAGGTGGGGTACCCATGATATGAAGAGAGAATGAAAGAAAGGAAGAGAAAAGGAGAGGAAAAAGAATGTGATTTTTTTTTTTTTAGTTATATATTAACAAAAGAATGAAGTATACACAAAAAGAATATGGACAAAAATAATCACGACACAAAAATACCACACACCTAATCGTTCTAGGGTTCACCTAGGTCAACTAGACCTGCTCCAGAACTTGATTGTCGAAGTAAAACTGTGTCGAGAAACGGGCTCAAGATACACTGATCACGAGGCCAGGTAAGTGCAGAGATAAGGGGAGGTTTTCCAACGCTTTCGCGAAGTTCCTTAATTAAATAACCCTTTCTCTTTTAGCGGTTTCGCCGTTAACACTTTCCTAGACACCCCGTAAACAATATATCGTTAAGCGAGGTTCTAAACACGGTTAACTTCTCCTAATGAGCGTGAAGTCCTTAAGGCTTACAGTCTAATTTCTTTTAAAATTTGTGCGGGTAATCGTTATGCTCAAGTTCGTGATTTGTGGGCCACGGAAAAGGTGATGAAATCCTTTACCGTATCTTGTGGGGTTCGCTTGCCCTTAAGTCCGTATTAATGTATACAATGCGCAATTCAAAAAAAAATTCTATAAAGAATCAATCGTTTTTTAGTTTAAGCGCGGCGCTGCAACAAATACGGGTTAGTCAATTTTTTAGCGTTTTGCTAGCGAACTTGCAAAGAATCCTGCAAAGAATAGTATATTGGATACGTCAGATTTGAGAAGAAGGTGTTAGTAAAATACGTACCGTTAAGTTTTGGGTTAGACCCCCGTTGAATCAAATCCGGTAAGCTTGAAAGGTTCGCTTGCGCGGGTCAAACTACCCGGATCTTTGGCACTGTACTTCGTAATCACCTTTGCCTTGAATGCACACTTTCCTCCCCACAATCGCAGTTTGCAAATACGCAAAAATCTGCACACTTGCCCACAAAAAATGATCAAAAAAAACAAAAAGATTTTTATTTTATTTTTATATATACAAAAAGAATATTAACCCGAATAACAAAAAATAAAATACGTTACCGTCTCCCTGGCAACGGCGCCATTTGATCGCACGCTTTTGGCGTGTCGGATGTTCAAAGAATTAAAGTGTAACCGCGATCAGGACGGTGTCGCTTTGCAGCTAGCCGGTTGAGCACGGGTCGGTCCACAGGGAGATGGTGTTATCTTACCTTCTTGTCTTAGACGAGTCAATAAAGAATCTGTATGAGTTTGTTCTAACCTATGTGTTTATCTGCAAGTATAAAGTTGTTAAGAAAAGATACGAGATTCTAAGCTAAAGAAATCCGTACTCAAAACCTTTGAGCCGAGTCTTGACCAATTGAAGCTAAGCAATCGGCAACAACGTGGATTAGGGGATTTAAGCGCGGTATTCGTGGAATCCGGCTTATTTACCCTTGCCCTTCCGTTCTTGTCTCTTGCTTTCGCCTCCGGCCAAACCAAACGCAACCGGTCGCGGTTAGGAATCACCGTTACCTTGTCAGGGTACGGTGCCTAACGGAGCGCTTGCGTATGGTTTGGGCGAAGTTCAAATGGAAAATAACGGGAAAAGGAATTGGCAAAGAAACGTTAACTTACAATACCGTATTAATTCTTAACATCAACAATAATTACAACATTCACAAAATAAACAAAAGAGAACAAAAAGAAAAGAACAAAGAAAAGAAAAGATACAAGTAATTAAAGTACAAGGAATAAAATTGCAAGTAAGTAAATTGCAAGTAATAAAAGACAAGGTAATAAATTGCGAATAATAAAAAGCGATAAAAAGAATACGAAACTAGGACTCAAGACAAGCATGTGATCAATAGCCAACCCTTAAACTTGCAAGCTCAATGAAGAGGTTGCAAGATCAAAGGAAGGGTAGAGAACGCATGTGAAATGAAGTGCTAGTCCCGTGAGAAAATACGACCCTTGAGATCAGTAACTAACCCTTAACCATTCAAGCTCAATGAAGAGGTTGAATGAGCAAGAGAAAGCAAAAATCTCAAGGGGAAGAAGAAACACAAGAGAATGATACAAAACCCTCATCTTCATTAATCTCCCACTCAAAAGCTCTCACTACAATTTCATGGAAAAAGAATGAAGAAGAAGAACTATACAAAACACTACAAAAGAGGCTACAAGAATGAACAAAAGAATGACCCTTGGCTTTGGCAAGTTCTGCTGTATTTATAGGCAGGGAGTTGAAGTTCTAGGGCAACCACCAGACCAGAAATGGAGTACCCAAAATACCCCCAAAAGACGATAACATGAGGCCACAGTACGGCCGCGGATCCGCCGCCTATGCCCCCCTATGGCCACGGATCCGCTCCCCTATAGTGGTGTTAGGGTGTGGTCTTCTGTGTACCTCCCTGGTCTTCTGTCCCCTCTTGTCTGGTACATGTATTTTCTGATAATTTCTTTCAGAATATCAGCAGAATTCATAGTCCAAGATTGTTATCTTTTCTTCACTTTTGACTTTATCTCTCTTGAGCTCCGCACACCCATTGATTCTTGTACTGCCCCCCTCGTTCTCTGTGCTTGTCCGAGACACGAATGACCACTGTCATATGTCTTGTCTCTGGAACTGGTACTCGGCACTGGACGGATATGGATGACCGGAACCCGGCTTTTATCTGCTGTGACAGATGTTCTGTATTTAGTGTAACTGTGGAGATTTGTCTTGATTTGCAATATTTGGACTGAAAACCTGTACTCTGTAAATATGTAACAAACACGGATTAAAAGTACCTACCTATAAACAACCGAGCGTAAGAATGGGCGGTATAAAATGCAGTATTCTGTGATGAACAGATTCTCCTTAAGAGTCGTGAGGATCCCGTAAGTGTAATTTCTCCTTCAGAATTGTAGAGATTCTTAAGTGTGTTGCTCCTTTGTGAGTCGTAAGGATCTCACGCAGATATTTTCTCCTCACAAGGTTGTGAGGACCTTGTGAGTGCACATGAATTTTTTTATTTTATGAGTTTGCGCCCTATTCGGGTTTTCATAAAATCGCCGGCAGTCCTGCTGTTTTTTCTTACGGCGCCCTTTCGGGTTTTCATCTGTGCCCATTTTGCTTGTGGACATATCATTTTTTTAACAAAGGTTGTTAGTTTAGGGACTTCTCGGTCTGATACTGCCATGTTTTTGGCAAGTAATTAATTTAAAGACTTTTTGGTCCGATACTGCCATATTTGTGGTAAATAATTAGTTTAAGGACTTTTCGGTCCGATACTGCCATATTTGAGGCGAGTAATTAGTTTAAGGACTTTTCGGTCCGATACTGCCATATTTGAGACGAGTAATTAGTTTAAGGACTTTTCGGTCCATTGTTGTCGTTTTTGATGCGGAGTTTTAGTTTAAGCACATCTCGGTCCATTGTAAGTTAAGGGACATCTCGGTCCGGTGTTCCCATTTTGACGGCGAATATTAGTTTAAGGACGTTTCAGTCCGTTACCGCCATGTTTGAAGAAAATAATTATTTTAAGGACTTCTCGGTCTGGTGTACCCATTTTGGGGTCGAATATTAGTTTATGGACGTTTTGTTCCATTACTGCCATGTTTGAGGCGAATTATTAGTTTAAGGATTTCTCGGTCCGTTATCGATGTGTTTGAGGCGACGGAGCTTTTTTGCATACTATTCTCAGAGTTCTGACTCAGGAAGATAGCGAGTGGACACGAGCATTGTCATCTATCATTGACCTCGGTCGTGACTCGTTAGGCATAGTATTTTTTGAGGAATCGGCTGTTTATTGGCCGGAAGGGTCTTTCGCCATGCATATCCATGAGTAGGTAGGCTCCACCTTGGTAGACTTTGTCTATGATGTACGGGCCTTCATAGTTTGGCTTGAATTTCCCCCGTTTTGCATGATTGGGGATCATTGGTCTTTTGACAACTAGTATGAGCTCGCCTTGGCGGAATGTTCTCGGTCTGTTCAGTCTTTCGTATGACCGTGTCATCCTTGTCTTATAAGCCTCCAGGTTTTGCTGTGCTTTAAGGCGAGTTTCGTCGAGGGCATCGAGCTCCTCAAGCCAATGATGAGTGTTTTCTTCATCTGTCAACTCGTATCGAACCGCTACTCATATAGAAGGGAGTTCTATTTCCAAGGGAAGCACTGCTTCCGCCAAATACCAACGCGTACGGTGTTGTATTCGTTACCGTTTTGAACGTTGTTCGGTACGCCCAGAGAGCTTCATGCAACCTTTCATGCCAGTCTCTTTTGTTTCTGGACACTGTTTTCTTTATAATCTTTGTCAAGATCTTATTGAAACTTTCAGCTAGACCATTGGCACGGGAATAATAGACTAAAGAGTATCTCCAATCTATCTTACGCTGTTCTGCGAAGCGGCTGATTTTTACCCTCCTGTAGGCTGTCCCGTTATCTGAAATAACTTGTCACGGAGTAATGAACCGGTAGATGACATGTGTTCTGAATAAATGGAGGATATTCTCCGTCTTCACCTCCCTTATTGGTACTGTTTCTGCCCACTTAGAAAAGTAGTCGGTCGTTGCCAGTATGAACCGATGTCCTTTGGACGATGCTGGTTTAATGGGGCCAATTATATCAGTTCCCCACATTTCGAATGGCCAGTGATTGTTACGTTTTTGCGTATTTTTAATTACCGCAATCAAGACGGTTTCGCTTGGTATCTAGCCGGTTGAGTACGGGTCGATCCGCAGGGAGATGGAATCTTTTTCTTTATGTTTTAACGAGTTAAATCTAAATGTTTTGCGTATTTTCTTTACGTTTTTGCAGTAAGTTATAGCTTTCATATGCTAGTTAAACTATTGCATTAATTGCATGATATCAAATGCATTCATATATTCATTGGTTATACAGTATTATGGACATTATGTCGGTTTTCACTTTCATTGACATGGTGATTTGATGTTTTCGGATCCGTCTTGAGATTTTCTGGATTTGGAAACCGCATGTGAAAGTTTTATAACTGATGATGTATTTTAAAGAGAAAAATACGGTTTTTCCTTGATATGATGAGTAGTGTCCACCATGATGTTTTCTCGGTTCTGAGATAGTTTTCGAGACCCGATTCGAGGAGTTGGATGAACCATCTGCGGGTACATGGTGCACCCGGTATGGTACCCCGGGGCAAGAAGTTCGAGTAGTAGACGATGAGCCCGGCAGGGGCAGACTGCCTACCGGTGATTTTATCTGGTGCGGAGGATATCCGGAGGATACCGTTCGTGGCCGTGAGATTGATGATATGGGCTAATTCGTTCTGCCGGAGCCCGCGGGCCGATCCCGCAGATGATACGGGTGCCTGAGATATTGATATTTGAGATTTGAGATTGAGATTTGAGATATTGAGATTTGATACTGTGATACTGAGACTTATGTTTTGTGTCGATGCTTGACACTGATTTCTCTGTTGCATTCATTAATTATACATGATTGACATACATATAGAAATCTCATTGATTAAAGAAAACAATTGTCTCACTCATGATAGATTCTGTTTCCATTCGTAACGCATCCATACATCATATATCTGATATGTTGCTATCTGAGGCACTGACACGAGCAGGTAGTATTACACTATACATAGCTGGACCAGGATTTTTATTTGAGGATATTACCTAATATGACCTAGGATAGCGTTATGCATGCGATTTCTACTCGTAGATGTTTTCTACTCACGAGTTGGCAACTCACCCCCGTTATGCCACAGTTCCTTGCAGGTTTTGCCGTACAGGTTGCGTTGTGGTTTTGCTGGCACACTGTTCCTTCCGGGTGATTGCTTTGGCAGGTGGGTTCTTTGCATCATAACCACCTTTGTTTATTTATTAATTCAGTTGTATCTAGAAACTCCATCAACCAGTTGTATATTTGAGAGAGTTAGAAGACCATATTTGTTATTCTTTCGACCTTAGAGTCGCGCGTTGTATTATTCTTGGGTTTTCTTGATGTTTTGAGTTTCTTTGAGTTTTGATCCTCGCCCTTGGCGTTGTATATTGTATTGCTTGCGTGGTTGTGGTCGTCGATTGACGAAGAGCTAGCTCCCGCTTGGGGATGCCTTTTTGTTGCATTTTGTATACTATTCATATTGTATCACGTTTGGGGCCAGTATTTACAAAGGAGACTCTGCCGAAATTTTCAGAAAATACTTGAGATTTTAAAAATACATACTTCAGCCTATGTTGATTAAAACTACTTTCTTTAAATTGGTTTTTCCTTCACTCTACTCTTCTTTGGTTTTCATTTCTGGGTTTTGGATTACTTAGATTACGTACGCCTCGAGACATTTCGTAACTTAAGTGCCGGTCATGTTCCATACTTTTCGGGTCGTGACAGAAAGTCTCTACTTTTCCATCTACACCATGTTTCTTCTTAAAGATCCACTTGCTCCCAATGGGTTTTACCCCTTCAGGAGCACCTTCCAAAGTCTATACTTTGTTGGTGTACATGGATTCCATCTCAGATCGCATTGCATCCAGCCACTTCACAGAGTCCCCACTCGTGATGGCTTGTTCGAAGCTAGCCGGGTCATCATCTTCCATGATGAAATCCTCACTTCCACCGTCAATGAGAAAACCGTAGTATCTCTCATGTGGATGAGAAACCCTACTAGATCGGCGGAGAGGTTGGGGTTCGTCGGGTACTATTGAATCCTCTGGTTCCAGTAAATCATCAGTTGTAGTTTGTGGTGCTGGAACCTCTTCCAGCTCTACCTCTTCGCCATTAATTTCTTTAACAAGAAATTCCTTTTCTAAAAAGGTGGCATGTTGAGCAACAAACACCTTTTGTTGTTCACCGTGTAGAATAGATATCCATACGAATTGCTTGGATATCCCACAAACTTGCAAAGAATTGATCTTTCCTCGAGCTTGTCCGGATTTTGCTTTTTAACATAGGCCGGACAACCCCATATCTTAACTTGTTTAAGAGATGGTCTCTTCCCATTCCATATCTCATATGGAGTGGCAGGCACCGATTTGGTAGGAACTCTATTCAATAGGTATATGGTTGTCTCAAGCGCATACCCCCAAAACGAAATAGGAAACTCAGCATTGCTCATCATAGAGCGCACCACATCTAATAGGGTGCGATTCCTCCGCTCCGATACACCGTTGTGCTGTGGTGTATAGGGAGGAGTAAGCTGAGAGAGAATCCCATTCTCTTTTAGATAATCTAGGAAATCATTGCTCAAGTATTCTCCTCCTCGTTCAGATCATAGGATCTTGATACTTTTGCCCGTTTGGTTCTCTACTTCATTCTTATATTCTCTGAATTTCTCAAAAGCTTCAGACTTGTGTTTCAATAGGAACACATGTCCGTATCTTGAGAGATCATCAGTGAATGTAATGAAGTAGGAAGAACCATTCCTGGCATGTGTAGACATAGGACCACATACATCACTATGTATCAGTCCCAAGAGTTCTGTAACTCTTTCTCCGTGTCCACTAAACGGATTTTTGGTCATCTTGCCTTTGAGACATGACTGGCAAGTATCATAAGATGAAAATTTGAATGGATTCAAATATCCATCCTTATGTAACTTAGCTAGCCGTGTCGCATTGATATGACCTAGTCTACAATGCCACAGGAAGGATTCGTTCATTTCTGAACTCTTCCTCTTGTGTGTGTTTTGTATATTAAGTATTGTAGTTTGGTTGAGAACGTATATGTAATTATTTAAGGATCCTGATCCAATCAACTTTTAATTCAGGAATATGTTCATAACATTATCCTATGCTACAAAATTATATCCTTCTTTGCTCAATAAAGAAACTGATATATGATTGCATATCAGGGTCGGAATGTAATAGCATTCATTCAGAATCAGTGTATTATCATTTGGTAACACAAGGTGATATTCGCCAACTGCTTTGGCTGCAACATTTGCACCATTCCCTACTCTTACGGAATGATCACCCTCTCCCAATTCCCTACCTTTTCGTAGCCCATGTAACATATTACATATATGGGATCCCGATCCGGTATCTAATACCCAGGACGTAAAGTGAACTGAGAAATAGTTCTCGATAACTAACACACCTGAAGAAGATGCATCAACATGCTTATTCTTCGTTTGGGTGGCGTAAGAATCCAGATATTCTACTATTCCCTGCTCGGACTTATAAAAATTATAAGTGGGAGCGGGACCAACGTTCCCCTGTTCAGTATAACAAGCGGGTTTAGTCAATACATCCATATTATTATCTTGATTAAGGCCTGACAAGGTCGCTACCTGGAGAGAGAGAGAAGAAAACACTTTAGCGTATGCTCTTGCAAGATTAGATTGGTTATTATCTTATCTAATCAGGATGGCTCCCACTGCTTTTAATCAAATCTTCCTTAAAACCCTAAATGGTAAGATTAGCCGGGATTAATCACACCTTACAAGTTCGCCAATCTTTCGTCCAGGCCAGTGTTGGTACTTTAAGGGAGGTTCCCCGTGCTTTCACATGAACCTAATTAGAATAAACCTCGTTTTCCCAGAGGCATAACCCCGTAAACACCTTTCTAGACACCTACTTGATCGGCTAATTGTTGGATATATGTATGCCCTAGAGGCCATTATATGATAGTGGATGTATTTATACATGTATATATATTCAGTGTACATTCTTGCTCGCATGATAGTATGCTATCTGGTTCTTCTTTATCTGACATGTTGACTTGATCATGCTTTATTCATTTTCACATGTTGATAAAGCCCTGAGGGTATTTGCTTGACTACTGTGATTATGATGGAGATCATACTAGTGGGATGTCTGTAGTTTATAAGCATATCCTGAAATGTCCCTAGTCGTAGGTGTATCGAGATGGGGCATCGATATACCAGAGTAGACTAGCGTATATGATACTAGACCCATATGATGGGCGATGGATGATCCCATATCCATTGATGTTTGACATCGAGATCATATACGGGTGCTCAGTGGGGACTGGATACACTGGACGGACTCGCCGAGAACTCCTATATGGTATTATATCTATCGTCGGATAGCATTTCTTAGGTGACACTAGTACAGGTTAGTCTGTAGACCCGAGATCGTCATAGAGTCTTGTGTGTTCTCCCACTGTACTTTGATTACCACCCTACAACGGCTCTACTGAGTCGTGCAAACAGGTGGCTTTTGGGTACAGTCCCGAGACATACGAAGACGATGAGCGATAGGAGGGATTTCGTCTCTCCTGGTATTGGGGGTTGATGCTGTGTTATGCACGATTGGCTATATCAATAAGTCCCTGGCCAGGGCTGTTGAGATTTACTGATAAGTGTTATCGGTAGTTTCTCGATCTGTTATAGACCATTCATCGGCACGACTTATTGAGTTATTGGGGTCAACGTTACCATCCCTAGACTCGATATGCAGCATATCTGACGAAGAGAGCGGACTGTACGGTAGTGTTGCCGGTTGGCTCGACGGGAGTTATGACAGGTTCGCTTGTTTTCTTCTGATCGCTCAATACCCGGGTGGCCGTTACGTTTAGCTGATCTCTTGCGGCTTGGGGTGCTTGATATGATCATCACCCACTGCCGGAGTATTGACGAGTCTTAGAGTCCCACAATGGAGTTACCTAGTCCAAGCGAAACGATGTGGTGCACATATGAGATATGCGCGGGGACCTGATTAAATGCGCGTATGTGATACCGTATATTAATCGGGTGGTTTGCTATTGGTCGGGTCGTATGTGATATGACTGGTTTGCTAAATCAAGTGTTGATTTATCATTGACTATTAGCTTTTTCACTTTAAACCCTTCTTGTCTTTTGTTGTATGCATGCATGTATGCATTTATTCTCATTGATGCACATATGGATGTGCATGCACACATACATGCATACACTCTTGTATCATAGTTGTTGATACAATGGATGGTGGCAATATAAGACTCACACACTTATAAATATGTTGATATTTCTTTTTGGATAAAAGAAAATGAAAATGGAAATTCTATCATGCTTGATTATTTTATTCACCCATTAACCTTTGCATTAACCTTGAGTTAATTTTCATGGTCATTTTGCATCCAAAAGAAAATATCTAGATATTTATAAACTAGAGTTAAGAGTGAGAAGAAGAAAATATATATATTTTCTTTTCTCATTCTTATCTCAATACTTATCATTATCTCTTGAGCTCTCATTTGCCATCATCTTCTTCCTCCTCTCTCTTGCTCTCTAGCTTTCATTAGTGAGCAAAAGAGTGATCAAGTTAGGTTTTGAAGTGAGAAAACAAACCACATCACCATTGTACACTACTCTTGCCCATTAGTTTAAAGTGTTGGCTTCAACTTCTTCTCTTGATCTAGTGAAGCATCTAGCTTGGACAAAGAGAACTCCGGATGGATCGTCGTGGACTTGGAGGATCTCAAGCAAACTTCTTCCAACCCTCAAGTGGCCAAGGAGTCTAGCGTAGGGAGCTACAAAGGTTGTATTCTCTAAACCTAGCTTTTACTACTTGTGGATTGTGAGAATCTTTTGTTACCCTAGCTTTTCTAGTTTGATACTTAGGATAGTTTCTTTAGCACCCTATAAAATTTTAATATGGCATGTGTGATGCTACCAAACCCTAGTAGTGGTGCTGTAGAAAACCCTTCATGGTATCAGATCCAAACTAGAAGCGTAGACGATGTTACGATAATACAAAAACGAAAACTTCCGCAAAAATACGAAATTAGAAAACCCAAGAAATGCTCTCTGTAAATTTTTCAAAAAATGATCTGAAAATTATTTTAGCAACTGCAAAGTGACATTTATGATGATATAAGAACACTGGTGAAATACGAAAGGGGGGCTCAAATCTGGCCGGCAACTAAGCCACTTTTTCTGGCGACGCCGACCCTTTGAGCTCCCCTCCTCATCATATTTCACCAGTGCTCTGTACATCATGATCTGGGGTTTCTAGTATTGTTTTGAAGTCCAAATTTGCATGTGATGTTAGTTTGGAAATGGACTCTTTGCGAAGTACTTCGTATTCGTATTTTTATAGCATTGTATTGGTAACTTTGGCGACGTTAAATAGGTCGAACGAATTATCAAACACTGGTATTTTCCAGGTTGAACATGCTCGATATATAATGCAGGTATTCCTATGGACCCTCTAGAAGAATGTAACCCTAACTCGAGATGTGACCACCAAACTGTGACTAAACTTTAGGGTTTACCATAGTTAGTGGCGCCACAAATGAGGCTTGGGTCTGCCCTTCTACGGCTGGTCCATTAAATACTGCGGCATAGATTTTGGGTATTGTTTAACGGTGCTCAAGTGTTGAGCTTGCTGGGGAATATGGGTGTTCGTTAATTCGATCGAAGGGTTTAACATCACCTAGTAGTATGTGATACTTGTTTCTGCGACCGTAAGCGTAGTATGCGTATCGCCGGTTTCGTTGCTATATGTCAACGGCAATTGGGGTATGCATACTTGCTTACGTTGATGACATGTGATGTTATGTGTTGCTGTGTTGTGATGTATAGGATTGTCGTGAGAGAATAGCCGGGGGTTTTTATGTAAGATGAGAGTTTTACTTTTCATTCATGTAAAATTCATTTGTGATATAATATTCTTTTATTTGGGGCACTTCCGGGTTGAGGATGATGTCACCATTGTTGCATATTATTTACTTTTCCGCATTAGGATAGACCCAAGGTGGAGAGCACAAGTGACCGGGTTCTAGAGTCCGGTGGGAGACCATCTCGAGAAGTCAGGACCAGGTCTCCTAACTCTAGAATTGGTAGGGTCGCTTGCCGCTGTCGTAGGGGCCTAAGGTGTGGGATTGGCTATTCATCACGACCGTGGAATCCGTATTTTCTATCGTTGGCTAAATACTAAATACGGACATCCTAGTATATCCTATATGATCATATCTGTGTTTCTGCTGCCTATATTCTGTGATGTGATCGCTTAATATATCTGAGATGAATGTTATATTATATATGAGATATATAATAGACGTTGCTTATGTTTTACACCCGCGCTAGTCCCGTCTCAGTATGCCGTTAGTTAAGTAACCTAATGGTGCATAATGGAACATTGCGGCGAATGCGGATGGCATAAGCGTACGTTGTATTTTCGTTTCTTTTCTGTGATGGCTTAAGGACTTAAATGATGGGACAACATTAATATGATTAATGTGAAGAAAAATAAACCTAAAAAGATGTTGTAGAATCGGATTTGAAAACCACTCGGATTTTTTTTACGAAAAAGCTACATTTCAAAACTGCGGAGCTTAAGCCACTCCTTTTGAAAACCATTTGATTCTACGACGATATCAAGTTCAAAGCGTTAAAGGTTTTCTTAAAAACCATCCGCAACCCTCTGTCATTTTAGGAAGTAGAGTACTTAGTATTCGTGCTACGTATTTTGATTATAGTCAAGGCGTAATATACGGTAGCTAAGTGATGTCTTCCTACAAAACATATGATGTGATTAGTTAGGACATTCATGTGATTATGTTGATCATAGTCAAGGATCATATGTGTGGATCTGATTAATCAAGAAATAACAGGTAGAACTTGACTAGTGCTTATGATATGTTGATTATAGTCAAGGTCATGAGTGCTAGGGGTAAAAACCACATCGGGAATTTCAAGAGTTGAAATTTGCAATGAGATTGCATACCTTCCATATGATGGTTGGATCCCGATCCTACTGTGGACAATAGTTGCTCCCAGAAGAGTTTTGCAGTTTACAATTAGCTAACCTATTAGGTGTCTAGAAAGGTGTTAACGGGGCTACGCCTCTGGGAAGATGAGGTTTATATTAATTAGGTCCGTGCAAAAGCACGGGGAACCTCCCTCAAGTACCGACACTGGTTTGGCTGAACGGTTAGCGAAGTTGTAGACTGTAATTAATCCTGGATAGTTTTCTTTTTAAGGTTTGAAAGAAAAACTTGATTAAAGCAGTGGGAGACATCGATTAGAAAAGATAATAACTAATCTGATCTTTGCAAGAGCTTTCGCTGAGTGTATTCTTTTCTCTCTCTTAATGGCAGATACCAATGGCAGGATTCAAGCTTCTACTAGATAAAAATAAACTGAATGGGACCAATTATAAAGACTGGATGAGGAACCTTAACATTGCCTTGACTTATGATAAGGTATCATATATCCTCACGGCTCCAGCCCCGCCCGTCCCAGGTCCTAAATCTTCAGTTGCGGATATTAAAGTCCGCAAGACATGGGACGCTGACTGTGCCACGGCCAAGTGCCTCGCGGTTGCATCGATGGATAACACACATCAGAAGCAGCACGAGAATATGGACGTCCAAGCCATATTTCTCCATACAAAGGAGTTGTATGGTGAGCAATCCCGCGTATTACGATACGAAGCATCCAGAAAGCTGTTTCAGATGCGAATGGCCCCTGGCACACCAGTAGGAGACCACGTTCTGAAGATGATAGCTCTCATAGAGGAGCTTGAGGACCTTGGGTGGATAATGGACAATGAGCAATATACGGATATTATTCTGCGGTCTCTCCCCTCCACCTTTGCTCAATTTATAGTTAACTTCAACATGCACAACATGGAGAAGGAACTACCTGAACTCCTTAATATGTTAAGGAGTGCAGAGAGCGCGCTGAACTCGGTGAAGACTCCCGTTTTGAGTGTTGGGCCATCTTCCTCCTCTCGGCCGTAAGCTAAGGCCAAGGGAAAGATGAAGAAGAAACCCACCAAACCTAAGGGTGGAGTCAAAAAGGCCAAAGGGAAAGACAAGTCTAAAGCTGAAGAATCGGGGAAAGGGGAACGTTATCACTGCCACAAAACAGGACACTAGAAGCACAACTGCACGGAGTACTTGGATCTTAAGAAGAAGTATGGGGATGCTTCCGCTTCAGGTGTGTTTGTGACAGAAAACTGTTTTTCAATAAACTCTACTTCCTGGGTATTAGATACCGGTTCAGGTTCTCACATTTGCAATTCTTTGCACGGGCTCAGAAATAGAAAGGTTTTGAAGACAAGTGACCATACTCTCCGCGTTGGAAATGGTTCCAATATACATACAGTTGCAGTGGGAGAGTATCACTTGGGGTTGCCGTCTGGATGTATATTGGTTTTGAACTCATGTTATTATGTACCTAGTATGCTTTGTAATATAATATCTGTTTCTTTGTTAGACAATGAAGGATATAATTTTGTATTGCAGAATAATGTTATAAACATTCACCTGAATCAAATATTGGTTGGGTATGGTACACTTAATAACGGGATATACGTCCTAAATCAACACACGATTTTTAGCATACAACACACTAATAAAAGAAAACTTTCAGAAATAAATGAAGCTTTTCTTTGGCACTGTATACTTGGTCATATTAACGAAACAAGACTAAACAAGTTACACAAAAATGGATATTTAAACCCTTTTGAATATAAATCTTATGCAACTTGTCAGTCTTGTATCAAGGGTAAAATGACCAAAACTCTATTTACCAGACACGGAGAAAGAGTTACTGAGCTCTTGGGCCTCATACATGGTGATGTATGCGGACCAATGTCTATACAGGATAGAGGCGGTTTTTCTTACTTCATTACTTTCACTGATGATTTCTCAAGATTCAGTCATGTATTTTTATTAAAGCACAAATCCGAAGCTTTCGAGAAATTCACTGAATATAAATTCGAAGTAGAAAAACAAACCGACTTAAGTATCAAAATGATTCGATTAGATCGAGGTGGGGAGTATCTCAGTACAGAGTTTGCAAACTTCCTAAAAGAGAATGGGATTCTCTCTCAGCTCACTCTTCCTTACACACCACAGCACAACGGTGTGTCAGAACGATGGAATCGGACCCTATTAGATATGGTCTGTTCCATGATGAGTGATGCTGAGTTACCCGTCTCATTTTGGGGGAATGCATTGGAGACTGTAGCATTTCTACTGAACAGTGTCCCAACCAAAACCGTGTCTACCACGCCATATGAGATATGGTATGGGAAGAGACCATCTCTTAAGCAATTTAAGATTTGGGGTTGTCTGGCCTATGTTAAAAAGCAGAATCCGGACAAACTCAAGACACGGTCAGTCATGTGTAAATTTGTGGGATATCCAAAGAATTCTTATGGATATTTGTTCTACCACAAATAGGAACAAAAGGTGTTTGTTTCCCGGAATGCCAAATTTTTAGAAAATGAATTTTTTTCAAATACAGATGCCAATGTGGTAGATCTAGAAAAGCTTCTAGAAACACAAATTACAAATGAAGACTTGGTTGAACCGGCTGTTGCAATAGAAACTGATGAATCTCGGCCACTCCGTAGGTCTGGTAGGACTTCTCGCCCACTGGAGAGGTACTACGGTTTCCTCATTGATGGTGACAGAGAAGACTGCATCATGGATGATGATGATCCTACCAGCTTTCAGCAAGCTATCACGAGTGGAGACTCTGTGAAGTGGCTGGATGCCATGAGATCTGAAATGGAGTCTATGTACACCAACAAAGTATGGACTTTGGACGTTGTAGCCCCTGGAGTAAAACCTGTGGGGTGCAAATGGATCTTTAAAAGAAAGATTGGTGTAGATGGGCAGGTAGAGACCTATAAGGCAAGACTTGTAGAGAAGGGTTTTCGTTAAAGACCAGGTTTGGACTATAACGAGACTTTTTCTCCCGTAGCCATGCTTAAATCCATTCGGATCCTACTTTCTATTGCTGCTCACTACAACTATGAAATCTGGCAGATGGACGTTAAAACAGCATTTCTAAATGGAGATTTAGAAGAATGCGTTTATATGGATCAGCCAGAGGGCTTCATTGACAGTGGGAGCAGCAGCAGCAAAGCATGTAGATTGCTTAAATCCATTTATGGATTAAAGCAGGCATCACGGAGTTGGAACATCTGTTTCGATGATGTTATCAAAGAGTTTGATTTCATCAAAAATCCAGATGAACCTTGTGTTTATAAGAAGGTTGTAGGGAGAGCTGTCACATTCCTCGTATTGTACGTGGATGACATTCTTCTGATAGGAAATGATATCCTTATGCTACAGTCGGTCAAATCTTTCTTATCACTAAGGTTCTCCATGAAGGACCTGGGTGATGCCACATACATTCTGGGCATTCGGATCTATAGAGATAGATTCAAAAGGTTATTGGGATTGTCCCAGACCAGGTACATCAACACCATCCTAAAAATATTTAGCATGGAAGACTCCAAGCGGGGTGCCTTACCCGCTTGCCATGAGGTCACTCTCTCTAAGGACTTTTGCCCAAAGACCGATGAAGAGAGAGCTCGCATGAGCATTATACCCTATGCTTCAGCAGTAGGATCTATAATGTATGCGATGTTATGTACACGCCCAGATGTAGCTTATGCGCTTAGTGTAGTAAGCAGGTATCAATCCAACCCAGGGGAGAATCACTGGGTAGCTGTGAAGAACATCTTAAGTACTTGCGAAGGACTAAAGAATTGTTCTTGGTGTATGGTAATGGAGATCTCCAAATGGAGGACTATACCGATTCGAGCTTCCAGAGTGATAAGGACGATAGCAAATCTATCTCTGGGTTTGTATTTACCCTCAATGGAGAGGCGGTAAGTTGGAAGAGTTCCAAACAGGATACCGTTGCGGACTCTACGATGGAGGCTGAGTACATTGCTGCGAATGATGCCGCCAAGAAAGTCGTCTGGATGAGGAAGTTCGTCTCGGAACTAGGAGTAGTTCCAACCATTATTGATCCAATACCATTGTATTGTGATAATAACGGGGCTATGGAGTTAGCCAAGGAGCCCAGGTCCCATCAGTGGTCCAGACACATCCTGAGGCGTTTTCATTTGATTCGGGAGATTGTAGATCGCCGCGAGATCGAGATTAGGAGAGTAGACACAAAGAATAACACTGCGGATCCACTCACCAAGGCCCTCCCTCAGGCGCAGCATGAGCGACTTTTTGAGATGTTGGGTATGAGATACGCCAATAACTGGCCTTAGTACAATTGAGAGATTGTTGGATATATATATGCCCTAGAGGCCATTATATGATAGTGGATGTATTTATACATGTATGTATGTATGTATGTATATATATATATATATATATATATATTCGGTGTACATTCTTGCTCGACATGATAGTATGCTATCTGGTTCTTCTTTATCTGACATGTTGACTTGATCATGCTTTCATTCATTTTTACATGTTGATAAAGCCCTGAGGGTATTTTCTTGACTACTATGATTATGATGGAGATCATACTGGTGGGATGTCTGTAGTTTATAAGCATATCCTGAAATGTCCATAGTCGTAGGTGTATCAAGATGGGGCATCAATATACCAGAGTAGACTAGCGTATATAATACTAGACCCATATGATGGGAGATGGATGATCCCATATCCATTGATGTTTGACATCGAGATCATATACGGGTGCTCAATAGGGACTGGGTACACTGGACGAACTCGCCGAGAACTCCTATATGGTATTATATCTATCGTTGGATAGCAGTTCTTAGGTGACACTGGTATAGGTTAGTCTGTAGACCCGAGATCATCATAGAGTCTTGTGTATTCTCCTACTGTACTTTGATTACCACCCTACCATGGCTCTACTGAGTCATGCAAACAGGTGGCTTTTGGGTACAGTCCCGAGACACACGAAGACGATGAGCGATAGGAGGGGTTTCGTCTCTCCCGGTATTGGGGGTTGATGTTGTGTTGTGCACGATTGGCTATATCAGTAAGTCCCTGGCCAGGGCTGTTGAGATTTACTGATAAGTGTTATCAGTAGTTTCTCGATCTGTTATAGACCATTCATCGACACGACTTATTGAGTTATTGGGGTCGACGTTACCATCCCTAGACTCGATATGCAGCATATCTGACGAAGAGACCGGACTGTACGGTAATGTTGCCGGTTGGCTCGACGGGAGTTGTGACAGGTTCGCTTGTTTTCTTCTGATCGCTCAATACCCGGGCGGCCGTTACGTTTAGCTGACCTCTTGCGACTTGGGGGTACTTGATATGATCATCACCCACTGCTGGAGTATTGACGAGTCTTAGAGTCTCACAATGGAGTTACCTAGTCCAAGCGAAACGATGTGGTACACATATGAGATATGCGCGGGGACCGGATTAAATGCACGTATGTGATACCGTATATTAATCGGGCGGATTACTATTGGTCGGGTCGTATGTGATATGACCGGTTTGCTAAATCAAGTGTTGATTTATCATTGACCATTAGCTTTTTCACTTTAAACCCTTCTTGTCTTTTGTTCTATGCATGCATGTATGTATTTATTCTTATTGATGCACATATGGATATGCATGCACACATACATGCATACACTCTTGTATCATGGTTGTTGATACAATGGGTGGTGGCAATATAAGACTCACACACTTATAAATATGTTGATATTTCTTTTTGGATAAAAGAAAATGGAAATGGAAATTCTATCATGCTTGATTATTTTATTCACCCATTAACCTTTGCATTAACCTTGAGTTAATTTCCATGGCCATTTTGCATCCAAAAGAAAATATCTAGATATTTATAAACTAGGGTTAAGAGTGAGAAGAAGAAAATATATATATATTTTCTTTTCTCATTCTTATCTCAATACTTATCATTGTCTGTTGAGCTCTCATTTGCCATCATCTTCTTTCTCCTCTCTCTTGCTCTCTAGCTTTCATTAGTGAGCAAAAGAGTGATCAAGTTAGGGTTTTGAAGTGAGAAAACAAACCACATCACCATTCTACATTACTCTTGCCCATTAGTTTAGAGTGTTGGCTTCAACTTCTTCTCTTGATCTAGTGAAGCATCTAGCTTAGACAAAGAGGACTCCGGGTGAATCGTCGTTGACTTGGAGGATCTCAAGCAAACTTCTTCCAACCCACGAGTGGCCAAGGAGTCTAGCGTAGGCAGCTACAAAGGTTATATTCTCTAAACATAGCTTTTACTACTTGTGGATTGTGAGAAATCTTTTGTTGCCCTTGTTTTTCTAGTTTGATCCTTAGGATTGTTTCTTTAACAGCCGATAAAATATTAATATGGCATGTGTGATGCTACCAAACCCTAATAGTGGTGCTATAGAAAACCCTTCACTAATTTTCATGTGTAAAACTCTCTCAGGAGTAACTCTTACTCGCAGTGAGTATCAGGATCCATCTATCTCATAGAAGGTATGCAATCTCATTGCAAATTTCAACACTTGAAATTCCTGATAATACTTTTGCCCCTAGCAACTCATGACCTTGGCTAAAATCAACAAATCATAAGCGCTAGACAAGTTCAACCCGTCATTTCCTGATTGAATTAAACCAACCCGTGCGACCTTTGGCTAAGGTCAAAAAAGTCATACGACTACCCTAACTCAATCACATCTCATGTTTTAGCAGATAAATACTAATTAGCTACCGTACACTACGCCTTGGCTAAGTCAATAAACGCAACACGAATACTAACTAGTCTTTATCTGAAATGACGGAGGGCTACGCAGGTTTTTCAGAAAACCATGAGCGTAATGAACTTGATATCATTGTAGAAACAAGTGATTTTGAAAAAGAGTGTTTTTGAGGCTTTTCTAGTTTTGCTAAAAAGGTCACTCCCGGTGAAAGGATCCCGGCTCTTTCTTTATCGAATAAGGTGCGGGATATTTCACAAATACCGTTGTGCAAAGCAAGAACTATAGAAGCAATCAAAAACTAAACTGTGAGTTTGTAGCATCTGCCAGTTTTGCTAAAGAGGTCACTCCCGGTGAAGGGATCTCGGCTCTTTCCTCATCGAATAAGGTGCAGGGTATATCACATATACCACTGTGCAAAGCAAAAACTGTAGCTACCCTTTTTGAAAATTTGATTCTACAACATCTTTTAGGTTTCTTTTCTTTTATTAATCTCATTAATAAATCCTATCATTTATGCTTCCTAAGCATCATAGAAGAAATGAAAATACAACGTATGCGTATGCCATCCGCATTCGCCACAATGTTCCGTTATGCACCGTTAGGTTACTTAACTAACGGTATACCGGGACGGGACTAGCACGGGTGTAAAACATAAGCAACGTTTATTATATATCATATATACAATAATAAAGTATTCGTCTCACGCATATAATATGATCGCATCACAGTATATCAGCAGAAGAAGAAATATATGAAATATTGGATATACTAGAAGGTCCGTGTTTTAATTCGAGCCTGTATAAAACACGAATTTCACGGTCGCGATGAATAGCCAAACCCACATCGCTAGACCCCTACGAGAGCGGCAAGTAACTCTGCCAATTCTAAAGTTAGGAGACCCGGTCTCGACTCCTCGAAATGGCCTCCCACTGGACCCTAGAACCCGTTACTTGTGCTCCCCTCCTTCGGTCTATCCTAATGCGGAAAAGTAAATAATATAAAATGGTGACATCATCCTCAACCCGGAAGTGCCCCAATAAAAGAATATTACATACATTGAATTTTACATGAATGAAAATAAAAACCCTCATCTCACATAAAACCCCCGGCTATTCAGAACACGACAATCCAATATAACATATCACAACAACACATAATATCTCATATCATCAACGTAAGCAAGTATATGTATCCCGATTGTCGTTGATGTATAGCAACGAAGCCGACAATACCCCACATACTACACTTACGGTCGCAGAAAAGAAAAGTGAAAAACTACAACATTTGAAATCCACAATCACTTTAGACATCGTAAACCCGAAATATCACATATTACGGATTTCATGCCTAACTATATGAGTTCCACATATTGTATCACAATCACAGAAAATCATGACGATGTTTAACCTTTCAATCGAATCAACATACACTCACAAATTACCCCCGTGAGCTCAACATTTGAGCAAAGTTAAAACACTCAAAAACCGTGCCACAGTGTCCATGGACCAGCCGTAGAAGGAGTTAACCAACGCCTCACCTATGACACCACGGAACTACGGCAAACCCGAAGGTTCGAATGCGGTTCCGTGGGCATAGAATTGAGTTAAGGTTATTATAGTCTTCTAGGGGGTCCATAGGGGTACTTGCACGACTTTGTGAATATAATCAACTTCGGAAAATTACAACACTTGGAAATTTCAGCAGGGTACAAAATGTGGTGTGCAAAGTTCTATCGAACTGCTAAATATAGTCAAGGTTACCATTACAGTGTTAAATAATACGACTACGAAACACTACGAATTAGCCCCGAGTCAAAATAATCATCACATGAAAATTGGGCTAAATAAACAATACTAGGAAACCCAAAATGAAGACACCAGAGCACAGGTGGAATACGGGGAGCAGAGGAGATGAGGGGGCCGGCCAGGCCGGAAAAATTGGCTTGGGGCTCGGCCAAAATCCGAGCCCCTCTCTCCGTATTTCACCCATGTTCTTAGAATGTCCCATACTGCATTCTGCACCTGTTTGAAAAAATTTTGAAGGACTTTTTACAAAATTTACAGAGAGCAAAATATGGGTTTCATAATATCGTATTTCGGAGTCGATTTCGTTTTCGTAATTGTTTTAACACCGTATCTAGAATTCTAGTTTGGCTCTGATACCACTGTTGGGCTTCCCTTGCACCTAGTCTAGGGTTTGGTAGCATCACTCATGCCACTTTAAAATTTAGAGAGGTGCAAAGCAAGCAAACCATGAATCTTTACTAGATATTCTAGGGTAACAAGTCTGTATCACATACAAAGAACTAAAGAGATTAGGATTACAACCTTTGTAGTCCGTTCCTTCACTTCATAAGCTCCGTGTTGAGGTCCCTTCGCTGCGATCATCAAGAACTCCGACTCTCGTGAGGCTCCAAGAGGTGAATGATGCATCTTGCTTGAAGTCTTCTT
This sequence comes from Agapanthus africanus, assembly GCA_030015575.1. NCBI lineage: Eukaryota > Viridiplantae > Streptophyta > Magnoliopsida > Asparagales > Amaryllidaceae > Agapanthus > Agapanthus africanus. The sequence continues at coordinate 55,607,088 of JASDDO010000004.1, forward strand.
GATCTAAAATGATCTACCTTGAAGAATCTCTAACCCAAGCTTACACTTCACTAATGAAGTAATTAGAGAAGTGAACACCCTAATCTAAGTGGCTAGAATAGATGAGGATGATGAAGTAGGAATTTTTCTCTCTTTTGTTTTCAATTTCTCACCATTTATCATCACAAACACGAAAGCCAGTGAAGCTTTTTCAAGAGCAAGAAGAAGAAGCTAAACCTTTTGTGATGAATAATGAATTGTTGTTGTGGTTACAATTGCAACCATGGGTTAAGAATGAAAGCCTTAACCCTTGTAAAGAATAAACCATAGGTTAAGGGTTTGGGTTGGGTTAACAAATATCTACACAAAATATCAAAGTTAGATGACAAAAGTCAAAGCTTCATGAAGCTTCATCCAAAGCTTAACCCTAATCCAAACCCTAATTAGGTTTAAACCCAAAATCCATGTTGCATTTGTAATCCTAACATGTTACAATATTATATATCACATATACAATATATTTTGTAACAAAAGAAAATAATACAATTAACATATATCGCATATACATCAATGTATTATCTAGTGAGAAAATGAATCAATAAAGCGAGCTTATATTAGTTAACGTAATGTAATATATCACATATATAATTATACATTAAATTATCGAATCAACACTTGATCCGATAATCCGGCTATATTACATATAACCGACTAATATAACATGTACCATTTCATCGAATCAACACTTGATCCGATGACCCGGCTATATCACATATACCTGGCCGATATCACATATCGCGAGAATAAAATATAGTATCTCATATCGTATTATTCTCGGTCCCGCACAGATCACATATGTGCTCCTACTCCGTTTTGCCTGAGCCAGGAAACCTCTGTGTAGGACTCTAAAGAATCGTCAATACGCCGGCAGTATGTGATGATCATATCAAAGACCCACAAGTTGCAAGCGGTCAGCTAAACGTAACAACCACCCAGGTATTGAGCGATCAGAAGATCAACAAGCAAGCATGTACATTCTCCTGTGAATCCAATCAGTAACACTACCGTACAATCCGGCCTCTTCGTCTCATATGTCGCATATCAAGTCTAGGGGTGGTAAAGGTCAGACCCCAGTAACCGATAAGTCGTGTCGATGTGAGGCTCATAACGGGTTGAGAAACTACTGATAACTCTTACCAGTAGCACTCCATATCAGCCCTGGCCAGGGACTTCCAGTTATAGCCAATCGAACACAGCACAACATCAACTCCCTATACCGGGAGAGACGAAACCCTTCCTATCGCTCATTGCCTCCATGTGATTCGGGACTGTACCCAAAAGCCACCGTTTTGCACGCCCTCTTGGACGTGGTAAGGTGGAAATCAAAGCACAATGGGAATCACACAAGACTCTATGACGATCTCGGGTCTACAGACTAACCTGTACCAGTGTCAGCGGAGAACTGCTATCTGACGATAGGTATAATACCATCTAGGAGTTCTCGGCGAGTCCGTTCATTGTACCCAGTCTCCACTGAGCACCCGTACACCATCTTTGATGTCAAACACCGATGGATATGGGATCATCCACCGCCCATCATATGGGTCAAAATGCGTATACGCTAGTCTACTCTGGAGTATCGATGCCCTGTCTCGATACTCTCTCGACTAGGAACAGTTATAGGATGTACTCGTTGACTACCCTAACCCCACTAGTATGATCTCATCATAGTCCTAGTAGTCAAGTACATATCCTAAGGGCTTTATCAACATGTGAGAGCAAGACAGTAAACCAATACAAGTCAATATGTTAAGACAAAGTGAAACCAGATAGCATACTATCATATCGAGCAAGAAAGTCCTCACTATATATATCCAAGCATCCACTATAATATACATCATATGTACAACATTGGCCTCTAGGGCATATATACAACTAACAAGAACAAGAACAACAATAAATTAAATTAAGCCATCTATAAATTTTACCCATATTAATTCAAAAATTAACAAAGTTTGAAAAACCTAGGCTTTTCCCCCTAGATTTTACACTTATTTTGTCGGCTTTTATGTTTTTTCGTCGGGTATGAGCCGACGAAAAAAGTTGAAAAACCTAGGCTACCTGGGCTTTTTCCCCTAGATTTTACACTTATTTCATCGGCTTTTAGATTTCTTCGTCGGGTATGAGCCGACGGAAAAAAGTTGCAAATAGTGGGAAAAACATTCCAGCTTTTCTCCATTTCGATCAATTGATACACAGACAATTCTGTATACTGATATACGACATATATATTCATCAAATACTAAATTTAATTCACGAAAAATTCCATTCAAATCTCCACAAAACCAATTCATTTCACCACAAACTCAAATCCATTCAATTCATTTACAAATCAATTCAATTACATTCGATACTTTGTAAAAAATGACAAGAAGACATGTAATCAACTCAGTAGGGGGCGCCGCCGTCGGGGGCCGGAGGATGGTGAGTGAAATCGAGCATCCCCTACAGTGTTATCAATAAACAAGTATTAGATATGATATTCATGATAACTATATGAAAGCTGTATTGAAAAGAAGAATTATCGATTAAACTTACATCTGGTATTTCCCTTCCTTGAAGCATTAGCCTTCGGATCATGAGTTTTATCGCCTCAATATCTGCGAGGGCTTCTAGTCTAGTCAAACTACTCTATGAACCCGAAGCTGACACGGGTTCAGATGTAGAAGGAGACGATAAGTGGCATGCTCGATCACCCGCGGGAGTATGAGGAGAGCCGTTAGGATGGTGTATCGAAGCGAACGGAGAGGGAGCTGGGGACGCGGGTGCCGCAGGGGGGCACGGGCTCCTGAATGAATATCCCTTGGCGTACACGAGGAGATGCAACTCTGGACCACGATGGGTGTGATATACCGTATGCGAAATTCCTTGGCCGCTCATATGAACTCTCCTGTGTTGGTCTGGGTTGTGCCACTGGATGACGTCATCGTTGATCACATAAAGCTCCACGTCTGTAGGATCTCGGTCATGCTCCTCAACAAACGCAACCGCTCGTTGCTCAATCTCGCTGTTCATCCATTGCTATGAGAAATTACAGTATGAACCAAGTTAAGTTAATTGCTGAAAAAGAAATTAAGTAATTTAAATAACTATAAGAAATCAAGTAATTTAAATAACTATAAGAAATCATATAGGAACATACTTACATAATACCCAGTCGCCTCCTGTGTGGTAGGGATGCTGGAGGCACGTGCAAACCTTATACTGTAAAGATCCATGTAACTGGGCATTTCTCATGTCCATCTCGCCTGCCATTTAGAAACAAATTGATTTATATGAAGTTTAGGAAGTCGACAAATTCAGAATATTTTGATTTGTTCTTACATGAGCAACTCCATATTGGGGGAATTTCATCCCTCCATCCAACCAACGATCAGTGTTGTGACTCTACGTTGCTGATCCTTGCTGGATCTTAGCCTGCCATTTAGATATGATATAACATTTTCTACTAATAAAGGATTAATGTCAAATGCTATTACAATTCTCGGCGATCTATGTACCAATAATTCAGGTGATTTGAAGTGATCGATCATGGTGTCCCAATACTCGTCCAACCAATTCCCAGGCTTCGCCGCCTATTTCGCCTCATCTGTGGCAGTCATCCTCCATTTCTTGTGGACCGTATGTTTCTGATCACGCCAACTACCCGACATGTATATAAAAAGTCAGCCTCGAACGATGTGCAGAGATACGTGAGAGATGTCAATCCACCAGACTATGGAAAAGCGCGCCTACAAAGAAACATTGAAGGTGTATTAGCGTACAACATATATATGCGAAAGTAATAAATGAATACTTAATTAAATAATCTTACCAAAATCTCATCTAAGACCGTTTATTTCTTGGCCTCCAATGCTCTCGACGTCCATTCCTCCGCCATGTAACTGGAACCTTCTTTCACGACGTGTGGCATGCATTTCTCATTATTTCATATCGAGGCACAGAATTTCTTTAGATCTTTTGCCCCATGATCTACGAAATCCCTAGTCGCTGACATATGCACATCGATCTTTAGGTTGTCTCGATCGCAAGCCCATATCGAATTTTTCCTGTGTGGGGCCCCTTTTCCCAGGACCCTGACACGGCCACGGCCCTTGGAACTGGAGGAAGTGGATGCCACGTCCCCCTCAGGTCGTCCACGACCACGGCCACGACCAAAACCGGATACCATATCCTGAAAAAATAACTAATGCAACATACATATACAATAACAATTTCAAGAAACAGTTAAGCAAAATTAAATAGCTGTAAATGAAATTAAATTTGTCATATTCAAGATATTCAATACATAAATTAAATTCTTCATATCTAAAAGCCATATGCATATAAAGGAGACGAGTAAAAAAAATGCGATAAACTGAAGTGTTTAATTGTATACAAGATTATGGATAGCACAGACAGGTAAAATTTAGTCTTAATCATCATCTTCTGTAGCACTATTCTCACTCGCTGCATTTTTCTTTGAGTCATCGATGAATTTTTCTGGTTCATAAGTTGTTCGTTTTCGTCTACGGGCATCTGATCTTGATAATCCGTCTTCTACAACAATTTTCGGATCGATGTCAGCCCTTGATAGGCTATCGTCATCAATATCCATAGTCAAGTCTTGTAATGGTGTAACTGGCATGCTTGGACAACTAATTTCAAGATTTTCATCAGTATTTCCCATGTTAAAATAATCTCGCAGATTTGTGCTGATAGCGACATGCCAGACAGCATCCTTAGGGTCATCGACATAAAAACAATGACATGCTTGACTCGCTAATATATAAGGCTCATTCGTGAATATGAGTTTTGATGAATGAAGTAGGAGTGACCCATTTTCTACTTTGTATTCTCGTCTTTCTGTCTTGATACCATACCACAGGCACTTGAGTACGACTAATCTTTGTGCACGATAACATACTTGCAATATATTTTGCAGCACACCATAGTAGTCAAGTAGACCCGTAGTTGGATTGATATCTCTAGACGATGTGCAACCTCTTGTGGTTGAAGTAAAAAAAAAACACCACAGTTTTAGAACTTTCTATATGCATCTCTATCTTGTGTATAAAATCTATATCCATTAATGACATAACCAGTTAGACGCTCAACTATTGGATCTGGTTCGGAGGCAAGTATTCTTATATTTTCTGTTATGTTGACATCTATGGCTGTATGAACCTAATAAGGCACGATAAGAATTCAAAAAATTGCATTTAGTTTAAAGGATGAGACATGAATTATATAGTTCAATATATTTTAGTGTTAAACTTACAAATTGGTTAAACCATGACGCAAATTCTTGATTTCGAGTATTATCGATATGCCTCAGTAGCGATTGACCCTTCGGTGGTCTTTACTGAGCTCTCCATAATCTAAGTATAAAACAATGCAGTTTGATATTTCATATATATTTATGTGTTGAGAAAAATATTTGGGTATATACATACTCTTGAAATACGTCGACTTCGTCAGAGTTAAATAATACATAGCTATGCATTGTGTCAAGCTCTTGACTACGAAGTGCGACATGTTTCACGGCACCTATTATGTTCCCGCCTCCACGGAAGAAGGATATTAATCCATGCCCCTCATTACCCATGACATCCTCGTTACGGCGCGGCCTGTTGAATGCAGTCTCAGTCCCCTCAAGATACATAAATCAAAATTTCATGGATTCCTCGGCGAGAAACCCTTTGGCAATCGATCCTTCGGGTCTAGCTTTATTACGTATATATCGTTTTATCTTAAATATAAACCTATGGATTTTATTTTGGTAAGTTTAATTGATGAAATTAATAAATATTATTCGAAAGTTAAATTCAACTATTAACTACGTAACCATTACTTGCCTCTCGAATGGATATATCCACCGATAATTAATGGGTCCACCTAAATGCCCCTCTCTTGCAAGATGAACCGTGAGATGTAACATGATTGTGAAAAGCGTAGGTGAAAACAACATCTTCAATCTACAGAGAATGATAGGAATTTTGTTCTCCAGATTTATAAAATCATCAGCCCTATATTGCTTAGAGAGACAAAGATCCATCACAATCGAGACAACATCCTTATATTTTAACGCCCAAATTGCAACGGGGAGTAACTGTTGCATGATCATATGGCGGTCGTGACTTTTAAGGTGACAAAAAATTTTATACTTCATGTCTATGCACTTAGAAAGATTTGATAAGTAACCGTCAGGAACCCTTACTTGCTCAAAAACTCTGAGGAATGCACCCTTCTCGCTAGCATATATCGTGTACTTCACTGCAAGAATTGGACCTCTACCGTTCCCCTCTTCTTGTGGATGCAATTCAAGATGCAACCTCTCCTGCAAGTACCATTGTCAAATCGCAAGTGTATCCTTAGATTTGGATTTCACATTCAATAAGGTGTTAAGGAGTACCTCGCATACGTTCTTCTTGATGTGCATGAAGTCTAAATTATGACGCAGATTGAGATCGCACCAATATACTAGCTCGTTGAAAATAGCATTCTTACTCTAGTGACTGCCAGCAACCTGTGGAATTGTATACTCTGTCATCTTTCTGAAAACTACATTAAAGAAATCTTGTGTGGCCTCCTATAACTTCAAACCCGTCGGCTCAGGTGGGGAACGCCTATGCTCTTGTTTACCATTGAACTTCCTGCTATTAAGACGAATGGATGATTTGCATCCAACCATCGACGGTGACCTGTGTAGCACTTGATGTTCCGCGCGCATACTTTAGGATCACCAAAAGGTTTTCTCTAGACATATCGGTCAAGCTTTGTAATCTTTAGTGCTCTATCAAGATAACATAACGTATGCTGGAAAATCATTGATTGTCCAAAAGAGCGGCGCACGAAGTGTAAATGTCTCCTTCTTGTAGGAATCGTATACCTGTATATCTGGCTCCCACAACTCTTTCAGCTACTCAATCAATGGCCACAAGTATACATCGGTGTTATTTCAAGGAGAGGTATTTTTAGGGATCAATAAGGGAATCTGTGTGTAGAAATGCTTCATACTCATCCATGGAGATAGTTTATAAACAAAAAGAGTAATTGGCCATACACTGTGATTTGCACCATCGCTGAACGGCTCCATGCTATCTGCAGATAAACTAAGCCTCGCATTAAGGGCATCCACAGCAAAATCTTCATACAGGGCATCAAAGTGTTTCCACTCTTCACCATCGACTGGATGACATAGGATTTCGTCCTTACCTTTAGCATGCCATGACATACTTTCAGCGGTTTTGGATGATAAAAATAATTATAGCAAAACATTTGTCGGAATTCGACTAGGATCATCGGGTGTAGATTCATCTTCATCGTTATCCCTTCGAGGAACAATCTACCTAGATAAGTTGCAAGTTTTACATTTATCTAACTTCTTATCCTCTTTTGTCCAGTATAACATGCAATCGTTCAGACACAAGTCGATTTTCTCATAACTGAAACCCATATCCTTCAAGATCTTCTTCGTCTCTGTGAAATTTTTCGGCAATATCGCTTTAGGGTAAGTCTCCCTTTGCACCTTAAGAAACCGATCAAAAAACTTGTTAGTCCAATTATTCTAATATTTAAGATGAAACATTTTGACAGTCCATCCCAACTTAGAGATATTTGCGCCTTCGAAAAGGGGTTTATTCACATCATCCATATACTTCATATATTTCACCGATTCTGCATCACCGAGACTACGAATATCTTCCTCTCCGACATTAGGTTCGGGAACAATGTTAGGATCATGATGCATGCCAGTTCGGAGCTCTTCCAACATACTATTCAAACACGTTTCTCTAAAATTCGTAAGACGAGGATCATTTGGCCTAATCCAACGACTCATAGACATGTCGACTATCGGTGCCGCTTCTCCATGGTACGTCCATTTTGTATACCCAGACAAAATCTTTTTCTTCAGTAAATAGTCGTACGCTATATCTCGACGGAGGTTGTAACTGTTATGACACTGTTTACACGGACATGAAATCAATTCTTTAGGGGATTAATCTCTCAAAGCAAATTCCATAAACTCGTCGATGTTGGTCTTGTATTCATCACTAAATTTGGACACTTTCAACGCCTAACCATTACTCTCTGATTTCTGACATCATATGTTACATAATTATCATATCATTTGGACATTTATTTTATGACTTGTAGTTAATGATTAATGTTTCAGTTTGATCTATCAATATATCACATCGGCTGTCGGGGGTAAGGCTTCTTTCTATCCCATTAAGAATTTATATTGCATACACCCTTACGTTTGTGGTTTCTTTCGTTTCGAGAAAATTTCGGCAGCACCTCCTCGTTATTCTTTGAGTACACTGCAATAAAAGGGATGATAATCATTTTAATGCACTGAAAATGATCATCCCCTCTATATTTGTACACGAAGAACTGGCGAAAAGGTGCCGACGAAACTAATCTCGAAACGAATGAAAGCACAAATACAGGATGTGTTTACGTTATAAATTCTTAATTTGTCCACATTGGACAAATCTATCGGTTATAGTACGACATGTTTTCTCATCATATAAACTATATGACAGTTGTCAGAAACAAACGATTAAATGGTTAGTTTTGACAACCATCACGTAGTTTTATATCACGATGGAAACTATTGCCTATATAACTGATATACGGGGTTTAAGGCGTGTTTCGTTTTTTGAATGTGAGATCCTCTATGATAACATGTAAATTTCATGTTATCATCGAGTTCCATACACTTAGTATAATATTTTCATGTTATTTTGAAGTTCAAGGTTCAATTCACGATGGATATGATTGAGAAACTTATTCCCAATAGAGAATATTTATATACTCATGAAAATTCCCTCCGCTGTGCAAAAATTTCAAAAATTTAGGCAACACAACTCCTAATTTTTGACATGTTTGGCATTTCGCCTACAAATTCTACACCAATTCCATACATGTTATCAAATCATAGCAAATTCGAAGATCGAATATCCAAATTCAACACCAATTCCATTCACAATCCAAACATCCTAATCCATTCAAATTCGGTATCAATCAAGAAATAACCAAACAAATATCTAATAGAATTTGAATTTAAGGCTACAGCGGAATGAAAATTTAAGGAATGTCAAGTATTTTATGGTTAGTTGATTATGAATAATCTTAATGAGGGCTGTGTTTTCTCATTTAAATGGTTAATGTGTGACTAAGATTAAATTTAATAGTTAACAATTAAAAGTTTCATATTTTAATAATTAAAAAGTGTAGAGCGGTGTATCGATAATCGATGTATCTAGAGTGCGAAGAAAGTCTGACCAACCACGTCGATGTCAACCCTACAATTGCACAAGATTTTCTTTCAAATTTTTCTTTCTTCACATTTCCACTTAGAGATCTAAAAATAATGAAAATATAAACCCACGCTTTATATAAATCAAAATTTTATTAAAAAAAACTTACCGAGGAATATGGGCTACGGCTCAGGCTCGGGCTCAGAGGAGAGTGGTTCGACTTTGATCTCGAAGGAGAGTGGCATGGGCTCGATCTCGGATGGGGGGTCGAGCTCGATCGCAGAGGAGAGGGGCTCGGACAGCGATTGCTTGGGGGATGAGAAGGGGGTCGACGGCGACAGATTAGAGGAGGAGAAAGAGGAGGGGGTCAGCTGCTGGAGAGGGGTGGCGAAGGGTCGGCGTGTCGGAGGGGGGATGGCGAAAGGGATGGCGAGGGGGTCGGCGAGGAGGAGGGTGCGGCTGCTGGAGGGGGGACGACGTCAAATTGGATGAGGGGGTCGCCGGCGATTGGAGGTGGCCGGCGATCGGTGGAAGACGTGGAGCTACAGGGCCGACAATTAGAGGATCTAGGTTTTTTTTCTTCTTTTGGGTGGGAAATGAGGGAAGAGATCAACGTCGAGCCCCTTTTGATGTATTGAGTTATTCCGTCGGCTACTAGCTGACGAAATAACCTAATAAAATTATTAAATAAATTTCGTGGGTATTGGGGTTATTTTTGTCGGCTAGTTGGTTTATTCCGTCGGCTTTTAACCGACAGAATAAACCTACCGACGAAATAAACATATATTTCTTGTAGTGGCCGACGGAATAAACCTACTGACGAAATAAACCTATATTTCTTATAGTGCACAATGGCTTCCTCAAAGGTCTTTCAACGTAGCCGTTCTCTTCGAATGGTCGTGGTTTTTTCTCAAACCAGCAGTGCATCCGGTGCTATCCGCAATGGGTAAGGTCCGACTCTAAAGGCGAAATACATCGATGACGCTGCATCTTTGGCATCTCCTTGTTCTCCTCCAAATGGTCTTGTTTTTCAAATTTGCCAAAGTTGTAAGCATGATGCCCTTCACTGTTGGCATAGGTTCGTAAATAAATATCAAACCATGAATCTTCGAAGGCACTGGCTGCTATTAGTCTTGAAGAAGAACGTTCATGCTGCGGAGTGGCTTGTTTACACCAATTTGTAGTAGTTTTCAAATGAGGAAGAGTGTAATACTCCCTTTGTTTACTTCAAATAAACAATCTAAAGTACCATTAGAAAAGATTCATTATAATTTATAGGGCAAGGCATCGATTGTTTCTAATCAAAATTTTCTTTATCACGTCATATTTGTGAATAAAAAAATTCAAATAAGCGGTTAATGTGGATATATTCATTATCTTACCTGAAAGTCTCTAATCTATTATCTTAACTAAAAGTTTTTAAATATATTTTCAAACCTTTTGTTAACGATATTGGCATATAGTTGTTAGGATTGTGTCTCGTATCCATATGCATTTATGAGCCATTTGGACCGGGTTATATATTGGTATGGGCTACCAATAGATGTTAGGATTTTAGTAGCATATATATATATATATATATATATATATATATATATATATATATATATATATATATATAGAGAGAGAGAGAGAGAGAGCGGATCCTATAGGGCGGGTTCGCGTTTTTAAAAACGCGAACCCGCCCTATAGGATCCGTTGGATCTTATGTTTACTTTCAATGATTAAGATTAATATAGCTTAATAAATATTTTCTTAATGGAACAAATATTCTTCCATGTTTTTTTCCCTCGCGCCTATTTCTCGCTCTCCTCGTCTTCTTCCTCGCAGCCGCAGGCGATCCTCTTTTTTTTCGGTCGCTTCAATTGAAGGCACCCTCCTCGTTTTTTCCCTCGCTCTTATTTCTCGTTATCCTCATCTTCTTCCTCGCAGCCGCAGCATCCAATTCGATTTCAAGCTCGAAGGAAAGCCCATCAATCAGGTATTTATTCTCTTTCTAATCGCTTTTTTGAAAAAATAATTGTGTCCGGGCTTTATTCTCTTTATAAAAACTGATTTGTTCAAAAAGGAGTTTCTTTTTTTTCCCCAATTGAGATCTGAAAATTGATTTCTGATTTGTTCAAAAAGGAGTTTCTTTTTTTCCCCAATTGATCTGAAAACTGAAAACTAATTTGCTCAAAAAGGAGTTTCTTTTTTTCCCATTATCTCCCTTAATTTCTTACACGCCGCCTTTATTACACTAACAATTATCATATCCTTAATGGGCATGGCTGCCACCTCATTGATGTTATTTTAGGCCTATCTCTGTTCCTCATATCTCTGTTCCTCATTAATTATCAACATGATTCTATTGCTCTATCTAAACTGATGCACTTATGGTTTTCATTGCTCATGAAATTGCTTTTAGTTAGTTCGCAAAGATATTTTGAACTTGCATCATTTTGATAAGGTTCTGTTTAAACTTAAATAGAAAATATTTAGCTCAAATGGGGGTTTCTTGCAAATTGCAATTTAGCTCATTAACACATTTGACTTTCGCATTTTGATATTTGTTTCTCTTATAAGTAAGTTTACGTATTAATTAACTATTTGTTTAAACTAAAAATCATACTTGTTCGTCAGAATTTAATCTGAACTGTAACTAACCAACCAATTCATACCAAACAATCCGGTAGAATAACATGAGATCTGAAAACTGAAAACTATCAATCAGCTTTATGTAGTTTACTCCGATAATAAAAATCAACATTCCTTGTCTAAATTCATTTATTTTCAGGTGATTGCACCAATATTTTCCCTCTTTGTTCCGAAATACCATTTTAACACGGCACACAAAGGCCCCCGTGTCCCGTGATACTGAAGCACTGAAAGACAAATACTCTGATCCCTTGGTATTCACCGGTGCAATCAGAGTTAGGACCAGTTACGAAATTCTCCACATTTCCTATTATTTACAACAGAACCTTCATAGAATTACAACACCATTTCTGGTTCTTCATGGCACGTCTGATACCGTCACCTATCCTATAGGCTCACAAAAACTTTATGAAGAAGCTTCATCCACAGACAAATCAATCAAGCTCTATGATTGTTTCTTGCATAATTTATTGTTCAAGCCTGAACATGATGATATAGTGGAAGATATTATCGAGTGGTTGATTCATAGACTTGATGCTGAAAAAAGAGCGTGAACATGACATTTGATTAATGTGAGATTCCAAGAGTTTGAATGAATCATAATGTATACATGATTTTGCAAGACTTTCTTTCCTTTGTCAAGAACAACCTTTATACAATTCTATGTAAATTGATGCAATTAATTGCTAATGTTGCAAATATAAATTTGTGATTCAATCAAGAATTGTTTTATGTGGAGCTTTCTTTTTTGGGTTGATTTTGTGCTAACTAAAGGTTCAACTAGCATGCTTCATAAACCATACTGGTAATTAATTAACTAATGTTTCTACTTTATGTCAATTTCTTGTATTTTTAGTGCCTAATTCAGAATATGTTACAACCTTTGCATAAAGGTGGGAGAAAATTCCTCAAGTAATTTAATTTGGCTAGTTTGATTGATATATAATGATGGCATGCTCTCTTTCTATAGTAATTTCGTTTGATGGTGTGTATCCTTATATATAAATGCTGAAGAAATCATATTTCATGTGGTCCACATAAGTGAACAATTAAGTTTCTTCCTGAACTAAAAAAAATCCATCCAAAAATTTCTCAACTGCAACGAAACATTTTAAAAGAAAAGGTAAATTTGTTGAATGAAATTGAAGTAGCTGTACAAAGTACCAATATAAAATTTAGGTTCACGACAATTCACACACAATTGAAGGTACACTTGTTAATCCTGAAAAAAAAAGATTGCTAATAAAAATTCTGCAATTTGACTCATCACAAATTGAGTTTTATTGTCTTCAACGATGGTACTGACTTATTTGTTCACCATGTAGCAGCATTGCCAACCCCTGCAATATATCAGAAAAATTATCGTTAATATTACATCTCAAAAGCAAATATTGAATATTAAAATGAGGAGGATAGAAATAGGAGAAGACTATAAAGGATATACAACAAACTAAAAGCTTTTACTACTATAATCCTATGACAATTGCACAACTTGTTTTCAGCTGAGGCACGCCGCAAAAAAATGTACAACCCATTTGTCATGAGAGAACAAAAGAACACCTGGAAAAAGTTTTGAGCATAAGTTAGTTTTTATCCTCTGATGATTGGGCCTCATCTTCATCGTCAAAGTCCTCTGTAGAGCTTATAGCCAACAAATCACAATTTTGCTGTCTGGAATAGTTTTCAATAGAAAATAGTACATAAATCAGTATTGTATGGATCTCATTAATACCGAAATGTCCGGATTAATTTATAAAAAAATATAGCCAATCAAAATCATTATCTTGATTTTTTTGCATAGGACAATTTCGAGCATCATGCTTGACTCTTTTCTTGCCACAAGACTTACATCTTCTTCCTTTTTTCGGTTCTCTCTTCCAGACTTCATTCGCTTCCCTTTGCGCCGTCCCTTCGTTATGGCTTGATTAGGCTCATGCAAATCGATTTCTAAAGTAGATTTTCTTTTTCTTTTTCTTTCTCTTCTTTTTGTCTCCTCCTGTTCTTTTTCATTCATGTCCTTATTCTCCAAGCTAGGCATTTTCTTCAGTCCTTCTTGCAACCATGATAACGCAAAATCAAATGCACCATCAAAAGATAACCCCTTATCTATAAATGTGTTGGCCAAACGAGTTAATTTGCTGAATTTTCCTGAATATTCTCTTTGATTGCCATCACAATGACACATCCATCTTCCCCCACTAGAATTCCTCTCTTCAAATCTTTAGTCCATCTTTTGAAAATATAATTATTTGGACATTTTACATGGTTACTGTACTTTAGATATGCCAAGATATGACGACATGGAATATCTTTAAATTCGAGCATCAAACAATTACATGAGCACAACTGTGTAGATTTACTGTATGTCAACAATTTGTTCTTCTTTTCATCTCCAACTAAGCTTTCTTTGTAAAGGATTGTTGTCATATCTTCTGAAATATAAGTAATATTATAAATCATGCTGGCACATACCTTCTCTTGAAATATATAAAAGATAGATCTCGTATAAACATGTGACATATGCTTCTCCACACCCCCAACCAATTTTTAGCTTCGGCTTTTTCTCCAAACTATTATGATCCTCCAACAATTCGTTTTCTTTTTGTCTCGCCAATACCCCACCAAATACAATAATAAAGCAAAATAAGGTTTGATTGCTTGACATGTTCCTTTTTAGCAATGCATTCATGCTCTCACTCCTTTGGCTAGCTGATACCCCTGCCCAAAAATCCTTTATATGATAAGCAGGTATCCACATTTGACGCATATCCCATATAATGTTCAACCAATCAATGCTATGTAACTCGTTCTCTAACATTGATCCATTTTCTTTCATAAGGTGCAACCACGAATTTTCAAATTCAACTATATTTTCAGATCTCCAAATGATATTCTTCCAAGATGTCATAAAATCAACATTAGAGGACCCAAAACCTAATTTATCCTTTACCTTATCTAGTATATGCTAAATACATAATCGATGACGAGTATTTGGAAACACTAGTGATAAAGCTTTAGCAATATCCAAATCTTGATCGGTAATTACTGTAGCTGGAGGATGGCCCATTGCTTCCACAAATTTCTCAAACAACCATGAGAAAGAATCTGCCGATTCATTAGGTATGAAACCAACACCCATAAATATACTTTGATTATGATGATTTATACCAATGAATGGAGCGAAAATCAGACCATACACGTTTGTTTGATGGGTCGTATCAAAAATCACATCACTAAAATATCGATAATTTACCCGTGCAGTAGGATCGGCCCAGAAAACATGTGTTAACTTCTTCTCCTCATCTGATTTCATATCATAAAAGAAATATGAATTTTTTTCTTTACTAAGATCAAATCTATCTTTAAGCATTTGTGCATCATAACCCTTCGCTTCCTCTCGGATATCTCTTTCATGGTTTTTAAGATCTCTCGCCGTGCATCCCATTCTATTTAATCCACCACTCTCATTCTCGATCAAGGCAATGCTTCGACCTTGTTCAATATTCACATTCCGAAACCCAAATAATAAACGTTTCTGTGCATTATAGACTGTGTGATTTCCCCTTAACAAGTGTCTTCTTCTAGGTGTGATGAATTCATGATTATACTCGTTTACAAATTTCCTGACTCCCCATACATTATTTGTTTTGTTCAAGTGTATTGCCATCATTGCTTTGCAATTAGTTCTGCTTGATCCAGTTTTTCTTTGCCCTTCAGATTTGCTTTTAAATTCTCCTTCCTTTGCACATGTATATGTTTTATCAATTAAATTTTTTTCGCTTTTTGGAGCATTTGAGTATTTGGTAGAACAACCCCGTGTGTCAAACCCTCCAGATCTACCGTATTTCTTACAAAATGATTGAGCATCTTCTAATGAATTAAAAACCATGCCAATATATGGTGTGATTTTGTTATCAACCTCCGGTACCTGAATTGCTCCTTGGTTTTCTCCCAATCGTTGGGATGATGGTCCCTCGGATCCTTCCACTGCTTGTTGTGATGAAATAGCACGAGCTTCATTCCCCAAAATCGTCATTAAAATCACCTATGTCAAATAATTAAATCTCTTTCAGCCATTACTTAGATAATAGTATAGAAAAAAATTAAGAATAACAACAATGGGTGTGGCGGTTTCAGAAGATCTCAGAACGACGACAAAGAATTTAAGAACAACAAAAGTTTCAGAACGGGTGCTGAGGAGGAATTCATATTATACATGTTAACAATTAAAACATGAGGACTCGTAAGAGGAATTCATAATTTATCACATTATCGTATATTTTTAACAGAATTGGGAAACAGAACAAAGTCGCAAAAGTGCATCATCACAAATTAATTAATAATATCTTATTAAAAGAAGCACAAGTGAAGGAAGGAAAAAAAGACATCAAAAGATCAACAATACATAACACAGAAATTCAATTAAATTTAATTTCTAATAGGCGCATTCAAACTTCTAAACATATTTTAATTGCAAAGAACTTAATTCATTTTATAAATGCAAAAGGAAAAGAAAAAACAACCCAAAAGACTAAAGAAGCATTCTTATGCTATATAACATTTAATTTTTTAATATAACATTATATCGATAGTTTTCAGTTTTCAATATATATATATATATATATTTTAAATGTCTTGCTGTTCTATGAAAAAAATCGAAATAATTGATCGTGCTCTAAGTATTGTACACTAATTCGTTGTTATATATATTTTATATGTCTTGCCGTTCTATGAAAAAAATCGAAATAATTGATCGTGCTCTAAGTATTGTACACTAATTCGTTGTCGTTAAATATTGCTTCTCTGTTTCCACGATTATCATTTAAATAGTATGTATGTTTATCAACCAATAGTTGCCGTTAATTATTTTTAACTAGTAGCACAAAGTTGAAATTGAAAAATCAACATGAAGCATTTCTTGAAAGAAAAGCAGCAAGAAATCCATTTCCTTGGAATAAGCGGGAAAAAACTAGTTCTTTCTTTTCTTTGGAAGGGAAAAAAGACTTGTTTAAATTATAGATCGTCGTTTTATATAGCTTTTTGAACGGGAAAAAAACCTCATATCCTTAATGAACAAATCAGTTTTCAGTTTTCATATCTCAATTGGGAAAAAAAAAAGAAACTCCTTTTTTAACAAATCAGAAATCAATTTTCAGATCTCAATTGGGTAAAAAAAGAAACTCCTTTTTGAACAAATCGGTTTTTAGAAAGAGAATAAAGCCTGAACACAAAAAAAGAATACAAAAAAGCGATTAGAAAGAGAATAAATACCTGATTGATGGGCTTTCCTTCGAGCTTGAAATCGAATTGGGTGTTGCAGCTGTGAGAAGAAGATGAGGAGAGCGAGAGATTGGAGCGAGGGAAAAAATGAGGAGGGTGCCTTCAATTGAAGCGACCGAAAAAAAGAGGATTGCCTGCGGCTGCGAGGAGAGCGAGAAATAGGAGCCAGCGAAAAAATGTGGAAGAATATGAGGAGAGCGAGAAATATGAAGCAGGGAAAAAAAGTGGATCCCTAAAATCATGGAATTTAATATTTGTTCCATTAAGAAAATATTTATTAAGCTATATTAATCTTAACCATTGAAAGTAAACATAAAATCCAACGGTCTTCATTCATGTTCGCATTTTTTAAAACGTGAACCGGCCCTATAGGATCTTTTCTCTCTCTCTCTCTCTCTATATATATATATATGAGATTAATGGAGGAAAGAGGCCATAGGAGGGGATTTCCTCCTATGGCGTGGAAAAAATACAACCTCCACCATTTTTTCCGACGATCGGCACCATCATCATCATCGTTATCATCTAAGATGTGCGTATACCAAATTTCATATGATTTCACAACTTTTTCACCGTTGATTTAATGGGTTCAAAATTAACGGTTTACCGACAATAGAACTTTTTACATTGCTAAATGAACGGTAAAAAAGTTGTAGAATCACATGAAATTTGGTGTACCCACATCTTAGATGATAACGATGAAGATGATGGGGGCCGATCGTCGAAAAAATTGGTGGATATTGTATTTTTTCCACGCCATAGGGGGAAATGGCCTCTTTTCCATTATTCTCTCTCTCTCTCTCTCTCTATATATATATATATATATTTTTTTTTTTTTTTGGGAAAGTGATATGTTGGCTTGTGAGATGTAATTGTTGTGAGGATGAGTGTTTATACTCCTTCTCTAGTGGTGTGAGAGCAAAGAGAAGGGGATGAGAGAGAGATTGTTGAATGGTGTGAGTACTTTGTAATCTTCTTTCATGTGTGTTAACGGAATTCTCGTATTTTAGTTCCATGGATGTAGGCCGAAGTGGTCGAACCACGTTAAATCCGGTGCTTTTCTTCTTTGGTGTGATTATGCTATTTTATGATCTCGATGTGCTTTATACGATGAGGGGATCGTAATCTCTCAACAAGTGGTATCATAGTCGAAGGTGTTCGATTTGGGATCCGAGTCACAAGATGAGGCGTCGAAGAAGCTATGGGTTGATCTGGGTGTTTGAGTTCGGATTTATGGTGGTTCGGTGCATATTTTGTTGAGGTGGAGTCGTTAGAGATGCATTGGAATATGTGTTGGACAGCCGATATTGATAGATCAATGTTACATCCACAAAGTGGAGCCATGGTAAGTCACAACCTGCAATTTTTTATAGGTCGAGATGGTTCGTGTGTGTGTGTGAGGAGGCACGTGTGTTTGCTCATGGTGGTGCAAGAGGTGGCCAGAAATGGATTTGAGTTAGCCGGTGGCGAGTTTTTTTTTAAAATTGTGGTGGCGCATCTACAGAGAAGAAACTAGGGTTTCTTCGTCAAGTGATGGAGAGGATGAAGTCACATGCACATGAAGTCACAAGCACATGCAAAGCACGTGAAGAGAAAAAAAGAAATTAAATGAAAATGGTCACTGAGAGGAAATGTGTGGGGTCGCCTAGTCTATGACTTGATTTCGTGGGATTTGATGTGCTGCGTAGCACAGCAAATAAAATCTTTTTGGTGAAAATGAACGGTGAAGGCTTAAAATCAAGGGCTGAAATTGATTGAGGTGTGGATTGAGTATTCGGTGTCCGATTTTAAGTGATCCAGATGTGAAACCATATGTTTTGAGGCGTTCCGGATACAGTAGTGGTATTGGATTTGTGAAATTTCATTATTTTAGGGATGAAATGGCACAATTTTGGCGCGTGTTCAACGACGCTAATGTGTTTATCATGATTTGGTAGATTTGAGGTTGATCGGAGTTGATGGGGGCATTATCACGTGTGATGAAAAGTGATCCTTATGATTCATAGATGCATGGCTTGTTCAAAAATGCTTGGAACATGGTGAGTTGGTCATCGGTGGTGTCTTGGTATTGGGTCCCTAGGGTTGGACCGAGGCGGAGTAATGAGATGGTCATGAGAACCTGATGCACAGTATGTTGCCCAGTCCTGCTGCTTTTGAGGAGAGTGCAGTATAGAGTGCGGAGTGGTGATCATGAATGTTCGGAGGGAGAATACGGTGTAGTGATCATGAGTGATCGTGAAAGATTGGAGGTTGTTCGTGCAGTGCAAGTTGAGTTGATCATGATACTCGTGTTAGAGACAATGATGGCAGTGAGATGTTCCCTGCAGATGGAGCATGGTGCATGTGTCAGTGTATGTTATGAAGCGGATTACAAAGACAATGATGCATCTTCTGGAAGATGGGTTATGGATTCGAGCCAAGATAGAGATTGTTAGGATCGTGCCTCTTATCCGTATGCATTTATGGACCATTTGGGCCGAGGCATCTATTGCTGTGGGATACCAATAGATGTTAAGGGATATATATATAAGGAAGAGATAGGTTGGCTTGAGAGATGTAATTATTGTGAGGATACGTGTTTGTGCTCTCCCTTTTATAGTGTGAGAGCAAAAGAGGGGGACGAGAGAGATATTGTTGAGTTACTTTGTAATCTCCTTTCATGTGTGTTAATGGAATCATTGTATTTTGGCCCCGTGGAAATAGGCCGAGGTGGTCGAACCACGTTAAATCCGGTGTTTTTCTTTGGTGTGATTGTGCTATTTTATGATCTCGATGCTTTATACAGTAAGGGGATCGGAATCTCTCAACAAGTCATGTGCATTGTGCGTGCAAAAATTCAGTGAAGTGGATTAAAATAACACCTAACACTCAACAGGGGTCGCTAATCTGGTCAAAGCTGAATTTAAAGCTTTATTGTTAAAGCTGGTTATCCACCGTCCTTATTGTAATATATGGATTGTCAAGATTTAGTAAGAAAATAAATATATCTTTACAAAAAATAAGATTTTTATATTATTTCAATCCCAGCCGTCCATATATTACACCACGGACGGTTGATAACTAGTTTTGACAAAAAAAACTTCAAATTCAGCTTTGACCTGATCCACATCCGGCAAGTGTTTATGAGAACTGACATGTGGGCTCAGTGACTGTTGGTTAGTCCAATTAGGGATCTAAAACTAATGAGCCATATCTCAGTTGTTATGGACACTTCCCTTCTTGGAAAGAGTGCGAGGTTCAAACCCCAAGAAACCCAGAGGGGAAGTGGCTACAAATTAACGTTTTCGGGGCAAATTCGTGAGTCCCCTGGGTGCGTGTGTGTTGTGTGTTTGTATGTGGTGTGTGTGGATGTTGTGTGTGTTGTGTGCTAGGTTTAGAGCTTCACTACTACGAATAAGGGTTGCCCCTACGGATTTATCCGTAGGGGCAACCCACTGCCCCTACGGATATCTGCGTAGGGGCGAAAAAATACCCCGTAGGTGCAAAGGCCGCAGGTGCAAGTTGAGGCCCTGAACTTGGCAACTTCCCCCTACGGGCAAATTCTTGCCCCTGCGGATATATCTGTAGGTGTTATTGCCCCTACGGAGTACTCCGTAGGGGTAATCAAATCATATATGTATTTTTTTTTGAATATATTGTATATACCTACGGATACATCCGTAGGTCCTTGTTCTACCCCTACGGATAACTCCGTAGGGGATAGAAAGTGGCCCCTACGGATATGTCCGTAGAGGCACTCCCAACACCCTGCACTGAGATCAGGGGGGAAAATATCAGAAAACCTGATATTTTGCCCCTACGGATAAATCCGTAGGGGATAAACAGTGGCCCCTACAGACATATCCGTAGGGGCACTCCCAACACCCTGCACTGAGATCAGGTGGGAAAATATCAGGTTTCCTGATAGTTTGCCCCTACGGATAACGCCGTAGGGGCAACGTATGTACCTACGGCTTAATCCGTAGGTACATATTGTCTGTATTTTTTTAAAAAAAATGGGCTGCTAGATTTTTTCCCACCCTGTGCACAATACTATATACATCAATCAAATCATATATTGCAGTATTCATAATCACATCTCACGCATATATATAATATACAAAAGAAACCCAAAAACTGAATATGATATAAATACAAACCAATATCAATATCGTTACAAAATGTAGTATAATGTGATATAAATACATGTTTCAGAAAATAAGAACCAAAAAGCTACCCTAGTTCGGTCCAGCTCCACCTCTGAATAACGTTAGAATAACGCGCGCCTGCTCCTCGGTCAATACACTCTGCAATGCTACATATAAGGGAGTCTGAGCGGCATGTGGAGCTGGCGATGTGGTCTGCGTAGCCGCCGTCGAGGTAGTCGCTTGCGGAGCCGCGGCTGCGGGAGTCTGAGTGGGCGGTGGAGCTACAGGAGCTGTCTGCGGAACCGCAGCCGATGTAGTGGCTTGCGGAGCCGCAGCCGAAGGAGATGCATGTGGAGGCTCGGCCGATCTACCCTGTCGCGTCTGGACATAACGTGTGTAAGAAGCGTGTAAGAACTGTGTATTATTCGAATTCGTTTCATTATTAAGTTATTTCGAAACCCTGTTTGGATATCTAGTTTGGAAAAGCGTTGTTTATTTTAATTACATATGTATGCATGATTAATCAAACTTAAGTCTAAAACCAAATAAGCTCAAGCTACGTACTAATTATGGATATGTTGATATGTATATAATATGAAATGATATTTTACTATAAAGTAGTATACATACCAGCATCTCCTTCAACTCCTGAACGGTGACCCTCAAGCTATCCAGTTCCTGATGGACATGCCGGTCACTGGAGACGGAGGAAGTAACCGCCGGGGTGGAGTCCAACCTCATATGGGCCCTGCTAGGGCCCAATCCCCGGCCTCTCTCCCAACCTCCGTGGTGCCCTCCGTGTACGGCGTCCAGAACTGGGGTCAGCAGCCTCGGATCGTTCTGTCCGGTAAAATCGATCCCCGAGGCCTGGGCCTGCTCAACCACCCGCTCCTACACCCACATTAAGCAGTAAAGTATAAGTATAAAATTTAAACTTGAACCTTCCAAAACTAAAATTTCAAATTTGGGTAGAAAAAATATTAACACTTACTCAGTACTCCTGGGTAGCGACGTCGGGACATCGAAGCTCGCCCGTGGCGGGATCTGTCGAGGTGCCGTGGACGGCAAGATATGCGGACAGCACGCTCGGTGTACCACCTGACGCCACGGTCCGAGATGTCTGCAATATTAGAAAGTAACTCTTAATATTAGAAATATTAGAGAATAACTCTTAATATTGCAGAATATTATAGAATAACTCTTAATTTACCGATAACTCCATGGCTCGAGTAATGTTCCTCGAGCCACCTGTGTAAGTGGGGCGACCCCTCTTCGCCGACTTCCTGTTCTCCGTATTCTGAGCGGCCTGTTTCTGCAAAACGCATTAACATTTAGTTTTCTAATTAAAAAACACAAAGAAATAAATTATATCATAAATAATGAATTAAATTTAAAATACATACTTGTTTGCGTTCGGAGTCGAAATAAGCGTACAATAGAGGCCATGTCTCTACGTCGACTCTTGCAAACGCCGGAGTAGATAGGAGAGCCGCTCTCTCTGCCTCGGGGGTCGCTATCCACAGGGAGTAGCAGTCGGCCTTCAGCTCATTCCTGTTGTATCGGACCTTGGCCTGCATGTTCTTCATCAGGCCATTGTACAGAGCATGAAGGTCGAGCACCCTCCCCGGGTGATCAGGGTCGGCTACAGGCTGAAAATCGTAATTCAACTGAAAATACAAAAAAAAACATTGTTATTAGATTGCAAGTGTTAATAATAAATATATTGGATAGATCAAATGAAAATATATATTAATACATACCCGAGCCTGATCAAAGAAGAGGGCGAATGAGCGCTGGTGCTGCTCGCGCCCACTCAACGTGAAGTGGATAGTTCTTCACGATCCGGCTCTCGTCCCCCAAATACCGGCCGAACCTCTCGGCATGAGGACCGGTATAGCGATAGTCAAGGGTAAAAAATAGGGGGAATGCTGCCTCCCCCTAGCTCTATCAGGCCTCAGCCTATGGGACTGATTCGGGCCTCGAGTCCCCTCTGGGGATGGAGAGGCCCTGCGTCTGCACGAAATATCAAGACAATCAATAATAAGACAAAGTTGTATTAAGAAATCAAGGTTAAACAAAAATTCAAGTGTGATATATACCTCCGGTGACTAGCGCACGAGCCTGGGCCCGAGCAGCAGCACGAGCGGGACGATAGTTCCTCCGGTGAGGAACAACAGGGATCCCGGACCCGGACGCATCCCCTCCAACTATAAAATAAACATCGACGCTAAATTTCCATGAAGTTCATATTTATTCTATAGAGCATATGTAAAATAAATAAATATTTTAAATTTATTCATACTAACCTGCAGACGATGCGGAGGGTATGGAAGCGGCAGGAGTGGCCCCTGTGGAAGGTGTGGACGCACCACCTATAATTAGAAGGTTAAAAATAGATTATATAAGTAATTGCAAAAAGAATATGTAGATCAATAATATAATGTTCTAAATCAATATGCATGCACTATAGGACATATAAACATACCCGCAGGTGCGGTGGTGTCACCACCTACAGCTAGACAATAATAAAAATTGCTAAGTAAGAGCAAAAGGAATGTGTATATTTATGATATAGCATTCTAAATCAATATACATACACTATATGATATATAAATATACCTGGAGGAGCGGGGGTGGCCTCTGTCCCAGATGTGGACGCATCACCAACAACTAGACAATCAAACATTGACAATATAAGTAATTTTGACATAAACATGCATGAATATCTGTAATATTACATTCAAAATGGATATGCGTGCAGTATACCTGGAGGTTTGGCCAAATCAACACGGAAGGAGGCATCCGAAGGGGTCTCCGATCTGGGTGCAAGACCGGCCCTCTGAAGCTCCCTACGGAGCTCTACGGGCGGCAGAACCGCTCTGCCTCTGCCTCTGCCTCTGCCGCGGCTGGAGCTCCTGCCGCCCCTCGCTGCTCCCGACATCGTCATCAAATCTAGATAAACGGTTCGTGGACGCATTAGACAATCATTAAAAGTATTGACTATATATGATCTAGAGCGTAAAATGTGAAGTAATAATATAACATTACTGATAACCTTTTTCATTTCGTGGGCGCATCATACATATCTACTTGGATTTCATCGTCGATGTCATTTCTAACCCACGTAACTTCATGATCGGTCGAAGACAACCCGTCCTTCGAAACAGACGGTCGGAGCACTTTAAGCCTTCTCTCTTCTTCGTCCTCATCGCTGTCCTCGTATTCTGGGACATCGTAGACATCTCTAGGTTTCCATCGGCATACAACACTCCACCCCGGATGCTTCAAACACTGTGAGTAGTATACTTGGAACGCTTGGTTCGGAAAGATAAACGGATCGTCCTGACCGTAAAATCGAAGTGTGTTCACACTGGTCAATCCATATTCATCTTTCCAAGTCCCAAGACTGCTTCTCCACCTGTCTGTATCGGTTCGCGGATCGTACCAAGTACAGTGGAATATATAAAAGGGTTCTGATCGTCCGGGATAGTGGATGCCGAGTATACAAGTTAAGTACCCATAGTAAATCACACCGTCCGATCCTACCGTCGCAATCCCACTATTCTGAGTGGTTCTAGATGTTTCTATGTCCTTAACTTCGAATTTGTATCCAAGGACACCAAATCCTTTGTAATATGCAACCTCCATACTAGGAAATTGAGCTAAACATCTTGAATCACTCTCAAATGATGCAGACAAGTTCGGATCGTGGATCTAACAAAACAAATTTTACGATAAATACATAACGATACAAATTTAGATTAAAACTGATAGCAATAAAATGTAATTCGAATAACTTACATGCTCTGTGACCCAATCACAAAAATTATCCTGATGGTATTTTTCCAAACGCTCTTCGTTCCAATCAGGATGCCCCTCACGTATCTCGTTAAAATGAGTTCTGTTTTCGATAAATAATTGTGACATTAATATTATGTCATTTCATACACACACAAATACAGATATAACAATTAATCCAAAAGAACTTACTCTCTAATTTGTTCAAGACATGCACAATTAAGCAAGATAAACCGGTATATCTTGTTAATAAACATAGTGTCTACTCTCTTATACTCGGCTTTACCATATGGCCCGTCTTGAATTCTTCGTGGTCGGTTAAGCCTTGTCTCAATGTTCTCGTCCAGATAGCGGGAACAAAATGTGGTTGCTTCATCAAGAAGATAACCTTGCATGATAGAACCCTCTGGTCGATTTTTATTGCGTATATACTTCTTAAGAGTGTAAAGGTACCTAATGAGAATATGTTGAATAAATAAACACGGGCATACAGGACAAAAATAAATTTATAAATTGCGCGAAACGAAAAATTACACGTACCTCTCGACGGGATACATCTATCGATATTGTACCGGTCCGGCTAACTTCGCCTCAGTTGCAAGATGAACCGTCAAGTGTATTATGATATCGAAGAATGACGGTGGGAAAATACGCTCAAACTTGCAAAGTATCAACGCAATAGAATTTTCTAGTTTATCCAGCGTCGCAACCTCCAGTGTTTTAGCACACAACTCCCTGAAAAAACAACATAGGTCGTTGATTACTAGACCAACCGAGTCGGGGAGAGAAGTCCTGAGGGCTAATGGAAGAAGGTGCTCCACGATAACATGGTGATCATGACTTTTCAGCCCATCGATCTTGCCCTTCACAATTTTTATTTTCTTGCTGAATGATCCTGAGAAACCTGTGGGGACTTTCAAATCATGCAACACCTGCAGGAATCTTTTTTTCTCCGGTTGTGACATATGATAAGCGGCATTGGGAAGTACAAACTTGCCCGGTTTACCCGCTACCGGTTTAGGGTGCAGTTCACTTCTTATTCCCCACTCTTGTAGATCCATCCGGGCATTCATGCTGTCTTTCGATTTCCCGTCTTTACACAGAAGCAAGTTAAGTATGTGCTCTGATACTCCCTTCTCTATATGCATGACGTCCAGACAATGACGCACTGAATTTGTAGACCAGTACGGAAGCTCGAAGAAAATGCTTAACTTGTTCCAATATTGTGGTTTGACCTGTCTCGTCGGATCCATCCCGAAGGTCACGTTATTGTAACCATCCCATTTAGCAGTCACGTCCTCTCCGGACAATGGGGATGGAGGCCCAAGAAGCTCCTGATGACCATCAAAGTGAACCGTGTCTAATCTATAGGGGTGGTCTGGAGGCAGAAAACGTCGATGGCCGCAATAACAAATCTTCCTGCTAAAATTCAAAATTTTTGATGTTGTGTGTTCATGGCAATGAGGACATGCTTTGTGACCATGTACGGACCAACCTGATAGCATTCCATACGCAGGAAAGTCATTAATTGTCCACATTAAAGCCGCACGCAGTATGAAGGTTGTATTTGTGTTTGAATCATATGTCTCTACACCATCAATGAACAAAGTTTTCAGCTCCTCGATCAGAGGTCGGAGATAGACGTCGATATTGTTCCCCGGTGAGTTTGGTCCGTCGATAAGAAGAGGAATCATAAAGTATGATTGGTCCATAGCCAACCAAGGCGACAGATTATAAATTATCATTACAACGGGCCATGTACTGTGACTTCCAGCCATATAGTTGAATGGGCAGAAGCCATCGGCAGCCAGTCCGAGCCGGACATTGCGAGGATCGCTACTGAATATTGCGTGCCTCCTATCGAAATCCTTCCATGCCGGTGAATCTCTTGGATGGCTCATTTTTCCATTTTCGCTTGGAGGAGCACGGTGATGCCAAATCATTGCCTCGGCTGTTTTCTTGCACCTGAATAGCCTCTGTAGCCTCTGTATTATGGGAAAATATCGTGCTATCTTCACAGGTATATCAGGCTTCTTATCAGAATCTTTCGGCTTATACCTGGCCTCTCCGCATGTTGGACACTCTTTCAAATCTGAATTCTCTTTCCGGTACAACACGCAATTTTTAGGACATGCTTGAATCTTCTCGCACTTTAGACCCAAATCAGACATCATTTTCTGGGCTTCGTACCAGCTTTCGGGCATATTATTTCCCGGAGGCATAGAATCTTTCAAGAACGAAAGAAACATTGTGAATGACTTGTTGCTCCATCCATTTAGGCACTTAATTTGGAAAAGTTGGACGAACCATGAGAGGGTGGAATACTTCGCATTCTCATAAATTGGTTTCCTAGCATCATTCATGAAATTTTCATATTTATCCGCACGCGGTCCTTGACCGGAAGGAATGTCATCTTCGGTACGAATAGATTCACCTAGGGCAGCCTCTACCATATCCTCCATTTCTTCTGATGGAAATAAATTTCCGTATCCTGCCGTATTACCGAATTCTTCTTCTTCTCCTGCCGCATTATCGTGTTCTCCTTCTTCTTCTACCGCAGTACTGCATTCTTCTCCTTCCCCGTGATATTTCCAAGTTGAATAAAGTCTAGTAAACCCATGTTTTACAATATGAAGCTCTGCCAATTCTACCTTCTGCCAATACTTATTGCCACATCTATCGCACGGACAGAGAATCTTCTCTATTATGATCTTATTATGTGCTCGTGCAAATTCAAAGAAAGCAGCAACTCCTGCGACAAACTTAGGTTGCATACGTTGTTTCCAATCCACATACATCCAGTCCTTAACTCTGACGTACTCATGGGCCATGTTAGACTGAATAACATATAAATTGTAGGTTATGCTGACTATATTGAGAAATATAAGAACGAGATAGTTACTGACAAAGGAGAAAATCCGTGTATATGCTTTGTGTGTGCGTTTGTCGTTGAAAAGAATAAATTATCGCACGTTATGTTAACCGATTGACGGGGACTAAGTGGCGCTTTTAGTTTCATATATGGGTATCGATGGGAATATGAAGGTTTCATATTATCATATATTGGTTTTAACCCGAACATCTCGAATCGCTCTCTGATTATGCGTTTGTATGTATGTGTTCCGGCTGTCGGGGGTAGGCTTCTATCCCATTAAGAATGTATAGAGCGAACGCCCATCACTTGTGCTTTCAACCGTTTCGAGTAAATTTCGGCAGCACCTCCCCGCTGTTCTCCGAGTACACTGTAATATAATAGATAATCATTTTAAAGCTGTGAAACAACGTTGAAATGAACATCTAATCTATCTTTGTACACGGAGAACCAGCGGAAAGATACCGACGAAATATCTCGAAACGGATGAAAACACAAGTGAATGAAGGCGTTTGCTTTATACATTCTTAACTTGTCCACACGGGACAAATCTACGCGTTACCATACGATTGAATTTTCTCGTCGCGTAGACTATACGACGGTTGTTAGTATCGAGCTATGCTGTCCGATATTTAACAACCTTCGTATAGTTCTAGGTCACGACGAGCATCGTACGTATGTTAACCGATAGACGGGGACTAAGTGGCGCTTTTAGTTTCATATATGGGTATCAATGGGAATATGAAGGTTTCATATTATCATATATTGGTTTTAACCCGAACATCTCGAATCGCTCTCTAATTATGCGTTTGTATGTATGTGTTCCGGCTGTCGGGGGTCGGCTTCTATCCCATTAAGAATGTATAGAGCGAACGCCCATCACTTGTGCTTTCAACCGTTTCGAGTAAATTTCGGCAGCACCTCCCCGTTGTTCTCCGAGTACACTGTAATAGGATAGATAATCATTTCAAAGCTGTGAAACAACGTTGAAATGAACATCTAATCTATCTTTGTACACGGAGAACCAGCGGAAAGATACCGACGAAATATCTCGAAACGGATGAAAACACAAGTGAATGAAGGCGTTTGCTTTATACATTCTTAACTTGTCCACACGGGACAAATCTATGGGTTACCATACGATTGAATTTTCTCGTCGCGTAGACTATACGACGGTTGTTAGTATCGAGCTATACTGTCCGATATTTAACAACCTTCGTATAGTTCTAGGTCACGACGAGCATCGCACGTATGTTAACCGATAAACGGGGACTAAGTGGCGCTTTTAGTTTCATATATGGGTATCGATGGGAATATGAAGGTTTCATATTATCATCGAGTATCATATATTGGTTTTAACCTGAATATCTCGAGTCGCTCTCTAATTATGCGTTTGTTGTGCATTCGTGTTGTATGTGTAACATGATTTTAAACTATTGAGATCAAGATTGATAGAACTGATCATCCTACATTGCAATAGTATTCATCAACCAAAAACTATTATTGCAATGGTATACATCTATAACAATCAACAATTAAAACTACAAATATAGGATACTGATATCATAAAGCGTTATGAGACACGTCATCTGCCACGTGTCGTGATCATGGAAATCACTAATATTGAGTATCATCAAGATTAGATTATGGTTTTGAAGCAAGTTATTGAGCATCTTGGATTGATTGTCAAGTGTTGATTTTTATTTCAACACTTGACAGAATGAAAATCATAAATACAGTTGCAAAATGTGTTCCTCACCCCCATAAAGTGGATCTTAACAATCCAGACAAGACCATCATTGTTCAAATTGCCAAGGTAGACATAATCTCAGCAGTTATTTACGGTTGCTAGCTTGTATTGCTTATTGCTATTCTTTTTTTTTCCTTGCCCTTTCTTTCTTTCTTTCTTTTTGGGGGTGGGGGGTTGTGTTTGAAAAGTTTTAACCAACTCACTGCTATTTCTAGGCAATGCAGGAATATAACTAGTTTTATCCCCCAAAAGAAAGAGCTTCAGGCTTCATGCGTCAAGCGATGTGTATAATTATAGGATTTTCTTGCTAGCGGTTCATTTACAACTATTCTTTAGTCTATATACCTAGCATCTGCTACTAGATATTACATCTTGCATCAACACCCCGCATGTTAAAATCAAAATCGATTATTTTTTTCTTGATCTTTTTCTGATTTTCTACCATCTGTGTCGAGTAAATTATGATTAACATTGTATTTGTCAACTAATCAGAAGAGTCATTCAACCAGCCCCACCGTAACCCTAACCCCAGCCCCACCGTAACCCTAACCCCAGCCCCACCCCAGCAGCAGCCGAACCCCAACCCTAACCCTACCCCGACCCCGACCCCGACCGCGACCCCTGCCCAACCCCAACTCTCGCGCGCGCAACCCAGACCCAGCCATGAACCCTAAGCCCAAAATAATCCAAAAATGCTTTAATTTACCTCGAGATTTATACCTGAACGGCTGCTGGTGGGCTGGAGCGACGACGGTGGCGATTTGGCGACGAAACCGGCGGTGGCGATGACGGTGGCGACGAAACCGGCGGTGGCGACGAAACCGGCGGTGGCGACGAAACCGGCGACGACGGAGGCGACGGTGGCAACGACGGCGTGCCGATTTGGGGTTTTTTCTCGCGCGCGATTGAGAGAGAGAGAGAAAGTGAGCGTAGGCGATCGATCTGGGGTTTTGTTAAATAGATATTTACTTGCCCCTACGGATATATCCGTAGGTCCTTTGTTTGCGGCTCCGTAGGGGCAAACACCAAATTAAGAATTAATATTTTTATTCTTGGACGTCTGTGCCCGTAGGGGCAACCTTTTAGCCCTACGGATTAATCCGTAGGGCCAAGTTAAATCTGCCCCTACGGATAGTTCCATCCGTAGGGACAACCCCCTATTTTACTAGTGCTTACGGGCCAGTACGAACAAAAAAAATTGGGGATCTAAAATTGAGGACGCTCAAGAGTAATGGTTATAATGGTAGAGATAGAGATAATGGATCTATGTTATATTGTTATAGCTTATTTATATGTTTGTTTGGTATGTGATTGAATGAGAATTTACGTGTCGTATCTTAGTTTAAAGTTAACCGCAATCAAGACAGTGTCGTGTGTAGCTAGCCGTGATGAGTACGGTTCGTCTGCAGGGAGATGGTGTATTTTAAGTTCTAGTTCTCACGAGTTAAGCTAAAGGTCCGAATGGTTCACTTCTAACCTGTGTGTTTTGTATATATGTAATGAAACGCTTGTTAGGGATATAGATAGGTTCGTTTAAGTTAGGAAAATACGTACTCGTTCCTTTGTGCCTCACTTGACCATTGAAGCTAGAGTAATCAGTAACAATATGGATTGGGGTGCTTAAGCACTGTATTTGAGAAATTCGGCTTATTGACCCTTG
This sequence comes from Agapanthus africanus, assembly GCA_030015575.1. Taxonomy (NCBI): domain Eukaryota; kingdom Viridiplantae; phylum Streptophyta; class Magnoliopsida; order Asparagales; family Amaryllidaceae; genus Agapanthus; species Agapanthus africanus. The sequence continues at coordinate 55,638,499 of JASDDO010000004.1, forward strand.
TCCTTCTGTTCTTATCTCTTATCTTTCGCCTCCGACCAAACTAAACGCAACCGGTTATGGTTAGGGATCACCGCTACAGTGGTAGGGTAGGATAACTAACGGAGCGCTTGCGTGAGCTTTGGGTGGAGTTCGATTAGCAATTATCGGGCAAAGGAAATGAGTAAAAGAAAAACTTAACTTAAATAACCATTCTCTTTCCCTAGCAAGATACACTATTCACCATCCATTACAAACATCAAAAGAAAATACAAGAGTGAAGAGATCAAAGAAAACACATTGCAAGTAAGTAAATAGCAAAAAAATGAAATTGCAAGAAAGTAAAGTTATAGAGATACTATGAACCCAAGTGCAAAAATGAAAGCTTCATTAAGTTCAAATTGATGATACATGTTATGAATTCAAATACTAAAATCTAACCTTATAAGAGCAGTTAAGAGATTGCAAAATTAGATAAAAGAAAAGAACTCAAGATTAACCAACTACTATGTACAAAGCTTAACAAAATTACAAAATGAAAATGGAATGAAGTGTAAAGTATGGCCAAGTATCCCCTTGAGCTTGCTCTCTGTCCTGGTATTTATAGGCACCTCATCAAAATAAACAAACAATAAAACAAAGGTGATGTGACAACTTGGAATGAACAGAAGAAAAATGGAGCCAAAATGTGGAGGTTTGGACCGGTGGTAGCGGGAAAATGCCCCTTTCTGACGGTTTTCTTAGGTGTGGTGGGGCCTGTTTTTGTGTGGTGATCTCATGTCCTCTCCATTATCTCTCTGGCATTGTTTAATTTTTCTATATAAGCTTGGGTTGTAATCTATAGATTTGGAGAGAAAATATATTTTTAAATCACATCACACCTTTATTTACACTCATCACAAGCCCACTTGCTCATCCACTTGCACAAGTCATGATTTTTATAGCCAACTTGTGTGCCCACTTGTGCTAGACTGCCCCACCATGGTTCATCCATCAAAAGAGTTGTGTTCACACTTGTATCATGTTTGACCATTTTGAATAAAAATGTGTACACTTGAATTGTTTTTGCAAAATCTTGAATTTTGAATCGGTTTTCCGTTTCGGTTGCAGTGTCGGCTCACAAATGTCGTATCCATGCATTTGAGTGTGTTTCCATTGTTTTGTCACGAATACCTGTAATCTGTATTTATTGAGCAGACACGGATTAATCGTACCGATATATCACAAAAATGATAATGAATGAGCGGTATTGAAATGCGATTTTTCGTGATGAAAAATATGTTTTATAAGTTTGTTAATGGAAATGGATTTTAGATTTGTTATAATGTTGAAGTTTTTTTATAACAATAATATTTTTCATTTTTTAAAAAATGTGATTCTACATGATTTGTTTCCTAGGTTTTTGCCATCAAAATAGCCAATTACATGGATCATCTTAAAATTAAAATTTTCTTTTTAAAAAAATAATATTTATAACAAATTAAATGTTATTCCCTTCTCGTTTTCTGATTATAATAATAGAGATTGTTTGTCTCCGTTTTTCTTGTCGACACTTAAAAGATAAAATTATAAGGGCAAAAAAATGTCAGGACTTTTTATTTGGACTTTACCTTTTTGTGTTATTAGTTCTGAACTTGAATTTGGATTTCAATGTTATGTGTTATCGGTTGCTAGGAGTTGGATTTCGGTTGGACTTTTAAAATCCTAGTTTCCAGCCCTACCATATAAACTCTCCCCTAAAGAAAGTCCATGAAAGAGAAGTGAAAAATCTTTTTACTCTCCCTAATGAGCCAGATACCCGACCACAACCCTGACCTCGGCGTCGCCTCCGACCTCGCCCTCGCCTCCGACCCCGACCTTCCCTCGCCTCCGACCCTGCTCTCTGCGTCTCAGGTCCTGCTCTCTATTGGAGATTCAAAAAAAACTTCTCTATGTCTTCATCTTCCTCCTGTTGTTAGATTGGTTGTTGATTTGTAGTGTGTGGTTCTTGTTGGGTGATGAGATTGAAGGAAACCCATGTTGATTTCAATTGGTACCTAATTTCAGGCAATGCCCATTTTGAGATTTTGTGTTGGTGTTTGGAATGTTGTTGGATTGGATATTGATTTGTAATGTGGTTTTATTGGATGATGAAATTGAAGGGAACCGAGTAACCCACGTTGATTTCAATGATTTCAATCGGTACTCAATTTAACATTGCGATGATGCAATTTATTTTTGATGTTATTTCTTTATTTATTAATATGCATTAAATAATAATATATCATAAATAATATTATGTAAATAAAAATATTACTTTAAAATTGGAAAGAATAATGGCATGTCATAAAATTAAAATAGAAGGATAATTCTATGTTATACAAAGTTCTACAATATTGTTCAAGTTCAAGTTCAAGTTCAATAAAAAATCAAAGTCCAAGAAAAAATCCAAGTCCAAGTAAAAGTACTATTAGAACAATTGTTCTATTAGAACTTAAGAATCCAGAACGAATAACATGACCTAAAAAAAATATATGAACCATAATAAAAGTAAGTATTACATGATCAGTTCATCACAAACAATCACTAGCAAAAACTTGGCAACTACTGCATCTATAAAACAGCAACAAAATAATCTACTTATTATCCCTTAATCAACCAAGCAGGAGACTTGACTTAATTTGTATGGAGCAGGTGAGCTTGCATGCACACGTCACATTTTCCTTAGAGCCGTCTTGGAAGAGAAAAGGATAGGAACACGACAATCAATTTGTCTAGTAATTTTAGTTTTGTCTCTCTTCTTTCCAGATGTATTGCATACAAATCACATATATCATTTTTCGCTCGATATGCTTGCCTCACGTCTTTCTTGCAGTGCTTTCTTGCTATCTTAACATGTGTTACATAGAAGAAATTATTCTACGCAAAGGTTAAGTGAATCCAACATGCAGACAAACAACAAACTATTTGAGTTGCGTTCGCTCAAAACATTATGAGCAGGTATATATGATCGGCACAACATTAAATAATTTCATTTAGTGTAGAGCACATTTTTATGGCTCGAGTTACATAGATAGAAATCTAAATTTGGCATGCTTGATGGCCAATAACGAGTCCAAAATTTTCTTTTTTCTTTTATTAAACACCAGTATAAGATTGAAGCATCATAATACCTCAAATTAATTGTTAGGTTTCTGGATATCTAACAAAGCAATTTACATCCATCTCTAGTTCTTTTAGATACTTTACAATTTACTAATTCATGAATTTTTCATCTATCTTTCTATAGGTTTGGTGTTTAAGATGTATGTTGTTATTGGGGAAACTAAAGAGTTTTCTATTCTCCGATTTGATGAGAAGTCCAATACTAAATTACAATTGAAGGGCATGAAGCATGTACCAATACGTTGGTTCGCAGTTGGAGTTTAAATGCTAGGACCAACGACAAGGTGTTCGGATTCCTTGCACTGATAAAAAGTCGGCATAGGAAAAACCGACCCTCTGATACCTGCGATGAATGATAGATTTATCGATCGGTGCAAGGAAAACCAGTGCAGCCAATCCGAATTACTTGATTGAAATAATCTTTCTTGAAACATAGCCAACCAGAGCAAATTGTTTGAGAAAAGAAGACTGGAGATAAAAGCTTGAAGATTTTACGGACTTTTTGTGTCGTCCAAAATATTTTCTGCACAAAATACTTGAATTTTCAAAAAAAAATTAAAATATTTGTGTGTTTTGATAAGCATTGGATTATATATGCATCCAATGGATGGGGTCTACCATCTCATTTTAAACTTGTGCGTCTCACCATGTAATTTTCAACTAAAGCCAAAAACCATGTAATTTTCACCTTGATCAAATAATAGCAGATGATCAAACAGAAAATTTATCCTTCTATGATGTTTGTTCTTACAATATTGCTTGAATCCTAATATATAGCTGAAGGCTTAATGAAAGTTATAACAAATTTTTTATGGAATTGTCAAATTAACATGTCCAATTAAAGCATGATAATCTTCACTATATAAATTAATTAATTAATAGAGAGTAGGATCTTTAGAAAAAACGAATAAACAAACAAGCAAGCATATTGAATAAAAGAATAACACGGATGAAATCCCACATCACAATATGGAGGGGGGAAACTCATGATAAATCAAACTAAAAAATATAAATCATGAGCTTGCCATCACTGTACCAACAAAAATCAAATTATCTTAAAATCCCACTAATTCACCTAATCTTGAGAGCCGCCAGCTCAACGACCGACGCCTCCCGATTTTTTTCAACGGATCCTTCAGAAGTTGAGAAGCTGAGGGTCTAGCCCTAGGTTTTGCTATGCATCTTTTAATAAAAGCCTTAACTTCGGGGTCCTTTACTTTCTCTAGGGCTAATGGCATTGTCCCCGAAATCACTTTTTTATAGATTTTTCATACCAAGTGTGCAAAAAATTATCTAAACTAAAAGTGATATGATTTATTACTCGCAGAAGAAAACCCTATAAATGTATATTATTTGCTTCGTCTGTCTCTACAATTCGACAAGAGAACAGGAACATAATAATTGATTATTGGAGAATCTAAATGCCTGAAAGTGATATATGACATGAAAGCATTACAATTTTCCCTTTCGTAAATATAATTACTCATTGTTACAAAAAAGGAACAGTTGATCAATAGTCATATTAAAAGAGAGTTCATTTACACAGCACTTTGCAAAACTCCAAAAAGAGTGTCTCTGAAGCCATGGTTTTGGTGTCTCGAAGCCCCATTTTCTAAACTCCAAAACGAGTGAGGTTTATCGCAAGGTTTTGTATCATCTCATTTTATTCTCTTTCTCCCGCACTTAAAAATATGTTAATAAATGTAAGCTCGGTTTCATAAACTATGATGCCAAACGATTCTAAACTTTCTCAAACCCTAATTAATTTAATTTTACAAAACTGTGATTTGCAAGCATGCAATCCATGGTTTCGCTTTAACATGAGAGAAACCGGGTTTTCGGAAACATGCATGAAATTATATAGAAAACAAACTTTTAATTTAGATATCAACTTGATGTCAAAATTTAGATCCACTAAACCATAAAATTAGAAGAGCAAAATCAATTGAAATATAGTAAAGATCTGATCATACCTACCCAACATTGCCATTAATAAACACATTGCTGCAATTCAAATCCCTATGAATAATGCATGGCTCGTGCTCATGCAAATACTGCAACCCCATCAAAATCTGCCTCGACCACTTCTTCACCGCCCTTACCGACACATGCCTATGCTTCTTCCGATATCCCCGTAAATTCCCCGATGTACAAACCTCGGTAATAAAATTCAATGTGCTCCCCTTTTCATCAGTCCAAAATTTGAACAATGCCGATAATATTATCATTAGATAAAGATTTGAGCAATCGAACCTCAGAGAACGAGCGATCGAGCATTTGGTTATTGGATACGAAGCTCGCGAGCTTGACTTGGTTCCATGCAACCTTTTTCACACAAAAAATAATATTAAGAAGCTAATCATACATAAAATGATTGCAGCAAATTACAGACCTCGATCCCTTCTTCTTGATCGAAAGCTCGGTAAACCTTTCTGACCGCACCAGATCCAAGGAGGTCGTTGTATCGACCGCAGCGCCCAATGGGGTCCACTTCGATGAAGGGCTCCGTGTCTTTGTCCATTGGATCATGCTTCATTAGAGTCATACCGTAAACCCTATGGAATTAGAAGTTAGTAGGCAATGTTATTCAATCTGCAGAGATGTTTCCACGAAACTAATGTATGCGTCAATCAAAAGGCTTGTTAATCAGAAAATAAATTTCCTTTAAATTAAAAGGCGTGCCATCTTAAAAAAAGAAAAAGAAAAAATATTGAATCCTTTTAACCCAAAAAAACCTTTAGCTTTGGGCTTTGTTCATTATTTTAAAATTGATGAATCTAAAACGAACAGAGATTTTAAAAAAACATGAAAAATTAACGAAACAGGGTCAACAAAATCCTATTTTAACTAAAAGTAAAAACCAAAACTTCAGCATTGGGGTTTTGATCTCAATCCTAAAATGACTAAGACATAAAATAACATGCAAAACTAATCAAGAAAATAACAGAAATAGTTTTTTCCTCACTAAGTTATAACATCAAAAAAAAATTAAGACATAAGATTAATATAATTGGAGGAAAAGGGCTTATAAATATCCATACCTTGATCTGTGGCAAAATATCTTGCGGTAAACTGCAACAGCTAAAGTGAAAAAGAGGCACTAGAGATGAGGATAAAAAAAGTTGTTGACTATTTCAAGTCTTGATCTTGGATCTGAATCTTAGACGGCATTGAATTGTTCCTGAAACGCTGCAAATTTATCAAAATAAAAACATTGATTATCAATTAAATTTATGTAAAACGAAAAAAAAAAAATTAATCGATTCTCAATTAAAATTATGTAAAATCCTAAACTTTTATTAAAAAAAAAATTTTAATAAAAAAGGAGATAAATAGAGTACCTGAAAGTAAGGGGAGAGGTGTTTACAGGGGTTATGTAAATCTAGAGGGGCTTGCATCCCTTCTAGAGTAGATTTTTCCCTTTATAGGGTTATGGTCCAATTCAAAATCCAAATCTTATTATTTATGGTAAATTGTTGAAAAAACCCCGTCCTCGTAAAACCTATCAAAAAGTTCCTGAACTTTTTGAACATGTTATAAAAACCCAGGCCCATCACTTTTTCCATCACATACTCACAGCGGTGGATATTTTAGTATATCCCGAAAATTCCCTTTGAAACCCATTAGCTCAAATACAAGTTGACAGCTGCATAATGTTGGGATAAATTCTGATTTTCAGTAGTTTGTAACTTGTAAGCAGATGTGTGTAACTTTTATCCTGGATTGTGTTTTGTTGGTTTTTCTTTAAAGGACTGAACATTAAGTACTCTAACCTAGTCATTTTCCCTCCAAATTCACTGTTTTTCCAGCTAAAATAACCTATATTGCCAACAGAACAAGAATTATCCCATTCATTTTCTCCATTATCTATTATCTTTCTGATTTACACCACTTTTATTTATTACTCCAACAAACTAAATTTTTATTTACTCTCTTGCTCATTGAGAATGGCCTAAACTTGAACATTAATGTGTTTTATGAGTGCATCCAATTTGAAAGCTTCGGTCTTGACCATCTCGGAGGCGACACCATGGTTTGAATGTAACCTGTAAGCAGTTGCATGTAACTTGTAAGCAATTGTCTGTAATTTCTAAAATAATTGTCTGCAACTTCTAAGCAGTTGCCTGTAACTTCTAAAAAAATTGCTTTATTTTTCAGTGAACCAACCAGCAGTTTTAATGACTTCCTTTCGGCCAATTCTTGTTTCAATATTTTCAAAGGGGACTTGATATAATGCAAACAAACGCTTTGTGGATCTCGTGCCTTGATATGCTTGATGACCATATTATGACTAATGCAAAGTCTTCTCTATGTGAACTAGATAGAGGTAGTGCTGCTGGATCCAATGTTAATAATAAAAGCTTATCCAAGGATTATCCCATTAAGTGGCTTCCTTGGGAAATTTGCATTTTAGATTCCTTTCTTAAGATGATTAGTATTGTCCTTTGGCATAGTTCAGTTATGATAGTTACATAGCTTTCAGTGACTTCTATGCACTTTGTCTTTAATTTCTAACCACGTGCATGTGATTTTTAGTAAGTTTCATGTAACTTCTAATTAGTTGCATTTGATTTCTTTACATTTACTTTTAACTTCTAACCGCTTACCTGTAACTTCTAAGCACTTGCTTTTAACTTCTAATAAATTGCCCGTAACTTGTAAGCATTTGCTTTTAAGTTCTGATAAGTTGTCTGTAACTTGTAAGTTGTTGTCCGTAACTTCTAATTAATTGCATTTGATTTCTATGCACTTGCCTTTAACTTCTAACCCGTAACACCCTAGAACTTGGTGCAGTCTTTTAGATTTATCAGTATATTTTTGGCTTTAGCTTTAATAAAATTATTTTATTTATTTAGAGTTTACTATTATGTCATGGGGGATTATATTATAGTTATCTAGTTGTTAGATAATTGTTTGCTAATCTAATAATATCTTGTTTAATATTCATATAATATATTTCTTTGTTGCATATATGGTGTTTGGATATATATTATTATGATAGTTTTAACAAAAGCTATTTTTGTTGGTGAGTTTTAGAAAGGTATGATAATGTAAATTTTTTTTGATAGTTTTAATAGGTATGATAGTTATATATTTAGAAATCCTTCTAAATCTTTAATTAACCTTTTCAAACAGTTTGTTTTGCGGTATATCATTGAAATGTGGGGTTTTGTGTAATATTCCTTCTATCTATATATATGTATATCAATTATAATCCTATCTCTCTCCCTCTCTCGTTTCTCTCTCTTCCTCTCCTCACGTTGCTGTAAGTCCACGTTACCTTTTCTGGTACTTACGGTCTTGCGGAAATGATGAAAAACGATTTTTCAAGAGGTGGTAACATGGACTCAAAATACGGATCTTTGTTAAACAACTACCTAACAACCTAACTTGAGTTTTACCTACTCGGTTAGGGGTATATACCTTTCTTGAACTCCTTCGTCTTCAATTCTTTCCGGTGTACGGATCGGCCTCACCTCGTCGTCTCCTTGCGCCGAAAATGGATCCACCTGAAAGCTTCTATCTTTGGCTTTTTCTTCGAACTTGAAGAAACTAGAACACTTGGTTTGCCAAACCTTGTGAACTAGGATGAGTAGAGAAGTGATTTGGATTTTCTTTTATCTCTAAGGCAATGTTTCTCAACTCATGAGATGGAGTTGCTTTGAACTAGAGAGAGAGCAAGAGGAAGAGCAAGAGGGAGAGCTTGAGCATGAGAGAGAAGAAGAACGATAGAATGAGCCAACCCCTTTTCCTCCCATGCTCCCATAACAAATAATAATAATAATAATAATAATAATAATAATTGAGTATTATGTGATGGTTCATATCATATCAAGCGACATTATCATTTCATGCACTCATATTGCAATGCATAACAAGCAAGCAAAAGTCTTTGCCATGAAATGATAGCCATTGCAATGATGATGGTCAACTAGCCCAACCTAGTCAACCGGTCAACAAAGTCAACAAGTCAACAAAGTCAACCCCTCATCTCAACCATGACACAATAATACTTAATTAATATTATCATATTTCTTATTCTCATTAGGGTTTAGCAAAAGTCAATGGTCAACAGTCAACAGTCAACAACCCCAATGAGAATCCTCTGCCTCTGTCTCTCTGTCAACTGTGCATACACACCCGCATCCGCGTTCCGAGGAACACGAATACAAACGAGATAAAACCAACCGCAAAACATACACTAGGATCTGGCTTAAACCAAAGCCCGCTAGTGTTAACTGTCCGGACACTAAACGCGGACAAGTGCACAGATGTGACCGAACCCTGTCGCAAAACCATGCGACCTGTCGCAAAACCATGCGACCTCTACTCTTTTGCCTAAAGGCGAATAGCTTTCTGTGTGGGACTCTAAAGACTCGACACTACGCTGGCAGTGGGTTTAACCACAGACCGCAAGCGGCACTAGCTGTGTGTAACGGTCCCCAGGTAGATGCCGACAAGAAGACTGACGAGGTGAAACCCATCTGAACTCCTACTGAGCCTGAATGTGACAATCTCTGTACAGTCCGGTCTGTTCGTCTGATACATCGCATGGCGGGCCTAGGGGGCGGTAAACGTCAGTCCCCTAATAGCGGTACAAGTCGTGTCGGAGTGTAGCCCAGAACACCCTGAGATAGCACTGGAAACCTACCAGTATATCTCGCTTGCCCTGGCCAGGGACTACTCGTGTAATGGCTCTCCTAGACACAGCGTGATGTCAACCCCCAATACCGTGAGAGACGAATCCTGTCTAACCGTCACTGCCTCCAAGTGCTTCGGGACTGCACCCAACTACTACCTGTTTGCACGACTCCTTTGAGCCGTGGTAGGGTAGTAATCAAAGTACAGTGGGAACACACTCGAGGCGAAGTGACAGTGTCAAGTCAGCGGACTAAGCTGTACTCATGTCACCTGGGAACTGATAACTGACGATAGGTATAGTACCAACCAACAGTTCCCGACGAGTCTTGTCCAGTGTACTCGTAACCCAACGAGCACCCGCATACTATCTCCAGTACGACGTACTGATGGCTGTGGGAAAGACCATCTCCCCTGCTGGGATGAGAAGCGCATACACTAGTCTACTCCGGAGTATCAATGCCCTGTCTCGATAGTCCTACGACTAGGGACCTGTATAAGGATGTGCTTATAGATTACCCAGCCCCCATGAGTGTGATTGCCATCACAACGCTGGTAATCAAGCAAAGATCCTAAGGGCTCTACTAATATGTATAAGCGATATGCCAAAAGAAACACATGCACATATTGAAGTAGAAACAAACCAAGTAGCATACTACCATTTTGAGCAAGATTGTCTATACAACTGTGAATATCCCAAGCTTCCATTAAGTAATATACAAGCTAGTATGATACAGTAATGGCCTCTAGGGCATATACACTAACAATCTCCCACTTGCACTAAGGCCATGAACTGGCGTATCGAAGACCTATCATCTCGATCGGCCGCTCGAACTGAGTCTGGGGTAAGGCCTTCGTGAGTGGATCAGCAGTGTTATCTTCTGTATTTACTCTCTTCATCTCGATCTCCCAGCAATCTACGATCTCCCTGATTAGGTGGTAACGCCTCAAAATGTGCCTGGACTTCTGATGGGACCTGGGTTCCTTCGCTAAAGCTATAGCGCCGTTGTTGTCACAATACAGCGGTATTGGATCAACACTGGTAGGAACCACCTGAAGTTCCGTGAGGAACTTCTTCATCCAGACAGCTTCCTTTGCGGCATCGCAAGCAGCTATGTACTCCGCTTTCATAGTTGAGTCAGCAACGGTTTCCTGCTTGGAGCTCTTCCAGCAAACCGCCCCTCCATTGAGGGTAAAGACATAAGCCGACATGGACTTGGAGTCATCCCTGTCATTCTAGAAGCTGGAGTCAGCAAAGGTCTCGATCTGGAGGTCTTTTCCGCCATACACCAAGAACATCTCCTTAGTCCTTCTCAGGTACTTGAGAATGTTCTTTACTGCTATCCAGTGTTTCTCCCCTGGGTTCGACTGATACTGGCTTACAACGCTCAATGCGTATGCTACATCTGGTCTGGTACATAACATCTCATACATAATAGATCCTACCGCAGATGCGTAGGGTATTGATGACATGCGAGCCCTTTCCAAATCAGTCTTGGGAGACATCTCTTTGGAGAGGGTGATTCCGTGACAAGCCGGTAGATTACCGCGCTTGGAATCTTCCATACTGAATCGTTTCAGTATGGTGTCGATGTACCTTGACTGTGAAAGTCCCAACATCCTTGTAGATCTATCACGATAGATCTGGATCCCCAGAATGTAGTTGGCATCGCCCAGGTCCTTCATGGAGAACCTCTGTGACAAGAATCCTTTGACTGACTGTAACATAGGAATATCATTTCCTATTAGGAGAATGTCATCGACGTACAAGACGAGGAATACCACATTACTCCCTACAATCTTACTGTAAATGCATGGTTCATCTGGGTTTTTGATAAAGTCGAATTCTTTGACAGTATCATCAAAGCAGATGTTCCAACTCCGCGATGCCTGCTTCAGTCCATAGATGGACTTGAGCAACTTGCACACTTTACCGCTGCTCCCACTCTGAATGAATCCCTCTGGCTGATCCATATAGACGCACTCTTCCAAATATCCATTTAGGAAAGCCGTCTTTACGTCCATCTGCCAGATTTCATAATCGTGGAAGGCAGCAATGGCAAGAAGGACCCGAATGGATTTCAGCATATCCACTGGAGAAAAGGTTTCGTCATAGTCCAAACCAGGTCTTTGACGAAAACCCTTTGCAACAAGTCTAGCCTTATAGGTCTCAACCTGTCCATCTACACCAATATTCCTTTTGAAGATCCATTTGCATCCTACGGGTTTTACCCCATCTGGAGCAACGTCCAACGTCCATACTTTGTTGGTGTACATGGACTCCATTTCGGTCCGCATTGCATCCAGCCATTTTACCGAGTCACCGCTCTGAATGGCTTGCTGGAAGCTAGTAGGCTCATCATAATCGATAGTGCAATCCTCTCTATCCCCGTCTATGAGAAAACCGTAGTATCTCTCGGGCGGATGAGACTGCCTACTACTCCCGCGGAGTGGCGCAGGAATGTCCGGTTCTCCTGAAACTTCTGGTTCATCCAAGCTTTCAGTAACAGCTTGTGGTTCTGGAATTTCTTCCAGTTCTATTGCGCTCCCACTTATCTGATTTTCCAAAAATTCAGTTTCCAAGAAGTGGGCATGCGGAGAAACAAAAACTTTTTGTTCTTCTGCGGAATAGAAAAGATACCCCCTGGAGTTCTTTGGGTATCCCACAAACTTACACAGTACTGAGCGTGCCTCGAGCTTGTCCGCATGCTGCTTTTTTACAAAAGATGGACATCCCCATATCTTAAGATATTTAAGACAGGGTTTCTTCCCACTCCACATCTGATATGGGGTGGAAGGCACAGTCTTGGTTGGAGCCTTGTTCAAGAGATATGCAGCTGCTTCTAGTGAATAACCCCAGAAAGATTGCGGTAACTCAGCCTTACTCATCATAGAACGAACCATATCCAATAGGGTTCGATTCCGCCTTTCAGATACACCGTTGTGTTGTGGTGTGTATGGAGGAGTACGCTGAGAGAGAATTCCATTCTCTTTTAAGCAGTCCAGAAACTCGGCACTCAAGTATTCACCACCTCGATCAGATCTCAGTGTCTTTATACTTTTGCCTGTTTGTTTTTCAACTTCATTCTTGTATTCCCGAAATTTCCCAAAGGCCTCGGATTTGTGCTTCATTAAGAAGACATGTCCATACCTAGAGAAATCATCTGTGAAAGTAATGAAGTATGAATAACCACTTCGTGCATGTGTAGACATTGGACCACACACATCACTGTGTATGAGTCCCAAGAGCTCGCTCGCTCTTACCCCGTGTCTAGTGAACGGAGTCTTTGTCATCTTTCCCATGAGACAAGATTCACAAGTGGCATAAGACTGATACTCGAACGGATTCAAGTATCCCTCTTTATGTAACTTAGTTAATCGTGTCTCATTAATGTGACCCAGTCTACAATGCCATAAGAAAGCCTGATTTGTTTCCAGAGACTTTCTTTTAAGTGTGTTCTGGACACTGAATATCTGAGCTTGATTTAATACGTATATCCCGTTATTTAATGTACCTGACCCAATCAGAACTTGATTTAGGTGGATGTGTACTACATCGCTTACAAAAGTAAATTCATATCCTTCCTTAGAAAGTAAGGATACAGATATGATATTACAAGTCGCACCTGGTACATACAAACAGTTACGTAAAATCAATATCTGCCCAGTTGTCAGTCCAAGATGATATTCCCCTACGGATTCAGCATCCATGCTCATTCCGTTAGCAACCCTGAGAGTCATATCACCTTTCCTGATAACCCTACGGTTTCTCAGAGCCTGTAATGAATTACAGATGTGAGATCCTGATCCGGTATCCAATACCCAGGAAGTAGGGTTAACTGACATACAGTTCTCTATTACAAACACACCCGAAGCCGAAGCCACAACATGCTTCGAATTCTGGCTACTGGTTTTGCTAGCCCTGCAATCCTTCTGCCAATGTTCATTCCTGTAACAATAGGAACCTCCCTCTTTTACTGCATCCAGCCCCGAAACTTTTGCCCTTCCCTTTCCTTCTTCTTCCCTGGTTTCCTTCAGGGTATAAGCAGAGGGCAGGGACTGTAGAATCAAGTCAGTACTTGACCCATTCTCCAACGTGGTCTCCAAGTCCGTGAGCTGAAAATAGCTGGTCTCTGTAAGGACGTTGCCCCTTACAGATGACCCGACAGCCAACCTCGCTTGAAGCAATTCATTCGAGGTCTCATATCTTGCGATACGAGATTGCTCTCCATATAAATCTTTGTTATGGAGGAAGATAGAAACTGAGTCCATCTTCTCGTGCTGCCTCTGGTTTGTACCATCAACTGAGGCTAACACGAGACACTTGGCTTTCGCACAGTCTTTTTCCGATGTCCTGCGGATATAAATATCCGTGACAGGGGAAACTGGACCTGAGATGGCAGGGGTTGGATCAGTCAAGAGGTGTCCCAGCTTGTCATGGGCAATAGACATCTGGACGGACCTTTGCCAGTCAAAACAGTCAGATTCAGTCATTTTATTATCTATATGTAACCTATGTCTGGTCACTGGGCCGCTGCAATTAAGAGAGAGAGAAGAAAACACTCAGCATGATGCTCTTGCAAGTTTAGATTGGTTTTTAATTTATCTAAACAGGATGGCTCCCACTGTCTCTCGAATCCCTCCTCAAACCATAAAGGAAGAATTAGTCAGGATCAATCTCACCGTACAATACTTGCTTAACCGTTCGGCCAGGCTGGTGTCGGTACTTCGAGGGAGGTTTTCCAACGCTTTCGCGAAGTTCCTTAATTAAATAACCTCTTTTCCCTGTGGGCGTAGCCCCGCTAACACCTTTCTAGGAACCTACTTGGTTTATAGCATTGATCGTTAAGTGAGAAAGTTCCGGAGGAGTAGCATATACTCACAGTAGGATCGGGATCCAAATATCATCGTGTGATAAACTGAAGGAATCCTACCAGAATCATCACACTCCAAATGGTATGCAACGCTAGCAAGTTTCAGTTCTTTTGAAACTCCCGATGTGGATTTTTTCCCCATGCTCTTATGACCTTGACGAAGGTCAACAAATCATAAGTCACATGTCAAGTTCTACCCGTCATTGTCCAGGTTAATTTGAACCCACCCGTATATACCCTTGACGAAGGTCAACAAGGTAATACGACTGTCCCAAACCAACGCATCTATCTATGTTACATATGAACACCCAACAGCTACCAATCACTATGCCTTGACGAAGGTCAACAAACATAGCTTGAATACTATTGAATATTCATACGAAACGACGGAGGGCTACGAATGGTTTTGGCGAAACCTTGAACGTAGTGAACTTGATATAATCGAAGGAACCTTGATAGCTTTTAAAAGGAGTGGCTTAAGCTCCGCGTTTTAAAAGTTATTTTTTGAAAAGAAACCGAGTGGTTTTTGAAATTGTTCCAACGACTTTTACTTGGTTTATTTTTCTTGCATTAATTTTAATGTGTCCCATCAATTAATCCTACCATTGCAGAAAACAACGAAAATATGACGTACGCTTATGCCATCTGCATTCGCCACGGGGCCCCGTCATTACCCGTTAGGTTACTTAACTAACGACAGAGCGGGGGCTGGACTAGCGCGGATGCAAAACATAAGCAACGACTAAATAGATATCATATATAGATATACTCATTCGTCACATGCAATGATAGCCATTCCAGATCACAGATGAACACATTGGATATACCAGGAATCCGCAATTCGTACGAGCCTGTAACGAAAAGCGGATTACACGGTCGCGATGAATAGCCAATACCCCACCCTAGACCCCTACGGGTGCGACAAACTACCCGCCAAATATCCGAAGCGGAGCAACCTCCCTCAACGACGTGAGTAGGCCACTCGGCACTTCGAGATACCCGGTAGTTTGTGCACCCCACCTTGGGTCTATCCTAGGAGCAAAAACAGTAAAAAGAAATTATACAATGACGGCTACAACCCCGACCCGGTTGTGCGGCCAAAAATAATATTACATCAATTTACATATTACATGAATTGAAAGATAAAAGAAAACTCTCATCTCACAAACCCCCGGCTATTCATCCGCGACAATCCAATGAATTCATATACACATACCATCAACATTACAGATCACAGATATGTATAACCCCACTAATCGACGTATAGCGATTAACGGACGTTCAATACATATATCACATCACAGATATAACCCGTTAGCTTAAGTCTTTTAGAAGTTCGATCAAAATACGGATTTTCAAGCCCCAAAACTAATTTTGCTTTCTGGAAAATTTGGGCAGAAAAAACATATTGTAAAAATCCCAAAACACCCCACTGAGCACACTGCATGAAAAATCTCCCACGGCCGAGTCAACTCGGCCGCGGTTCCGCGGCGGGAGCATGCTCCCGCCGCGGTTCCGCGGCGCTTTGACCGAGTCGTGGGACCATTTTTCTACAGTGTGTTCTAAAAAGCCTGAGCCGATTTTTAGTGTAAGATTTTTTATTTTTTGAACAGAAAACAGAATCGGCAGAACTTGATTTTTCGGGCATGTTTCGCGACTTTTTCTTCGATCGAATTTCTAGTTACTTTGCTAACATGTTAGATAGTGTTTAACCTGGCACTGATACCACTGTAAGTCCACGTTACTTCTCCCGGTACTTACGGGCTTGCGGAAATGATGAAAAACGATTTTTCAAGAGGTAGTAATATGGACTCAAAATACGGATCTTTGTTAAACAACTACCTAACAACCTAACTTGAGTTTTACCTACTCGGTTAGGGGGCTATACCTTTCTTGAACTCCTTCGTCTTCAACTCTTTCCGGTGTATGGATCGGCTTCACCTCGTCGTCTCCTTGCGCCGAAGATGGATCCACCTGAAAGCTTCTACCTTTGGCTTCTTCTTCGAACTTGAAGAAACTAGAACACTTGGTTTGCCAAACCTTGTGAACTAGGATGAGTAGAGAAGTGATTTGGGTTTTCTTTTATCTCTAAGGCAATGTTTCTCAACTCATGAGATGGAGTTGCCTTGAACTAGAGAGAGAGCAAGAGGAAGAGCAAGAAGGAGAGCTTGAGCATGAGAGAGAAGAAGAATGATAGAATGAGCCAACCCCTTTTCCTCCCATGCTCCCATAACAAATAATAATAATAATAATAATAATAATAATAATAATAATTGAGTATTATGTGATGGTTCATATCATATCAAGCGGCATTATCATTTCATGCACTCATATTGCAAAGCATAACAAGCAAGCAAAAGTCTTTGCCATGAAATGATAGCCATTGCAATGATGATGGTCAACTAGCCCAACATAGTCAACCAGTCAACAAAGTCAACAAGTCAACAAAGTCAACCCCTCATCTCAACCATGACACAATAATACTTAATTAATATTATCATATTTCTTATTCTCATTAGGGTTTAGCAAAAGTCAATGGTCAACAGTCAACAGTCAACAACCCCAATGAGAATCCTCTGCCTCTGTCTCTCTGTCAACTGTGCATACACACCCGCATCCGCGTTCCGAGGAACACGAATACAAACGAGATAAAACCAACCGCAAAACATACACTAGGATCTGGCTTAAACCAAAGCCCGCTAGTGTTAACTGTCCGGACACTAAACGCGCACAAGTGCACGGATGTGACCGAACCCTGTCGCAAAACCATGCGACCTGTCGCAAAACCATGCGACCTCTACTCTTTTGCCTAAAGGCGAATAGCTTTCTGTGTGGGACTCTAAAGACTCGACACTACGCTGGCAGTGGGTTTAACCACAGACCGCAAGCGGCACTAGCTGTGTGTAACGGTCCCCAGGTAGATGCCGACAAGAAGACTGACGAGGTGAAACCTATCTGAACTCCTACTGAGCCTGAATGTGACAATCTCTGTACAGTCCGGTCTGTTCGTCTGATACATCGCATGGCGGGCATAGGGGGCGGTAAACGTCAGTCCCCTAATAGCGGTACAAGTCGTGTCGGAGTGTAGCCCAAAACACCCTGAGATAGTACTGGAAACCTACCAGTATATCTCGCTTGCCCTGGCCAGGGACTACTCGTGTAATGGCTCTCCTAGACACAGCGCGATGTCAACCCCCAAAACTGGGAGAGACGAATCCTGTCTAACCGTCACTGCCTCCAAGTGCTTCGGGACTGCACCCAACTACTACATGTTTGCACGACTCCTTTGAGCCGTGGTAGGGTAGTAATCAAAGTACAGTGGGAACACACTCGAGGCGAAGTGAAAGTGTCAAGTCAGTGGACTAAGCTGTACTCATGTCACCTGGGAATTGATAACTGACGATAGGTATAGTACCAACCAACAGTTCCCGACGAGTCCTGTCCAGTGTACTCGTAACCCAACGAGCACCCGCATACTATTTCCAGTACGACGTACTGATGGCTGTGGGACAGACCATCTCCCCTGCTGGGATGAGAAGCGCATACGCTAGTCTACTCCGGAGTATCGATGCCCTGTCTTGATAGTCCTACGACTAGGGACCTGTATAAGGATGTGCTTTTAGATTACCCAGCCTCCACGAGTGTGACTGCCATCACAAGCCGGTAATCAAGCAAAGATCCTAAGGGCTCTACTAATATGTATAAGCGATATGCCAAAAGAAACACATGCACATATTGAATTAGAAACAAACCAAGTAGCATACTACCATTTTGAGCAAGATTGTCTATACAACTGTGAATATCCCAAGCTTCCATTAAGTAATATACAAGCTAGTATAATACACTAACAGTTGCCACCAACGTCGACTGGGAACCCTATATTAACCGGCCACCTCCTCCTTCTTCCTTAAACCGCAGCATTTTCTTCGATCCTCCTCATCTCAACCGTTGAAACCCAACAGCCATCGCCGCAACCATAGTATGGCCTCAAGCACCATCACCATCACCTTCTTCCTGTTTGAGACTCCACCAACTAGATCATCAACCAAGAACCCTTTTGCCGTCGAACTAAGGTGCTACTACTGCCATCGTTGCCAGAGCACCCTTATCGACGTCGACCCGACACCAAATTGCAGCCATTTTTCTCGTCTTCGTCGTCTCCGAGACAAGTATCTAATACTTGTTCGTACATGCTAACTACGACCACAATTAAGGTCATCGTAATATTATTTATCTATAACGGTTAAAATTAGTATATGCTTTACGAGAATAATCTTGCTTAATTAATATTATTTTGATAGGTATTGATTGTTGCAGATTGTTAACTAACATTGTCTATATATATATAACATGTCCAAGGCAATACATTAATTGTGCATGTGTATATTATAATTTTAATATATATCAAGGATATGTTTTTATAGTTTAGTTTTATATAAATTCTTTAATATGGTTTATAGTCATCTAGTTTATTTATGTTGGCATCGTTAACTAGGTTGTCTGGTTTATTTAATTATGATCACCACAAATAAAAAATAATATATATATATATATATATAATTCGTTTTGCAAACTGTTGCAACTTGAAACTAAGCCCAAGTCTTTTCGGGAAATAGTGTACATAATAATGAAACCCTTATTGAAACTCATATTATAATCATTAGGTTATATTAGATATAAGAATCTTTGTTGCAAAATATAGTTTTAAAATATTATAGTTTACGCATGAAACGTCATCGCCAAGCGAATACGACAAATCTGGAATTTACTGTACACCTAACCTTATAAAATTCATTATAAATTATAGAAAAAATCACCAGCACATGTTTTTTAGTTCGTTACGAAGCTAACTCATAGTAATGCAACCTTGTGAAATATTTAGTTGCAAAATAAATTGTTTAAATAACGTAAACTGCAAATGAAAGTACCTCTGGACTACTGTCCACGGAAATTCTAGCAGCAAACTTTCAACTTCAAACGTTCATAAATTTTTAGAGGAACAACCTGAGATGCTTTAACTTATAACAATGAAAACCTTATTGAATTAGATTTGTTTTGGTATATGACACGTCCTTTTTAGAGAACGTTTGTTATTTTTAAGCTATTTTATAAATCAGAGTGACGCCGAATTTCTGAACGAAACTTTCTTGGGCATGGTTAATCAACACCACTTTTATTGTTATTAATCGGATTGAATATGCTATCCTTTTTAATACTATTATCTTGATCTTGTACATGATATGATTACATTATCCCTGACATGCTTGTATACTTCTATCTTGTTATTTTTATCATATTGCTATCGTTATTGTGCCAGTACATACTTGCCATGTAATGTTTACCAATGCCACCAACTATTAATATTGACTTGATTGACTGGAATGTCCTGATCAACATGACCTGTACATGTACTTGATTATTCATGTGTTGGAATTAGGTAAATATTTAATTGATACTTGACATAAATTGAAACCTGGGGAAAGGGGAAATCAAGAATGTGACGAAATCGTAACTCGAGCATATTATTGTTGCCATAATTCCGGGGATGAACGGAATAACATTGTTGATTGTACCGTGGTCCCATGGGGAAAGAACAGGATATATACTATTGAGTTATATCGAGAATTGCATTAATTGGTTTCAAATGTCTGTAAGATAGATAACTTAGTAATATAGACCCATAGGATACACTTGATTGATTGATCCATTGTATCTTGCTCATTACATCATATGCTATTGCTTTTGCTTATTGTTTATACTCACGACATCGAGATTATTGCATATGGTATACTATATTTCATACCGGTATTATTATTATTATATTTATGACGCATTGACGCCTGGGTTTTGCATGGCCCCGATTCTTTGACTTTAACACCGGAGGATTGTGAGTAAGTTGACAGGATTGCGGATCAGTGAAGAGCATTCCACCGATATAATTCTTATTATGGTTTATGTATTCTTGTTTCTTCGTTGTATCTTTATTGCTTCCGCTATCGTTTCCTGTTATTGTTTATCGTGCTTATTGGTCATATTTAGAGATATATATTTATATTATTGTTCGTGATTACTGATTGACAGCCGTAATGTGACTGTGAAAGGATGTTTCCTTACCGTGGGTAGCATGGTTGGCTTAATTGCGTTCCCGTATTTGTGTATTTTGGGAAGCGGGGCGTAACATAACCACTTGTCTGTAACTTCTAATTAGTTTCCCGTAACTTGTAAGCACCTGCCTGTAACTTGTGATAAATTGCATGTAACTTGTAAGCAGTTGCCTCTAACCTCTAATTAGTTGCATGTGACATCTATGCACTTACCTTTAACTTCTAACAATTTGTCTGTAACTTCTAATTAGTTACATGTAATTTCTAATAAGTTGCCTGTAACTTGTAGGTGATTGCCTATAATTTCTAAGCGCTTACCTGTAACTTCTAATTAATTGTATGTAACTTCTAACTAGTTGCACGTAATTTCTGAGTACTTGCTTGTAACTTCTAATTAGTTGCATGTAACTTTTAAGAAAAAACTTTGGAGCTTAGCTCCTCGGGGTACCCAGGCCTCCTATACCTCCAATATCGGCTATATAAAACCAATAACATTAACAAAAATATCATTCATATCATAATATCGGTCAACATCAGCTATATAAAATAGATAATATCAACAAAAATATCATTTGTATCACAATATCGGCCAATATCGACGATATTAAAGTAAATACGTCAACAATTTTTTAATACATTAGACAAACCGGTAACATACAAGCAATTTATCATCCTCACTCAAAACAAGTAATAATATCGGCGAATATCGGTCAAATACAAATAGATAAATACATTACGAATAATTAAGAGTTCAAATTTCAGCCAAACAAAAAATGAAACTATATTAAGTCATTTCTTTCTCGTTCGCCAATAGAATTTGTGTCGTAAGTATCGGCCGCCACTGTATCGAACGTTTTCCTTCCAGGGAATCCGAAAGAGATAAGCCTATAAGAGAATTTGTGTCATAAGGTATGTCTATCTTGACCCAAAGTGGGCAACTTCATATAATGGTGGAACGAAGTTTTATTTAGCCTCCATATGTGCTGCGGGTGAATGTGTGTCTTCAACCTCTCAATGAAACTGTTGTGGTGAGCGATGTAGACATATGTCTAAATGGCAGGTGTATCTCCATATTTTCTTCAACGGAAAACCAAATTTAAATATTAAATCATAGTTATTAATTCTTTAAACTGAAAGTTACAGGCAACTGCTTACAAGTTATAGGCAACTATTTAGATGTTACAGACAACTTTTATAGAAGTTACAGGCAACTATTTAGGTGTTATAGGCAAATAATTTGTCAGCATTATGTTGCCAACAACATTGAAAATAAGCACTTGCTTGTAACATCTCTGAAGTTGCTTGTAAGTTGTAAGCATGCGCCAATAGAATTTGCCCTGTTAATATCGACCGCTACAAAAAACAACAAAATGTTTAAACACGTACATACACTCTATATACACACACAAAATACATATACACACACTCACTTAAGCTTATTACTTAATTTAATTTTATTGCCTATAAGCTTCTAGCCTTCTGCAATTTACTTGGAGTTGGCCTTCAAAGTAGCCCTTTTCAGTCTCTAACAACACTTTATCTATTATAAAATCAACTTAATAAAACTCACAACAATACAAAAAAATAATTTAACAACAAAAATGACACTTCATCTTCATTCAAAAATTCCACAAAACTTGTATTTTTCTTGGCCGCTTCAATCAACATGCTCAATGGGGCAATTCATCAAAAAATTAACACGCAACAATAAAAATAACACTGTAACTGAAAGTAAAAAAACCATAACATAAAATTATGCTTAGATCGAAATTATCAACTCAAAAATTGAGAAAAAAATATAAAAAATACCTTTGCAATATAGAAAACGCTCGATCGTCAAATTACACTCAAGTAATTGGACTTAGAAGATAAAGAGTGACACGCCCCGCTTCCTAGAAGACAGTAACGGCACGTGTCGAGCCCCGCAACGTATTTACTATGAGAAGGACATTTCCCTTGATAAATACGTTAAGCGTAAGTAAGCAATATAACAATATGCAAGAATAACAAGAGTAATTAAAATTAACAGCAACTTTATTTATATTCAAAATTTAAAAATACAGATGTCTGAAATAAAAGATACAACAGCTGAAAAATGATTAAATAATGGCATACTGGAATTAATGCAAAATGAAACTAGTAATCGGGCTGGACGGTGAGCTGATATAATTCCTTATGGCTGGGCTTTATCTCCTCAGAATCTAGTCCTCCTGATAAACATTCCAAAAAAAAAGAAACAGAGAGGAATGTCGTCAGCGAACTAGCGATCGGTATGTCCCTAAAAGAAATAAGTAATGTTGACTGAAGCTATGTAAAATGAATATAAACCAAGTAATAATGAACAAGTAAGGTTGTAGGTAAAAGTATCTTAAGCATGTCATTCATATGCATAAGGTTAACTATTCTAACGTGATTATTTATGGTTTGATAAGGAAGGTAAGCGTGTATACGAGAGTAGTCCTGCTTACCCCATAGACCAAAGGTGCAAGAGAGTACAAGGATCCGTCATAACCCACGAAACAACGACAGAAGCATATTCAAGAGATGTTTTTTAAAGTGACCTCTTGTTCCACGACAAACGTTCCTTACCAACCTACCCTTATCC
Source organism: Agapanthus africanus (assembly GCA_030015575.1). Taxonomy (NCBI): domain Eukaryota; kingdom Viridiplantae; phylum Streptophyta; class Magnoliopsida; order Asparagales; family Amaryllidaceae; genus Agapanthus; species Agapanthus africanus. Next base: position 55,661,841 of record JASDDO010000004.1, read on the forward strand.
CCGCGTATTTTATTATATAGTTCAAGTTTACAGGTCTTAGCCGAATCCATGAATATAAAAAGTACAAGTTCAGATTCAAGTTGTATTCAGGTATTCATGTCAAGTCATATTCATGGTTCGGTCAAGTCAAGTTCAAATGTTCAAGTTCAAGTTTGAATATTCAAGTTCAAGTGTACAAGTTCAAGATTAAGTTCGAGTTTAGGCTCGAGTTCAAATTCAAGTCAAGTTCGAGTTTGTTTTTAGGTTCTATACATATCTTATTAGTAGATCTAACTTTTGAAATTTTTGAGTTTGGGAAATATCGACAACCGCCGCACTTGGACGGCAATATTGTGTCTTTTTCAAAGACGATTGCCATTGATAATTTTACCATAAGATTACAATCTATATTTAGGGAGAGACAAGCGGTGCATCATTTTCTTCGGCAACCCCGAGACACTGACAAGAGAAGATGCCGCTCAAAGCAATCTGCAATCTAAACACGTAATCTAAACTAGTCTTTTGATTTCAAGGGTATTTATATAAAAATTTCATTTAAAAATTCTTGAGGGTTTTTAATTCGTCCTAAAGCCTCGAATATATTTTTGATAAAAATATGTTAATTAAAATGTCAATATTTTTGTATAAAATGTATTTTATATTTGATGGTATTTTAGAGATAAAACTTAGCTTTTAAAATTTTATGGTATTTTTTTTGAAAAATCTAGCCTTTGGAAACTTGAGTGTATTTTCTTAAAAATTTAATATTTATTTAAAAATCTAAATTTTCACTAATTTTTTCCCTTGGAAAAACGGATTTATGATTTAAATAATTTTTCAACTATTTAATTTGTTTTAAAAAGTCGTATTTTCTTTAAAATCGTATTTTATTCCTTTCGAGACCGAATTCTCCTGGAGAAGTTCTGTATCTCACTCTACTATCCTCAGAATGTGCGATAATCTGCATCATCCATAAACAGGTCCGCTAACGGTTGTAGAGGCTTAATTGCAAAGGTTTTGAAATATCGATTTAAAAACGTGTTTTTAGAAAGCGAGGGTATTTTAGTGAAAAATGTTTTTAGGATAAAATATGTAACTATAGAATCGTGCTATGAAATCATTGTGTATGTGAGTGGGGTAGGTCGTTACCCCATGAGATTTCTAGAAGTATATGTCACTATAACGAACAAAAGGGTACATGTAAAATCCATGGTATTTTTGTGTAAAGTTCGATATAGGTTTTGTTTAACATGAAAATCTAAACACGCTCAAAATTAATTAGATGAACATTATTTTAAGTTTGTTGTTACAAATATTAATGTAATTTATTTAGCATTATAATTGCGATAAAATTATTTTAAAGAAATTGTTAAAAAGGCTAACTCCACTTTATCGATATTGTTTTTAAGAAGAGTTTGAGATGAAAAGATAGAGAGAGGTAGGGAGAGAGAAGGGAATTACAGTTTGTGCATTTCAAAGAGAAGAGAATGTCTCGGTTGGTAGAATCGAGACCAAGATGTATGAAAGGATCGATCGGAAGTTTGGCAACTTCACTTGAGAACGGGCTTAATTCCTATATGCTTGGACTTGGGAACTTTAGATAGGGATTTTTAGTGGAATTTTCACAAATGAGGAATAAGGTTGTATGGCTTGGTATTTATAGGGAAAAATATGAGAGTATGGGATTTAAGAAATTGAATCAAAATGAATTAAATTGGGTTAATGGGGTAGATGAAAGGTTTGTGCAGCTCTTTGTTTAATTCAGAGAAATCAAATAATAAAAAGGAGTAAAGGGGAGTCTAAGGGTAACACGGGCTCAAATGGAGCCATACCAACCGCTAATAGTAGCCAGAAGAGGGAAATGGGCGGCCATATTTTGTCCATCCGTCTCGAGATTCATGACATATGTTTTAACTGGTTTTAACTCCTCATTTATCCTTTTTGATTTTGTTGCAACTTTTCATTTCTCCGTGTAATGCACGTGCCAACTCTTGGACTTCCGAAAAGTTAAAAAGAAAAAATATTAAAATAATTGAGGCTGTTAGGATTCGAACACGCAAGCTAAAGAACAGTAGTGAAGAGACTTAACCAGTATGCTACAAGTTGTTTCTTGCTTTTATTTAACAATAATAACTTATAACTCATAGTCAGGGATGAAATACACCTTTATATATATTGAATGTGTTACACTCGTACAGGGATTTTAGGGTCGTTACATCCTACCCTCCTTATAAAAATTTCTACTTTGAAATTTACAAAAGGACTAAACTTCAAACATGTGAGAGTATCGTGTACGCATATCATCTTCTCGCTCCCAGGTTGATTCCCTTGGTGAATCCTTTCTCCACATCATCTGGACTAACTTGACCACCTTGTTCCGCAATGTCTTCTCCTTCTGATCTATTATCTCGACTGGCTGTTGCTCATAAGTCAGATTGGTCTGCACAGTGAGCTCCGAGTGATCAAGTATGTGGCTGGGGTCATACACATAATGATGTAGTTGAGATAAATAGAATACGTTATGCACTCCTTCTAATGATGGTGGCTGTGCTAAACGATATGCCACTTCTCCTACCCGTTCCAATATATCTAATGGACCGATGTATCTTGGGCTAAGCTTTTCTCGTCGTCCAAAGCGAATAACTCTTCTTTTCGGAGAGATCTTGAGGAATACGTGATCTCCAGATTGAAACTCCAAGTGTTGGCACTTTGCATCTGCCGAATGCTTCTGCCTATCTTGGGCTATACACATGTTTTCCCTGATCGTGCGAATTACATCAATTGTTGCCACAATCATCTCCAGCCCAAGGATTTCTCGATCTCCAACGTCGTCCCAACTCATAGGGGAATGACACTTTCGACCGTCTAGTGCTACAAATGGTGCCATCCTAATGCTGGACTAGTAACCGTTGTTGTATGCAAACTCCACTAGGTGCAGGTGATCTTCCCACGATTCTCCGAAGTCAAGCATACAAGCCCTTAGCAAGTCCTCCAGGATCTGAATTGTCCGCTCGGACTGTCCGTCAGTTTGGGGATGGTATGCAATGCTGAAACTCAGACTCGTACCTAGGCTGGCTTGAAGACTTTTCCAAAACTAGGATCGAAATCTGGTGTCCCGGTCAGAGACGATGCAAATTGGTACTTGTTCACCGCCGAAAATGGGGACGAACCGGGATGGATTGTTCTGCTTGAATTTGGGGGAAGATGCTATTTGGATTTATCCGTCCACCACTCCGAAGATGCTAAGTTGATTTATGGCACCGTATATCGGAGGTTTGGATCGATACGGCTGTTGTAGCAGACTTCGTCAGATTCCCCCTCGTTTATGCGAGGGTTTTTTGATTGTGGGGACATTCTTCCCTGCAGGCGCAAGACCCTGCAGTTAATTACATTACCGTATCGTGATGACCACTTTCTCCTGCTCCGGAAGTTCACTTCGTGTCGTGTGTGTTTTTGTTTGTTTTGGTTGTTCGTGAATTGTATAAGGAGACTAATTTATGTTGTCACCCGTAGGGCATGGATTAGTCCAAATCCGTATATCTTAGATTTGGGGTTTTTATTTAAAGACCGTTAATCTAGTTTGAGATTAAGATCGACTTAAATGTATTTGAGCATTTGAGGCTCGATTTGTTTCTGTTAAGAATACATTAGTCCAATTTGAGACTAAGATCCACATAACGGGATTTCAGGATCATTTTTATTTAGGATCCAACCAAAGAGCGTTTGCGCTCTATTATTTTAGTTTAAGGACGTTTCGGTCCATTATCGCCATTTTAGAGGCGAATATTAGTATAAGGACGTTTCGGTCCGTTATCACCATTTTGGAGGCGGATATTAGTTTAGGGACTTCTCGATCCTTTACCAGTTTAAGGATGTAGTGGTCCATTGCCAGTTTAAGGATGTAGTGGTCCATTGTCACCATTTTGGAGGCGAATATTAGTTTAGGGACATTTCGGTCCATTACCTGTTTAAGGAAGTAGTGGTCCATTGTGTTCATCTTGCGCGCACGTGTATGTCACGACCCGAAATTGGCACGTGACGGCCCTTAAACCACGTAACGTCTACAGGCGTAACGCAATCTTGTAAGTCTACGGTAGCGCCCCGGTCGTCGATCCGAGGCCAAAATGCGGAAACGAAAACTTTTTCAAGACTTGAAACCGGCGCTATCGTACACTATAAACCCGGATCGAACCATTAACCAATAACTAGCAAACTAGAGAAGGGTTGGAAAGGCTATACCGATCGATCCGTGTCCTTCGGTCTTTGGCCACCATCCCAAGCTCCTCGCGGCATCTCCGAGCTCCGGTCTCCTTGTCGGAAAGGGCACCACATCATCGAGTCTTTTTACGGGCTCCCGCTTCATCCGAAGCAACTCGGGCACGAAGTTCGCTAGCCGACGTGTCCAAGGTAAAGTAGAGAATGTGTGTGAAAACTTTGTCTCTTGCATCCATTGTATGGATGGAGGTTGAAGATGAAGCCATCAATGGAGGTTGTGAGCTAGAGGAAGAAGAAGAAGCATATTGTTTTCTTGTGTTGTATGATCAAAATGAGAGAGTGAGAATCAAATAATACAAGAGCAAAACTCACACATGGCTGCCCTTCCTCTCTCCTCTTATCATATCAACTCCAAAATCAATCAATAATGTGACACATGCACAAAGAAAGAGACCACGAGTTATCACTTGTGCATGTGTCACAATTAATGCTCCTAATCATGACTTTTAGCTCATAATTTCCATTTGTAAACATTAACCCAAATGTTTACAACAACAAAAAGATACGGCAACATCTAAAGTAAACTCGTGACGGATCATAAGGATACCCCTCACCTGTATATACATACCTGCATCCGCATTCCGACTGAATGCGAATACGATGAGACTAAAGTAATCCAACAAATCTAATACTAGGATCCGGCTTAAACCAAAGCCCATCAGTATGATCTGTCCGATCATGATCCGTGCACTACCGCACGTATATGATCGAACCCTACCATATATCATACGGCCTCTACAACGTTTCGCCCGAAACTTGAGAAACTGTCTGTGGGGGACTCTAAAGACCCGTCAATACTTTGGCTGTGGATTTAACCACTAGCACGTCAGTGGTACTAGCTGTACGTAACGGGCTACCAGGTATTGACCAAAAGGGATGTCGATGAGCGAACTCATCCTGACACCCTACTGAGTCTGTCAGTGACAATATCCGTACAGTCCGGTCCGTTCGTCTATGAGCATCGCTTGTCGGGCCTAGGGGGTTGGTAAAAGTCAGACCCCTAAAAGCGGTACAAGTCGTGTCGGAGTGTAGCCCAGAACACCCTGAGATACTACTGGAATACCTACCAGTAAATCTCCTGCCTTGGCCAAGAACTTCGTGTAATGGCTCTCCTAGACACAGCGCGATCTCACCCCCAATATCGGGAGAGACGAAACCCCTGCCGATCCGCTCACTGCCTCCATGTGGCTCGGGACTGTACCCAACTAAAACCTGTTTGCACGACTCCTTTGAGCCGTGGTAGGGTAGTAATCAAAGCACAGTGGGAACTCACATGAGACAAATGACGATCTCAGGTCGATGAACTAACCTGTACACATGTCACCAGGGAACTGCTATCTGACGTCAGGTATAATACCAACTAGTATGTTCCCGGCGAGTCCTGTTCGGTGTACTCATAACCCAATGAGCACCTGTATATATCTTAGGTGAACCAACTGACACCAATGGCTTGTGAGACCGGCCACCGCCCCTCGTCGGGGTCGCGACTGTATACACCGGTCTACTCTGGAGTATCGATGCCCTGTCTCGAAACTCCCTCGACTAGGGACCTTTTAAGGATGTGCTTATAGACCCCAGCTCCCACGTATATGATCGCCATCATACTGTTGGCAGTCAAGCAAGAATCCTAAGGGCTCTATCAACGTGCAATAGCAACCTGTAAGGTCACCTAAAGCAGTACGCGATCATAAAAATAAACCAGATAGCATACTGTCATCTTGAGTAAGACTGTCCTATCGGTATAGGTCCTCCCTCAATCATTGCAATCACGTGCCTGTGATCCAATAATTGACTCTGAGGGCACTATATCCAACAAATCTAAGTAAGCCAAAAACCCAGCAATCTAAACCATCAAAAGTAGTAAGAACATTGTTAAAAGCTTTTGGGAATCTCAAGTAAAAATGTTTAAAGTCCAAATTTACTTTCTTTAAAATTTGGCAGCACCTCCTTTGTAAAAACTAGCCCCAAAAAGGGTACAACAAAAGATATAAGTAAAGCATCTCCAACGGGAGCAAATCCACGCCTAAAGACAGAAACAACACCAGAACAGATATACAACGCCGTAGCGAAGAAAATGGACGATATAAAGTGACAACAGCATAAAAGACATCCAAAGTCACAAAATAATATACAATATCGTCCTCACATCTCGTCTCTAAGTTAATACATGAAAGTAGTAGATGGAGAGTATTAGAAACAAAAAGATATACAGTGAGCACCATCGGATAACCGCAAAACCCACCTATAGCAAAACTGCTCACAGTCAGCCGTAGCGGTATCCGCTGCAAAAGATGATACGATAAGAAAAAGAAGCCCTGCCGCGACTGCTCTGAGAGACTACCTGCAAAACACCGTGGCACAACGGGGGTGAGTTGCCAACTCGTGAATAGTAAATAACATATGTAGGTAATCGCAGGTATGCACGTACTGCGATAATCTATCACATGCAAGCTGATAGCAATAAATGGCAATATGTATATGCAACAGTCATGAAAGGTACTCTATCAGGTACTACTAATACATGAAGCAATGCATATCAAATAAATGCTGAGTATGGGATAAAACATGTCATCCTCATGGAATCCTCATCACGGCAGGACCAATGCCCATCAAGACAATCTAAATCCCAATACCAAAGGCACCACATCCTCAGATCGGCCCTCATATCCTGTAAGTCTCATGGAACCTGAGTGTCCAACATCGACACCCGAAAATATCATGAAAACTAGTGTCCAGCATCGACATGTAAATACTCATCTGTCAGGCGCCATCACCACGACTGGTCCTGATGTCATGTCCGTACATCTTATGGAACCTAAGTGTCCAACACTCGCAATCCATATAGCATGTCCATACATAAATCCGGTCGGTATATCCACGATAACCGCCGAAACCAAATAATATCACCGGTAAGGTAGTATTCCCCTGCCTCGAGCTCATCGCCATCATCTGCGATCTTCTTTCTCCGGGGTATCTCTGGGCCCCACCATATACCCGCACACGGCCTCGTCCACTCTTCGCATCGGGTTTATAACACAAATCGAGAAATCGAGAAATCTCATAGTGGACGCATTGAAAGTTCGAGAAATCTCATATCAAGAAAAACCGGGTCATTCAAACAATGCATAATTTCATGAACTACCACGGTAATCCAGAAAACATCATGTGAAATCCATATCCAAATGCAAAAATCCATGAATATAATATATGCAACATAAAACAGTAATATGAGCATATAAAGGAAAAACCGATATTTAAATGTATCAAGTTATTAAATATATCATGCGGTTTTCAATTATCCAAAGTTCAATGCAATATCATATAAAGGTGAACATGTTGTTATAGCAAGGTATGCGTAACCATGTCGGTATAGCAAGACATGTATATCTATATGTAAGCATGTATGCATGATTCATTTCATATGCGCAATAGCATAAGAATCAATGTCTCCATGTCGATGACAAAACAATAACACATAGGGGTATATGTAGCTCTAGCAAGGTAAATGTGTGTACATGTAAATATGTGTGCATGATGTACATGTAGCTGTAGCCAGGTAAGTGTCTATACCTGTCAATAATGATGTAATACCCTCTAGGTATACGTGTAATCATGTAGGCATACAGGTATGCTATATCTCATATGCACAATGGAATAAAAATCATGTCTCAATGTCACTAACCATACTATATCACATATGTATGTGTGTTGTGCGTGTCATGGCAATTATCGACGGAGTGTGTGGCATACAATTGTGCTCGTGCAATATGAACCGTCAATAATAGTGCAGTGTCCAATGGGTACAAGTCCAAGCACAACAAGTAATGATATGCAATAAAGTTCATGCACAATCTTTATATGTGCAATACTTATAATCAAGAATCATATCATTTAATCTAGCCCAGACGCATAACGCCATGCGGGTGATTCCCCTGTAGATGTTAAATCTACTCACAGATGATCTTGGGCTAAGTAAAGCCAACCACTTGCTTTCCCTTCTTCGCAGCGTCCGAAGTCCCTGCCTGCGACCCTAAGATCATAAAACAATATAACAAGTTCACATTAGTAATCGACCAATAATACGTACAAACTACGTTTGACCAACGCACCAACTCCAAACAAACTCTCAAGTATTCGTCTAGTGGCTAACATGCGTAGCGACACTACGAAACCAACCCAAGAGCAATAGCTACAAAAGAACACGAACCGTGTCGGATAATGTAACGCGCGTAGTCGAAACACTAGAAAAAAGCAAAGTGATCACAGATTTTGCTACACAAACAATTTATGAAAGTTGCAAGTGCCACGAGACCACATACAACCCCAGAGACCCTACACCCAAAACACAACACCCCAGCCCCTACTCTGGCCGCAAATTGCGGCCAGAAGCAATAAAATTGCGGCCAGAAGCAATAAAATTGCGGCCAAGTAGGAAGGGATTGGTCTCAGGTTTTTATGGTGGGTTTTAGGTCACAACACTAGGTCACCATGATGGTAACTTTTCCAACAAACACCTGGTTTGATAGCAGATTCATCCGAGACCCAAAACTACACTAAAATACGATATGTGCACGAAACTAAACTTTACGCGTTCTAAACTGAAACGAACAAGCTACACAACATTAAAAACACCTACTTAACAGATAGAGATCATTACCTAACCACACAAGCTCAAAGATCCTAGCTTTCCAAGCTCCAAGGGATCCTAGAGGCAAAACAAGACATGGGAAGTGATTTGGGTGAGGTTTAATGAAGTTTAGTGAAGGTTTAGTGAAGGAAGTGGTGAGGGTTCAGTTTGATGGAAGAGAGAATGAGAAATAATGAGAAAGAGATAGAGTGAGAGAGAATGAGAGAGTGAGAGAGAATGAGAGGTGAGTGTAGGGTGAGGGTATCTTACACTTACTCTCTCTCCCTTACTTCATCATTAATGCAACATTAATGCCCTCCATGAGTCATCTTGCCACCTCCTCTCCATTCCAAAACAAGCAAAGAAAATATCTCCCCTCACACAAATATCAAGGGTTAAGGTTAACAAGATATGGATTAGCTTTAGGTTGTCATGGTCACTAAACAAGATTAATACTAACAAACCCTCACATTAACATGCACAAGTGTGTGCAAGCCAAAACAAATAATAATAAAATATTATTTAGTTTATATAAAATGTGAGGAAACCAATTTGGTAAACTTTTTACAGAAAACCCGTATTATCGCTTAATTAACACTAATCGCATTCTAAGGTGTTACAATCTCCCCCCTTAAAGAAAATTCGTCCCCGAATTAAAATTCTTATTATGCGTACCTTCAAAAAGATGAGTGCAAAACTTCCACATCTCACTCACAGCCTCCCAAGTGATCTCCTCACTAGACGGACCACGCCAAAGAAAACCTCCACAGATGGAAAGAACTTTGAACGAAATTTCTCCACCTGCCGATCCACTATCACTATCGGCTGCTGGTGAAAAAAAATCGCGTCCTAATCGAATGGTCTGGTGCTGAATCATGTGAGAAAGGTCATGAAGGTATTTTCAAAGTATCAAGACAAGGATACGAGGTGAATACTCAAAAATCTGGGCAGAAGTGCCATCGATAGGCAACAATACTAACTCGCTCGAGAATCTCAAAACAATCTAGGACTAAGCTTCCCAAAACTCAACACGCCATTCCATCGGAAAAATCTGTAGGAATACATGATCTCCCATTCCGAACTCAAGTATGCGACAACGACGGTCGGCATAAGACTTCTGTCTGCACTAGGCTGCTCTCATCCTGACCTAAATCAACTGGATCATCTCCGAAATCTTTTGACTAGCTGGGGTCCAAAATCTTGCTCTTATGGAGTCAGTAAAACAGACTGGCGATCGACACAATCTACCACACAAGGCCTGAAAGTTGCCATTTCAAATGTCTCCTGATAACTGTTATCGTAGGAGAACTCCATCAATGGCAAGTGACGATCCCACAGCCAACAAACATTTAGTACATATGCACAAGCATATCCTCCAGAGTCTGTATAGTCCGCTTTGTCTGACCATCGGCCTACGGACGGAAAGCGGAGCTAAAGCTCAACCAGTACCCAAGGCTTCCTGAAGCTTCTGTCAAAGACGGCTAGCGAACTGGGTGCCTTTATTGGATACAACGCATGAAGGAACTCCGTGCAAACGCACAAACTTATCGAAGAACAACTGAGCAAACTGAGCATACTGAGCATAACCGGACAACAAACACCCGAATGGAGTCATACCCTCGACTAGACCTGGGTAGACCCACAACGAAATTCATGGAGATCTGCTCCCATTCCCACTCTGGAACGGTAAAAAAAAGGTTGCAACTCTCCTGCCGGTCTCAAATGCCCAACCTTAGCTTGCCGACAAGTCAAGCACTTCAAAACGAAATCTGAAACATCACTCTTCATCCCTGCCCACCCGTAACTAACTCTCAAGTCACGTTACATCTTGGTGGAACTTGGGTGAACACTGAAAGCTGACTGATGTGCCTGCTCTAGGACCTCGCGTCTCTACCCATCAGTGTCTTGTATACATAGGAGAGTCCTGCAACGTAGCACACCTTGGTCATAAATCAAGAACTCCGAATCTTTACCCTGCCGAACATGCTCAAGAATCTCAGACAAACGAGCATCGGCGGGCTGTGCCTCACGAAAATGATTAAGTAGAAGTGGACGGGCGCGGACATGAGCAAGCTGTCCCCTCGGTAGAGGTGAACTTAAACTGTACTCAGCCGTCGCACAAGAACTGTAAATCTGTAGAAGACTGTCTCTAAACTACGCACAACTGGAACAACTACCCCCGGGCCTACGACTCAAAGCATCAGCTACCACAATCGCCTTGCCATGGTAATAAAGGATCTCACAATCACAATCCTTCATAAGCTCCATCCAACGGCGCTGTTTCAACTTCAGATCCCGCTGCAGGAAGATGTACATTAAACTCTGGTGGTCCATGAAAATCTGACACGACTCTCTGTACAAGTAGTGTCCCCAAATCTCGAAAGCAAGACCGCCGTGGTCATCTCCAGATCATGAGTGGGATAAATCCTGCTCGTACTTCCTCCAACTGTCGGGAGGCATAAACGATAACTCTATCATGCTACATCAGTACACAATCAAGCCCCACTCGCGAAACATCACAATAAATGACAAAGTCGCCCGATCCAGAAAGCAAAGATAGAACTGGTGCAGTCGTTAACCGAGTCTTCAACTGATAAAAACTCAGCACGCATGCCTCAGTCTAAAGAAAAGGAACTCCCTTCCTTGTCAGTACGGTCAACGGTGCAGCGATACTCAAGAAATCCTGCACGAAACGGCGGTAAAAACTGGCTAAGCCCAAAAAGCTGCAGACATCTGTCACTGAACAGGTCTGGGCCAAAGCCGTACGGCCTCGATCTCCCTCGGGTCCATATGAATACCGTCTCCCGTAACCACATGACCTAGGAAGTCAACACTATCAAGCCTGAAAGAACACTTCGGGAATTTAGCAAACAGTTAGTGCTCTCTCAATGTCTGCAAATAAATCCTCAAGTGCTGCTCAGGTTCCTCATGACTCTTGGAATAGACCAGAATGTCATAAATAACACAACAATACACTGGTTGAGGAACGTCCTGAAGAATCTGGTTCATCACATCCATGAATGCTGCTAGGGCATTGGTGAGTCCAACGACACCACCAAAAACTCATAAGCCCATAGCGCACACAAAAGCAGTCTTCGGAATGTCATCACTCCGAACCCACAACTAATGATGACCTGATCCCAAATCAAACTTAGAAAATGTCTCGCACCCTGGAGCTGATCAAAGAAATCGTCAATGCGAGGTAAAGGATGCCTAATCCGCACCATAACTCGGTTCAATTGACGATCAATCAATACACAACCTCAAACTGCCATCCTTCTTGACGAACAGAATAGGAGATCCCCAAAGCGAAACACTTGGACATACAAGTCCCCTTATCTAGCAACTTTGCGGCTGATCCTTAAGCTCCCTGAGCTCCGCCGGCTCATCTGGAACAACGTCGGAAAACTCTCGCACGATAAGAACCCGGTCCAACGAATCCACTGTGGCTCCGGTATCACAAATGAAAGCCAAGAATCCTCGACATCTTCTCCTCAAAAGCCGACTAGAGAAAAAGGCTGAAATCAAGCTGTGAGGGGCGGCACCACAGTCCCCCTGCACAACAAGAACTGACTCGCCGGGAAAACAAAACCTGACTGTTTTCTCGCGGCAGTCCACAGACGCATAGCACATAGCTAACCAGTCCGTGCCCAGGAGAACGTCAAGTCCAACATCTTTAGAAGGATCAAATCGACGGACGAATCTCTATCTCCTATCTGATTGGCACATGACCGCAACACGTGTCGCGCAACAAAAGAATCGCTAACAGGAGTAAACACAACAAACGGCTGATCTAGCATACACGACTCTTAGCCCAACCTCGGCACGAAGTGTGTAAAACAAACGAGTGCATAGATCTAAATTAAACAAACATGCGCATCAGAAGTGTTAGTGTATATGCCCTAGAGGCCATTACTGTATCATACTAGTTTGTATATTACTTAATGGAAGCTTGGGATATTCACAGTTGTATATACAATCTTGCTCGAAATGGTAGTATGCTACTTGGTTTGTCTCTGCTTTAATATGTGCATGTGTTTCTTTTAGCATATTGCTGATATACATATTAGTAGAGCCCTTAGGATCTTTGCTTGATTACCGGCGTTGTGATGGCGCTCACACTCGTGGGAGCTGGGTGATCTATAAGCGCATCCTTATACAGGTCCTTAGTCGTTGGACTATCGAGACAGGGCATCGATACTCCGGAGTAGACTAGCGTATGCGCTTCTCATCCCAGTGTGGGAGACGGTCTGTCCCACAGCCGTCAGTACGTCGTACTTGAGATAGTATGCGGGTGCTCGTTAGGTTACGAGTATACTGGACAGGACTCGTCGGGAACTGTTGGTTGGTATTATACCTATCGTCAGTTATCAGTTCCCAGGTGACATGAGTACAGCTTAGTCCGCTGACTTGACACTGTCACTTCGCCTCGAGTGTGTTCCCACTGCACTTTGATTACTACCCTACCACGGCTCAAAGGAGTCGTGCAAACAGGTAGTTTTTGGGTGCAGTTCCGAAGCACTTGGAGGCAGTGACGGTTAGACAGGATTCGTCTCTCCCGGTATTGGGGGTTGACATCGCGCTGTGTCCAGGAGAGCCATTACACGAGTAGTCCCTGGCCAGGGCAAGCGAGATATACTGGTAGGTTTCCAGTGTTATCTCAGGGTGTTCTGGGCTACACTCCGACACGACTTGTACCGCTATTAGGGGACTGACGTTCACCGCCCCCTAGGCCCGCCATGCGATGTATCAGACGAACAGACCGGACTGTACGGAGACTGTCACATACAGGCTCAGTAGGAGTTCAGATGGTGTTCACCTCGTCAGTCTTCTTATCGACATCTACCTGGGGACCGTTACGTACAGCTAGTGCCGCTTGCGGTCTATGGTTAAACCCACTGCCAGCGTAGTGTCGAGTCTTTAGAGTCACACACAGAGAGCTATTCGCCTTTAGGCAAAATGAGTAGAGGTCGCATGGTTTTGCGACAGGGTTCGTTCACATCCACGCACTTGTGCACGTTTGCTGTCCGGACAGTTTATACTAGCGGGCTTTGGTTTAAGCCGGATCCTAGTATATGATTTGGGATTGGTTTTTCTCATTGTATTCGTGTTCCTCGGATCACGAATGCGGGTGCGTATGCACAGTTGCTTGAGACAGAGGGAGAGGACTTTGATTAGGGTTAATGGCTATTGTCATTTTATTAACCCTAATACTTATGTGTGTATTATTGTTAATTGATATTAGTTTTATAATTGTGCATGGTTATGGTTGTTGACCATTTGACCTCCTTGAGTTGTTGACCATTTGACCTCCTTGACTTGTTGACTATGGTTGACACTTTGACCATCATCATTTCTTTTGGAAGATGCTTTTTGATCCTTGCAAATTGAAATGATAATGGTCATGTCTTGATTAACCATGACAATTATCTAGCTAATTTTCTAATTACAATAATTCACACATATTAGTGAGAATGGTTTATTTTATTCTCATTTTATCATTTCATTTCTCTCTCTTGTTCTTCCTCTCCCTCAAGCTCTCCCCTCTCATGTGTTGAGAAACACTTGAGCTTGAGAAAAACCCTCTCTTGATCATCTCTACTCTCATCTAGGGTTGAAGGACTAGCACTTCTTGAACCCTAGTTACTTCTAGCTTGAAGTTGAAGCCAAAGGTTAAGGCTTTCGGGTGGATCTTTCTTTGATGGGAGAAGACGACAAGGTGACCTCCTTCCACTACTCCAAGGAGCAAGGAGAGAAGGACATAAAACCCAAGGTATAACCTTTCTAGCACTTAGCTAGTTTCTAGTTAGCTTTAGCAAGTTTTTGTTTAGCAAAGATCCTTCAATGTCTAGTCCATGTTGCCTAAGCTCATAAAAATCCGATTTTTATGCCGTTTTCCGCTTCCCCGCAAGCACCGGGGTGGGAAGCGTGGACTTACAGTGGTATCAGAGCCTAACTAAACATAAACTAGCTAAGTAGTGAAGTGTATCGAAGTTCGAAACGTAAAAATCGAAAAACCAAGTTTTCGAAACCCTAAGTTTCTGTTAAAATTTTTTCTGGTCAAAACAAAATTTGTTATACTGCTAAAATCGTCTCAGGGTTTTTTGAAGATAACCACCAAACCCGGTCCAGTGACTCGACCAAGGAGCCGCGGTTCCGCGGCAATAGCAAGCTATTGCCGCGCAACTGCGGCCAAGTTGACTCTTCACTGGGTCGAGTTTGGTGCAGTGTATCTCTGGCTTGGTTTTAGGATTTTAAAGATATTTTATATGTGCCCAGATTTTCCAGAATAGAAATTTATTTTTGGGGGCCTATAAATCCGTATTTTTTTTCGGAACTTCAATACACTTTGACTATAACGGTTATATCTGTGATGTTTGTATGTATTGAACGTCGGCTAATCGCTATATGTCGATTAGTCGGGGTTATACATCTCTGTGATCTGTGATTGATGATGGTATGTGTATATGAATGGGTTGGATTGTCGCGGGTGAATAGCCGGGGTGGATGTGAGATGAGTGTTGTTTCTCTTTCATTCATTTGTAACATGTAAATTGATGTAATATTATTATTTGTTTGGCCGCACAACCGGGTCGGGGTTGTAGCCGTCATTGTATAATTCTTTTTACTGTTTTTGCTCCTAGGATAGACCCATGGAGGGGTGCACAAACTACAGGGTATCTCGAAGTGCCGAGTGGCCTACTCACGGTGGTGAGGGAGGTTGCTTCGCTTCGGGTACTTGGCGGGTAGTTTGCCGCACCCGTAGGGGTCTTGGGTGGGGTATTGGCTATTCACCGCGACTGTGTAATCCACTTTTCGTTGCAGGCTCGAACGGATTCCTAATATATCCAATGTATTCATCTGTGATCTGTAATGTCTATCATTGCTATATATTTATATATGATAACTATTTAGGCGTTGCTTATGTTTTACAGCCGCGCTAGCCCAGCCCCCGCTCTGTCGTTAGTTAAGTAACCTAACGGGTGATGACGGGGCCCCGTGGCGAATGCGAATGGCATAAGCCTACGTCATATTTTGGTTGTTTTATGCAATGGTAGGATTAAATGATGGGACGCATTAAAAGAACTAATGCAAGAAAATAAACCAAGTAAAAGTCGATTGGAACACTTTGAAAACCACTCGGTTCTTTTCAAAACTAAACTTTTAAACCCGGAGCTTGAACCACTCCTTTTAAAAGCTATCTCGTTCCATCGATTATATCAAGTTCACTACGTTTACGGTTTCGCCACAACCATTCGTAGCCCTCCGTCATTTCGTATGGATATTCAATAGTATTCAAGCTATGTTTGTTGACCTTCGTCAAGGCATAGTGATTGGTAGCTGTTGGGTGTTCATATGTAGCATAGATAGATGCGTTGGTTTGGGACAGTCGTACTACCTTGTTGACCTTCGTCAAGAGTATGTGCGGGTGGGTTCAAATTAACCTGGATAATGACGGGTAGAACTTGACATGTGACTTATGATTTATTGACCTTCGTCAAGGTCATAAGAGCATGGGGCAAAAATCCACATCGGGAGTTTCATAAGTACTGAAACTTGCTAGCGCTGCATACCATTTGGAGTGTGATAATTCTGGTAGGATTCCTTCGGTTTTATCACGCGATGATATTTGGATCCCGATCCTACTGTGAGTATATGCTACTCCTCGGGAAAACTCTCACTTAACGATCAATGCTATAAACTTAGTAGGTGTCTAGAAAGGTGTTAGCGGGGTTACGCCCACAGGGAAAAGAGGTTACTTAATTAAGAAACTTCGCGAAAGCGTTGGAAAACCTCCCTCGAAGTACCGACACTGGCCTGGCTGAACGGTTAAGCAAGTATTGTACGGTGAGATTGATCCTGACTAATCCTTTCTTTACGGTTTGAGAAGGGATTCGAGAGACAGTGGGAGCCATCCAGTTTAGACAAATTAAAAACCACTCTAAACTTGCAAGAGCATCATGCTAAAGTGTTTTCTTCTCTCTCTCTTAACTGCAGCGATCCTATGACCGCACCTAGGTTACATCTAGATAAAAAGATGACTGAATCTGACTGTTATGACTGGCAAAGGTCTGTCCAGATGTCCATTGCCCAGGACAAGCTAGGACACCTCTTGACTGATCCAACCCCTGCCGTCTCAAGTCCAGTTTCCCCTGTCACGGATATTGATATTCGTAGGACATCGAAAGAAGACTATGCGAAAGCCAAGTGCCACGTGTTAGCCTCAGTTGATGGTATATACCAGAGGCAGCACGAGAAGATGGACTCAGTTTCTATCTTCCTCCATAACAAAGTTTTATATGGAGAGCAATCTCGTATCGCAAGATATGAGACCTCGAACGAATTTCTTCCAGCGAGGTTGGCTATCGGGTCATCTGTAGGGGGCAACGTCCTTACAGAGACCAGCTCTTTTGAGCTCTTAGACCTGAAGACCACGTTGAAGAACGGGTCAGATGCTGACTTAGTTCAACAGTCTCTACCTACTACCCTGAAGGAAACCAGGGAAGTAGAAAGAAAGAGAAAGGCAGAAGTTTCAGGAATGGATAAAGTAGAAGAAGGATGTTCCTATTGTTACGGGAATGAACATGGACAGAAGGATTGCAGGGCTTGTAAAGCCAGTAGCCAGAATTCGAAGCATGTTGTGGCTTCGGCTTCGGGTGTGTTTGTAATAGAGAACTGTATGTCAGTTAACCCTACTTCCTGGGTATTGGATACCGGATCAGGATCTCATATCTGTAATTCGTTACAGGCTTTGAGAAACCGTAGGGTTATCAGGAAAGGTGATATGACTCTCAGGGTTGCTAACGGAATGAGCATGTATGCTGAATCCGTAGGGGAATATCATCTAGGACTGACAACTGGGCAGATATTGATTCTGCGTAACTGTTTTTATGTACCAGGTGCGACTTGTAATATCATATCTGTATCCTTAATTTCTAAGGAAGGATATGATTTTACTTTTGTAAGCGATGTAGTTAACATCCACCTAAATCAAGTTCTGATTGGGTCAGGTACATTACAAAACGGTATATATGTATTGAATCAAGCTCAGATCTTCAGTGTCCAGAACACACTTAAAAGAAAGTCTCCGGAAACAAATCAGGCTTTCTTATGGCATTGTAGACTTGGTCACATTAATAAGACACGGTTAACAAAGTTACATAAAGAGGGATAATTAAATCTGTTTGAGTATCAGTCTTATGCCACTTGTGAATCTTGTCTCATAGGAAAGATGACAAAGACTCCGTTCACTGGACACGGAGTAAGAGCAAGCGAGCTCTTGGGACTCATACACAGTGATGTGTGTGGTCCAATGTCTACACATGCGCGAAGTGGTTATTCATACTTCATTACTTTCACAGATGATTTCTCTAGGTATGGGCATGTCTTCTTGATGAAGCACAAATCCGAGGCCTTTGAGAAATTTCAGGAATACAAGAATGAAGTTGAAAAACAAACAGGCAAAAGTATCAAGGCACTGAGATCTGATCGAGGTGGTGAATACTTGAGTGCCGAGTTTCTGGGTTACTTAAAAGAGAATGGAATTCTCTCTCAGCTTACTCCTCCATACACACCACAACACAACGGTGTATCGGAACGGCGGAATCGAACCCTATTGGATATGGTTCGTTCCATGATGAGTAAGGCTGAGTTACCGCGATCCTTCTGGGGTTATGCGCTAGAAACAGCAGCATATCTCTTGAACAAGGCTCCAACCAAGACTGTGCCTACCACCCCATATCAAATATGGAGTGGGAAGAAACCCTGTCTTAAGTACCTTAAGACATGGGGATGTCCAGCTTTTGTAAAAAAGCAGTATGCGGACAAGCTCGAGGCACGCTCAGTACTGTGTAAGTTTGTGGGATACCCAAAGAACTCAAGGGGGTATCTTTTCTATTCCGCAGAGGAACAAAAGGTTTTTGTTTCTCAGCATGCCCACTTCTTGGAAACTGAATTTTTAGAAAATCAGATAAGTGGGAGCGCAATAGAACTGGAAGAAATTCCAGAACCACAAGCTATTACTGAAAGCTTGGAAGAACCAGAAGTTTCAAGAGAACCGGACATCCCAGCGCCACTCCGCAGGAATAGTAGGCAGTCTCTTCCGCCCGAGAGATACTACGGTTTTCTCATAGACGGGGATAGAGAGGATTGCACCATGGATTATGGTGAGCCTACTAGCTTCCAGCAAGCCATCCAGAGCGGCGACTCGGTAAAATGGCTGGATGCAATGCGGGCCGAGATGGAGTCCATGTACACCAACAAAGTTTGGATTTTGGACTTTGCTCCAGAAGGGGTAAAACCCGTAGGCTGCAAATGGATCTTCAGAAAGAAGATTGGTGTAGATGGGCAGGTTGAGACCTATAAAGCTAGACTTGTTGCAAAGGGTTTTCGTCAAAGACCTGGTTTGGACTATGACGAGACCTTTTCTCCAGTGGCTATGCTGAAATCCATTCGGATCCTTCTTGCCATTGCTGCCTTCCACGATTATGAAATCTGGCAGATGCACGTAAAGACGGCTTTCCTAAATGGAAATTTGGAAGAGTGCGTTTATATGGATCAGCCGGAGGGATTCAATTAGAGTGGGAGCAGCGGTAGAGTGTGCAAGTTGCTAAAGTCCATCTATGGACTTAAGCAGGCATCGCGGAGTTGGAACATCTGCTTTGATGATACTGTCAAAGAATTCGACTTTATCAAAAACCTAGATGAACCATGCATTTACAATAAGATTGTAGGGAGAACTGTAGTATTTCTCGTCTTGTACGTGGATGACATTCTCCTAATAGGAAATGATATTCCTATGCTACAGTCAGTCAAAGGATTCTTGTCGCAGAGGTTCTTCATGAAGGACCTGGGCGATGCCAACTACATTCTGCGGATCCAGATCTATCATGATAGATCTAAGAGGATGTTGGGACTTTCACAGTCAAGGTACATCGACACCATACTGAAAAGATTCAGTATGGAAGATTCCAAGCGCGGTAATCTACCGGCTTGTCACGGGATCACCCTCTCCAAAGAGATGTCTCCCAAGACTGATTTGGAGAGGGATCGCATGTCTATTATACCCTACGCTTCTGCGGTAGGCTCTATAATGTATGCGATGTTGTGTACCAGACCAGATGTAGCATACGCATTGAGCGTTGTAAGCCGGTATCAGTCGAACCCAGGGGAGAAACACTGGATAGCGGTAAAGAACATTCTCAAGTACCTGAGAAGGACTAAGGAGATGTTCTTGGTGTTTGGCGGAAAAGACCTCCAGCTTGAGGCCTTTGCTGACTCCAGCTTCCAGAGTGACAAGGATGACTCCAAGTCCATGTCGGGTTATGTCTTTACCCTCAATGGAGGGGCGGTTTGCTGGAAGAGTTTCAAGCAAGAGACCGTTGCTGACTCAACTATGGAAGCGGAGTACATAGCTGCTTGCGATGCCGCAAAGGAAGCTGTCTGGATGAAGAAGTTCCTCACGGAACTTCAAGTGGTTTCTACCATTGTTGATCCAATACCGCTGTATTGCGACAACAAAGGAGCTATAGCTTTAGCGAAGGAACCCAGGTCCCATCAGAAGTCCAGGCACATTTTGAGGCGGTATCACCTGATCAGGGAGATCATAGATCGCCAGGAGATCGAGGTGAAGAGAGTTAATACGGAGAACAACACTGCAGATCCACTCACGAAGGCCCTACCCCAGACTCAGTTCGAGCGGCTGATTGAGATGATATGTCTTCGATACGCCAGTACATGGCCTTAGTGCAAGTGGGAGATTGTTAGTGTATATGCCCTAGAGGCCATTACTGTATCATACTAGTTTGTATATTACTTAATGGAAGCTTGGGATATTCACAGTTGTATATACAATCTTGCTCGAAATGGTAGTATGCTACTTGGTTTGTCTCTGCTTTAATATGTGCATGTGTTTCTTTTAGCATATTGCTGATATACATATTAGTAGAGCCCTTAGGATCTTTGCTTGATTACCGGCGTTGTGATGGCGCTCACACTCGTGGGAGCTGGGTGATCTATAAGCACATCTTTATACAGGTCCCTAGTCGTTGGACTATCGATACAGGGCATCGATACTCCGGAGTAGACTAGCGTATGCGCTTCTCATCCCAGTGTGGGAGACGGTCTGTCCCACAGCCGTCAGTACGTCGTACTTGAGATAGTATACGGGTGCTCGTTAGGTTACGAGTACACTGGACAGGACTCGTCGGGAACTGTTGTTTGGTATTATACCTATCGTCAGTTATCAGTTCCCAGGTGACATGAGTACAGCTTAGTCCGCTGACTTGACACTGTCACTTCGCCTCGAGTGTGTTCCCACTGCACTTTGATTACTACCCTACCACGGCTCAAAGGAGTCGTGCAAACAGGTAGTTTTTGGGTGCAGTTCCGAAGCACTTGGAGGAAGTGACGGTTAGACAGGATTCGTCTCTCCCGGTATTGGGGGTTGACATCACGCTGTGTCCAGGAGAGCCATTACACGAGTAGTCCCTGGCCAGGGAAAGCGAGATATACTGGTAGGTTTCCAGTGTTATCTCAGGGTGTTCTGGGCTACACTCCGACACGACTTGTACCGCTATTAGGGGACTGACGTTCACCGCCCCCCTAGGCCCGTCATGCGATGTATCAGACGAACAGACCGGACTGTATGGAGACTGTCACATACAGGCTCAGTAGGAGTTCAGATGGGGTTCACCTCGTCAGTCTTCTTATCGATATCTACCTGGGGACCGTTACGTACAGTTAGTGCCGCTTGCGGTCTGTGGTTAAACCCACTGCCAGCGTAGTGTCGAGTCTTTAGAGTCCCACACAGAGAGCTATTCGCCTTTAGGCAAAATGAGTAGAGGTCGCATGGTTTTACGACAGGGTTCGTTCACATCCGCGCACTTGTGCACGTTTGCTGTCCGGACAGTTTATACTAGCGGGCTTTGGTTTAAGCCGGATCCTAGTATATGATTTGGGATTGGTTTTTCTCATTGTATTCGTGTTCTTCGGATCACGAATGCGGGTGCGTATGCACAGTTGCTTGAGACAGAGGGAGAGGACTTTGATTAGGGTTAATGGCTATTGTCATTTTATTAACCCTAATACTTATGTGTGTATTATTGTTAATTGATATTAGTTTTATAATTGTGCATGGTTATGGTTGTTGACCATTTGACCTCCTTGAGTTGTTGACCATTTGACCTCCTTGACTTGTTGACTATGGTTGACACTTTGACCATCATCATTTCTTTTGGAAGATGCTTTTTGATCCTTGCAAATTGAAATGATAATGGTCATGTCTTGATTAACCATGACAATTATCTAGCTAATTTTCTAATTACAATAATTCACACATATTAGTGAGAATGGTTTATTTTATTCTCATTCTATCATTTCATTTCTCTCTCTTGTTCTTCCTCTCCCTCAAGCTCTCCCCTCTCATGTGTTGAGAAACACTTGAGCTTGAGAAAAACCCTCTCTTGATCATCTCTACTCTCATATAGGGTTGAAGGACTAGCACTTCTTGAACCCTAGTTACTTCTAACTTGAAGTTGAAGCCAAAGGTTGAGGCTTTCGGGTGGATCTTTCTTTGACGGGAGAAGACGACAAGGTGACCTCCTTCCACTACTCCAAGGAGCAAAGAGAGAAGGACATAAAGCCCAAGGTATAACCTTTCTAGCACTTAGCTAGTTTCTAGTTAGCTTTAGCAAGTTTTTGTTTAGCAAAGATCCTTCAATGTCTAGTCCATGTTGCCTAAGCTCATAAAAATCCGATTTTTATTCCGTTTTCCGCTTCCCCGCAAGCACCGAGGTGGGCAACGTGGACTTACAAGAAGATCATACGAAAACGAATACCTGAAAACTCTGCATTGGACGCCCACGCATCCCGATGAGTCGAAACAAACGTTCATTCCTGTCCTCTACCTGCAACAGGCTGTCCTCCTCCTCTGCCTTCCTGTACTCTC
This sequence comes from Agapanthus africanus, assembly GCA_030015575.1. NCBI lineage: Eukaryota > Viridiplantae > Streptophyta > Magnoliopsida > Asparagales > Amaryllidaceae > Agapanthus > Agapanthus africanus. The sequence goes on from JASDDO010000004.1 coordinate 55,684,670, forward strand.
TGAACAAACCCTCCGTGACCAAGACCTCTCTTAACATAAGTCTGACGCGGATCAACAACAGGTGCAAAAGGCGACTCTCCCTGAGGTGAAGGTGATAGGGTATCATATGGTACTGCTGCCCTCCTCTGGCGTACCTGTTGGATTCCTAGGCACACTCATGAGGTTCTACAAGGCATCAACCATGCCAAATTCAAAATTTTATGTGCCGAGAAACCCTAAGCAAGATCGTTAACTAGAGGATAGGCGAAAAGAAATGCAAGCAAACAACTTTGCTACTAAGTGAAAGGGACTACAACCTTTGTAGATCCGGTCCTCCACTTCTTTAGCTCCGTGATGACGTCCCTCCGCTGCGATCAACCGGATCCCGGACTGTAGCGTTGGTTTCATCGGAGAAATGATCGGGCTAGGTCGTTGACTTCGATGCCGAAGATGATCTACGTCGAGGCGACTCAAACTCCAGCTCCATCTTCACTAGGTCATGAAACTTTGTGAAGAAAACACCCAATACAACATGGAAAGTGGTAGAGGATGAAGAAATAGGAAGTGGGTTCACTTTGGATTTGGATTTCTCACTTGATTTCATCACTTGAGAATTTTCAAGAAAGCTTTTCTTTTCTTCATCAAGAAGAAGAAGAAGCAAAAGAAAAAGAATTAACTTAAAAGAAATTCAAGTGAATCTTATCATAATGCAACCATGGGTGAAGTAAACACATGTAGAGAATAAACTAGGGTTTAGGGGTAATGGTTAGGTTAAGGCATAAAGCAAAATGGCTAGACTTTTCAAAGCTTCATGAAGCTTCAAGCATTAAACAAATAAAGCCACCATTTTATTTTTGCCAAAAATAAATGAATAAAATAAATAAAAAGAATAAATAAATAAGTTAAACCCTAACCATTAACCTAAACATGGTTTAAAGCAAATACACACCCAAGTTTGCATGTATCATCAAACATGATACAAACTAGTGCACAAAAATATATCACATATACAACTTGTGCACATCAAGTGAGAAAATCAATCTTTAGTGAACAAATACTAGTTAATGTAAAGTAATATATCAAATATATATAATTATACATTAAATCATTAAATCAACACTTGATTTAACGATCCGGTCATAACCGACTAATATTAAGTGTATCAATGTATCGAATCAACACTTGATTCGGTAACCCGGCTATATCACATATAACCGACCGATGATACAAATTGCGAGAATAGAATTCAGTATCACATACTGGTATTATTCTCGGTCCCGCACATATCTCATATGCGCTCCTATTTCGTTTTGCTTGAGCCAGGAAACCTCTGTGTAGGACTCTAAAGACTCGTCAATACGCCGACAGTAGGTGATGATCATATCAAACACCCACAAGCCGCAAGCGGTCTGCTAAACGTAAGGGCCACCCGGGTATTGAGCGATCAGAAGATCAACAAGCAAGCCCGCTCACACTCCTGTGAATCCAACCAGTAACACTTACCGTACAGTCCGGTCTGTTCGTCTGATATGTCGCATATCTCGCCTAGGGGTGGTAAACGTCAGACCCCAGTAGCTTGATAAGTCGTGTCGATATGTGGTCTATAACAGTTCGAGATACTACTGATAACACTTACCAGTAAATCTCAACAACCCTGACCAGGGATTTCTGGTTCTAGCCAATCGAACACAGCGCAATATCAACTCCCAATACCGGGAAAGACGAATCCCCTCCTATCGCTCATTGCCTCCATGTGATTCGGGACTGTACCAAAAAGCCACCGTTTTGCACGCCCTCTCCGACTTGGTAAGGTGGAAATCAAAGCACAGTGGGAATCACACAAGACTCTATGACGATCTCGAGTCTACAGACTAACCTGTACCAGTGTCACCAGAAAACTGCCATCTGACGTAAGGTATAATACCATCTGGGAGTTCTCGGCGAGTCCGTCCAGTGTACCCAGTCTCCACTGAGCACCCGTATATCATCTCTGATGTCAAACACCAATGGATATGGGATCATCCATCGCCCATCTGTATGGGTCGAGAAGGTATACGCTAGTCTACTCTGGTATATCGATGCCCCGCCTCGATACACCCACGGCTAGGGACCTTGAAGGATGTACTTATGGACTACCATGTCCCCACTAGTATGATCCGCATCATAGTCCAGGTAGTCAAGTACACATCCTAAGGGCTTTACCAACATGTAACAGAGAGACAATCAGTGTACACGTTAAGATAAAGAGCAACCAGATAGCATAATATCATGTCGAGCAAGAAAGTCCTCCCTATATATGTCCTAGCATCCACTACTATATACATCCTATGTACAGTAATGGCCTCTAGGGCATACATATAACTAACAATCTCCCACTTGCACTAGGGCCATCTGTAGCAGTGGTTACAGTATCTCATACTCAACCATCCTATAAAAGTCTCTCTCTGGGAAAAGGCCTTTGTGAGTGGATCCGCCGTGTTGTCCTCTGAGTCTTCTCTCCTAACCTCGATCACCCTGGAGATCAACTATCTCCATGATCAGGTGATGCTGCCTCAGAATACGTCTGGGTCACTGATGGGACCGGGGTTCCTGGGCCAAAGCCACACTTCCATTGACACACAATGGTAGGAACCTAGTTCATCTCATGAACCAATATACACCCAAACTGCCTCTTTGGTAGTATCTTTGATAGCGATGTCACCAGCCTCGTCTAGTTTGCCACGGTATCTAGCTTGGAACTCTTCCATCATACCGTCCCTCCACTGAGGGTAAAGACAATGCCTGCGACTGACATTCAGTCGTCCTTATCACCTTGGAACCTTTCCAGTGATTCTCCCTAGGATCAATTGATACCATCTCACTACAACTAGTGAGTATCCTAACATCCACTTAGATCTATCTCATAGATCCAAAACCCAGGATTTAGTAGGTATCACTTTGATCCTATATGGAGAATCCTTGTGATAAGTAGAGATTGACCGAGCGTAGCATAGGAAACTCATTTCCTATCAAGAGTATGTTGTCCACGTATAATACGAGGATGACCTCCATACTCTCTACTACCTTTTTGTTTATACAAGGTTCATCTACCATTTTGATGAAGTCAAACTCTTTGACTACCACATCAAAATAGATGTTCCAACTCCGCGATGCCTGCTTTATCCTATAAAGCATCTTGCACACATTTCCGCTGCTCTCACTGTCTACGAAGCCCTCTGGCTGTGTACTTATAGACGCTCTCTTCCAAAACATCATTTTAGAAAAGCAGTCATGACACCCAACCACCAGATATCGTAGTCATGGTATGTAGCTGTGGCAAGTAGGATCTGGATGGACTTAAGCATAGGCACTGGAAAAGGTTTCATCATTATCCACAACTGGTCTATGATGCAAACCTTTAACAAGTCTAGCTTAGAAAGTCTCAACTTTTCCATGTACACCAAGTAATCTTCTTAAGATATACTTGCTCCTGATGGGGATTTAACCCTTCAAATAAAGCAACCAAAGTCCATACTTTGTTGGTGTATAAGGATTCCATCTCAGATCGATAAGCATCCAGCCATTTTTACAGAGTCCTACTCCTGATGGCTAGCTCGAGGTCATCATCTCATGATGCAATCCTCGCTCCCACTGTCATAGAGAAATCGAGGTATCTCTCAGGTGGGTGGGGAAACCTACTAGATCGGCGGAGAGGCTGAGGTTCGTTGGTTGCTATTGAATCCTTTGGTTCTACCAAATCAGCAGCTGCAGTTTGTATAGCCGGAACTCCTTCCAGTTCTACCTCATGTCCACTTATTTCTCCACAAGAAATTCCTTTCACAAAGGTGGCATGTTGAGAAATAAAACACTTTTGTTTCTCGGTTTGGTAGAAGATATTCCCTTGCGAATGCTTGGTATATCATACAAACTTCCATAGATCTGACTTTGCCTTGAGCTTGTCCGGATTTTGCTTTTTAGACATAGGCCGGACAACCCCAAATCTTAACAAACTTAAGATATGGGCTCTTCCCATTCCATATCACATATGAAGTGGTAGGCAACTGATTTGATTTGAACCCTATTCAATAGGTATGCATCTTCTCAAGTGCATAACTCCCAAAAGGAAATAGGAAACTCAGTAGTACTCATCATAGAGCACACCATATCACATAAGGTGCTATTGCTCCGCCCCGACATACCATCGTGCTATGGTGTATACGGAGGGGTAATGCTGTGAGAGAATCTCATTCTCCTTTAGAATAGTCCAGGATTTCCGTGCTCAAGTATTCTCCTCCTTGATCTCATCAAAGGACATAATACTTATACCCGTTTTTGGTTCTCTACTTCTAACTTACATTCTGTGAATATCTCAAATGGTTCGGACTTGTGTTTCAACAGGAACATATGTCTGAATCTTGAGAGATCATCAGAGAATGTAATGAAGTACAGAGAACCGTTCTTGGCATGTGTAGACAGGAGACTTTCATACATTAGCATGTATCAATCCCAAGAGTTCACTAACTCTTTCTCTGTTTCCAATAAACAGAGCTATGGTCATCTTATCTTTGTGACATGATTGGCAAGTTTCACAAGATGTAAATTCAAACAAATTTAAATGTGCATCTTAATGTAACTTCAGCCAGTCGGGTCGCATTGATATGACCTAGTCTACAATGCCTCAAGAAGGATTCATTCATTTCTGAACTCTTCCTCTTGTGTGTGTTTTGTACGTTAAGAACTGTGGTTTGATTTAGAACGTCTATGCTTTTAGATAACGTGCCTGAACCGATCAACTCTTGATATAGGAAATGTTCAAAACATTATCCTGCAATACAAAATTATATCCTTTCTTTACTAATAAAGAGACTGATATGATGTTGTATATCAGGTTCGGTATCTAATAATATTCGTTCAGAATCAATGTATTCTGGTAATACAGGATGATAGCGACCAACAGACTTGGTTGCAACACTTGCACCGTTTTCTGTCTCATGAAACTTATCACCCGTTCTCAGTTCTCTACCTATCTGCAGCCCATGTAACAGATTACATATGCGGGATCCTGATCCGGTATCTCATATCTAGGACGTAAAGGATACTGAGAAACAGTTCTCTGTAATGAACACACCCGAAGAAGATGCATCAGCATGCACTTTCTTCGTTTGGGCGGCATGGGAAATCTGGTATTCCCCAATTTCCTGCTCTGTCTTATAACAATTATAAGTTGGAGCGGGACCAACGTTCCCTAGCTCAGTATAACAAGCGGGTTCGGTCAATTTATCCATTTTATTATCTTGATTAAGGCGTGATTTGGTCGCTACTTGGAGAGAGAGAGAAGAAAACACTCAGCGTATGCTCTTGTAAGATCAGATTGGTTATTATTTTATCTAATCAGGATGGCTCCCACTGTTTTAATCAAATCTTCCTTCAAACCCTAAAAGGAAAGACTAGCCGGGATTAATTACACGCTACAAGTTCGCCAATCATTCAGCCAGGCCAGTGTCGGTACTTTGAGGGAGGTTCCCCGTGCTTTCGCACGGACCTAATTAAAGTAAACCTCGTTTTCCCAGAGGCGTAACCCCGTTAACACCTTTCTAGACACCTACTTGATCGGCTAATTGTAATGTGTAAAACTCTCCCAGGAGTAACTCTTACTCGCAGCGGGTATCGGGATCCAACTATCTCATAGAAGGTATGAAATCTCATTGCAAATTTTAACATTTGAAATTCCCGATAATATTTTGCCCCTAACGTGCTATGACCTTGACGAAAGCCAACAAACCATAGCCCGCTAGTCAAGTTTAACCCGTACATTTCTTGACTGAATTAAACCCACCCGCACGACCCTTGACGAAAGCCAACAAAGCCGTACGACTACCCTAATCCAATCGCATCGTATGCTGCAGATAAGCAGCATATAGCTACCGCACACTACACCTTGACGAAAGCCAACAAATGTAGCACGAATACTATATACAACTTATCTGAAATGACGGAGGGCTACGACAGGTTTTTCTGAAAACCTATTGCGTAATGAACTTGATATCGTTGTTGAATCAAATGATTTTAAAATGGAGTGTTTTTGAGGCTTTTCTTGTTTTGCTAAAGGGTCACTCCCGGTGAAGGGATTGTCGGCCCTTTCCTCATCGAATAAGGTGCAGCATATATCATATATATCACTATGCAAAACAAAAACTCCAAAAGCAATCAAAAGACAAAACGAGGGGTGTAGCATCTGCCAGTTATTGCAAAATGGGTCACTCTCGGTGAAGGGATCTCGGCCCTTTCCTTATCGAATAAGGTGCAGGATGTTCTACAAGGAACACTGATTAATAAGAAATTCTCGTTGTGTGTTTAAGAAAATGTATATAGAAATCACAACCAAAAATATTTTGACCACAATCAATAACGGTGTCGGATGTAGCGCGTTAGTAAGTGCGGATCGTCCACAGGGATTGTGCGATTCGTTCGTATTTTGTTTTATTTGAATTGAAACTTTAAAGAAAAGAAAACAAACAATTCATGATTTGTAATTGAAGTTAAAGAATTAGAAAATCTAGATCTAATAAAAGTAAAAGATAGAATCAAGAATTGAGAGTTTGTTGATTTTTCCAAACCAAATATCAAGAATCTAAATGAGTCTCGTAGGAATCGATCGGATCTATAGATGTGATGTAATCTTACGATGACGTATTCTTATCCTTCGATGAATTGATACTAGATCGATGATGATCGACGAGAATCAGGGATTTCTAGTGAAACTAGGGTTTCATCATTTATCCCTTGTTCCTTCGTCGATATCATTCATATTCTAGCCTCTAGTAAATTCAAGAAACGATCGTAGATCCCCAATTTCGAGCGATAACAATCAAGAAAGCATCGCAACGAAACTAGGTCATCGATTCTTGAACTTGCTAGGGTTTACAAAACTCGTAGGACTTAAGAATCGTTTTAATATTTGTTACATCATCATTCTATTGATCGTCCCGACTACTTGACGAGCGGAGTTTTACTCAAACATCACAACAAGAACTACAATTACAAATTGAGATCGAATCATGATACAAGAATTTAAAGAAAGCAAGATTAAAGAATTTCACCTTTTATTTATATCAACAATTTCATTACAATCGCTCAAGAACTACAAGAGGAAGAACTCGATCGTCGATTTGGCTTCGCTCGTCTCCGTGAGTCGCGGATCGGCTTGGATCACTTGCTCGATTGAAGATCGGTTCCGCTCCTAAAAGGTTGAAGGGCTTCTCGCTTGATTGGTACTCGGGATCTTGAATTTGGAGTGGAATTAGGGTTAGGGTTTCGCACAAGTCTTGTCACTAGACTTGTAGAAGAAGATGGAAGAATTGAACTACTAAAGATTGAAGAAGTGATTAGAGATTAAGGAAGTAGAGATTGAACCACTAAGGATTAGGGAAGAAGAGAAACTTAACCCTAGATCTAGGCTCTCTTTTATAGACCAACCAAACCCTAGATCTAGGATTTGAATTTTGAATTTCCCTCCAAAAGTTTGTTGAGGAGATTTGAATTTCCCTCCAAAAGTTTGTTGAGGAGAAGCTTCTAGATGAAGTTTGTTAAGACGAGCTTTCTAGATGTGCCACGTGGCGTTTCTACAATGTTCTGGAAGCTTGGGCCGTTAGTGTAAGCACATGGAGAAAATATGAGCCGCTGATGACGTCATCATGCCGCGGTTCCGCGGCGCAAGCGCGCTCCCGCCGCGGAACCGCGGCGCTTTGGAGGCTTCAGGGCTCTGGTCTTCTGCTGTGGTCTTGGGCTGACATATGGGCCTTGTTATGATAGGTTGAATTTTATTTGGCCTTCTGTATTGGTACCAGATATTTAGCCTTTGAGTTGGCGTATTTTTGATCAGCTTCTTTTGGCATTGTTCCTGCAATTTCTCGAGACAAGTGCTGCGCAATATAGGGATGATGCGATGCCATGATAAACACACAATTCCCTCAGAAATGTCGGTTTTAGAGTCTAACACATGCAATCTGATATTTTACGACTGATTTGCTAATATGTGTAATATGAATGCCGAACACTTCTAGATGAGTGCAAAAGATAGGGAAATTGCCGTGTTAAAAATGCAGTATTTTCGACTGATCAAATTCCCCCAAACTTATTTTCGATCGTCTCGAGCGAACTTTTTATTAAAAAGAGAAGGAGAAAATAAAGAAAGAGAAAAACTAACTAGCACACTTTCGTAGGCAACACGATTGCACTGAGCACGTGCAACAAACCTTTAAACCTCTAGGTGTCCCTAGTAGGAGGAGTGCTGTCTCCTATGGGTTTTCAGCGGATTGCACCCACAAAATCCAATAATAAAAAGAAGATCATGAATATTACATTTAAAGAAAAGAATTGTAAAAGAAAAGCTTTGAAAATTAGGGTTTCCAACTAAGCTAGCTTTTCGGTTGTCATGATCCCTATCTTAATAGTCATGAAAAGATGTCGGAAATCACGTCCTCCCTCAATAAAACATCTTCTTATTCTTCATTCCTATCTTTCTTCCAAACATCGATCATATAACCCTGCGTGTGTGTAAAGACATCCCTACACCCGGAGAATTCAATTCAAGCTATCATACTCTTGCCCATCAGCCTCAGTACTTTTTAATTAATGAATATTTAGATGAGATTGCTTACACACTTTCATGCGACCGTTAATACTTCTTGAGGTACTAACCGACCGATTACTCATGTGCTTGCTTACTTGGTGTATTTTCTTCGTCTTGCACCACCTAAGGCTTAGCAGTGACTCTCAGACCAGTTGGCCTTAGGGCACTAGGTGAAGAGGCACCCTCGCTATATTTTTTTATTGCTGCCTTGGCGATAAAAAAACCAGTATCCATTTTTCTCACCACTTTATATTTTATTCATTTTTTATTTCCTTCATACTTTTGGCTTTAAGACAAGAGCATTTCAAGGTATCCTCTACTATCCCAGGCTTCAAGACGTGTGTAAGTGCAAATAGCAGGGTATCAACGTTCAAAATGTTTGGCTTACAGAATAGAAACTATTTTTCAGACTTATTTTTATCCTCAAATTAGTGACTTCCTTCATCTTACTAACCCTTGGGACAACGGCTCATAACTACTTATTACTAGTTCGTATAAGAAAACTTCTAATTTTCTTGGTTTTCTTAAATTTTTCTAATCTCATGGATGTAATTTTCACTATCTAATCTTTCATTATCTTATTTATGTACAAAAATATTTTTATTTTTATTTTTATTTTTATTTTGAATTTTTTTAAAATTTTTATAGGTTTTCAAAAATGTTTTGTGCTTATGCAAAGTATGATGCAAATGATGCGAAAATAAGCACAAACCTCCCCCAAACTTGTTTTCAACAGTGTCCTCACTGTTGCCATCTGCTATATCTCGAAAAACCTGTAAGCTTGGGAGGAAATTTATTAATGGGGGCAAAATATTTAAGTGAAGATCCTCCCCCAAACTTATTTTTGGCTCACCATTTTGTAAATTTTTTTTTTGCAAGAGCCAGAAAAAATGCCCCCCCAAACTTGAGTTATGCAATGTTAATCTTTGAAAATCACATGAGGGGGTCAAAAATCATTGGTCGATGCCAAGCTTTGCAAAGACCGAAGATTAACACCGACCATTCAAAATTTTTATCAATGCAGTGCTCTGGTTGGTGGAAGAAGAAGTGGGGAAAGGTTAAGTGGTGGAATAGAATGTGTGTGCGTCTCGTTTTGGAGAGACGATGCAGTGTATGTGATGGATTGCTCGCATTCTTTTTACAGTTCAGAAGAAGGGGTGGAGGTTCACTTTCATTGATTGGGACATGATACATCTCAACACCCGTGTCATTCAAAAATGCGAGTTCATCAGCGAAGATTTCCTCAAAAGTTCCATCTATACCCCGATGAATAATGTCATCACAAAGTGCGGGGTGATCTTCAGACTCTAAGAACATTTCATAATCAGTATTGGTTGTTGACCCGGACAACTCAGTGGGAGAGTCCGTATGTGTATGATACATAATTGGGTCAAACAACATATGAAAAGAGTCAAGATCGGTATCAGGAGGACCATCAAATTCGCTGCTGTCGACATCCATTAAGTCGACAGAACAGACATGAGCAGTAGGTTCGGAGGGTACACTTCCCAACTTGTAAATGTTCAGCTCTATTGACCTATTCCCGAAGGATAGGGTCATAGAAACGTTACGACAGTTGATAATAGCATTGGAAGTGGCCGAAAAGGGGCGACCTAAAATCACCGGAATTTGATTCCGTGGGTTCTCTACAGGCTGTGTATCAATTACAATAAAGTCCACAGGGAAGATAAATTCCACGATTTTTATTAACACATCCTCCAGTTCACCCCTAGGTTTGGTGATTGATCGGTCAGCCATCTGGAGAGTGCAATGTGCTGGTTTCAACTCTTCGATCCCTAGTTGCTCATAAACAGAGTATGGAAGCAAGTTAACACTAGCGCCAAGGTCTAGTAGAGCACGGTTGATGTGTTTTTCCCCGATAGAAATGGAAATAGTAGGACAACCAGGGTCCTTACGTTTCCTCGGTACTTGTTGGGGGAAAGCCGTGTCGACAGTCTTTGCCATAAAAATCTTCTTGGGCACTTGAGTCTTTCTCTTCCTAGTGCACAAGTTCTTAAGAGTTTTCGCATAGAACGGAACTTGTTGGATGGCATCTAGGAGAGGGATGTTGATGTTAACTTGCTTAAAAATGTCCATAATCTTCTCCATATGTGGACTCGATGTGTTAGCCCTTAACCGATTAGGATAAGGTGCTTTAGCAATAAGCGCTGGGTCCATCATAGGAGAAGGAAGTGTGTGTGGACCCGATCCCAAAATAGAAGTGGGGATCATCGGTGGTAGACTAGAAGAGATGGGCTGAGGTGGCGAGCCTTGTGGGAAACGAAGAATAGGCTCGCAAGAAGGTGGTGGGGTAGAAGAACTGGGGTCAGAATTAGAAGTGGAAGTGGAAGGAAAGGTCTCAGCCGAGGTATTATCGATAGATTTTTCAGTGTCATCAATCTCTTCCCTAATGTGGTTGTCAAGCACTCTTCCAGATCTCAACGTGAGTGCATTCACATGATGTGAATAGCCAGGATTGGGTAAAGGTTGAGCTGGAAGTTTCCCTTTCTCTCTTGCACGCATTTTGGCTTTTAGTTGTGCAATTTGTTCTTCCATCGATTTAATACTCTCATTTTGAGAGACAATGATCTTCATCACATTCTCGACGGAAGATTGCAAACTTGCCGTCCCTTGGATGGATTGTTTCATGAAAGTATCCAAGGTTTGTGCTAGTGCAGAGGTATTATCTGTACCGGTCAATTGCAAAGAGTTTTCATGTGGTGCAAAAGTGTTGGCCGGATTTTGGAAGTTTTATGATTGGAAGGGGTGCTGACTTAATTGAAGTGGTTGCTGTTGTGGTGGAGGGACCCTTTGGAAATTGTTTTGGTTTGGAACCGTGTTTTGAGTTTGTGATTGGTTCCAAGCAAAGTTAGGGTGATTCCTCCAACCCTGATTATATGTGGAAGAAAATGGATCGTTTCTAGGTCTTTGAAATGCGGCATTGGTATGCTCGTGACCTTGAAACGGAGAATTTCGTGGACATTCTTCTGTTAAATGAGAAGGATCAGAACAGCACCCACATACAGTTTTGGAGAGTGACATTTGACTTAGGGCAGCTAAAAATTTGTTTTCTATAGTCTCAAGTTTCTTTTGCATAGCTGAAATGTCAGCTCTAACTCCTATGGAAATATTATTGCCATCCCTAGACGATTGACTCACACCCTCCCACAGTAAAGATTTTTCAGCGAAATTTTCTAGAAAATTCCAGACTTCCCCATCATCTTTAGTCATGAAGTTGTCTTGACACATGGATTCAAGGGTCTGTCTTGTGTTAGGATTAATGCCCTCTTAAATGATTATGCACAGTTCCCATCTAGGGATTCCGTGATGAGGACATTGGACTAACAGATCCTTGAAGCGTTCAAGACATTTTGAAAATGGTTCATATGGAAGCTGGGTGAATTGATTGATTTCGCTGTGGACCCGAGCTGTCTTGTGATGTGGGTAGAATTTCTTTAGGAATGATTTTACGAATTCTTCCCAGTTTGAGATGGAATGTGCGGTAGTGTTATACAGCCACTTCTCGGCTATATCACACAAGGTGAATGGGAGAAGACGTAGACGCATAGCATCTATAGAAAGCTGTGAAGTACACATCATTGCGCATACATTTTCAAATTTGGTGATAAATGCATATGCGTCTTCAGACTCGAGACCGTGAAATTTTGGTAGAAGGTTGATGTATTGGGGTTTTATTTGAAAATTTTCCCCGTTGGCTGGTGGAATGGAAAGACAGGTGGAAAGGGGACCTCGTGTTGGATAGCACCTCTCTTGGAGAGAGATGCGAGGTGGATTCTGCGCACCAACGGACGGCGGCAGAGTAGTGGAAAAGAAGTTCGATGGAGATGGATCCATCGATGTGGGTGTAGTGGTGGGTAACAGAAATGGTAAATGTAGAAATACCGACTTTAGGGTCGATCGAAGGGAACGCGGACTTAACGGGCACTAGAATCCCGTGTCCAGCCTATCTTGCACTAAAAAGGGTTAGTACAAGTAACAGCGTGAATTTATAATTAGGGGAATGATGAAAGAATGCAGTGTTTGTTTTGAAAATTGGACGGATTTTTTTTTTAAAAAAATGATGCAAATCACAAAATGCAACAAGCAAAACCCTAATTCTAGGGGTCACCTAGGTCAAATCTCTAGACCGCTCCTAACTGCCAAAAGACAAGTCGCAGGATAAATCCTCCACTGCCTCTTTGTCTCTCCTGTGGCCAGGTAAGTGCCAGGTAAGTGGGAGGTTCTCCACTACGTAAGTAGTGGGCCTAATTAAGTAACCACTAGCCTTCGACACACTTGCCTTAGACACCACAAGAGAAACGTAGATAAGCAATGAATTACCCACGGCCTTCTTCTGTCCTAAGTGAGTGCGACGGTCCTTAGAGTCATCTCTAGATCTTTTTTAGTTAATTGGGGTAAATGCGGATGCAATTTTGCGATTTTCGGGGCTTAGGAAGGGTAATGAACTCCCCACTTAATCTGGATTTGGTCTTTTCCCCTTAATGTCCGTATTAATTATGCAAACAACCACAAAGATCAAAACAAGCACAATTTAATTTTTGCTTTTTGAGCGGCGCTGCGATTGTTGCAAAGAAACCTGCACAAAATGTTAATTGGAGCAGATTTAGGAAGAGATAAGAAAGTAAGAGAGTTACAAAGGAATTTTCGTGCAGGGATGACGTCAGAACGCGGCGGAATAGCGGTGGGAGTCGCCTATTGCCGCGGAATCGCGGTCCTCTGGTGGGATCACTGCACGAAATTTTCATAGAATGTCCCTGTTCACTCCCCAAGCTCTCTGGATTTTTCAGAAAAAATTTTCCACAGCTCCAATGATTTCAGATTTCCTCGCACAAATCACAACAACTCATATTAGTGTTTGCGCGAATTTTGATCTAAAAATTGTAATGGAATAAATATTTCAATTCAAATTTCAAATAAAGAACCAATTAGCACGTGATCCCCGGCAACGGCGCCATTTGATTGATAAGAAATTCTCGTTGTGTGTTTAAGAAAATGTATATAGAAATCACAACCAAAAATATTTTGACCGCAATCAATAACGGTGTCGGATGTAGCACGTTAGTAAGTGCGGATCATCCACAGGGATTGTGCGATTCGTTCGTATTTTGTTTTATTTGAATTGAAACTTTAAAGAAAAGAAAACAAACAATTCATGATTTGTAATTGAAGTTCAAGAATTAGAAAATCTAGATCTAATAAAAGTAAAAGATAGAATCAAGAATTGAGAGTTTGTTGATTTTTCCAAACCAAATATCAAGAATCTAAATGAGCCTCGTAGGAATCGATCGGATCTATAGATGTGATGTAATCTTACGATGACGTATTCTTATCCTTCGATGAATTGATACTAGATCGATGATGATCGACGAGAATTAGGGATTTCTAGTGAAACTAGGGTTTCATCATTTATCCCTTGTTCCTTCGTCGATATCATTCACATTCTAGCCTCTAGTAAATTCAAGTAACGATCGTAGATCCCCAATTTTGAGCGATAACAATCAAGAAAACATCGCAACGAAACTAGGTCATCGATTCTTGAACTTGCCAGGGTTTACAAAACTCGTAGGACTTAAGAATCGTTTTAATATTTGTTACATCATCATTCTATTGATCGTCCTGACTCCTTGACGAGCGGAGTTTTACTCAAACATCACAACAAGAACTACAATTACAAATTGAGATCGAATCATGACGCAAGAATTTAAAGAAAGAAAGATTAAAGAATTTTACCTTTTATTTATATCAAAAATTTCATTACAATCGCTCAAGAACTACAAGAGGAAGAACTCGATCGTCGATTTGGCTTCGCTCGTCTCCGTGAGTCGCGGATCGGCTTGGATTACTTGCTCTATTGAAGATCGGCTCTGCTCCTAAAAGGTTGAAGGGCTTCTCGCTTGATTGGTACTCGGGATCTTGAATTTAGAGTGGAATTAGGGTTACGGTTTTGCACAAGTCTTGTCACTAGACTTGTGGAAGAAGATGGAAGAATTGAACTACTAAAGATTGAAGAAGTGATTAGAGATTAAGGAAGTAGAGATTGAACCACTAAGGATTAGGGAAGAAGAGAAACTTAACCCTAGATTTAGGCTCTCTTTTATAGACCATCCAAACCCTAGATCTTGGATTTGAATTTTGAATTTCCCTCCAAAAGTTAGTTGAGGAGATTTGAATTTCCCTCCAAAAGTTTGTTGAGGAGAAGCTTCTAGATGAAGTTTGTTAAGCCGAGCCTTCTAGATGTGCCACGTGGCGTTTCTACAATGTTCTGGAAGCTTGGGCCGTTAGTGTAAGCACGTGCAGAAAATATGAGCCGCTGATGACGTCATCACGCCGCGGTTCCGCGGCGCAAGTGCGCTCCCGCCGCGGAACCGCGGCGCTTTGGAGGCTTCAGGGCTCTGGTCTTCTGCTGTGGTCTTGGGCTGACATATGGGCCTTGTTATGATATGTTGAATTTTATTTGGCCTTCTGTATTGCTACCAGATCTTTAGCCTTTGAGTTGGCGTATTTTTGATCAGCTTCTTTTGGCTTTGTTCCTGCAATTTCTCGAGACAAGTGTTGCGCAATATAGGGATGTTGCAATGGCATGATAAACACACAATTCCCTCAGAAATGTCGGTTTTAGAGTCTAACACATGCAATCTGATATTTTACGACTGATTTGCTAATATGTGTAATATGAATGCCGAACACATCTAGATGAGTGCAAAAGATAGGGAAATTACCGTGTTAAAAATGCAGTATTTTCGACTGATCAAACACCGCGATGCAAAGCAAGAACTGTAGCTACCTGTTTTTGAAAATTCGATTCCACAACATCTTTTAGGTTTCTTTTCTTTCATTAATCATATTAATGAAGTCCCATCATTTAAGTCACCTAAAACATCACAGATAAATACGACGTACACTTATGCCATCCGCATTCGCCTCGATGTCCCCTCGTGCACCGTTAGGTTAGGTAACTAACAGCAGAGCGGGGCAGGGCTAGCGCGGGTGTAAAACATAAGTAACGTCTATATAATATATCATATATACTATATACAGTATCTATCACATCATATCAAATGATCACATCACAGATATCGTAGCAGAAGAAACATATATGAAATATTGGATATACTAGGACGTCCGTGTTTTCAATACGAGCCTGTATAAAACACGGATTCCACGATCGCGATGAATAGCCAAACCCACATCCTAGACCCCTACGAGAGCGGCAAGTAACACTGCCAATTCTAGGGTTAGGAGAACCGGTCTCGACTCCTCGAGATGGTCTCCCACTGGACCCTAGAACCCGGTTACTTGTGCTCCCCGCCTTGGGTCTACCTAATGCGGAAAAGTAAATAATATACAAATGGTGACATCAACCTCAATCTGGAAGTGCCCCAATAAAAGAATATTACATACAATTGATTTTACATGAATGAAAATGAAAAACTCCCATCTCACATAAAAAAAACCCGGCTATTCAAACACGACGATCCAACATAACATATCCAGCAACACATAACATCACATGTCATCAACGTAAGTAAATATGCGTATCCCAATTGTCGTCGACATATAGCAACGAAACCGGTGATATCACATATTACACTTACGGTCGCAGAAAAGAAAGTGTAAAACTACAACAGTTGGAATCCGCAACCTCCTTAGACATCGCATGCTTAACAGTTATAAACCCCGCATTTTAGTCTCTATATCGAAAACTCTTTTAAATATCAGGTCGGGAAATTCAACAAGATTCCCGATAAACTGATCGAATGCTCGTCGCAAACTTTAGTAGGCGGCCGCATCCCCGGATGCCGTCGACGAAGTGCACTAAGGAGGAACACCGTTGCCGCGAGCACCCGAACGGATGCTTTTGGCGACGGGGTTCTCCTACAGTCACTTGGTCGGGGCTATGGGGCATGGCTGTCTATTAAGTTTACCCGGCGAGTATCCGCGTACGCAACGTGATTGCGACGGACTTTTGATCACATCAAAATCCCGTAGCAACCTATCAAGTGAGACTAAACTGCTAGATTCATAACATTCATTCAGTTATCTCATAACTTCTTGTGGATTCCAAATATTGTATCACATTCCAGATAAATAGAAAATGTTAAACTTTCCGATCGAACAATCAAACACTAAAGTTTTCCCGAAACAGCTCAACACTTGAAATAAGTTTAAAAACATCCATTTCATGCCACAGTACCAACGGTCCAGCCGTAGAAGGGTCAAGCCAACGCCTCACATGTGGCACGCCGTACTGCCCCAGACCCTAAGGTTCAAAGAGCAGTACAAGACGGTCACATAATCAAGTTAAGGTTTGTTTTCTTCTAGAGGGTCCATCGCATTACTTGCACTACTTAGACGTTCTTAAACTACGGGAAAAATCCAACACTTGGAAATTTTTCGGCAGGGGAAAAATTGGGTATTTATATCCGGTCGAACTTTTTAACATGTTCTAAAATTATCCGGAAAAACACATAGACGCAGTTAAAGTTTCCGATCGAATCATCGAATCCCCAATACACCCCAGATAACTCAACTCTTGAGTGTAATTTAAAAATGCCCAGAAAAAACAGGAAATTCAGTTGGACATTACTGTGCAGAGCAAGTGACAAGAGTCACCTTTATGGCCGCGGAACCGCCGCACAAGCCAGGGTGGGGCCGCGGTTCCGCGGCGCTTTGGTCGACTTAGGTTCACGTGCTCCACAGTAATTCCTATAAAACCCTGCTGAATTTTTTGGATATTTTTAATTTGGAAAAATCTACAGTTACGAAAAATGTACAGAGAGGGGTGAAATTTAGGGTTTCGGGGTTCGATCGGGTTTCTAACGTTGTCTACACTTCGCCTAAAGCTCTAGCTAGACTCCGATACCACTGTAGGGTTCTTAGGCACACTCATGAGGTTCTACAAGGCATCAACCATGCCAAATTCAAAATTTTATGTGCCGAGAAACCCTAAGCAAGATCGTTAACTAGAGGATAGGCGAAAAGAAATGCAAGCAAACAACTTTGCTACTAAGTGAAAGAGACTACAACCTTTGTAGATCCGGTCCTCCACTTCTTTAACTCCGTGATGACGTCCCTCCGCTGCGATCAACCGGATCCCGGACTCTAGCGTTGGTTTCATCGGAGAAATGATCGGGCTAGGTCGTTGACTTCGATGCCGAAGATGATCTACGTCGAGGCGACTCAAACTCAAGCTCTATCTTCACTAGATCATGAAACTTTGTGAAGAAAACACCCAATACAATATGGCAAGTGGTAGAGGATGAAGAAATAGGAAGTGGGTTCACTTTGGATTTGGATTTCTCACTTGATTTCATCACTTGAGAATTTTCAAGAAAGCTTTTCTTTTCTTCATCAAGAAGAAGAAGAAGCAAAAGAAAAAGAATTAACTTAAAAGAAAATTCAAGTGAATCTTATCATAATGCAACCATGGGTGAAGTAAACACATGTAGAGAATAAACTAGGGTTTAGGTGTAATGGTTAGGTTAAGGCATAAAGCAAAATGGCTAGACTTTTCAAAGCTTCATGAAGCTTCAAGCATTAAACAAATAAAGCCACCATTTTATTTTTGCCAAAAATAAATGAATAAAATAAATAAAAAGAATAAATAAATAAGTTAAACCCTAACCATTAACCTAAACATGGTTTAAAGCAAACACACACCCAAGTTTGCATGTATCATCAAACATGATACAAACTAGTGCACAAAAATATATCACATATACAACTTGTGCACATCAAGTGAGAAAATCAATCTTTAGTGAACAAATACTAGTTAATGTAAAGTAATATATCAAATATATATAATTATACATTAAATCATTAAATCAACACTTGATTTAACGATCCAGTCATAACCGACCAATATTAAGTGTATCAATGTATCGAATCAACACTTGATTCGGTAACCCGGCTATATCACATATAACCGACCGATGATACAAATCGCGAGAATAGAATTCAGTATCACATACTGGTATTATTCTCGGTCCCGCACATATCTCATATGCGCTCCTATTTTGTTTCGCTTGAGCCAGGAAACCTCTGTGTAGGACTCTAAAGACTCGTCAATACGCCGGCAGTAGGTGATGATCATATCAAACACACACAAGCCGCAAGCGGTCTGCTAAACGTAACGGCCACCCGGGTATTGAGCGATCAGAAGATCAACGAGCAAGCCTGCTCACACTCCTGTGAATCCAACCAGTAACACTTACCGTACAGTCCGGTCTGTTCGTCTGATATGTCGCATATCTCGCCTAGGGGTGGTAAACGTCAGACCCCAGTAGCTTGATAAGTCATGTCGATATGTGGTCTATAACAGTTTGAGATACTACTGATAACACTTACCAGTAAATCTCAACAACCCTGGCCAGGGATTTCCGGTTATAGCCATTCGAACACAGCGCAATATCAACTCCCAATACCGGGAGAGACGAATCCCCTCCTATCGCTCATTGCCTCCATGTGATTCGGGACTGTACCCAAAAGCCACCGTTTTGCACACCCTCTTGGATGTGGTAAGGTGGAAATCAAAGCACAGTGGGAATCACATAAGACTCTATGACGATCTCGAGTCTACAGACTAACCTGTACCAGTGTCACCAGAAAACTGCCATCGGACGTAAGGTATAATACCATCTGGGAGTTCTTGGCGAGTCCGTCCAGTGTACCCAGTCTCCACTGAGCACCCGTATATCATCTCTGATGTCAAACACCAATGGATATGGGATCATCCATCGCCCATCTGTATGGGTCGAGAAGGTATACGCTAGTCTACTCTGGTATATCGATGCCCCGTCTCGATACACCCACGACTAGGGACCCTGAAGGATGTACTTATGGACTACCATGTCCCCACTAGTATGATCCACATCATAGTCCAGGTAGTCAAGTACACATCCTAAGGGCTTTACCAACATGTAACAGAGAGACAATCAGTGTACACGTTAAGATAAAGAGAAACCAGATAGCATACTATCATGTCGAGCAAGAAAGTCCTCCCTATATATGTCCTACCATCCACTACTATATACATCCTATGTACAGTAATGGCCTCTAGGGCATACATATAACTAACAGCACCAAGGTACAATTTCTGACGAGGTGATGGAAACTTCCGCATCGGAAACATCCATACGATGGTTGCTGACCCTCCTGGGGATAAGAGCTAAACAAATGTCCTCGTCCCAAGCCTCTGCTACTCCCGCGACGTGCCCGAAATCTGTCGCGGCGACTAAGCATCTGTCTCTGGGCTGATACACCTGTACGAGCCCTTCTCGGTTCCGGAACTTCTAAAGTCTCGGGAAGACGCTCCTCATCTAGTAGGGCTGCGTCCACTGCTGCTGTATACGTGACACAATACTGTGTGCTGATAACAATGAATAACCGGGTAACAGGAGTGGTAACCTCCTGTCGCTGTGCTCGACTGGCCTCAACCAACGATCCCATCATCTGGCGCAAGTCCTGCATATCTGCCTCAACCCTAGCGATACGATCTATCGAAGGTGGATCTATCTGCTCCTGTACGGCGAGCGTACCGTCGTGGTCAGTCCTCGTCCAAACGAGTCAACTCTGACCTCGGCTTTCGCTGCCTTTCTCTGAGCCCTCATAGTCATCGGTGGAAAATGGCTAGAAATGGAAATAGGATTCGATAAGAACACGGAAATCAAATTACAAGGATATGTATAATCATGGAAGGAATTTCAAGCAATTAGTACTAAGGTCACTTAGGAAGAGTACTGTGTCGTAAGCTACCTACTCCATCATACACACACTACGTCACTCTGCTTAAGCTACCTACTCCATCATACCAAGGTCATCCTACACTCCGAAAGGTAAAACCTAGTGCTCTGATACCAACTTTGTCATGACCCGAAATTGGCACGTGACGGCCCTTAAACCACGTAATGTCCACAGGCGTAACGCAATCTAAGTAAGCCAAAAACCCAGCAATCTAAACCATCAAAAGTAGCAAGAACATTGTTAAAATCTTTTGGGAATCTCAAGTAAAAATCTTTAAAGTCCAAATTTACTTTCATTAAAATTTGGCAGCACCACCTTTTTAAAAACTAGCCCCAAAAAGAGTACAACAAAAGATATAAGTAAAGTATCCCCAACGGGAGCAAATCCACGCCCAAAGGCGGAAACAACACCACAACAGATATACGACGCCGTAGCGAAGAAAATGGACGATATAAAGTGACAACAGCATAAAAGACATCCAAAGTAACAAAATAATATACAATATCGTCCTCACATCTCGTCTCTAAGTCAATACATGAAAGTAGTAGATGGAGAGTACTAAAAACAAAAAGATATACAGTGAGCACCATCGGATAACCACAAAACCCACCTATAGCAAAACTGCTCGCAGTCAGCCGTAGTGGTATCCGCTGCAAAAGATGATACGATAAGAAGAAGAAGCCCTTCCGCGACTGCTCTGAGGGACTACCTGCAAAACACCGTGGCACAACGGGGGTGAGTTGCCAACTCATGAATAGTAAATAACATATGCAGGTAATCGCAGGTATGCACGTATTGCGATAATCTATCACATGCAAGCTGATAGCAATAAATTGCAATATGTATATGCAACAGTCATGAAAGGTACTCTATCGGGTACTACTAATACATGAAGCAATGCATATCAAATAAATGCTAAGTATGGGATAAAACATGTCATCCTCACGGAATCCTCATCGTGGCAGGACCAGTGTCCATCAAGACAATCTAAATCGCAATACCAAAGGCACCGCATCCTCAGATCGGCCCTCATATCCTGTAAGTCTCATGGAACCTGAGTGTCCAACATCGACACCCGAAAACATCATGAAAACTGTGTCCAGCATCGACATGTAAATACTCATCTGTCAGGCGCCGTCACCACGACTGGCCGTGATGTCATGTCCGTACATCTCATAGAACATCTTTGTTCTTTCTAAGTCTTCTTCTTGCATAGAAGAATTCAACTCTTGCAAAGTGTCCAACACTCGCAATCCATATAGCATGTCCGTACATAACTCCGGTCAGTATCCCCACGATAACCGCTGAAACCAAATAATATCACCGGTAAGGTAGTACTCCCCTGCCTCGAGCTCATCGCCATCATCTGTGATTTTCTTGCTCCGGGGTACCTCCGGGCCCCACCATGTACCCGCACACGGCCTCGTCCACTCCTCGCATCGGGTTTATAACACAAATCTCAGAACTGAGAAATCTCATGGTGGACGCACTGAAATATCATATCAAGAGAAACCGGGCCTTTCAAACAATGCATAATTTCATGAACTACCACGGTCCTCAAATCCAGAAAACATCATGTGAAATCCATATCTCAATGCGAAAATCCATGAATATAATATATGCAACATAAAACAGTAATATGAGCATATAAAGGAAAAACTGATATTTAAATGTATCAAGTTATTAAATATATCATGCGGTTTCCAATTATCCAAAGTCAAATGCAACATCATATAAAGGTGAACATGTGGCTATAGCAAGGTATGCGTAACCATGTCGGTATAGCAAGAATTGTGTATCTATATGTAAGCATGTATGTATAATGCATTTCATATGCGCAATAACATAAGAATCAATGTCTCCATATGATTTAAAGAGATTTTATCGATCAAAAATATTTTACCGCAATCAAGAACGGCGCCGCTTTGCAGCTAGCCGGTGAGTACGGGTCGGTCCACGGGGATGTTGTTAATTTCCTAATCGCTCTTACGAGTTAATTCCAAACGGTGTGAATGGATTAATTAAATCTAAAAACTAA
Organism: Agapanthus africanus; assembly: GCA_030015575.1. Lineage (NCBI taxonomy): Eukaryota > Viridiplantae > Streptophyta > Magnoliopsida > Asparagales > Amaryllidaceae > Agapanthus > Agapanthus africanus. The sequence continues at coordinate 55,707,061 of JASDDO010000004.1, forward strand.
ATTAATCTAGGGCAAAAGAATTAAAGATCTAACTATCTAACTAGGGCAAGGAATTAAATTTAATCTAGGGCAGAGAATGAAAAATTACCTAGGGCAAGAATTGAAATTACCTACTTACTTTACAGATGGCTCTCTCCAAACATCAACACAAGACTTGTCAGATCTGAATTTCTGAAATGAAAAGAGGCATCGATACTCTCCAAAAGAAATCTAAATTTTATTCATAGAAAGAGGCATAGCCTTTACAATGATTTAGAGTTCCTATTTATAGAGAATAGGAAACCCTAGGTTACAATTGATTCGCATATCTACATTTACCAAATATCCTTAGGAAGACCTAGTCAAAGTAGACTCCAAGCTTTGGTAAAATTTTATGTCTCTGTCTCTTTTATTAAAAGGAAGTATTGGGCCTTGAAATTTCCTTTGTGGGCTCTTCTGTCTTTGGGCTTCCTTATTATTTGGTTCTTTTATTGAAATAGTTTCTATGTTTCTTTCAGATCTCCAGTGAATAATTGCGGTGGACTTTTAACCGTTCGCTTTGTAATCTTGGACCTTGCATTGCCTTGTACTTTGTGAATTTTATCTTTGATGTAGGCTTGATCAAGAGTCTTCTGTTTGTTGGTCAAAGTCCACTTTTGCATCGTCTTTTCATCGTTTTCACTGTTTTCTGTCCAAGAACCTGTAACCTGTAATATGTAGCAGACATGCGTCAAAAGCACCTGTTTATTTATAAAACGAATAAGAATGGGGAATATAATAATACAATATTATGGTGTGAACAAATACCCCCAAACTTATCTTTTGCTCGTCCTCGAGCAAACTTATTTTTTTTATTCTCTACAAAAAACCTAACCGCACTTTCGCAGGGAAACGCGATTGCACCGAGCACGTGCAACAAGCCGTTAAACCTCTAGGTGTCCCTAGTAGGAGGAGTGTTGTCTCCTGAGGGTTTTCAGCGGATACTACCCACAAAATCCTATCAATTCGGCCCATTAACTTTAATTCTCCAATTAGGTTTTCTAACAAGGAATTCTATTATCGTCGACTCATAAACTATCCACCCATATTCTTCACGCTTCCTCATCATTTAACTTAAGATTATATATGTTCTGCAGACCTACCTACCTTTCGGCATCTCTTAAGTTTTCCTTCTAGGGTTCCATCTCCACTTAGGAATTTCTATCAACTCTACTAAAGATACAAGTTCTATTCTTCACTCCTTTCTCTCATCTAAACTCCAATCACATATCCCCACGTGTGTGTATAAATCACCCCTACACTTGGAAATTCAAATCAAGCAATCATACCCTTGTCTGTTGTCCAAAGTACTTATTAGTAGGTGAATTTTTACTTGAATTTTGCTTATACATCCTTCATGCGACCGTTAATACTTCTTAAGGTACCAACAACCGATTACAAGATATGTTTTCACTTTAAAGCGTAATTCCTAGTCTTGCAACACCCAAGGCTTTTAACAGTGACTCCCAAACCAGTTGGTCTAAGGCACTAGGTGATGAAGCACCCTCGCTAAATATTTTTCTATTTTTACAGCCTTAAGTAATCACAAAAACCAGTGTTCATTTATTTTCTTTATTCACTTTTTTTTCCTTTTATTTTCTTCGTACTAAGGACTTTAGACAAGAGCATTTCAAGGTCTATTCTACTATTCCAAGTTTCAAGGTGCGTGATTGTGCAAATTGTAGGGTATACATTTTCAGAATTTAGACTTAAGTTAGGAATTATTTTTCAAATTTATACTTTAATAAAAACATCAATACTCATCCCTTGTTTTAACTTAGCCCAAGAAGTGAACTCAAAATTTTCCTATTTCTAAATAAACTACAAAGACATATAGTTTCTATCGCTAAACTTTAAGAAAGGTTATCTTTAGGTTTTTTAATTTACTAAGTCTAAGATCTAGTTGTTCCTAACCAGTTTACCTATTTGTCAAACTCAAATCAAATATGGCCAAAATTGAATACAATAATTTTTATAATTTTTGAAATTTTTCAATTTTTTTGGGTTTTAAAATAAGTATGCAAATGCAAAATTGTACATATGAATACGAAGGAAGAAGACTTACCGAGCATACCCCCAAACTTAAACTTGACAGTGTCCTCACTGTCATGCTACACCAAGAGGGTCAAAATGCCGGCACTCCCCTGTTTATTTATTTACAAAATATATATATATATTTTTTAATGTTTTGAATTTTATTTTTATTTTTTTTATAGAAAAAGAAAACAAAAAATATATATACATATATACAACAAGGTTCCCCCCAAACTTAAGCTTGCCCTTACACAAGCCAAAGGTTAGCACCAACCATTCAAAGATCTTATCGTGGTAATGGTAGGGTTGGTGAAAGAATGGAGTGGAAAGAAAAGAAATGATAAGCACACGAGACCGTATTGGAGGAAGAGTGGAATATGGTCTCGGTGGAGGAGAAGAATGACGGAAAAGAGAAAGAAGTGGAGTACGATCTTGAGGGTGTAAATCGAGTGAATAAATTAGCGCAATTTGTGATGACCGATGTGTTAAAAACGATTGTGCTAACCTATCAACCCGTCGAGAAATGGGGTCAAATCCCTCAAGATTCGCAAGAAAGCATGGGTACGTCGAACTTGGTATTGGAGATGAAAGCGTAACGATCTCTTGCACGGTCGGAACGATAGGAAGGACGAAAGGGAGTGCATTAGGGATAGTCTCATTCTCATCGTAGTAAACTGTCTCGAATTTGAAAGATTCCATCAATGGTTCGAAACGACTGTAAGCAACCAAGTCTGATGGTTCAACTAACTCATTTGAAAATTCAAAGGACTCAAACTCGGGCGGTGAGTCATCAACATTGGCCGAAAAAGTGAAACACTCGTAAGTGTCATCGGCTGTGAGAACTGTGTCAGATTCAAAGGAAAAGTTTTCAAGCTCACAGTCGTCAAGCGTCATCTTGTGCGTGGTCGGAACGATGGAAAGGAAGGAGGGTGATATAACAGTTAAAGATTCGGGAGGATGAATTTGAAAATCCGACACATCAAACAAAAATGGTTCAACCTCAATATTATCCTCAAGACTCTCCTCAATACTATCCTCATAAGTCTCCTCAATAGTTAACTCATCCATGCCATTATCATCAAAATCAAGACGCATATGAAGTTCGGGAGAAACATTTAATGACTCGGGATGATGAATTGGACATAAAATTTCAATCAAATCTACTGGTGCATCATCCAAAATATTCCCGGCGTCTATATCCTCAATCAAGTGAAAATCAAATTTTTCTGACACATCATCAAAAGCATGGATATTTATCAATTCAGGTTCTAGATTGGAGGTGTAAAGATCGAAAGGATTAAGTGTGGTTTCACTCGAAAGGGGTTATTCACAATTTGGCAAATCAAGCACTACAAAGTCGCACAACTCATCATTTTGGACACATGTTTGAAAATTGGAGTTGTTGGATTCAATTGGGTATGGGTAGGTTTGATTTGGAAATACTCTCAAATTTGCATTCTGTCCAACCGCCTCATCATACATTGGAAAATTTGAAGCTAGATGGAAACTAGCTGCCGGTTCACTAGGTTGCATAAGGGTGGCAATGGACGCATCCACATTCCTAATCATTTTGTTTGTTGCTGCAATGTACGCCTCCAACGACTGTTCCAAACTAGACATGGGTTGTAGAGGGGTTTCGGTAAAAGATTCAAAACTGTTTGGATACGTGAAACTCCCAAATGGCTGTGTAGAAATAGTGTCTAGTGAAGGTGGGAAGGTCGGGTAGGACTGGTAGGAAGTGGATGGTTGGACAGGAGTAGGGTCAATATGTGGATAAAAAGGTGAATGGACTTGTTGATCCTTGGAACTAGATGTGTTGAGTGGGGTGAAAGATCGGTTACGAGAATGTGCAATGTGCTCAGCAATAGACATCGGCTTAGGAGTTTCAACAGGACTCGAAAAAATGGTGTCAACGTACGAAGGTGGTAAAGGTGGACATGGTTGACACAAAGTGGGTTGCAACGTCGAAGTTTTTCTCCTAGATGCTTCTATTTGATCTTTCAAAGAAATTTTGGGCACGGAAGGATCTTCCTTAAATTGACTGAAACAATTGACGTACGAAGTAAAGTTAGGTTCGGGATATCAAAGTTCGGCAAGAGATTTGTGATGTGGGGTACCCATGATGAGAAATAAGGTAGGTGGTGCAAGGATTTCTTAGCGACAAAAGTTACAAGTCTTTTTTATAAATTTTTCCTTTTTCCCTTTATTTAGAACTGTTTGCAAAAATATTTTCGAGAAAAGAGCTAAGACACACTTTCGATCAACCAAAAATGCACAATCAGGCCTAGATCTAGGGTCACCTAGGTCAGCTAGACAGCTCCTAACTGTTCCAAAGGGCTAGAAATAGGACCTCAAACCGCCTCTTCACCGTCAATTGCGGCCAGGTAAGTGGGAGGCTCCCCGCTAAAAGTAGCGGTCCTAATTAAGTAACCACTTGCCTTAGACACACTTGCCTAGACACCGCAAAGTCAGGTTAGGATTAACGGTCGATGCCTATAACTAGTCCTCTGTCATATTGAGCGCGACGTCCTTAGGGCTGAGTCTAGTATTTTTTTAATTAAAGATTTGGTCAATGCAAATGCCTTATGTGATTTCTGGGGTCCTGGGAAGGGTGATGAAATCCCCACCCAATCTGAATTGGTCTCAAGCCCCTTAAAATCCGATTAAAGATATGCAAAACAGAAAAAAAATCACTTGCAATCAATTTTTTATTTTAAGCGCGGCGCAAAGAATCCTGCACAAGATTTGTTATTGGAAATGGGAAGATTTTTAAGCATAAAGAATCCTGCAGGGAATTTTTCAAAGGAGATATCAGAGATTTGCAGAGGAGGAGATCAGAAGACTTACAGTTTTTTTTTTACCGCGCTTCTGCCTTTTTTTTTGACTCGACCAAAAAACGGCGGTTCCGCGGTCGCATGTAGGCTCGAGCGGCGGTTCCGCGGTGGCAGGAACGGATCAATTCTCCGGATTTTTTTTTGCTCTCCAGATCACCGCGGTTGACTTGTTGACTCGGTCCTCCAAATTTCTTCTGTTGTCTGTTGTGATATTCCTCTGTTTGTTCAGATTTGATATTTGCTGTTTTGATCTCTGATGTTTTCCAGATCCGAACTTGATTGTAGATCCTGCAAAATTCAAACAAAGATACCCTTCACAAAATAAGAAATGATAAAATTTTATATTTTTTTTTTGATTTTTCAGTTTTGATGATTTTTTAATTTTAGATTAACCCGAAATTGCAAAAAGGAAATAACACGCCATCCCCGGCAACGGCGCCATTTGGTTGATCTCGCCTGTCACGCGGGTGACCCGGGTTCGATCCCCGGCAACGACGCCATTTGATTTAAAGAGATTTTATCGATCAAAAATATTTTACCGCAATCAAGAACGGCATCGCTTTGCAGCTAGCCGGTGAGTACAGGTCAGTCCACAGGGATGTTGTGAATTTCCTAATCGCTCTTACGAGTTAATTCCAAACGGTGTGAATGGATTAATTAAATCTAAAAACTAAATTAATCTAGGGCAAAAGAATTAAATATCTAACTATCTAACTAGGGCAAGAAATTATATTTAATCTAGGGCAGAGAATGAAAAATTACCTAGGGCAAGAATTGAAATTACCTACTTACTTTACAGATGGCTCTCTCCAAACATCAACACAAGATTTGTCAGATCTGAATTTCTGAAATGAAAAGAGGCATCGATGCTCTCCAAAAGAAATCTAAATTTTATTCATAGAAAGAGGCATAGGGAGGCATAGCCTTTACAATGATTTAGAGTTCCTATTTATAGAGGATAGGAAACCCTAGGTTACAATTGATTCGCATGTCTACATTTACCAAAATATCCTTAGGAAGACCTAGTCAAAGTAGACTCCAAGCTTTGGTAAAATTTTATGTCTCTGTCTCTTTTATTAAAAGGAAGTATTGGGCCTTGAAATTTCCTTTGTGGGCTCTTCTGTCTTTGGGCTTCTTTATTATTTGGTTCTTTTATTAAAATAGCTTCTATGTTTCTTCCAGATCTCCAGTGAATAATTGCGGTGGAATTTTAACCGTTCGCTTTGTAATCTTGGACCTTGCATTGCCTTGTACTTTGTGAATTTTATCTTTAATGTAGGCTTGATCAAGAGTCTTCTGTTTGTTGGTCAAAGTCCACTTTTGCATCGTCTTTTCATCGTTTTCACTATTTTCTGTCCAAGAACCTGTAACCTGTAATATGTAGCAGACATGCGTCAAAAGCACCTGTTTATTTATAAAACGAATAAGAATGGGGAATATAATAATACAATATTATGGTGTGAACAAATACCCCCAAACTTATCTTTTGCTCGTCCTCGAGCAAACTTATTTTTTTTATTCTCTACAAAAAACCTAACCGCACTTTCGCAGGGAAACGCGATTGCACCGAGCACGTGCAACAAGCCGTTAAACCTCTAGGTGTCCCTAGTAGGAGGAGTGTTGTCTCCTGAGGGTTTTCAGCGGATACTACCCACACAATCCTATCAATTCGGCACATTAACTTTAATTCTCCAATTAGGTTTTCTAACAAGGAATTCTATTATCGTCGACTCATAAACTATCTACCCATATTCTTCACGCTTCCTCATCATTTAACTTAAGATTATATATGTTCTGCAGACCTACCTACCTTTCGGCATCTCTTAAGTTTTCCTTCTAGGGTTCCATCTCCACTTAGGAATTTCTATCAACTCTACTAAAGATACAAGTTCTATTCTTCACTCCTTTCTCTCATCTAAACTCCAATCACATATCCCCACGTGTGTGTATAAATCACCCCTACACTTGGAAATTCAAATCAAGCAATCATACCCTTGTCTGTTGTCCAAAGTACTTATTAGTAGGTGAATTTTTAATTGAATTTTGCTTACACATCCTTCATGCGACCGTTAATACTTCTTGAGGTACCAACAACCGATTACAGGATATGTTTGCACTTTAAAGCGTAATTCCTAGTCTTGCAACACCCAAGGCTTTTAACAGTGACTCCCAAACCAGTTGGTCTAAGGCACTAGGTGATGAAGCACCCTCGCTAAATATTTTTCTACTTTTACAGCCTTAAGTAATCACAAAAACCAGTGTTCATTTTTTTTCTTTATTCACTTTTTTTTTCTTTTATTTTCTTCGTACTAAGGACTTTAGACAAGAGCATTTCAAGGTCTCTACTACTATTCCAAGTTTCAAGGTGCGTGATTGTGCAAATTGTAGGGTATACATTTTCAGAATTTAGACTTAAGTTAGGAATTATTTTTCAAACTTATACTTTAATAAAAACATCAATACTCATCCCTTGTTTTAACTTAGCCCAAGAAATGAACTCAAAATTTGCCTATTTCTAAATAAACTACAAAGACATATACTTTCTACCGCTTAACTTTAAGGAAGGTTATCTTTAGGTTTTTTAATTTACTAAGTCTAAAATCTAGTTGTTCCTAGCCAGTTGACCTATTTGTCAAACTCAAATCAAATATGGCCAAAATTGAATACAATAATTTTTATAATTTTTGAAATTTTTCAATTTTTTTGGCTTTTAAAATAAGTATTCAAATGCAAAAATGTACATATGAATGCGAAGGAAGAAGACTTACCGAGCATACCCCCAAACTTAAACTTGACAGTGTCCTCGCTGTCATGCTACACCAAGAGGGTCAAAATGCCGGCACTCCCCTGTTTATTTATTTACAAAATATTTATATATATTTTTTAATGTTTTGAATTTTTTTTTATTTTTTTTATAGAAAAAGAAAACAAAAAATATATATACATATATACAACAAGGTTCCCCCAAACTTAAGCTTGGCCTTACACAAGCCAAAGGTTAGCACCAACCATTCAAAGATCTTATCGTGGCAATGGTAGGGTTGGTGAAAGAATGGAGTGGAAAGAAAAGAAATGATAAGCACACGAGACCGTATTGGAAGAAGAGTGGAATATGGTCTTGGTGGAGGAGAAGAATGACGGAAAAGAGAAAGAAGTGGAGTACGATCTTGAGGGTGTAAATCGAGTGAATAAATTAGCGCAATTTGTGATGACCGATGTGTTAAAAACGATTGTGCTAACCTATCAACCCGTCGAGAAATGGGGTCAAATCCCTCAAGATTCGCAAGAAAGCATGGGTACGTCGAACTTGGTATTGGAGATGAAAGCGTAACGGTCTCTTGCACGGTCGGAACGATAGGAAGGACGAAATGGAGTGCATTAGGGATAGTCTCATTCTCACCGTAGTAAACTGTCTCGAATTTGAAAGATTCCATCAATGGTTCGAAACGACTGTAAGCAACCAAGTCTGATGGTTCAACTAACTCATTTGAAAATTCAAAGGACTCAAACTCGGGCGGTGAGTCATCAACATTGGCCGAAAAAGTGAAACACTCGTAAGTGTCATCGGCTGTGAGAACTGTGTCAGATTCAAAGGAAAAGTTTTCAAGCTCACAGTCGTCAAGCGTCATCTTGTGCGTGGTCGGAACGATGGAAAGGAGGGAGGGTGATATAACAGTTAAAGGTTCGGGAGGATGAATTTGAAAATCCGACACATCAAACAAAAATGGTTCAACCTCAATATTATCCTCAAGACTCTCCTCAATACTATCCTCGTAAGTCTCCTCAATAGTTAACTCATCCATGCCATTATCATCAAAATCAAGACGCATATGAAGTTCGGGAGAAACATTTAATGACTCGGGATGATGAATTGGACATAAAATTTCAATCAAATCTACTGGTGCATCATCCAAAATATTCCCGGCGTCTATATCCTCAATCAAGTGAAAATTAAATTTTTCTGACACCTCATCAAAAGCATGGATATTTATCAATTCAGGTTCTAGATTGGAGGTGTAAAGATCGAAAGGATTAAGTGTGGTTTCACTCGAAAGGGGTTCTTCACAATTTGGCAAATCAAGCACTACAAAGTCGCACAACTCATCATTTTGGACACATGTTTGAAAATTGGAGTTGTTGGATTCAATTGGGTATGGGTAGGTTTGATTTGGAAATTCTCTCAAATTCGCATTCTGTCCAACCGCCTCATCATACATTGGAAAATTTGAAGCTAGTTGGAAACTAGCTGCCGGTTCACTAGGTTGCATAAGGGCGGCAATGGACGCATCCACATTCCTAATCATTTTGTTTGTTGCTGCAATGTACGCCTCCAACGACTGTTCCAAACTAGACATGGGTTGTAGAGGGGTTTCGGTAAAAGATTCAAAACTGTTTGGATACGTGAAACTCCCAAATGGCTGTGTAGAAACAGTGTCTAGTGAAGGTGGGAAGGTCGGGTAGGACTGGTAGGAAGTGGATGGTTGGACAGGAGTAGGGTCAATATGTGGATAAAATGGTGAATGGACTTGTTGATCCCTGGAACTAGATGTGTTGAGTGGGGTGAAAGATCGGTTACGAGAATGTGCAATGTGCTCAGCAATAGACATCGGCTTAGGAGTTTCAACAGGACTCGAAAAAATGGTCTCAACGTATGAAGGTGGTAAATGTGGACATGGTTGACACAAAGTGGGTTGCAACGTCGAACTTTTTCTCCTAGATGCTTCTATTTGATCTTTCAAAGAAATTTTGGGCACGGAGGGATCTTCCTTAAATTGACCGAAACAATTGACGTACGAAGCAAAGTTAGGTTCGGGATACCAAAGTTCGACAAGAGATTTGTGATGTGGGGTACCCATGATGAGAAATAAGGTAGGTGGTGCAAGGATTTCTTAGCGACAAAAGTTGTAAGTCTTTTTTATAAATTTTTCCTTTTTCCTTTTTCTCTTATTTAGAACTGTTTGCAAAAATATTTTCGAGAAAAGAGCTAAGACACACTTTCGATTAACCAAAAATGCACAATCAGGCCTAGATCTAGGGTCACCTAGGTCAGCTAGACAGCTCCTAACTGTTCCAAAGGGCTAGAAATAGGACCTCAAACCGCCTCTTCACCGTCAATTGCGGCTAGATAAGTGGGAGGCTCCCCGCTACAACTAGCGGTCCTAATTAAGTAACCACTTGCCTTAGACACACTTGCCTAGACACCGCAAAGTCAGGTTAGGATTAACGGTCGATGCCTATAACTAGTCCTCTGTCCTATTGAGCACGACGTCCTTAGGGTTGAGACTAGTATTTTTTTAATTAAAGATTTGGTCAATGTAAATGCCTTATGTAATTTCGGGGGTCTTGGGAAGGGTGATGAAATCCCCACCCAATCTGAATTTGCCTCAAGCCCCTTAAAATCCGATTAAAGATATGCAAAACAGAAAAAAAATCACTTGCAATCAATTTTTTATTTTAAGCGCGGCGCAAAGGATCCTGCACAAGATTTGTTATTGGAAAGGGGAAGATTTTTAAACGCAAAGAATCCTGCAGGAGATTTTTCAGAGGAGATATCAGAGATTTGCAGAGGAGGAGATCAGAAGACTTACAGTTTTTTTTTACCGCGCTTCTGCCTTTTTTTTTTGACTCGACCAAAACGCGGCGGTTCCGCGGTCGCATGTAGGCTCGAGCGGCGGTTCTGCGGTGGCAGGAACAGATCAATTCTTCGGATTTTTTTTTTGCTCTCCAGATCATTGCGGTTGACTTGTTTACTCGGTCCTCCAAATTTCTTCTGTTGTCTGTTGTGATATTCCTCTGTTTGTTCAGATTTGATATTTGCTGTTTTGATCTCTGATGATTTCCAGATCCGAATCCTGCAAAATTCAAACAAATATATCATTCACAAAATAACAAAATGATAAATTTTTATATTTTTTTTTGATTTTTCAGTTTTTATGATTTTTTAATTTTAGATTAACCCGAAATTGCAAAAAGGAAATAACACGCCATCCCCGGCAGCGGCGCCATTTGGTTGATCTCGCCTGTTACGCGGGTGACCCGGGTTCGATCCCCGGCAACGACGCCATTTGATTTAAAGAGATTTTATCGATCAAAAATATTTTACCGCAATCAAGAACGGCGTCGCTTTGCAGCTAGCCGGTGAGTACAGGTCAGTCCACAGGGATGTTGTGAATTTCCTAATCGCTCTTACGAGTTAATTCCAAACGGTGTGAATGGAATAATTAAATCTAAAAACTAAATTAATCTAGGGCAAAAGAATTAAAGATCTAACTATCTAACTAGGGCAAGGAATTAAATTTAATCTAGGGCAGAGAAAGAAAAATTACCTAGGGCAAGAATTGAAATTACCTACTTACTTTACAGATGGCTCTCTCCAAACATTAACACAAGACTTGTCAGATCTGAATTTCTGAAATGAAAAGAGGCATCAAGGCTCTCCAAAAGAAATCTAAATTTTATTCATAGAAAGAGACATAGGGAGGCATAGCCTTTACAATGATTTAGAGTTCCTATTTATAGAGGATAGGAAACCCTAGGTTATAATTGATTCGCATGTCTACATTTACCAAAATATCCTTAGGAAGACCTAGTCAAAGTAGACTCCAAGCTTTGGTAAAATTTTATGTCTCTGTCTCTTTTATTAAAAGGAAGTATTGGGCCTTGAAATTTCCTTTGTGGGCTCTTCTGTCTTTGGGCTTTCTTATTATTTGGTTCTTTTATTAAAATAGCTTCTATGTTTCTTCCAGATCTCCAGTGAATAATTGCGGTGGACTTTTAACCGTTCGCTTTGTAATCTTGGACCTTGCATTGCCTTGTACTTTGTGAATTTTATCTTTGATGTAGGCTTGATCAAGAGTCTTCTGTTTGTTGGTCAAAGTCCACTTTTGCATCGTCTTTTCATCGTTTTCACCGTTTTCTGTCCAAGAGCCTGTAACCTGTAATATATAGCAGACATGCGTCAAAAGCACCTGTTTATTTATAAAATGAATAAGAATGGGGAATATAATAATACAATATTATGGTGTGAACACCATGTCGATGACAAAACAATACCACATAGGGGTATATGTAGCTCTAGCAAGGTAAATGGGTGTACATATAAGTATGTGTGCTTGATGTACATATAGCTGTAGCCAGGTAAGTGTCTATACCTGTCAATAATGATATAATACCCTCTAGGTATATGTGTAATCATGTAGGCATACAGGTATGCTATATCTCATATGCACAATAGAATAAAAATCATGTCTCAATGTCACTAACCATACAATATCACATATGTATGTGTGTTGTGCGTGCCATGAAAATTATCGACGGAGTGTGTGGCATACAATTGTGCTCATGCAATATGAACCGTCAATAATAGTGCAGTGTCCAATGGGTACAAGTCCAAGCACAACAAGTAATGATATGCAATGAAGTTCATGCACAATCTATATGTGCAATACTTATAATCAAGAATCATATCATTTAATCTAGCCCAGACGCATAACGCCGTGCGGGCGATTCCCCTGTAGATGTTAAATCTACTCATAGATGATCTTGGGCTAAGTAAAGCCAACCACTCGCTTTCCCTTCTTCGCAGTGTCCGAAGTCCCCGCCTACGACCCTAAAATCATAAAACAATATAAAAAGTTCACATTAGTAATCGACCAATAATATGTACAAACTACGTTTGACCGACGCACCAACTCCAAACAAACTTTCAAGTGTTCTTCTTGTGGCTAACATGCGTAGCGACACTACGAAACCAACCCAAGAGCAACAACTACACAAGAACACGATCCGTGTCGGATAACGTAACACGCGTAGTCGAAACACTAGAAAACATGCAAAGTGATCCCAGATTTTGCTACACAAACAATTTGTGAAAGTTGCAAGTGCCACGAGACCACATACAATCCCAGAGACCCTACGCCCAAAACACAACACCCCAGACCCTACTCTAGCCACAAATTGCGGGCAGAAGCAATAAAATTGCGGCCAAGTTGGAAGGGATTGGTCTCAGGTTTTTATGGTGGGTTCTAGGTCACAACACTAGGTCGCTGTGATGGGAACTTTTCCAACAAACACCTGGTTTGATAGCAGAATCATTCGAGACACAAAACAACACTAAAATACGATATGTGCACGAAACTAAACTTTACACGTTCTAAACTGAAACGAACTAGCTACACAACATTAAAAATACCTACTTAACAGATAGAGATCATTACCTAACCATACAAGCTCAAAGATCCTAACTTTCCAAGCTCCAAGGGATCCTAGAGGCAAAACAAGACATGGGAAGTGATTTGGGTGAGGTTTAATGAAGTTTGGTGAAGGTTTAGTGAAGGAAATGGTGTGGGTTCAGTTTGAGGGAAGAGGGAATGAGAAATAATGAGAAAGAGATAGAGTGAGAGAGAATGAGAGAGTGTGAGGTGATAAGGATGAGAAGTGAGTGTAGGGTAAGGGTATCTTACACTTACTCTCTCTCCCTCACTTCATCATTAATGCAACATTAATGCCCTCCATGAGTCATCTTGCCACCTCCTCTCCATTCCAAAACAAGCAAAGAAAATATCTCCCCTCACACAAACATCAAGGGTTAAGGTTAACAAGACATGGATTAGCTTTAGGTTGTCATGGTCACTAAATAAGATTAACACTAACAAACCCTCATATTAACATGCACAAGTGTGTGCAAGCCAAAAAAAATAATAATAAAATATTATTTAATTGTTATAAAATGTGAGGAAACAAATTTGGTAAACTTTTTACAGAAAACCCGCATTATCGCTTAATTAACACTAATCGCATTCTAAGGTGTTACAATGTATTTGTTACGTGACGGAATGAACAAGGGTGATATGGAATGCACCCAGTATGGGGTGCGGTCTGATTTGAGGTGTGGATATCAGTTTGGACGGTTTGGGAATGCGCTGAAGAATTGTTGGTTGTCGGGACCGCCACCTCTCCGAAGACGTTGAAGTATTACAACGACGTATATCAGAGGTAAGGAGAGATGTACCCTTAAACCAATTGTCGTATTTGAGGAAAAAAGGGGGGCTGCTATGGACCTAAGAGCCATTAGTCATTTTTGAGACTAATATTATCTTAGAAGATATAGGATGAATATCATTTGGGTATCATCAGTTGAAGGATCATTAGTCATGTTTGGGACTAAGATCAGTTTGGGGAATCATGATCTTGGGAAAACTTAGTCAATTTGGGCTAGGTCTGGATCTCCATAGTTACCCAACAGTGCTGAGCACTGGTATATGCAGCACTCATGTGTATCCCACGTGAGACGCTTGATCAGCGTCAAACACTGAACTTTGGAGGCGCTCACATGTGAACACGTGAGGCACTCCAAATATGGGCGCTGCTATTTGGGTTTTATCTCCCCCTTTTTTTATAAGTGCTAAGCATTTGGTTGGAGTTCTCGTGCAAAGCACGTGGCTGTCACTTTTCTATACCGGGGTGCTTTCACACTCACATGGAAAATACGTGCGACAGTTTTGATTTTGCTCTCTGTTCGTTTGAAGCACTCACGTGGGAAATACGTGAGGCTTCGAAACAGTGCTAAGCACCAACGATTTGGACTTGGATATCTTGTATCACTGTTTTTTTATTGAAGAACTAAGTTCTTTATATAGGGTTAAACCCTAATTCTTGGAGGAATTAAATTCCTATATCTTCCCGCACTTCTTCTCCCCCATTCTTTTTATGTAACTTAGTTCTTTTCACCTAAGTTTTGAATCTTGCAGAGCAAAATCTCCCCGATGAGAATTAAATTCTCAACTTGTGGGAGATTTGCTTATGCAAATCTCAACCCGAGGAAAGAACCGAGTTCTTATATGAAGGGTTAAATGCTTAGAGAGGAAAATGAAAAGTGTTTTCTTTTTACCTAATGTTTCAAGGAAGCAAGTCTTTCCTTTGAGAATTAAATTCTCCTGTTCCTCAAAAGCTCACCGTATATTCTTTTTTTAAGCCTCTGGGGAGTTCTCTTTCTCCCGTCCATCTCTCTGTGTGTCTATCTCTCTCTGTGAGACTTGAAGTCTCGGGTTCTTTATATAGTGGAGAGAAGTTTTTTTAATTCTGAGAAAATCTTTCATTGAGAGATCCCAATTGATCTAATTATTCTCAGAATTGATTTGGGGAATTTTACCCACCATTGGATCTTCGATCTAAGTACTTCTGTTTTAACAGAAGATATCGTTCTTGTTTTTAACAAGACTGAAGGTATTCTCCCATATACAGAATAAAATTCTATCAAGCAGTAACATTTTAATCACCATTGGATTTTTAATCCAAAGGTGCTCAGTTTAACAGAGTATAATCTTTCTCTGTTTAGAAAGATACAGAAAATATTTTGGATCTTTGATCCACTAACTCTCTGTTTAACAGAAAATATTCTTCCCAATAGAATTTAATTCTATGTTTAATCACGGTTGGATTTCATTAAGTAGAATTTAATTTTACGCAAGGAGGTGTCCTCACGTGTTTAGCACGTGGGACTTAATTTGTCCCTTTCAGCTGTTTTGATTGTAGTGCCTATATGCTCTGCATATAGGCGCTCACGTGAGGCTTGTTTAGCCTATCAGTAGTTTAATTGCATCGCCTATATACTCTGCATATAGGCGCTCACATGTTTAATACGTGAGGCTTGTTTAGCCTATCAGTAGTTTAGTTGCATCGCCTATATGCTCTGCATATAGGCGCTCACGTGTTTAACACGTGAGGCTTGTTTAACCTATTAGTAGTTTAGTTGCAGCGCCTATACGCTCTGCATATATACGCTCACGTGTTTAACACGTGAGGCTTGTTTAGCCTATCAATAGTTTAGTTGCAGCGTCTATATGCTCTGCATATAGGCGCTCACGTGTTTAACACGTGAGGCTTGAATAGTGGAGAGTTTCCTCTTTCTTACTCTCCCTTTTTTTTATAAGGGAACAAATGCCCCCACAGCGTTGCTCTCACGTGGTTTGCACATAAGTGCAACGCTGTACACTTTTACAACTGTTGGATTGCCTAGGGGAACGGGGAGATGAACCGCTCCCATCATGTTTTATAAATGCGAAGGCTTGGCCCTTGAGATGACCACTATTCTTTCATCTCCTTCCTTGCTTATTTTCTTTGATAATTTAATTCTCTTTTTCAGAGCTTATCTCTCTGTCTGCAGAACTCCAGAGTTAAACTCTGTAAGAACTCTTTCTCTGGTAACGATCATGAACGGAATTCAATTCTTAGGAAACCCTTTTTGTTCTTGTCTTGGATTTTAAATCCATCAACAGAGCTTTCCTCTTTTTCTTGGAACGATCTCTTAAAGATCCAAAAAGACATTTTTTTAGTAAACCCTAAGGTCTTGAGGATAGTGAGTTCTCCTCTGATCTTTGAGGATCTCTGGAATATAATTCCATTTCCTTTGTTTCCCCATCGTGAGGGTTTTTAGGATTTAATCCCGTTATTAAAGGAATTTAATTCCACATTACAGAGCTTAGCTCTAAAAGACTCGGAGGCTTTTGGGAAATTTATTCCCTGGTGTTCTTGAGCATATATATTTTTATCATTATATATTTTTTTAGGGTTTTAATACCCTTTTCACAGATTTTGAATCTGTTGGGTATTTTAAGAGACCTCATTTTTCGAGAATGTTAGGAGCTGTTTAAAGTCCACTGTTTATTTAATGAGAATCCTTTTGGATTATCACAATGATTATCTATCCCCATCATTGATGAGCCGTCATTTTGATTTCGTAGGGCCCACTGACTTTGTAATTAGTGGTCCCATGAAACTGATTCACACTTTTCATTAATGGGTATTCTCCTCTTTTCTATAGATACAATGGCATCACTTCCTTACTTTCCTTACGCGCGCTCAGAAGCCGCTTTTCCACAATCGCCTTCAGACGAGGAGGTTATGGCAATGATCAGGGAATATGATAGGGACAATACAACCCTTCTCCTGTGGTGGGTTTGGTACGGTCATATTATCAGGAGCCGCCATAGTTTCACATGCGGAGTTCCAGCAGAATCTATCCACTCGATGTCATTGATAGAGTGTCCGCATACTGCTTATGCGGTGGAAGCGACCAATTGGACCCCCATGGGCCAGCTTGAGCCGTCGACGACTGGGATACCTAATCAACCTACAATGGCCATCGATATTTTAGGGCGTCGAATTTTCGAAGGTGAAGCTTGACCCTAGGGGCAAGTTTATAAGGTAGGTGTTACCCCGCGCCATCTAGTAGGCTACCTTCCTTGGGCCCGATACATTCTCTCCTCCTAACGCACATGGCTACAGAAGGTTGGTTTGTACCAAGAAGTATACGCGTCAATATTCTACTATCACGCTCCCCATGTCTGGTGGGTCAAGGCCTTCTTGAACCAATGGAATCTTCCTACGAACACGTTCTTTCTAGGGTATCGCGATGTCTCGATCTCGCTGGAGGAGTTTCGTGAAATTTCAGGGTTGCCGATTAGGGGAGAGCATTGCGAAGAATTACTGCCTCCTGATGAGTACATATTCACCACGGTGCCAGCTATGCTTGAGGGCTTGACGACCGAGAATGCTGTTCGACACAAGCATCCAAGTCTGATCAAATCCTTGGGTATCTTTAAGAAACTATTCGTTGCATCAGAATGGCAAGGTGTCACTTTTGACGCTTACATTTCTTGCTTTCTTCATGAAGATGTCTTATCCAAGAAAGCTCCAAAATTCGCAAAGGTCGAAGATCCTTTCGGATTTGGCTTGAAGAAATTGTCGGCCAAAGAAGAGGACCTACCGCAGTTTTATATTCCGAACTCGTCAGCCGTGGCCTTTGACGCGATCGCTGCTCCTGGGATGGATAAAAAAACTTTCTTTGTTGGCTTTATCAGTCTTTAGCTTAGCTGTTTTGCTATGCCGATGCATCGCTGCTTCATGAGAGCCTCCGTCTTCTACCCTGCTCATCACATAGCTGAAGGAGCACGATTGGCTGTTGGTGTTGCGGGATTGTCACACCTATACTATGGGTTAAGCACTGCTGCCAACACTTCGAACCCAGGTACGAATACCGTGAATTTCTCCCTCCACTACTTCACGACGTGGATCGAGATGCACGTGTTAGGGGCGTTTGCCGCGCATCGAAGGCCTGCTTTCTATGAGTCGTATACATTTCCACGGATTATGAGACTAGTTGATGCTTCCGCTCCTGACCCGACCCAGCTAGGGGCTTTGCGAGTATTACTTAATCCGTATTCAAATGAAGGCGGAATGATTTTTAGCGATCGAGTCCTTTCTGCTACTGCGGGACCTGTTCAAAAGTTGTTTGATTTATCAAAGAATGGGGCTCCAGCTTTAAAGCCAAAAGAGATCATGCACTTATACTCAATCAGGCTAGGGTATTTGGTGTTCTGCCTTAACGATGCTACTCTCTTCATGCGGTATAATCCGCATCGCTTTGCCCAGCAGTTAGGCTACAACCAGAGCGTCCCCCTCGAAGCCTTTTTAGTTGAGCCTACTCCTTCTCTGGAGGTAACCTGCGATGTTATCCATTATTTCTTGCGGTTGAACACCGCCTGTCTATCTTCCAAGGCCCGTGGGGCCTTTCAAAGGCTGGTATCGCCACCGGGTCAGTCCCATCATCGCAGAGGAAAGAAGGGTGCTCTTTGAGTGTAGATATCCTATTCCAGATCAAGCAGTCAGCGCCCCGTTGCGGCCATGGTCGGTTGTTTTCCCTCCTCTAAGGGACAGCGTCTCAGTGCTCATTCCCAAATCCGTCCAAGCTGAATCAACCCCCCGTACTACTAGTATGCCGGTGTGTACGAGAACCGAGACATCGACTCCTGGTAAAGCACCAGCCGTAGCATCCACAAAGGCAGATATCGAAGACGATGTCGGGCAGCGCCGTGCAAAAGTGCAATAGGGGAGGAAGCGCCCCTCTGCTAGTGTTAGCTCAGGCTCCAAAAGGAGAAAGAAATCAGTCACTGGACTATTCGACGCTTTGCTTGAATCCAAGTCCCTTATCCAGGATGAGCCGATATCTATGCAGGAGCCGGCTGACGGTCGTCTCTTCCCCGGTTCCTCTGCCGAGGAGGCTGCTCAGTTGGCAGAGGCTTTAAAGTATTCACAAGACGAGGCTGAAAAAGTCCCATCCAGGAAAGGAAAACTTCCCGCTGTTGTATTTCATGATGTCGATCCGGATTCAGCCGTGTTACCGACGACTCCTTTGACGCTAAAGAAGGAACGTGCTTTGAAACAGCTGGTGTCGGACGTCTCCGAAGATGAAGATGCTTTGAAAGCGGGTAGGGATCCATTTTCGATTGAGGCCTGACGAGTGCATCTGAGCAGAAAAGCACAGCAGCTCGAACAGAACATACTTCAAGCTCCCTGGTGTATTGGTATGCGCGCGCGCGCGCACACACACACACACACATATATATATATTGTTAGTGTATATGCCCTAGGGGCCATTATTGTATCATACTAGTTTGTATATTACTTAATGGAAGCTTAGGATATTCACAGTTTTATTAACAGTCTTGCTCAACATAATAGTATGCTACTCGGTTTATATCTATCTTAATATATGTATATGTTTCTTTTAGCATATCGCGAATACATATTGATAGAGCCCTTAGGATCTTGCTTGACTACCAGCGTTGTGATGGCAGTCACACTAGTGGGAGCTGGGTAGTCTACAAGCACATCCTTTTTCAGGTCCCTAGTCGTAGGATTATCGAAACAGGGCATCGATACTCCAGAGTAGACTAGTGTATACGCTTCTCATCCCAGCAGGGGAGATGGTCTGTCCCACAGCCATTAGTACATTGTACTGGAGATAGTATGCAGGTGCTCGTTGGGTTACGGGTACACCGGATAGGACTCGCAGGGAACTGTTGGTTGGTATTATACCCGTTGTCAGTTAACAGTTCCCAGGTGACATGAGTACAGCATAGTCCGTAGACTTTACACTGCTGCTTCGCCTCGAGTGTGTTCCCACTGTTCTTAGATTGCTATCCTACCACGGCTCAAAGGAGTCGTGCAAACAGGTAGCAGTTGGGTGCAGTCCCGAAGCACTTGGAGGCAGTGGCGGTTAGATAGGATTCGCCTCTCCCGGTATTGGGAGTTGATATCGTACTGTGTTTGGAGAGCCATTACGCAAAGTCCCTGGCCACGGCAAGTGAGATTTACTGGTAGGATTTCCAGTAGTTTCTCAAGGTGTAATGGGCTTCACTTCGACACGACTTATACCGCTTTTAGGGGACTGACGCTTGCCGCCCCCTAGGCCCTATATGTGATAGTCTTAGACGAACAGACCGGACTGTACGGAGATTATCACATCAGGCTCAGTAGGAGTTCGGATGGTTTCCTCATCGGCCTTCTTATCAACATCTACCTGGGGACCGTTACGTACATCTAGTACCGCTTGCGGCCTGTGGTTAAACCCACTGCCAGCGTAGTGTCGAGTCTTTAGAGTCCCACACAGAGAGTTTCCCTTCTTCAGGCGAAACGATATAGAGGTCGTATGGTTTTACGACAGGGTTCGGACATATACGTGTACTTGTACACGTATGATGTTCGGACAGATTATACTAGCAGGTTTTAGTTTAAGCCAGGTTCTAGTATTGGATTATTGGATTTATATAGTCTCAGTATTTCCATGTTTACGGATGGGAGGGTCATTCTCGTAATTAGTCGAGAAGATTCTAGAAGAAAGGTGACTCATTTAGATTTAATTCATTTATGAATTAAACTAAATGAGGTGGAGAGCTTATGTGTAAATTGCATTAAATGAATTAGTGACTCATGAGATGATTCATCCAAGTGAGTTAATGAAGTATTTATTGCTTAATGACTTATGTGTTGATTCATTGATTGTATTAAATGAAGGATGGTTGTAATTATCATATATGATTTATTTGATAATCTTTATGCTTCATAAAATATAGAATCGAGTTATTTTTCATTTCATTCTCACATACACACTCTCTCTCCTCAAGCTCTCCGCTTCTTCAACCTAACCCTAATCCTCTCATGTGTTGAGATCCCAAGGGTTAGCAAGACTAATAGATCCTTAATCCACTTCTATATCTTCTAGGTCACTTGGATTAGCAATCCTAGCCACTTAGTTACCTCAAGTGAGAGGTTAAAGCTTGGAGATGGAACTCTCGGGTGGATCTTCTATTATATCGAGGAGGCCGACGAGGAGGTGAACAATAAGAACAAGAAGGACTAGTATCTTGAGGTATAATCATCTATCATAGTAGTTTAGCACTTCTAGATAGTTGTTAGTTAGGGTTTAGCAAAGATCCGTAAAGTTAGTCGATATTAACTTGAACAAAATGATTGTTTTACCTATTCCGCCTCCCCGCATCTTGTGGGGTGTATAACGTCGACTTACAGTGGTATCAGTGCCTGGCTAAACTATAACTAACATGTTAGCAAAGTCTTTAGAAATTCGATCGCGGTTTAATCCCGAAAAATAGACGTTTTAACAAAGTTTCTGCCGAATTTAAACGGGGTCTAAAATTTTTTCAGTGACCCTTAAAAATACAAGCAGGGTTTTTTAAGAATTGTGAAGAAATTTGGGATCATGACTCGACCAAACCACCGTGGAACCGCGGCCGATACAAGCGATCCGCCGTGGATCCGCGGCCGAGTTGACACCGAGTCAACCCAAATTTGCTCAGTTATTCTTCTGTGTTGATGTTGTATTTTCTGGGATGTTTTGTTTCTGCTCAGGTTTATTGTGCATAGAGAATTGTTTGGAGTAGATTCATATGTGTTGCTTGATCGAAATTCTAAGAACTTTTGCTAACTGGATTATATCTGTGTTGTGATTAATGTGTTCGTAAACCTCCCCTAACTGCTAGTATGTCGGTTAGCAGGGGGTTGCACATTTCTGTAATGGTTTTTACTGGTTTGTGAATATGAACTTGTTGGATTGTCGTGAATGGATAGCCGGGGATGCGAGACGAGTGTTTCTTTCATTTAAATGTAAATTGTAATTTGTTGTAATATTCTTTTGCGGGACACATCCGGGTTGAGATTGTAGCCACCGTTGTATTATTTCATTTACTGTTTTCTGCTCCTAGGATAGACCCAAGGTGGGGTGCACAAAATACCGGGTACTTTGAAGTGCTTAGTGGCCTACTCACGTCATTGAGGGAGACTGCTTCACTTCGGGTACTTGGCGGGTAGTTTGCCGTACCCGTATGGGTCTAGGGTGGGTGTTTGTCTATTCATCGCGACAGTGTAATCCGTCATTCATTGCAGGCTCAAAAGAAATGCGGATTGCTTGTATATCCAATATGTTCATCTGTGATCTGGAATGCCTATTATTGCGTCTGACGAATGTACAATATCTATATATGATATCTAGTAGGCGTTACTTATGTTTTGCACCCGCGCTAGCCCAGCCCCCGCTCTGCCGTTAGTTAAGTAACCTAACGGGTGAATGACGAGGCCCAGTGGCGAATGCGGATGGCATAAGAGGATGTTGTATTTTCGTTGTTTTCTGCAATGATAGGTTAATTGATGGGACACATTATATTAATGCAAAGAAAATAAACCAAAGTTGAATCGTTGGAACAGTTTAAAAGAAATCACCCGGTTATTTTTAAAAACAACAGATTTTTAATTGCGGAGCTTAAACCACTCTTTTTAAAAGCTATCAGGTTCCTTCGATCATATCAAGTTCACTACGTTCACGGTTTCGCCAAAACCATTCGTAGCCCTCCGTCATTTCATTTGGGTATTCAGTAGTATTCAAGCTATGTATTTTGACCAATGCCAAGGTATAGTGTTTGGTAGCTGCTGGGTACTCATCTGTTGCATAGATAGATGAGTTGGTTTGGGACAGTCGTACTGCCATTTGGCCAACGTCAGGGGTATGTATAGGTGGGTTCAAATTAACAAGATAATGATGGGTAGAACTTGACATGTGACTTATGACATTTTGACCAACGCCAAGGTCATAAGAGCATGGGGCAAAAATCCACATCGGGAATTTCTAAAGAAACTGAAATTTGCTAGAGTTGCATACCATTTGGAGTGTGATAATTTTGGTAGGATTCCTTCAGCTTTATCACACGATGATATTTGGATCCAATCCTACTGTGAGTATATGCTACTCATCGGGAGATTCTTTTACTTAACGATCAATGCTATAAACCAAGTAGGTGTCGAGAAAGGTGTCAGCGGGGCTACGCCCGCAGGGAAAAGAGGTTATTTAATTAAGGGACTTCGCGAAAGCGTCGTAAAACCTCCCTCGAAGTAACAAAACTTGCCTGGCTGAACGGTTAAGCAAGTATTGCACGGTGAGAATAGTCCTGATTAGTTCTTCTTTTTTGGTTTGAGGAAGGATTCGAGAAACAGTGGGAGCCATCCTATTTAGATAAACTAAAAACCACTCTAAACTTGCAAGAGCATCATGCTAAAGTGTTTTCCCTCTCTCTCCTAATTACAGCGACCCAGAACATGACAGGCCTTAAGTTATTATTAGATAAAAATATTTTGACAGGGCCAAACTATAAAGATTGGTTCCGGAATGTCAAGATGGCAATTACCTATGAAAAATTGGGGTATGTCCTTACTGCTAAGGCCCCTGCCATCCCAGGTCTAGAATCCAGTGTCGTGGATAAGGAAATCCACAAGACCTGGGAGATTGACTGCGCGAAGGCCAAATGCATCGTGCTTGCCTCTATGAATAATGAACATCAGAGGAGGCACGAGAATATGGATCTTGAATCCATATTTTTCCACACCAAGGAACTGTATGGAGAGCAATCTCGTATAGCTAGATACGAGACCTTGAAGAACTTGTTTCAGTCGAGGCTGGCCGTCGGATCATCTGTAGGGGAACATGTCCTTAAGATGATTGGCTATATTGAAGAGCTCGCAGACCTCGGGACAACATTAGAGAACGAGATGTATACAGACTTGATTCTCCAGTCCCTTCCTTCCACCTACGCCCAGTTTATCTTGAATTTCAACATTCAAGATAAAGAAGTTGAACTTCCAGAACTCCTTAACATGTTGAGGAGTGCAGAGGGCACCTTGCAGAAGGCAAGGGAAACACCCACTATGTTTGTTCGTGGTGCTTCCTCTTCCAGGTCCAAGGCAAGGGCCAAAGGAAGGAAGAAGAAGGCCGCTACCAAACCAAGAGGTGGTGTTGGTAAGGTGGGAGTCAAAGGAAATGCAAAAGTTGTGGTGCCAATAGTGGCAAAGAACGAGTGCTTCCACTGTCGTAGGAAAGGCCATTGGAAGAAGGATTGCAAAGCTTGGATTGCCAAGAACCAGGACCCGAGGCAAGTTGTGGCTTCGGCTTCAGGTGTGTTTGTAATTGAAAATTGTCTGTCAATCAACTCTACTTCCTGAGTATTGGATACTGGATCAGGATCTCATATATGCAATTCATTGCAGGCACTGAGAAACCGTACAGTACTGAAGGTTGGTGATATGACCCTCCAGGTTGCTAACGGAGCGAGCATGGGTGCTGTGTCCGTAGGGGATTATCACCTTGGATTGACGAGTGGACATATTTTGGTTTTGCGCAACTGTTTTTGTGTACCTAGTTTAACGTGTAATATCATATCAGTATCGTTGTTATCAAAAGAAGGTTATGATTTTACGTTTGTAAGTGATGTTGTTAATATCCACCTTAATCATGGTTTGATTGGGTCCGGTACACTAGATAACGGTATATACGTGTTAAACCAATTACAGATTTTCAATGTCCAGAACAAACTAAAAAGAAAGTCTCCAGATATAAATCATGCTTTCTTATGGCATTGTAGACTAGGTCACATCAATGAGACAAGGTTAACTAAGTTTTATAGAGAAGGATATTTGGATCCGTTCGAATATCAAACTTATGCCACCTGTCAATCATATCTCAAAGGAAAGATGACAAAGACTCCATTCACTGGACATAGAGTAAGAGCGAGCGAGCTCTTAGGACTCATACACAACGATGTATGTGGCCCAATGTCTACACATGCAAGAGGCGGTTTTTCATATTTCATTACTTTTACGGATGATTACTCTAGGTATAGATTCATTTTCTTGATGAAACATAAATCCGAGGCCTTTAAGAAATTCCGAGAATATAAGAATGAAGTAGAAAACCAAATCGACAAAAGTATCAAGACACTGAGATCTGATCGAGGTGGTGAATACTTAAGTGCCGAGTTCCTGGGTTACCTAAAACAGAATGGAATTCGCTCTCAGCTTACTTCTCTATACACTCCACAACACAACGGTGTATCGAAGAGACGGAACCGAACCCTATTGGATATGGTGCGTTCCATGACTAGTAATGTTGAGTTACCGTGATCTTTCTGGGGTTATGCACTAGAATCAGCTGCATATCTTTTGAACAGGGTTCTTACCAAAACTTTGCCTACCACACCATATCAGTTGTGGAGTGGGAAGAAACCCTATCTTCAGTATCTGAAGATATGGGGATGTCCGGTTTTTGTTAAAAAGTAGCATGCTGACAAACTCGAGGCACGATCAGTACAGTGTAAGTTTGTGGGATATCCAAAGAACTCCAAGAGGTATTTTTTCTATTACGCAGAGGAACAAAAGGTTTTTGTTTCGCGTAATGCCCATTTTCTAGAACAGCAGTTTTTAGAAAAGGAAACAAGTGGGAGCGCAATAGAACTGGAAGAAATTCCAGAACCACAAACTGGTGTTGAAAGTTTGGTAGAACCAGTAGTTCCAGAAGAACAGGACATTCCCGCACCCCTCCGCAGGAGTAGTAGGCCGTCTCATCCGCCTGAGAGATACTATGGTTTTCTCATAGATGGGGATAGAGAGGATTGCGTCATTGATAATGATGAATCTACTAGCTTCCAGCAGGCCATCCAGAGCGGCGACTCAGTAAGATGGCTGGATGCAATGCGGACCGAGATGGAATCCACGTACACCAACAAAGTATGGACTTTGGACTTTGCTCCAGATGGGGTAAAACCTATCGGATGCAAGTGGATCTTCAGGAAGAAGATTGGTGTAGATGGACAGGTGGAAACCTATAAGGCTAGACTTGTTGCAAAGGGTTTTCGTCAAAGACCTGGTTTGGACTATGACGGATTTTTTTCTCCAATGGCTATGCTCAAATCCATTCGGATCCTTCTTGCCATTGCCACCTTCCACAATTATGAGATCTGGCAGATGGACGTAAAGACGGCTTTTCTAAATGGAAATTTGGACGAGTGCGTCTATATGGATCAGCCAGAAGGTTTCAATCAGAGTGGGAGCAGCGGGAAAGTGTGCAAGTTGCTTAAGTCCATTTATGGACTAAAACAGGCATCGCAGAGTTGGAACATCTGTTTTGATGAAACGGTCAAAGAATATGACTTTATCAAAAATCCAGATGAACCATGTATATATAGTAAAATTGTAGCAAGAACTGTCGTATTCCTCGTCTTATACGTGGATGACATTCTCTTGATAGGAAATGACATTCCTATGCTACAATCTGTCAAAGGATTCTTATCACACAGGTTCTCCATGAAAGACTTGGGTGATGCCTCTTACATTCTGGGGATCCAGATCTATCATGATAGATCTAAGAGGATGTTGGGACTTTCGCAGTCCAGGTATATCAACACTATACTGAAAATATTCAGTATGGAAGATTCAAAGCGCGGTAATTTACCGGCTTGTCACGGAATCACCCTCTCCAAAGAGATGTCTCCCAAGACTGATTTGGAAATGGATCGCATGTCAGTTATACCCTACTCTTCTGCGGTAGGCTCTATAATGTATGCGATGTTGTGTACCAGACCAGATGTAGCTTACGCACTGAGCGTGGTAAGCCGGTATTAGTCAGACCCAGGGGAGAAGCACTGGATAGCAGTAAAGAACATTCTCAAGTACCTGAGAAGGGCTAAGGATATGTTCTTGGTTTACGGCGGAAAAGACCTCCAGATCGAGGCTTTTGCTGACTCCAGCTTCCAGAGTGACAAGGATGACTCCAAGTCCATGTCAGGTTATGTATTTACTCTCAATGGAGGGGCGGTATGCTGGAAGAGTTCCAAGCAGGACACCGTTGCTGACTCGACGATGGAAGCGGAGTATATCGCTGCTTGCGATGCCGCAAAAGAAGCAGTCTGGATGAAGAAGTTCCTAACAGAACTTCCGGTGGTTCCTACCATTGTTGATCCAATACCGCTGTATTATGACAACAACGGCGCTATAGCTTTAGCGAAGGAACCCAGGTCCCATCAGAAGTCCAGACCCATCACCTGATCAAGCAGATTATAGATCGCCGGGTGATCGAGGTCCGAAGAGTTGCTACAGAGGAGAACACTGCAGATCCATTCACAAAGGCCTTACCTCAGACACAGTTCGAGAGGCTATTCGAGATGATAGGTCTTCGATATGCCAGTACATGGCCCTAGTGCAAGTGGGAGATTGTTAGTGTATATGCCTTAGGGGTCATTATTGTATCATACTAGTTTGTAAATTACTTAATGGAAGCTTAGGATATTCACAGTTGTATTAACAGTCTTGCTCAACATAGTAGTATGCTACTTGGTTTATATCTATCTTAATATGTGTATATGTTTCTTTTAGCATATCGCGAATACATATTGATAGATCCCTTAGGATCTTGCTTGACTACCAGCATTGTGATGGCAGTCACACTAGTAGGAGCTGGGTAGTCCACAAGCACATCCTTTTTCAGGTCCCTAGTCGTAGGATTATCGAAACAGGGCATCGATACTCCAGAGTAGACTAGTGTATACGCTTCTTATCCTAGAATGGGAGATGGTCTGTCCCATAGCCATTAGTACGTTGTACTGGAGATAGTATGCAGGTGCTCGTTGGGTTACGGGTACACCGGACAGGACTCGCAGGGAACTGTTGGTTGGTATTATACCCGTCGTCAGTTAACAGTTCCCAGGTGACATGAGTACAGCATAGTCTGTAGACTTGATACTGCTGCTTCGCCTCGAGTGTGTTCCCACTGTTCATAGATTGCTACCCTACCACGGCTCAAAAGAGTCATGCAAACAGGTAGCAGTTGGGTGCAGTCCCGAAGCACTTGGAGGCAGTGGCGGTTAGATAGGATTCGTCTCTCCCGGTATTGAGAGTTGATATCGCACTGTGTTTGGAGAGCCATTACGCAAATTCCCTTGCCAGGGCAAGCGAGATTTACTGGTAGGATTTCCAGTAGCTTCTCAAGGTGTAATGGGCTTCACTCCGACACGACTTATACCGCTTTTAGGGGACTGACGCTTGCCGCCCCTTAGGCCCTATATGCGATAGTCTTAGACGAACAGATCGGACTGTACGGAGATTGTCACATCAGTCTCAGTAGGAGTTCGGATGGGTTTCCTCATCGGCCTTCTTATCGACATTTACCTGGGGACCGTTACGTACTGCTAGTACCGCTTGCGGCCTGTGGTTAAACCCACTGCCAGCGTAGTGTCGAGTCTTTAGAGTCCCACACAGAGAGTTTCCCTTCTTCAGGCGAAACGATATAGAGGTCGTATGGTTTTACGACAGGATTCGGACATATACGTGTACTTGTACACGTATGATGTTCGGACAGATTATACTAGCAGGCTTTAGTTTAAGCCATATTCTAGTATTGGATTATTGGATTTATACAGTCTCTGTATTTTCGTGTTTTACGGATGGGAGGGGAATTCTCGTAATTAGTCGAAAAGCTTTTAGAAGAAAGGTGACTCATTTAGATTTAATTCATTTATGAATTAAACTAAATGAGGTGGAGAGCTTATGTGTAAATTGCATTAAATGAATTGGTGACTCATGAGATGATTCATCCAAGTGAGTTAATGAAGCATTTATTGCTTAATGACTCATGTGATGATTCATTGATTGTATTAAATGAAGCATGGTTGTAATTATCATATATGATTTATTTGATAATCTTTATGCTTCATAAAATATAGAATTGAGTTATTTTTCATTTCATTCTCACATTCACACTCTCCCCCCTCAAGCTCTCCTCTTCTTCAACCTAACCCTAATCCTCTCATGTGTTGAGATCCCAAGGGGTTAGCAAGACTAATAGATCCTTAATCCACTTCTATATCTTCTAGGTCACTTGGATTAGCAATCCTAGCTACTTAGTTACCTCAAGTGAGAGGTTAAAGCTTGGAGAAGGAACTCTCGGGTGGATCTTCTATTACATCGAGGAGGCCGACGAGGAGGTGAACAACAAGAACAAGAAGGACTAGTATCTTGAGGTATAATCATCTATCATAGTAGTTTAGCACTTCTAGATAGTTGTTAGTTAGGGTTTAGCAAAGATCGGTAAAGTTAGTCGATGTTAACTTGAACAAAATGATTGTTTTACCTATTCCGCCTCCCCGCATCTTGTGGGGTGTATAACGTCGACTTACATACATACATACATACATATATATATATATATATATATATATATATATACATACACGTCCTTTTTGGTAATTAATTGGTACTACTTTCACCTTATCTCATATTTACAAAAAAATTGTAGGGCCTTTTGCAGCGGGCGTAGTCTTGAGCCCAGATCGCGCCATGGATGTAGATTCTACAAATATCTCCCGTGACACACCTGAGGGTGTAGAGGAGATTACTGAAACTGTTACCCCCGCCGTGGAGCACCCGGTGATGGATTCCATTCCTTCACCATCCGTTCTTCCAGCAGAGGTGGCCTCACCGACTGTAGATCCCATGGACATCTCTACTGATGCGCCGGAGGGTGTAGAGGAGATTGTCGAAGATGCCATCCCCGCCTTGGAGCCTTCAGCGGTGGTTTTTGTCCCCCTATTGGAGACCGCTACGTCGGCTGTAGATTTCATGAATATCTCCATTGACACACCTGATGGTATAGAGAAGGCTGCCGAAGCTGCCATCCCTCCAGTTCAGGGCGGTCGAAATATCGAAGGTAATATTATAGACATATACATTTTGTTTAACGACCCCTCCATTATCTGAACCGTTCTCTCCCTCAGAATTGCAGGAGTTAGCGTCTTCCATCATGGATATTTCTCCGAGGAAAACCTTCCAGCGTTTGCTTGACATGGCGGCCCCACAAGCGATACCCCCACAAAGCATAGTCCTTTCTTATGGACAAGGTCGGTATTCTTATGCCCTTTTTGTTTTATATATTTATAATGATACTGATATACACTTCATTTTAAACCACAGTTCTGGAAGCCGACGACGAAGTCGAGATTCTTGATGGACTTGGGGATCTCTCAAACCCGCCTTGCACGACTGTGGGTAAGTGACTCTTTATCCTTGGCATCGTTATGCTCATTCTATATTTGGAAAGGAAACTAACAGCACATATGTCTTCACAGCTTTGCCATCCCTGACTCCATTAGAGTCCCGGATTTCCATGCCGCCAGGCCCTTATACACGACGCGTGTCTGAGAGGATGGCAAAACATAGCATTTATTCCCTGGCGGCTCTCATTGAAGACCTTCACGCTGGTACTTTTGTCACTGCCGAAGAATTCGCTGCTGAAGCCAATGCTTCCCTATTTGTTCTTGCCACTTATCATGATGAGGCAATGGTGCATACTTGGGTTGAGTGTTGCTGCCGAGTCGAGGCCTGCCTACATGGGATTGAATGCATACGCCTTCCCTCCGACATCTTGTCTGTAAGGCGAGCTTGCGTGGTTGGATCGAACGATATGCTGCCAATCTCCAGTCGTGCGAGAAAAGGCTCAACCGGAAGTTTTCGGCAAGGGAGTTAGCTTCAAAAGCTTTAGGGGAACTTCAAGCCCAGCTCACTTCCAAGACCACTCGTGCATACGAGATTTGGCGGGTGCTTCAAGAAGCCATTACAGAGGTGGTGGCTCTTGATAAAGCCGTTATTCTTATACGTGAGATGGTTGAAGCCCATAAGGTAGCCGAGAAAGAGCTTGAGAGCTGATTTGCTTCATATCAGAATCAACTGACATGGGCAGGGACTCATCTTGCGACACTGATAGAGCTCGAAGCAGAAGTCCAGTGAAAAAATGACCAACTTGCTGGCTTATTGAATCGTACACCAACTTAGACATTTTTGTTGCTGTATATTCTCCTCTTTTTGTATTCATTTTGATCCCTGAATAAGATTATCTTGTATTTACTTAAATTCATGAATAAAAGACATATTTCATTTCATACCAGCTCTTCTCTTTCCTTCGATGTCTTGACTTGACGTAAAGTAGTTTGTGTACTCATTTCGGAGCTTGTAGTTTATTTAATCTTTTCGGAGTCTCTAGTTTATGAACTCATTTCGGAGCTTGTAATTTATTTACTCATTTCGGAGTTTCTAGTTTATGAACTCATTTCGGAGCTTCTAGTTTATGAACTCATTTCGGAGCTTGTAGTTTATTTACTCATTTCGGAGTCTCTAGTTTATGAACTCATTTCGGAGCTTGTAGTTTATTCACTCATTTCGGAGTCTCTAGTTTATGAACTCATTTCGGAGTTTCTAGTTTATGAACTCACTTCGGAGCTTGTAGTTTATTTACTCATTTCGGAGTCTCTAGTTTATGAACTCAATTCGGAGTTTCTAGTTTATGAACTCATTTTGGAGCTTGTTTAGTTTACCTCCTTTGGGTTTACAGGAAAACTTATCCTAACGTTATATATAGAAAACCCATGCTCTTTGCGACAGAGGTCCGTTAGGTTTTGTGGTACTAGGGCTTTGGTCCGTGGTACCGTCGCGTTGGTTGATGTATTTCTCGATATGCAGTCTTTAAGTTGTTGTTCGAGTAGCCCCATGATTGTCGTGTCTCTGATCCCTTCGAGGGATGGACAAGATGTCTTCAAGTAATCTCCTTAGGCTATATGACCGTCGGAAGAGGAATTTTCCATGTCGCTTTTTACTTGAGGTTAGGCTCAGTTTGGAGCCCTGGTGAGTCATAACCACTCCACGCTGGTGTGGGATGATCTCTGATAGTCTCTTAGGCTTTATATGACTTGCCGTCGAGACTCTGAAGGTAGGAATATGCCGTTGCTTCAATTTGATTTGGCTATTTGGAGCCTTTGTTGACATTGCGTCTGGATTGAGAAGGTACGCCGGGGTTGTCTCTAGGTTGTATATGAACCGTCAAGACTTGGAGCTAGGAGTTTGCCATGGCTCCGCTTTGTTGACGTTGCGTCTGGATCCTGATGCAATGAGAATGAACACCGGGGCTGTCTCTAGGTTGTATATGAACCGTCAAGACTTGGATCTAGGAGTTTTCTATGGCTCCGCTTTGTTTCGACCCTTGGGCCTTTTTTTGACGTTGCGTCTGGATCCTGATGGAATGAGAATGAACGTCGGGGTATTTTTTAGGTTTTCTATGAACCGTCAAGACTTGGAGCTAGGAACTTGCCATGGCTCTGCTTTGTTTTGGCTCGGTGGAGCTTTGTTGACGTTGCATCTGGATCCTGATGGAATGAGAATGAATGCTGGGGTGATCTCTAGACTGTGGATGTTGCCGTCGAGATCTAGCTCTCCCTTTGATGGAGCCCGGTGGGAAAATATGGTTCCCTTTTTCATTTGTGCCCATGGATTGTATACATGGGTTAGTATAGACTCACCTGCAGGGCAGAGGAAATTTTATTTTATTTTTTATTTCCGCGATGCTTTATCTTTTCAGCTTTTCATATCGCGAAAGTCGCGATTGCCCAATCATTTCGGCTATTTATCGCGGTGCCCAATCATTTCGGTTGTTTTTATATTTTTACTTGCTGCTTTTTATTGCGAGTTGCCCAAACATTTCGGCTGTTTCATATGCATATATTTTTTTGCTCGCTGATTTTTATTGCGAGTTACCCCATCATTTTGGCTATTTTTATATGCATGTTTTTTTTGCTCGCTGATTTTTATTGCGAGTTTGGAACCTGATACCAACCTGGGCATCGGCATCGCTACGATTAGAATATTGCCAGGAGCGAATCATCATTTGCCATGAAAGGACTTGGAGTTTGACACCTGTTTAGGCATCAACATCACTACCACTGGAATATTTCCAGGAGCGAATCATCATTTGCCTTTGTCGATTTGAACCAAGATGGTTTAGTAAATAGGGTTAGAATCCTGCTGACCAAGACTTTTCGACTTTATGAGCCATAAGAGTCTCATAAAGTTATTTCTTTCTACGAGTCGTGATGATCTCGTAAGTGTATTTTCTCCTTAGGAAACGTAGGGATTCCTAAGTGTGTGTTATCCCTTGCAAGTCATAAGGATCTTACAAGAGTGTTTTCTCCCTATAAGTCGAGAGGACTTACAAGTGTCATTCACCATATGAGGACATTTCACGCCATTGGGGGAACTAGGTGAGGCTATATTTATTTGTGCCCGTAGATTGTATATAAAGGCCAATATTGGACCACCTGTAGGGCAGCTCGGGGAATGTGATGGCTTAAGAATGGGTTTCGATCCCTATAACTTAAGGCTTTTGAATCCTATGAGCCGTGAGGGTCTCATAGGGGGAGTTCTCCTTACGAGTTGAGAGGATCTCGTAAGTGAAAATTTTACAAGATATCGCCCTTCCGGGTTTTCACAAACTCGCCGGTAGCCCTGCGGTTTTTACTCACGACGCCCTTTCGGGTATTCATCCGTGCCCATTATGCTTGCGGACATACCATTTTTTTACGAGATCGTGCCCTTCTGGGTTTTCACAAACTTGCCGGTAGCCCTGCTATTTTTACTCACGGCGCCCTTTCGGGTTTTCATCTGTGACCATTTTTCTTGCGGACATACCGTTTTTTTTAACGACCCATCTGTTTGCCAATGGGACTTAAGGGTGACTTCACCACTGGAGTAGCTGTGTAGCCAGTGGGACTTGAGTTGCAGTCTTCGCTGTTGGAGCTTTGATTGCAATATAGATCTCAAGAGAGGATATCGCCGTATTTGAGGCGATGCACCATGTTTGAGGCGGCACACTAGTTTAGGGACATTTCGTTCCATTATCGCCGTGCTTGAGGCGACGCGCTAGTTTAAGGATATTCCGGTCTAATGTCGCCATTCGAGATGAAGTTTTAGTTTAATGACGTCTCGGTCCAATGTTAGTTTAGGAACATCTCGGTCCATGACCAGTTTAAGGACGTAGTGGTCCATTGTTACCATTTTCGAGGCAAATATTAGTTTAGGGACATTTCGGTCCATTGTTACCATTTTCGCGGCAACGGATCTTCTGGATACTACTTTCAAGGTTCTGACTCAGGAAGATAGCGAGCGGACACGGGCGTCGTCATCTATCATTGACCTGAATCGTAACCCGTTAGGCGTAGTATCTTTTGAGGAATCAACCATTTATCGGACGGAAGGGTCTTTCGCCGTGCAAAATGCCCACTTAGAAAAGTAATCGGTCGTTGCTAGTATGAACCGATGTCCTTTGGGTGACGCTGGTTCAATGGGGCAAATTATGTCGGTTCCCCACATTTCGAACGGCCAGCTAGCTACGGTTGGGTGCAGAGGATTTGAATGTTGGTGGATGAAGTCCCCGTGAATCTGGCACGAGTGATACTTCTTCGCATATTCGAGGCAGTCTTAACTCATTGTGGGCCAATAGTAACCCATTCTTTTGATCTTCAACTTCATTTTTGGCCCAGCTTGATGAGAACCGCAGACTCCGTCATGAGTTTCTTGGACGACTCTCTTTGCTTCTTCTAGCCCCAAGCACCTTAGCCACAAACCATCAAGCGATCTTTTGCATAGAGTGTCATTGACGAAAGCGAAAGATAGAGCCCGTTTCATGAGCTGATGTCTTGAAGATGCGTTTTCGGGCGTTCGATAGGATTTGAAGTGGTCTATGAAGACTTCCCTCTAATCATTTACCTTTTCTTCGTCTTCTATTTGGAAAACTGCTTGTTTGATCGTTTCTTTTCCTTCATATGGCTCTGTTAAATCCTCCGAAGATATATCTGCTGGCGTGAAAACCTTGCGACTTTGCACGATGATCCTTACGACATCGAGGTCTTCGTTGGCCAATGCATCCGCCTTGCTATTTTCTGCACATGGTATACTCTCCAGAATGCAGGAGGGGATTTGTGTCAGCAGTTGCTGCACTCTTTCTCCGTATGTTATCAGCTCTGGTTTGCACGTCTGATAGTCGCCATTTACTTGGCTAACGATCAGCTGAGAGTCTCCATATGTGAGGAGGTCTTTGATTCCCATGTCGACAGCGATCTTGAGACCTGGCATCAAAGCTTCATATTCTGCTTCGTTGTTAGTTCTTGTCTTTGTCAGGGAGAAAGCGTAACGCAATATCCCTCCTTGCGGGGTCATGAAGATATGGCCCACCCCGGCTTTGATTATAGGGGTGTTCGGCTTCCGCTTTTTCATGGAAGATGCTCCATCGAAGTAGAGTTCCCATCGGGCATCATTATCTTTTTTCTTTGTGTCGAACGCATGTTCATCCGGCAACTCACAATTTAAGGGGGAGTCGGAAGGTATTGGATGCTCAGCGAGAAAGTCAACGATGGCCTGGCCCTTCACTATTTTGAGAGGTCGATACGTTATCGAGAACTCCATCAGGAGGAGGGCCCATTTAGCAAGACTTACTGTTAGTATGGCTATTGATATCAAATATTTGAGAGGATCCACCTTTGATATGAGATGGACCTCATGTGCCAAGGCGTAATGTCTGAGCTTCATTATCGTGAATATCAGTGCTAGGCAATGCTTTTCGATGGGGGAGTAGATGTTTTCTGCCTCAAGGAGAACTCGACTCAAATAGTATAGAGCTCTCTCCTTTCCCTGATCATTCTCTTGTGCCCATAACACACCTAGAGAATCTTCAAGGGCCGTTATGTACATGATGAGGGGACTTCCCTTAACCGGAGCGGTCAGTACCGACGGATTCTGCAGGTATTGCTTGATTTTGTCTAGTGCATTTTAGCATCTATGATCCCAGACGAATGGGGTCCCCTTCTTCATTAGATGACTGTAGGGACGGCATTTTCCGGAGAGGTTGGCTATGAACCGCCGGATATACGCAAGCTTCCCTTGGAGAGACCACAGTTGTTTGAGAGTTCTTGGCATGGGCATCTCCATAATCGCCTTAATCTTCGAAGGGTCAATTTCGATACCCCGGTGCCGTATGATGAATCCCAGGAATTTGCCTGATGAGACCCCAAACGCGCATTTGAGAGGATTCATCTTCAGATTATATTTCTGAAGATGTTGGAACACTATATCTAGATGTTCCCAATGTTCCTCATGAGATTTGCTCTTCACCACAAGGTCATCGATATAGCATTCGACAATCTCATCAATGAGGTCATCGAAGATCTTTGTCATGGCCCTCTGGTAGGTAGCGCCGGCGTTCTTCAGACTGAAGGGCATCCTTGTAGCAAAATATACCCAATGGAGTCCGGAAGGCGGTATGCTTTTGGTCTTTAGGATGCATTTTTATTTGGTTGTATCCTGAAGATCCATCCATGAAAGAGAAGACTTCATGAGTAGACATGTTGTCGATCATCAGCTTGGTAATAGGCAATGGGAAGTCATCCTTCGGACAAGCTTTGTTAAGGTCCTGAAATTCCACGCAGATGCACACTGTCCCATTTTTCTTCATTACTGGAACAATGTTGTCAATCTAGTCGGGATATTGAACTTCTTGGATGAAGCCGGAGTCAATTAGTTTCTTGACTTCGGCGTTGATACTCATCTTGAGTTCGAGCCGCATTCTTCTTAGCGCCTGTTTGACTGGCTTGACGTCCGGCGATTTAGCCAGTTTATGCACCGCTATTTTTGGATCTAGTCCCGGCATCTCGGAATAGTTCCATGCGAAGCAGTCTTTATATTGCATAAGCACGTCCTTCAGTATGGCTATCTGTTTTTTAGACATTAGCTCACTGACGAACGTGGGCCTCAAATCTTTTTCCGTTCCTAAGTCAATTTTTCTTAGGTTATCCGCCGTAGTGTGTATCCCCTCTTCCAGCTCTTTTGGGGCCGGTGAAAACTCTGAGATCACCTCGTCCTCATCCTCATTTGTGAAGCACCTAAAGTAATCATCCATATTCTCATGCCCTCCCCCTTTTGAGAATGGTATCACGTGGCAAGTACGAGTTTGCTTCCAGTCTTGATGTTGAGCTGGTCCTACCTTCATAATATAGGTTCTCTTTGGCTCATGCTTCTGTGGTGGGGTTACCCTCCAGTTGTCAGATAGAGCGAACCTGCTTTGTTGATATTGGTCTATGACCCGGTCTTTAAAGGTAAAACAGTCTTCAAGGGGGTGTCCTATTGCTCTGTGGTAGGAGCAATAATCCTGGCGATGAACCTCATTTATCTGTTCGGGGTACCGAAGCTCCGGGAGTGTCATCATTTGATGCTTTATGACAAGGTTAAATATTTTCCTTGTCTTTTTTGGGGGGAAAGAGTATTCCCGACCTATCTTCTTCATAAAAGACGGATTCCAGCTGACTTTTCCTCGATTGCGTGGCTTCTTGGATCCGCTTCGCTGTTTAGAATGTCATTCTCGTTCTTCATCTTGATTTTTCTCCCATTTCGGGCTTTTCTCTTTTTACGAGAACGTACAGCGGGCTGAGAGTGAAGGGCATCGTAATCTTCTTTTTTCGCAGATTGCTGATTGAGACGCTGCGTCCTGGCCTTTTCGTAAATAGCCATTTCGCGGCTGTGATCATCCCGAATATTTTGACCGGATTCTCTTATTAGATTGTCAACTTGTTTTTCTAACGACGGACTTAACGTTCTTATAGTAGGATTTTGCTCCGTTCCAACGTCATAGCTATCTAGAAAAGCATTCCTTTCTACACCGGAGCTATTTATGACGCGGCAGCCATGGAATCGCTCCCGTTTCTTGGACCGAACATATCTGAGCCCGGTTGTTTCCATCTTCACATTGGGCATCTTTTGCTGAGTCCCGGGAACATCCCAGATCTT
Source organism: Agapanthus africanus (assembly GCA_030015575.1). Taxonomy (NCBI): domain Eukaryota; kingdom Viridiplantae; phylum Streptophyta; class Magnoliopsida; order Asparagales; family Amaryllidaceae; genus Agapanthus; species Agapanthus africanus. The sequence continues at coordinate 55,744,773 of JASDDO010000004.1, forward strand.
GTTGTAGAAATGGGCTTGTCGAGCGGTTTGTTTAAAGGGTACGCCTTGGCATCTTAATAGCCTTTTCAATCCCTCTGCGTAATATCTGGGCAAACGGATTGGTTGAAGCCTGTCAAGCGCAAGCTCGGCACCATGTCAGACTTCTTTCTCCACTTTGGTCTCCGTAGATTGATAGAAGAGGATCGCCTTTTCACCACTTCGCCTGGGAGGGACGTAGAAAGTCTGCAGCTCTTGTACGTTGTATGTATCAAGCGCATCAAGTTCTTTATAATGACGTGGCGGAACCATGGTGATTTGTAAACTCCGATCAGCTCCAGTAATGGTTTGAGCTGACGGGCGAGTTAAGAACACGGCGTTGGCCTCGTCTTCAGAGTCACTGCCAAAGACCAAAATAGGAGTAGATGATCCGGGTCTGTTGCATTAGGGTTGCCCCGAGTAGACTATTTCCTCATCTTCCTTGGTATCTCTCCCAAAGATCGGGATAGTGGTGATGGATTTTTGTTTATTCTCCGGCTTATGACATCTTTCCGTGTCTTTGAAATCTGGTAGGAAGTACATGGCGTCTTCATATTTTCGGAATTTATTTACGGAGAATGGATTTAGCTCCCCCGTAACGGTGTACTCGAGGCCGTCTTTGAAATACTTCATACACTCGTGTTGTGTATAAGGGATGACGTTGTACTCATATAACCAACGCCTGCCAAGCAGAGCGTTGTAGCAAGTCTTGGCGTCAATGACATGAAATTTGATGTCAGAGACGAGCAGCCCGAAGCGTAATGTCAGTATTACGGACCCGAGCGTCCGTGATGACTGTGAATCCAAACCGGAGATGGTAATTTTATCTCGGGTTAGGTGCTGAACGTTCATGCAAATCTCATTCAGCACCTTCACATTGAGGAGGTTGACAGAAGACCCGTTCTCAACAAGGATTTTGCCTATCTTGATGTCGTGGCAGTACCCAGTGACGTATAACGAGCGGTTATGGTCGCATGTTCCAAGGAGGAGATCTTCATAGCTGAATGTGATATCAGCCGTGTGAACCTCTGCTAACTCATCCTTCATCCTTTCTTAGCGTCCGTGATAACTGTGAATCCAAACCGGAGATGGTAATTTTATCTCGGGTTAGGTGTTGAACGTTCATGCAAATCTCATTCAGCACCTTCACATTGAGGAGGTTGACAGAAGACCCGTTCTCAACAAGGATTTTGCCTATCTTGATGTCGTGGCAGTACCCAGTGACGTATAACGAGCGGTTATGGTCGCATGTTCCAAGGAGGAGATCTTCATAGCTGAATGTGATATCAGCCGTGTGAACCTCTGCTAACTCATCCTTCATCCTTTCTTCTGCAAGGAAAGCTTGAAACTGAATAGGCTCTTGTAACGCCTTGATGAGAGAATCTCGTGCTTCTTTGGACAGGAGAAGAGCATCCAGTATGCTCAGTTGTGAGGGTATCTTCCTCAGATGTGCTAAGACATTGTAATCCACCTTGTTTTTCCTAGATGGGTCCTTGGCTGCGAGCTCTTTAATGGCTCCATCATCAAGGGTGATTTCCCCAGGGACTTTTCCTTTCCCCTTGTCTCTTTTACTCAAACCTTTATTTGTAGGTCTGAGGTTTTTCTCAGGCAGCGTGCGATTACGCAGCTGAATGTTCTCGCAGTTCTTCTCCTCCTCTTCTTTTTCGGAAGTTGAGTTCTTAAAGAGAGGGCCGAGGGTCATTTCTTCCTCAAAATCGCTCTCGAAGGTAAGGACTTGGAGTTTTTCGCTTTTCCGACTGGTATCAACCATTTGACAGTTGCCAGTCGTTTTCTCATGCGCACTTGTCGAACTTCATTACTATCGACGAGCTACGCGTTTCATTATATTGAAGTATTGTTGTTGGGAAACGTATCCTTGCCACCACTTCTTGAAGGCACTGCATTCCTCGGTGGGGTGGGTAACCCTCCGATGATATAGGCAGTTTTTTAGATGTATATCCTCTTCGTTGAGGCTTATGATCCCGGGCGTATTTCCTTTGAGAGGTGGCCGCTTGATTCCCACTGACAGGGCTTTGGCGAACTGCTTCTCTGTCTTGATCTTGCTCTTATTTGCCGCAGATGTGCTTCGGTTTGGTTGGAGTACTTTACGACTCATCCTCGCCGTAGCTTCTTCATCCTGACACCGACGCTTAGCCTTTTCGTATATGTCTGTTTCACATTCTCGGTTAGCTTTACTCTTTCAAAAGGCTTCGTTTAACAGCCTATCGATTGGTTCTTCTGACAGTTCTGGGGATTTTGGCGCCGATCCTGCCCCCAGTTCCTCTGCGTTGTTTATTGACGCCGAAGGATCTTCTTCGCCATTTGACGATGAATGGGAGACCATGTGGAAACTTGCTATATCGTCTTCAATTTCTGATGATATATTTTCCTCATCGTTATTACACTCTTCGTTCTCAAGAATATGCTTGAGGAACTCTTCGAGAGTGATTGGGGTCCATGCCTTCTGGTTGTACTCCTCCAGCGCATCGATATACTTTTGCAGGTCCGTGCGCTTGTCATCATACTCGGCAGGCTGCACAGGCTTCTTGGTCTTCTTCTTTTTCTTTGAAGACTTTGAAAGCTAGACTTGGGGATTTTGCCCTTTGTCGACAGTTTTCGGTATGGGACGCGGTTTAAGCATCCCTTTGATGATTTCCGGTTCAAGCGGGCTCTTCTACTTGATTGCCGGACATGCCAGGAGACCCTTCAGCATTCTTTTAGTTTTATCTGAAAGGACGACGAGCGAGCATAATGCCCCTGGTATATCCACCTTTTTAGGAGCGTGCTTCTATGGAGGGTTCACCCTCCAGTTCTCAGAAAGCGCGAATATCCCCCGTTGATACTGGTCCTCGACCCTATTATTGAAGACATAGAAATCTTTAATTGGGTAGCTCACCATTCTGTGATAAGAGCAGTTGTTGGGGTTGTTGACATCTCCTGGCTGTGGTGGACGCCGTGGGTCCGGTAATGTGATAAGTTTGTTGCGTACTGCCAGCTCGAACAGTCTCTTTGTCTTGTCATGAAGAAATGAGTAAGCGCGTCCTAGCATTTCTTCCAGGGAGAAGCGCGGATGCATGTTGTTTTGGCGAGCAACCAGCTTCGGGTCACTTGGTTGCTTTTGAGTTTTGGCAATGAAGGCCGCTTTCCTTTTACCCTTAGCATTTCGAGGGTCCATTTTTTAGGAGGAAGGCCCGTGGCCCATCTCGTCCATTTGGGCCAGCTTGTCGATCAGGGCCTGAAAGGTAGTCAGCTTGAAGAACGTCATGAACTGGGATACCGTCGTTTGAGGATCTAGTGTCCCAATGAAAATACCCACAGCAGGAGATTCTTCGATGTGTTGTTCGCACTTCGACCATAGGTTCCGCCACCGGATCGCGTATTGGACCCAGGTTTCTCCTGACTTCACCCTGGCATTGATTAATGCCGTGATCGGGATGCACTCGCTTGCGCAGGCGAACTGCTGTGTGAACAGCAGTGAACAGTAGTTCCATCTCTGTGAATATTTTGACGGAGTCATTTGGGAGCTCCGAGTACCATTCAAAGGCCGTCTCTGACAGGCTGCCAACGAACTGGCGAAGAAACAGTTTGTCGTCGCCTCAAGTATTGCCGCATAGAGCTCTGAACTGAGCGACGTGCTGATGCGGATTGCATGTCCCCTTGTAAACATGGAATTTAGGGATCGTATATCCCGGTGGGTACTTGATTTGGTCATACAAGCCTGGATACAGTCACCCAGTTCTGACAGTTTGGCCGGCCGCTTCATTCGTTTGATGAGCTCGTATTTTTTTAGCTATATAATCATCAAGAGCAACCTTGGAGATTGTTTCCTCCTTAGCTGTTGATAGAGCCGGAAGAGGGTTTGATGTTTCCCCTTTGTCATCTTTGACGATTATTGGTGGATCTTCGCCTGGAGGTTCTGACTGGATCATCATTCCAACCATGTCCTGCAACAGAAGCACCATTTGCTTTATGTTAGCAGCTTGTTCCGCGATCTACTTATCCTTCCTTTCAAGCACCCTCCGCAGGAACTCTGTATCGGTCTCCTACTCTTGGCGCTGTTCAGATACTGACTCCGGACTTTCTTTCTGTCCGGTGAGTGCTGACATTTTGATCAGAATTTCTTGGAGCTTTTGTTGTTGCTCCTGAGCTTTTGTCAATGACCGAGTTTGCGGCCGATGATCCACGGAAGCACGGCTTTCCTCTTTTTTTGAAGCCATGTAAACCGTGTGCACGATCATGCTCCCAGACTCAGGTCGTTTGGTTCTATCACCTTTGGAATTTGCCGCCGGTGGTGGGATTTTCTCCAGCCTTGTCCTTTTGTGGGAGGTTGAAGTTGAAGGAGCCATTGTAATAAGCGCCTGTGTAGAAGATGTCCCTCGCTGTATAACGGATGGATAGCCTTTCTCCTGCCGAACCTTCATTTTCTTCAGTCCGTGAGAGTAATCTTTGTCAATTACAGAATCTAGGACTTTCTGCCAGACCCTGTGAATTTGGGAAGAGAGCCGTTGAGGGAGCTGTTCCGGCTTTGCCTGCGTCGTGTTTTCAGCAGGTGGGGGAGATTTCTTCAGCATCACGGTTGGAGAGTTCTTTCGCACCCTCCTAAGCATATCAAAGTTGTTCCCGGTTGGAATAGCAGCGTCAACTTCCACCATTGGAGATGGTAGGGTGAGTCCAGAGGGGTAGTTGCCCCCAGCTCTTCTCACTTGGCGCCAGTGGCGACGTTGAGCGTGCCATTCCGACGGAGCCACCTCAGTTATGGAAGCGGCTCCGTCGTGCCCCATTCTTTGGTGAGGGGTTGCTGCTGGTGCCAGCCTGTCAAAGACTGACGTCCTTTGAGAGGGAATGGCCAATCTTTCGAAGGCCGACTTTCTGGTAGGGGAAGCACTTTTGATGACTTCACCTGCCGTAGGAGTTAGGAGGACTATCCGTTTTAGGATAGCCCATTCAGGTATTGCGAGCCTCTTTGCGGGCCCACTTGAGCTTCGGCTCAGCCTGTTGAAGACTGAGTTGGCAGACTTGGACGACCCGTGGAGAGGGGCCGTGGTGGTTGCAAGTCGATCGAAGACTGACTTCTTGGGAGCTTCCTATGGTGGCACTGGGGCGCTGAAGCTTGCTGGCGGGAGCATGGTCCCGAAGAACAATCCAGCGGTGGCTCGAGTCACCTGCCCCACCGGCATTGAAAAGATGGAGGCCGCATTGGGCCCGTATGTCACTCCCCAAGTTGGGGCGGAGGGGGAGTTACTGTTGCAGTTTGTGCAGCTGGAAGCCATTGATGTTCACTTCTTCTTTATGCATAGGAACAATACACCAAATCTTAGTACTTTTAATCCAAGGGCAACCATAGCGAACCATGATTTTGTTCGCGAAACACGACACACGATGTGTGGAGTGGAAAGACGAAAAGGTCCCACCGGGCGTGCCAGAATCTGTTCACTTCCGAAAATGGGGATGAACCGGGATGGATCGTCCTGCCTGAATTTGGGGGCATATGCTATTTGGATTTATCCGTCCACCTCTTCGAAGATGCCAAGTTGATTTATGGCACCGTATATCAGAGATTTGGACAGATGCGGCCGTTGTAGCAGACTTCATCAGGTTCCTCCTCATTTATGCGAGGGGTTTTTGATTGTGGGGACACTCTTCCCTGCAGGCCCAAGTCCCTGCAGTTAATTACGTTACCGCATCGCGATAACCACTTTCTCCTGCTCCGAAAGTTCACTTCATGTCGTGTGTGTTTTTGTTTGTTTTGGTTGCCCATGGATTGTATACGAAGACTAATTTATGTTGTCGTCCGTAGGGCGTGGATTAGTCCAAATTCGTATATCTTAGATTTGGGGTTTTTATTTAAGGACCGTTAATCTAGTTTGAGATTAAGATCGACATAAATGTATGTGAGCATTTGGGGCTCGATTTGTTTCTCTTAAGGATACATTAGTCCAATTTGAGACTAAGATCCACTTAACGGGGTTTCAGGATCATTTTTATTTCGGATCTAACAAAAGAGCGTTTGGGCTCTATTATTTTATTTTAAGGACGTTTCGGTCCATTATCGCCATTTTGGAGGCGAATATTAGTTTATGGACGTTTCGGTCCGTTATCGCCATTTTGGAGACGAATATTAGTTTAAGGACTTCTCGGTCCTTTACCAGTATAAGGATGTAGTGGTTCATTGTCAGTTTAAGGACGTAGTGGTCCATTGTCGCCATTTTGGAGCTAAATATTAGTTTAGGGACATTTCGGTCCATTACCAGTTTAATGACGTAGTGGTCCATTGTGTTCATCTTTCGTGCACATGTATTTTTTACGTGATGGAATGAACAAGGGTAATATGGAATGCACCCAGTATGGGGGGCGGTCTGATTTGAGGTGTGCACGTCGGTTTGGACGGTTTGGGAATGCACTGACGAATTGTTGGTTGTCGGGACCCGCCACTTCTCTGAAGACGTTGAAGAATTACAACGACGTATATCAGAGGTGTGGAGAGATGTACCCTTAAACCAAATCCCGTATTTGAGGGAAAAAAGAGGGTTGCTGTAGACCTAAGAGTCATTAGTTATTTTTGAGACTAATATTATCTTAGGAGATATAGGATGAATATCATTTGGGTATCATAAGTTGAAGGATCAGTAGTCATATTTGGGACTAAGATCAATTTGGGTAATCATGATCTTGGGAAAACTTAGCCAATTTGGGCTAGGTCTAGGTCTCCATAGTTACCCAACAGTGCTAAGCACTGGTATATGTAGCACTCACATGTATCCTACATGAGACGCTGGATCAGTGTTAAAAACTGAACTCTGGAGGCGCTCACGTGTGAACACGTGAGGCACTCCAAATATGGGCGCTGCTTTTTTGGTTTTATCTCCCCCCTTTTTATAAGTGCTAAGCACTTGATTGGAGTTCTCATGCAAAGCATGTGGCTGTCTCTTTTTTTATACTGGGGTGCTTTAACACTCACGTAGAAAACATGTGCTGCAGTTTTGATTGTTCTCTCTGTTCGTTTGAAGCATTCACGTGGGAAACACGTAAGGCTTCGAAACAGTGCTAAGCACCAACGATTTGTCCTTGGAGATCTTGGATCACTGTTTTTTTATTGAAGAACTAAGTTCTTTATATAGGGTTAAACCCTAATTCTTGGAGGAATTAAATTCCTATATCTTCCCGCCCTTCTTCTCCTCCTTTCTTTTTTTGTAACTTATTTTTTTTTCCCTAGGTTTTGAATCTTGCAAAGCAAAATCTCCCCGATAAGAATTAAATTCTCAACTTGTGGGGAGATTTGCTTCTGCAAATCTCAACCAGAGGAAAGAACTGAGTTCTTATATAAAGGGTTAAACCCTTAGAGATGCAAATAAAAAGTGTTTTCTTTTTACCTAATGTTTCAAGGAAGCAAGTCTTTCCTTTGAGAATTAAATTCTCCTGTTCCTCAAAAGCTCACTGTATATTCTTTTTTTTAAGCCTCTGGGAAGTTCTCTTTCTCCTGTCTCTCTCTCTCTCTGTGAGACTTGAAGTCTAGGGTTCTTTATATTGTGGAGAGAAGTTTGTTTAATTCTGAGAAAATCTTTCATTGAGAGATCCCAATTGATCTAATTAGTCTCAGAATTGATTTGGGGAATTTTACCCACCATTGGATCTTTGATCCAAGGACTTCTGTTTTAACAGAAGATGTCGTTCTTGTTTTTAACAAGATTGGGGATATTATCCCATATACAGAATAAAATTTTATCAAGCGGTGAAATTTTAATCACCATTGGATTTTTAATCTAAGGGTTCTCAGTTTAACAGAGTATAATCTTTCTCTGTTTAGAAAGATACAAAAAATATTTTGGATCTTTGATCCACTAACTCTCTGTTTAACAGAAAATATTCTTCCCAATAGAATTTAATTCTATGTTTAATCACCGTTGGATCCTTGATCCAACGGTTCATTAAGTAGAAGGATCCAACGGTTCATTAAGTAGAATTTAATTTTACGCAAGGAGGTGCCCTCACGTGTTTAGCACGTGGGACTTAATTTGGCCCTCTCAGCTGTTTTGATTGTAGTGCCTATATGCTTTATATATAAATGCTCACGTGTTTACCACGTGAGGCTTGTTAGCCTATCAGTAGTTTAATTGCAGCACCTATATACTTTGCATATAGGCGCTCACGTTTTTAATACGTGAGACTTGTTTAGCCTATCAGTAGTTTAATTGCAGTGCCTATATGCTCTGTATATAGGCGCTCACGTGTTTAACATGTGAGACTTGTTTAGCCTATCAGTAGTTTAATTGCAGCGCCTATATGCTCTGCATATAGGCGCTCACATGTTTAATACGTGAGGCTTGTTTAGCCTATCCGTAGTTTAGTTGCAGCGCGCTCACGTGTTTAACTCGTGAGACTTGTTTAGCTTATCAGTAGTTTAGTTGCAGCGCCTATATAATATGCATATAAGCGCTCACGTGTTTAACACGCGAGGCTTGTTTAGCCTATCGGTAGTTTAATTGCAGCACCTATATGCTTTGCATATAGGCGCTCATGTGTTTAACACGTGAGGCTTGAATAGTAGGGAGTTTCCCTCTTTCTTACTCTCCCTTTTTTTATTAGGGAACAATACTCCATGAAGTCTCACGATCTCCTGCATGATTCATGAGTATCAAAACAAGTGGGTACAATCTGAAGGTTTAAATCTTACTTTAGATTTGATTACCTCCATGTACTTCCTTGCTAACATTTCATTTGACTGGCCAACTAGGAATAGAATAAAGTGAGCCGACTTGGTGAGTCGATCCACAATAGCCCAAACTGCGTCGTTACCCTTCGTGCTGCGAGGGAGGGCAGTTATGAAGTCCATGGTAATGTTCTTCCATTTCCATTCTGGGATAGAAAACGATTGAAGTAGACCAGTAGTTCTGTGATGCTCAACTTTCACTTGCTGATAGACTAAGCACTTAACTATGCTCCGAATTACTTCTCGCTTCATTCCATGCCACCAGTAATGCTGCTTTAGATCCTCGTACATCTCCGTGCTGCCGGGGTATACCGAATACGGAGAGCTGTGAGCTTCTTTCATCATCTCTTCTCGAACAGGGCCAATTGGCACGCATAAACGGCTCCCATGCCGCAAGGATCCATCCTCGTGAATGATGAAATCAGTTCGAAGTCCACTCTCTACTTGTTCTTTGATCTTCTGCAACTTGGCATCGCTTGCTTCAACTGCTTTTATTTGATCTACAAGCGTAGACTTAATCTGTAGATTCATCAAGGATGATACAATACCTGGCATAAATACTTCAATTTCCAATCCATGAAACTCCTACTGTAATTTCCACTGTGAGGTAAGATTCATCGTGGATGGCTGGCGACTCAAGACATCTGGAACTACATTTACCTTCCCTGGATGGTACTGAAGGTTCATGTCGAAGTCTGGCATGAGTTCTAGACATCTTCTTTGACGCATGTTAAGCTCCTTCTGAGTAAATATATTTCAGACTCTTTTGGTCGGTGTAGATATTAACTCGCTCACCCAACAAATAATGCCGTCGGATCTTGAGAGCGAGGATAACCGCTGCCAATTCTAGATTATGGGTAGGATAATTGTGCTCATGCGTATTTAGCTGTCTTGATGCAAAGGCTACAACTTTGCCATGTTGATGTAGCACACATCCCAATCCTTTCCCTAAGACATCACAATGAACTTCAAAACCTCCAGATCTGTATGGTATAATAAGAACAGGTGCAGAAGTTAGTCTTGTCTTCATCTCCATAAAAGCTTTCTCACATGCTTCCGACCACACGAAGGATTCATTCTTATGAGTAAGCTTAGTCAAAGGTGCTGCAATCTTTGAATATCCTTCAATGATGCGTCAATAGTATCCGGCTAGGCCTAAGAAACTTCTTATGTCCTTGAATGAATTTAATGTCGGCCATTCCCTAACAGCTGACACCTTAATAGGATCCACCGAAATACCTTCTCCAGAAATGATGTGCCCAAGAAAATCGACTTTGTCTAGCCAAAACTCGCACTTGTTGTACTTGGCGTAGAGGTGGTGCAGTTGTAGCGTCTCCAGAATTATACGTGGATGATTGGCGTGTTCTAACCAAGTCTTCGAATAGACCAAGATTTCGTCTATGAATATGAAAACAAACTTGTCTAGGTATTCGTGAAAGACTTGGTTCATCAGGATCATAAAAATAGCCGGTGCATTGGTTACTCCGAATGGCATTACCAGATATTCATAATGTCTATATCGGGTTCTGAACACTGTCTTCGGAATGTCAGACTCCTTGACTTTCACTTGATGATAGCTTAAACGAAGATCTAATTTAGAGAAGACACAAGATCTACTCAGTTTATCGAAAATGTCATCGATATGAGGTAGCGGATACTTGTTCTTAATAATAACCTCGTTCAGCGCCTGATAGTCAACGCACGTCCGGTAAGTACCTTCCCTCTTCTTCACTAGCAACACTGGGGATCCCCATGTCGAGATACTGGGTTTATCCAACCTTTCTTTAGGAGTTCGTCTAATTGGATACGGAGTTCTTTCAATCCTTCAGGATTTAATTGATATGGAGCTTTTATTACGGGTTGTGCACCGGGTTGTAAATCAATACTAAATTCAAGAGCTCGATCGGAAGGCAAACCTGATATATTTTTAGGGAAAATATCCTCGAACTCTCGAACTACTTCGGGCTTTTCTCCTTTAGCTTGTAAAGAGGACACTTATGCGGTCTTTGGCTTGGCTCGGTAGCTTCCAGGATCCAAGGTTCTGTTTCCACTTTTGAAATAGAAAACTAGGTGATCTGGTATCTAAAAAACTACACTATTTTGACGGCAGTCAATGGTAGTATAAAATACTCTCGGCCAATCCATTCCATTGAAATTTGCATAAAATTCTCGGCTGTAAACTACAACTGGGCAATGATCATATCCCAAGGTTGCCTTCAAAACTCCATTCCCTGAACTAACGTTCCATCTTGAAATGAGTGGCTTAACGGGGATTGCATGCGTTCTTATGAACCATTATGACATGAAACAATATGAAGCTCCAGTGTCGAAAAGTGCGAGTTTAGAAAGGGTGGCTACTAGTATAGTACCTAAGTTGTGTGAGGTTATGTTTAGGTATAGGAAAAGATAAAGATGTACTAGTATTGAAATGTTGAAAAGCTGGAAAGAAATTACCAGTGATGACTTGTCCTGTGGCTTCGGTCTCTTTGACCGACATTGTAAAAGCCTGCCGCCTCGACACATTTCTCTTTGCCTGAGGCATATTCCTCAATCCTTGAGGCACGTTTATCTGTGCCTGATGGTACTATCGCTGAGGCTGTGCTGGCTGTCCATATTGAGCTGTTGCAGGAAGAGCTAGGCGGGGTGTAGGTGCCTAAATGGTTGGCATTTGTGGTGCTTGTATAGTGTGTCTCTGTATCAGAACGGTGACACCTCGATAAGGTGGGCATGCTCCCAGCTCATGGTTAGATGTTCCATAAGCCAAACACAAGCCATTTGCACGCTTGCAGTTCTTCGCTAAGTGTCTGGTTTTCTTTGAGTAGAAACATAAATCTGGACTGGCTTTGTTAAATGATCCTCCTGTCCTTTTGGGTGTGAAAGATGGCCCCGAAGAGGTTCCTCCAGTCATATGGGTAGCAGGGCATTTGATTCAAGCCGATTGTGGCTTACCTTTCTTCTTGACCATAGCTTCATAGCGGCGGGCTGCCTTCAGAGCGAGTTCATGGGTCGGATAGTCTCTTGTGGCTAATGCTGCTTGAATCTCCAGGTCTAAGCCCTGTTGGAAACGTCTTGCCCGAATCTCATCGGTAGGAATCAAGTGTGCCGCGAACCTGATATGATGTTGATGTCAGAACAGTTACGTGTTTAAAGAACAAAACTTAAGATGAATTATTTACCTTCTAAGCATAATGAATTCAGCATTATACTCATCCACCGATTTTATCAACATAGAGCCTTGTTGTAGGTGGAGGAATTGTTGTTCAATATCAAACCAGGAATCCTTGTGGAAATATTTTGCATCGAATATATCGCGAAACATCTTCCACTCTATTGGTTGTGTAAAACGGCTCTCCTCAGCTTTCCACCAGACTCTTGCGTTGTCCGTGAGTTGGAGCTTTGCAACACGAACCCAAGCTATATCTGGCATCTGAGCTGCTACAAGATCGTCTTTGATGCTTTGGGCCTACTTGTCACGGCCCGAAAGTACGGAACATGACCGGCACTTAAACTACGAACGTCTCGAGACGTACGTAATCTAAGTAAACCGAAAACCCAGAAATCCAAACCAAGAAAAGAAGTAGAGTGCAGGAAAAACCAACTTAAAGCAAGTAATTTTAATAGCATAAGCCGAATTATGCGGTTTTTAAAACATCAAAAATTTACTGAAAATTTCGGCAGAGTCTCCTTTGTAAATACTGGCCCCCAAACGGGATACAACATGAATAGTATACGAAATCAAGAAAAAGGTATCCCCAAGCGGGAGCTAGCTCTTCGTCAATCGACGGTCACAACCACACAAGCAATATAATATACAACGCCAACGGCGAGGATCAAAACTCAAAAGGAAACTCAAAACCACCAGAAATATAACGAGCGACTCTACGGTCGAAAGAATAAACAACACTGGTCTCTATCTCAAAGAATACATGTTTGGTTGATGGAACTTCTAGATACAACTGAATAATAATATACAAGATATAATGATGGGTAAGATACAAATAACCCACCTACTAACAAGCCACCCGGAAATGGAAATAGTGCCAGCAAAGCCGTAATAAAACCTGTACGGCGAAACCTGCAAGAACTGTGGCACAACGGGGGTGAGTTGCCAACTCGTGAGTAGAAAAACATCTACGCACAGAAATCGCATAAATAATGCAATCCTAGGTCAAAGATCATAATATATCCTCAAATATGTATATAACATGCAGCCTATAACAATGGCTAGGGTAAATATCTAACTTGAGTGTAATCTCATGTGCCTGTGTCAGTGCCTCAGGTAGCAATATATCATATGAATGAGGTATGCATGCATGAAAACAGAATACATGTAAATGAAGAAACTGTTTTCATAAATTAGTGAGATTTCCTTCGTATTTTTAAACTGAGGTATCATAAATGAAATCAGTATCAACAGTGTCTAGCATCGACACAAAACATAAATCTCACTGTCTCGAAATATCAATGTCTCAATCTCAATATCTAGGGCGCCGTCAGTCCAGACCGGCCCCTACCATCCATCTCAAGACCACGACGGTATCCTCCGGATATCCGACGCGTCGGGTAATATCACCGGTAGGTAGTGCTCCCCAGTCAGGCTCAACGTCAACACCACATTCCTCTTGCCCCGGGGTACCATACCGGGCCCACCATGTACCTGAAACGGTTCCTCCACTCCTCGAATCGGGTCTCGAAATCCATCAGCAAACTCATGGTGGACGACTCATACATCATGGGAAAACCGCACTTTTTATTTAAAAAGGGAGAAAAGGTTTATTTATATTTTTGCGGTTTTCCTCCAAATCCAAGAAATCTCATGAAATCCGAATCCAAGTCATCAATAGCATGTAAACAGTGAATATAGGCATGAGAATCCATGAATGCGACACAACAGTGAATAATAACATGCATGAAGTAGTAGGCAATAACTACAATGTCTAACTAGCATATAAGGCAAGTACACTAATATCATGTCTAAACTATTAGCTAACAACCTATGTCAAATGAAATAGTATTTTCTAAAGTGTTCGTGACATGTCAATTACCGATGAATATGTGTGTGAGCCGGCAAATAAGTGTACGTGGTACATACGTGTCATCGGTAATGGTGCGGTGTCCTAACAGCATGATATTAATAATGCAATAAGAAATTATAATATAAGTATGCGATGCGGAGCGAACAGTAAAAATGAGCGGGAGCTGAATACTAGACGCAACTATAACTAATCTGCACTAATCTACTATAAGTCCTACAACTGGTGCCTTTTGAAATAACACGAATCATGGGGTTTTGAAAATAGGGGCTACGGTGTTTTTATGAAAAGATACGTCTTTTGAAATCTCCGTAGGATCCCTTGGGCTGTCTTTTAAAATACCCACGATTCGTTAGTTTTGAAATAGGTAGGAGTCTAATCTAATCTAACAACTACACTAAACTATACGGTTGAACTAACAAGCTGAACTATAGGTAGGGAAACCGCCTATCATCTGAGTCGATACATATACCTACCTGTATATGTATAGTCGGTGATCCCGCCTCAATAATATCATATCCGATACCATATCTATAATCAGACATCCCAAGTCAAGAGTGCGGATCAATCATCAAAATATAGCTCGTACGTAAATCCGTCGTACGGCATCCCAAATCTGGATACGGGTCAAAATCACATTCGTCATACTATTCACCTGGTATCCTCTTTATCAAATATCATGATCTGGTACAGATCTATGTCTAGTACAATACTGATATCGCCTAAGTATGCATGGACGTGTGTGAAACACTACGTCAAGGACCCGCTACAATGTCATGTCGTATCTAAGATACGAACCCTGCTATATCACTGATCTCACGGCCTCAAATCAAATCTCATCGACTCAGCTCAATCCCAAGTATCATCCTCAATCCGTATGTGAACACATAGCCCCATACCCATGTGAACACATAACTATAAAGAATCCCATGAGCACATATCAATAGGAAAGTATGCAAGTATGTATGTGTGTATGTGTAGTGCAACACTACCCTAGGGTTCGCAACACTAAAGTAATCCAACACACCAGTATCCATCCTAAGCATCGTTATTAATCCCAAATAACATATAATAATTGTTGGTGTGTATACGCATCCGTATACACCACCACGGACTGCGGGGGTGCTATACGCCATCCACCCGACTTCTCCCCGTAGATATAAATCTACTCACCTGGTCCTCGCTAGCCGGTGCCGACGTCGCCACGCGCTTGCTTGTCGTCTCGAAGTCCACATGGGGGTACCTACATATCATAACGCACCATATCGCATTAAAACTAAATTCGAAATCGAAACGGCATACGAAAATCACATCGGCACGCGTATCACGCATAGGTCCAAACCTATCGCCTACGCATGCAAGAATAGTCAAACCAACACTCGATGTCGATGTACAAACGTCAAACCATCGAGAAAAATCCAATCACACTCATTTGCACATTCACGAACACTAATTTTAATATAAACTAGGTTAAAACTCATAAAAACCCCAATTTCACTTAAAAAGTCATTTTTCCGAAAATCTAGCAAGCACAATTTGCCGTTTTTGTACAAAACATGACGTTTAAATGAATGTAGCAGCCAATATACTTATTAAATATCTTAAATAAGTCATAGAAACAATTTCCGGAATTTAATCTCATTAAACTCTAAAAACCCTAATATTCTAGTTTACAAAATACCCTTTTTACAATTTCATAGCAAAAATGCACAAACTACAATTTAGGTTGGATTTCCATGAACTAAAGTGTTAAACTACACTTAATAAAGTTAATAATATGATAAAAACCCTAACCATATTTTAATTCTCAATTTAACACAATATTTACAAAAACTAGTTTGCAATATATATACTTATCACAAATTTAATTAACAAAAATGCAACTAGCAACTAGATTTGATTTTTGCAAGCAATTATATGTTAATCTACCCATCACAATCCTAATCAAATGCTCAAACCCTAATCTTCATTCAAAACCATACACTTGAAATTTCAAACTTCAATTCAAAACCTTTTTCTTTCTTAAACACCTAATTAAACACTTAATTAACTTAGCTTTAAGAAATTAGTAACAAATTAAGCAAAAATGTTTAGAATTATACCCAAAAATATTTGAAGATCCACAAGTATCCATGGCCTCCCAAAATGCTCTCTTTTCACAAAGATCCATGCTATACGGGCTAAGCTAAAATGGGTAGGAGTCGGATTTTGATTTGGATTTTTGCTTGATTTTTAGTGGATTTTTCTTTGGATTTTCTTTGATGGAACAAAGAGAGGAGAAGAGGAAAAATGGGCTGTTGGGGGATTGCTGGTTTCGGCCAGAAATGTGGGGGGTTGGGTGAGGGAGGAGAGAGAGTGAGGTGGAGAAAGTTAGTTCAAGTCAAAGTCAACTCAAATCATATCATTTTCTACTCTTTTCTTTTCTTTTCTTTCCTTTGCAAACCAAGTGGGGACAAGAGAGGGGGCTGCTGAATTCAGCCAAGGGGAGAAGTAAATGGGGGTGTGTGGGTGTGGGTACGGGTGTGGGGTGATGAAAAATGATAAATACAATACCCCAAACATCCATTTACGCTAAAAAAAAGCCTTTTTTCTTCAATAATTTCTAAACCGTTTTGGCAAATGATTTCGTTCCAAAAACCACATGATAAAATTTTATTTAATGTTTTATGATGCACAAAATTTGTTTCAACTCATTCCAATTTGTAATTTTCCCTAATTAAATATATTAGTAACGACTTAAATTAATAATAAAATAATATTTTTTTCAGAAAATTTGAAATTTCACCAGCGGCTCAATAAACACCAAATAATAGCAATTACATAGCTAGAATATGTATATTTAATTTTTATAATAAGATATTTGTATTTTGACTTTTTACAGAAAACCCCCTTATTTTACCGATTTTTCGAAATTTCACCGAAACGATTTTCATAAAGTTACACTACTCTTTAGCCTCCAGGGTGCTCTTTTTCCCAGAAAAGTTCTTTGGAAGCAACGCCCGAAATTGTTTCACACCTGGTGTTTCGACATCGGGACGGTTTAAAAGATAGCAGTCTTCTACTGCTGGCCCTCCAGAAGACTCTTGATGGCTTCGAGAAGCACCGTATATTCATTGATAGGAGCGGTAACGAAAGGTGGAGGTGGTAGGGTAAGCGGTGGTGTGTTGCCATTGACGTTGGTGCTGGTGTTGTTGGGAGAATCTATTACCTAGCTAGAAAAGAAAGATTAGGATAGACTCAAGAGATTTGAAATGTAAGGAATGTAAAGTTGTTGAATCTTATAATTATTCGAACCTGCATGGGCCACCAATAAAACCTGTCACGTCCCACTTTCCAGAAGACGATAACGGCACGTGACGAGACCCGCAATGTATTTACTATAAGAAGGTCATTTTCCTTAATAAATACCTTAAGCGTAAGTAAGCAATATAACAATATGCAAAAATAATAAGAGTAATTAAAATTAACAGCAATTTTATTTACATTCAAATTTTAAAAATACAGATGTCTGAAATAAAAGATACAATAGCTGAAAATAACTAAATAATGGCATACTGGAATTAATGCAGAATGAAACTAGTAATCGGGATGGACGATGAGCTGATCGAAGTCCTCCTGGCTAGGCTCGATCTCCTCAGAATTTGGTCCTCCTGACAAACATTCTAAGGAAAGAAATAGAGAGGAATGTCGTCAGTAAACTAACGCTCGGTAAGTCCCCAAAAGAAATAAGTAATGATGACTAAAGGTATATAAAATGAATAGAAGCCAAAGAATAATGAACAGGTAAGGTTGTAGGTAAAAGTATCTTAAGCATGTCATTCATATGTATAAGGTTAACTATTCTAACATGGTTGTTTGTGGTTTGATAAGGAAGGTAAGCATGTATACGAGAGTAGTCCAACTTACCATGTGGACCAAAGGTGCAAGAGAAAACAAGGCCCCTTCAAAGTACCGACACTGATCTGGCTGAAAGATTGACGAAATTGTAGGGTGTAATTAATCCCGGCTAATCTTACCTTTTAAGGTTTGAAGGTAGATTTGATAAAAACAGTGGGAGACATCCTGATTAGATAAGATAATAACCAATCTAATCTTGCAAGAGCATACGCTAAAGTGTTTTCTTCTCTCTCTCTCTCCAGGTAGCGACCATGTCAGGCCATAATCAAGATAATAATATGGATGTATTGACTGAACCCGCTTATTATACTGAGCAGGGGAACGTTGGACCCGTTCTTTCTTATAAGAGTTATAAGAGTGAACAGGGAATAGAAGAATATCTAGATTCTCAAAGCACCCAAAAGAACATGCATGTTGATGCATCTTCTTCAGGTGTGTTAGTTATTGAGAATTGTTTTTCAGTTCATCCTGCGTCCTGGGTATTAGATACCGGATCAGGATCCCACATATGTAAATTGTTACATGGGCTACGTAAAGGTAGAGAACTGGGAAAAGGTGATCATTCCGTTCAAGTAGGGAACGGTGCAAGTATTGCAGCCAAAGCAGTTGGCAAATATCACCTTGTATTGCCAAGTCGTAATACACTGATTCTAAATGAGTGCTATTATATACCGAACATGATGTGCAACATTATATCAGTTTCTTTATTAACTAAAGAAGGATATAATTTTGTAGTAAAGGATAATGTTATGAACATATTCCTAGATCAAAAGTTGATTGCATCAGGCTCGTTACATAATGGCATATTCATTCTAAATCAGAATACAGACCTCAATATACAAAACACACACAAGAGGAAAAGTTCAGAAATGAATGAATCCTTCTTGTGGCATTGTAGACTTGGTCATATCAATGCGACACGACTGGCTAAGTTACATAAAGATGGTTATTTGAATCCGTTCGAATTATCATCTTATGATACTTGCCATTCATGTCTCAAAGGAAAAATGACCAAAGCTCCGTTTAGTGGACACGGAGAAAGAGTTACTGAACTCTTAGGACTAATACATAGTGATGTATGCGGTCCCATGTCTACGCATGCCAGGAACGATTCTCCCTACTTCATTACATTCACTGACGATCTCTCTAGATACGGGCATGTGTTCCTATTGAAACACAAGTCTGAAGCTTTTGAGAAATTCAGAGAATATAAGCACGAAGTAGAGAACCAAACGGGCAAAAGTATTAAGATCCTTCGATCTGATCGAGGAGGAGAATACTTGAGCAATGAGTTCCAAGATTATCTAAAAGAGAATGGGATTCTCTCTCAGCTTACTCCACCTTATACACCACAGCACAACGGTGTATCGGAACGAAGGAATCACACCCTATTAGATATGGTGCGTTCAATGATGAGTACAGCTGAGTTACCTATTTCCTTCTGGGGGTATGCGCTTGAAACAGCCATACACCTATTGAATATGGTTCCTACCAAATCAGTGCCTACCACTCCATATGAGATATGGAAAGGGAAGAGACCATCTCTTAAGTATGTTAAGATATGGGGTTGTCCAGCCTATGTCAAAAGACAAAATCCGGACAAACTCGAGGCAAGATCAGTCTTATGCAAGTTTGTAGGATATCCCAAAAATTCACAAGGGTATATCTTCTACCACCCCGAGGAACAAAAGGTGTTTGTTTCTCGACATGCCACTTTCTTAGAAAAATGTTTTCTTATGAAACAGATTAGTGGCATTGAGGTAGAACTGGAAGAGGTTCCAGCAACACAAACTATAACAGAAGACTTGGTAGAACCAGAGGATTCAGTAGTACCCGACGAACCCCAGCCTCTCCACCGATCTAGCAGGGTTTCTCATCCACCTGAGAGATACTACGGTTTTCTCATTGATGGTGGAAGCGAGGATTGCATCATGAAAGATGATGACCCGACTAGTTTCGAGCAGGCCATCACGAGTGGTGACTCTGTGAAATGGCTGGATGCAATGCGATCTGAGATGGAATCCATGTACACCAATAAAGTATGGATTTTGGAAAATGCTCCTGAAGGGGTAAAACCCATTGGGAGCAAGTGGATTTTTAAAAAGAAATTTGGTGTAGATGGAAAAGTTGAGACTTTCAAAGCTAGACTTGTAGCAAAGGGTTTTCGTCAACGACCAGGTGTGGATTATGACGAAACCTTTTCTCCAGTGGCTATGCTTAAGTCCATCCGGATCTTACTTGCCATTGCTGCATACCATGACTACGAAATCTGGCAAATGGATGTTAAGACCGCCTTTCTAAATGGTGATTTAGAAGAGAGCGTGTACATGACTCAGCCAGAGGGCTTCGTAGATAGTGGGAGCAGCGGAAAGGTGTGCAAGCTGCTTAAATCCATTTATGGGTTAAAGCAAGCATCGCGGAGTTGGAACATCTGTTTTGATGTAGTAGTCAAAGAGTTTGACTTCATCAAAAATATAGATGAACCTTGTATCTATAAGAAGGTGGCAGAGAGTAAGGTTGTCTTTCTCATATTGTACGTGGATGACATACTCTTGATAGGAAATGATATTCCTATGCTGCAATCAGTCAAGCTCTTCTTATCACAAAGATTCTCAATGAAAGATCTAGGTGATGCCTCATGCATATTGGGGATTAGGATCTATAGAGATAGATCCAAACGGATACTGGGATTGTCCCAATCCAGGTACATTGACACCATCCTAAAGAGGTTTAGTATGGAAGAATCCAAGCGTGGGAACCAACCCACGATCTCTGGACTCACTCTCTCCAAAGAGATGTCTCCCAAGACTGATTTAGAGAGAGCTCGCATGCAAGGGATACCCTATGCTTCAGAAGTAGGCTCTATCATGTATGCGATGCTATGTACCAGACCCGATGTAGCATACTCACTAAGTGTAGTGAGTCGGTATCAAGAAGATCCTGGAGAGAGTCACTGGACAGCTGTGAAGAACATTCTCAAATACTTACGAAGGACTAGAGACATGTACTTGGTGTATGGTAACGGAGAACTCCGGGTGGAGTCCTTTACCGATTCCAGCTTCCAGAGTGATAAGGACGACTCTAAGTCGCACTCGGGATTTGTCTTTACCCTCAATGGAGGGGCGGTATGTTGGAAGAGTTCCAAACATGATACCGTTGCAGACTCGACGATGGAGGCTGAATACATCGCTGCCAACGATGCTGCCAAAGAGGCTGTCTGGATGAAGAAGTTCATTAGTGAACTTGGTATGGTTCCATCCATTGAACATCCAATACCTCTGTATTGCGATAACAATGGTGCTGTGGCTTTGGCCAAGGAACCCAGATCCCATCAGAAATCCAGACATATTCTGAGGCGGTATCACCTGATCAGGGAGATAGTTGATCGCCGGGAGATCGAGGTCAGGAGAGTAGATACGAAGGACAACACTGCGGATCCATTCACGAAGGCCATTCCCCAGATACAGTTTGAGAGATTATTCGGGATGCTAGGTATGAGATACTACAGCAGCTGGCTTTAGTGCAAGTGGGAGATTGTTAGTTATGTATATGCCCTAGAGGCCATTGTTGTACATTTGATGTATATTATGATGGATTCTTAGATATATACAAAGAGGACTTTCTTGCTCGTCATGATAGTATGCTATTTGGTTTCACTTTATCTTAACATGTTGACTTGTATTGGTTTACTGTCTTTCTCTCACATGTTGATAAAGCCCTTAGGATCTGTACTCGACTACTGGGATTATGATGAGATCATACTAGTGGGGCCACGGTAGTCGATGAGTACATCCTATAAATGTTCCTAGTCGAGGGTATATCGAGACAGGGCATCGATACACCAGAGTAGACTAGCGTATACGCATCTTGACCCATATGATGGGCGATGGATGATCCCATATCCATCGGTGTTTGACATCAAGGATGATGTACGGGTGCTCAGTGGAGACTGGGTACACTGGACGGACTCGCCGAGAACTCCCAGTTGGTGATATACCACACGTCAGATGGCAGTTCTCCGGTGACACTGGTACAGGGTAGTCTGTAGACCCGAGATCGTCATAGAGTCTTGTGTGATTCCCACTGTGCTTTGATTTCCACCTTACCACGTCCTAGAGGGCGTGCAAAACGGTGGCTTTTGGGTACAGTCCCAAATCACATGGAGGCAATGAGCGATAGGAGGGGATTCGTCTCTCCCGGTATAGGGAATTGATGTTGTGCTGTGTTCGATTGGCTATAACTGGAAGTCCCTGGCCAGGGCTGATATAGAGATTTACTGGTAAGTGTTACTAGTAGTTTCTCGACCTGTTATGAGCCTCACATCGACACGACTTATCGGTTACTGGGTCTGACGTATACCACCAGTAGACTTGATATGCGACATATCAGACGAACAGACCGGACTGTACGGGAGTGTTACTGATTGGATTCACAGGAGAACGCACAGGCTAGCTTGTTGATCTTCTGATCGCTCAATACCTGGGTGGCTGTTACGTTTAGCTGACCGCTTGCAGCTTGTGGGTGTTTGATATGATCATCACCTGCTACCGGCGTATTGACGATTCTTTAGAGTCCTACACAGAGGTTTCTTGGCTCAGGCGAAACGGAGTATAGGCACATATGTGATATGTGCAGGACCGAGGATAATGCGATATGAGATACCGTATTATATTCTCGAGATATTTTGATATGAATCGGGACATCGGATCAAGTGTTGATTCGATGAATCGGTACATGATATATTAGCCGGTTATATTCGATATAGCCGGATCGTTGGATCAAGTGTTGATTCGATGATTTAATGTATAATAATATATATGATATATTGTATTACATTATCTAATATTGGCTCACTTTATTATTTCATTTTCTCACTGGATTAATACATTGATATATATGCGATATATGTTTAATGTATTATTTTCTTATGTTGCAAATATATAATATATATGTGATATATATTATTGTAACATGATATGATTTATTATTAAACATGTTTAAGGATGATAATGAGGGATTAGGGTTTGATTAGGGTTAGCTCTTTCAAGTTCAATCTAGAAGGATTCTATTTTGTCTTGGTTAAGATATTATGGTTGATCTTTATCTTTAACCTAACCAAACCCTAACTCTAGTTTATTCTCTACAACTTTTATCCTATCATCCTTGACCATGGTTAGATAATCAATCATATACACTTGACTACTATTCATCACAAAAGGATTATTCTTTCATTCTTCATCTTCTTCTCTCTTGAGTTCAAAAAGAAAAAGCTTACTAGAAATTCTTTTGGTGATGATAAATTGTGAGAAAGTGAATTAAAAAGAAAGCATAAATACTACTCCCTCATCCTCATCTCATCTAGCCCATGAGATTAGGGTGTTCATCTCTACAGAGTGAGAAAGCTTGGGTTTTTGCAACTTCGACGTAGATCATCGGAGATTCGGAACACTTCAAGCTAGTATGGATCGTTCGAGTCGTGGAGCCTCTCTTGAGTCCGGGAGATCGTGGATCGCGGCGAAGGGACTACTACTCGGAGCTTGTGAAGAGAAGGAGCGGACTACAAAGGTTGTAATCCCTCACACTTAGCTTTAAAGATATCATCTTGCATGCTAAACCCTAATAATCTAGCAAAGATCCCATCTTTAGGTTGTTCGGCACATGTAGAATTTTATTCGGGCATGTTTGATGCTCTATGAAACTTCACTAGTGTGCCTAGGAACCCTACACGAGTTTGTTTTCAGGTTCTAGGCATATCTTATTAATAGATCTAACTTTTGAAATTCTTGAGTTTGAGAAATATCGACAACCGTTGCACATGAACGACAGTATTTGAGTCTTTTTCAAAAACGATAGTCATTGATAATTCCACCCTAAGGTTAGGATATATATTTAAGGAGAGGCAAGTGGCGCATCATTTTCTTCGGTAACCCCGAGGCACTGAAAAGATATGTTGCCACTCAAACCAATCTGCAATCTAAATACGTAATCTTGACTAGTCTTCTGATTTCAAGTGTATTTATATAAAAATTTCATTTAAAAATTCTCGAGGGTTTTTAATTTGTCCTAAAGCCTCGAATATATTTTTGATAAAAATATGTTAATTAAAATGTCAAGATTTTTGTATAAACATCTATTTTATATTTTATTGTATTTTAGTGATAAAACTTAGCTTTTAAAAGTTTATGGTAATTTTTTGAAAAATCCAGCCTTTGGAAACTTGAGGGTATTTTCTTAAAAATTTAATATTTATTTAAAAATCTAATTTTTCACAAATTGTTTTCCTTGAAAATACGGATTTATGATGTCACACCCCGCTTCCCAGTAGACGGAAAACGGTGACGTGGTAAGCCCGCAACGTATTTACTATGAAAATAAATTAAGCGTAAGTAAGAAATATAACAATGTGTAAGAATAACAAGAGTAATAAAATTAAACATCAATTTTATTTATATTCAAATTTAAGTACAACCGTCTTAAACAAAAAGATACAATGATTTGAACAATGCCTAAACAGTAGCATACAGAAGTAAATGCAGGAAGAAGCTAGTAGTCTGGCTAAATAGCGAACTGGTCCAAGTCCTTCTGGCTCAGCTCTATTTCCTCATAGTCCGATCCTCCTGACGAACATTCAAAATAAAAGAAATAGAGAGGAATGCTATCACTGAAGTAGCGCTCTGTAAGTCCCCAAAAGAAGTAAAGAAAGATGACTGAATGATATATAAAGTGAATAGAAACCAAGTAATGTGAACAGGTAAGATTGTATAGGCGAGTATCCAAACATGATCATTTACAGATATAAGATTGCTATTCTAACGTGGTTGTTTGTAGTTTGATAAAGAAGGTATTCATGTATACGAGTGGAGTCCATCTTACCCCGTGGACTATGATAACATGTAGTAAAAGGCGCCATCATAACCAACAGGACAACGAAACGCAAATTCATGTAGGTGTCTTTTAAAGTGACCTCTCGTGCCAAGATATACGTTCCGTACCAATCCACCCCTTATCCGCGCGTATTGTAGTGTATAGTTCAAGTTAACAGGTCTTGGCCAAATCCATGAATATAAAAAATGTGCAAGTTCATGTTCAAGTTATATTCATGGTTCGGTCAAGCCAAGTCTAGTATTCAAATTCAAGTTTGGATATTCAAGTTCAAGTGTTCAAGTTTGAGATTAAGTGTTCAACTTTGGATTTGAGTTTGGACTCTAGTTCGAGCTTGTATTCAAGCTATAGTCATTTCTTGTGAATGGATTTAACTGTTGAAATTCTTAAGTTCGGGAGTAATCGGACAACTGCTGCACATGGACGACATGATTTGTGTCTTTTTCCAAGAAAATTGCCATTGATAACTCCGTTAGGTTACAGCGTTGTCTAACCTGAGTAGGCAAGCAATCACTTTCTCTGGCTCCCGAGGGCTCAAGAGAAATGATACCGCTTAAACCTATATTAATTTAGGGACCTTAAAGAGTTTTTCTTGTTATTTACATTGTTTGCATTTCTCGAGGGGGTTTTATGAAAAATATTTTAAAGAGTTTTTATTGAAATGTATTTTAGTTTTAGTGGTATTTTAGTGATGAAACCTAGTTTTTAAAAGTTTATGGTATTTTTATGAAAACTACTACTTTTGGAATTTTGATGGTATTTTTATTAAAATTTTAATCTTTCATTTAAAAATATGTTTTTCACAATTTGTTTTCATTGAAAATACGGATTCATAATTATATATAATTTTTCAAAGTTTTAATTTGTTTTAAAAAAGGTGTTTCTTTAAGAATCATATTTTTATTTCCTTTCGAGACCGAATTCTCTGTGAGGAGTTCTGTATCTCACTCTACTATCCCAAGGACATGCGATAACCTGCACCATCCGTAAATGAGTTACCCTAAAAGGGTTGTCAAGGCGCAATTGCAAAGGTCTTAAAAGTATCGATTAAAAACATTTATTTGTAAAAACAATGGTATTTTATTGTAAACCGTATTCTTTAAATTAAACATAGATCTAAAAAGCTTCATGCTATAAAACCATAGTTTATGTGATGAGGAAGGTCGTTACCCCGTGAATTTCTATAGGTATATATTCTAGATATCGGTAAAAGGGTACTTTTAAAGTTTATGGTATTTATATGAAATTGATCGATTTATATAGTTATTTCACACGAAATTTTATTTACATAAAAAGGTAAACAATGTGAATAATATGTTAAGGTGATATTATAGGTTTAGAGTGAAATTTTAACATAGCAAAGGTGACAAAAGTTTGTTTAAAAGAAAAGACTACGAGTTAACTTCACTTTTGTAGATATGTTTTAAGAATTGTTTTGAGGTGAATGAAAGAGAAAGGAAGGGACTTAAGGTTTTATCTTGTTGATAGGAGAGGAAAAGAGAGAGGGGAAGCCTTCGTGGATTGTGGTATCGTCGGGAAAGGCCCCGGTCTTCAACGGAATGGACTTGATCGCTAACTCCACTCGACTAGTCTTAACCCTTCTTGAACTTAGAGAATTTTTTAAAGAAATTTATAGAATAAGGGTGAGCTAGGAAATGGTGTGGTATTTATAGGGATGAATATATGTATAAGGTGAATTAAAAAGAATAAAAAATTTGAATAACGAGAGTGTAAATGGGTAGATGAAGGGGTGTGGTGCTCTCTATTTAATTGCAGAGAAATCAAACAAGAAAATAGAGTAGAGGGGAGCTGAAGGAGTGCACGGGCAAAGAATGGAGGCAGATGAGGGCATCTTGACCGCTGGTAGCAGCTAAAAGAGGGATTTGGGCGGTTGGATTGTCGCTGCGTGCCTCGAGGTTTGTGCCATATGTTATATTCTGTGTTAACTTCTCATTTATCTCGTTTGATTTTTCTGAAACTTTTCGATTCTCCGTGTATTGCACGTGCAACTCTTAGGCTTCCGAAAAATTAAAAAGAAAAAAATATAAAAAAGTAATTGGGACTGATGGGAAACGAACACACAGGCTATGGCACAGAAGTAGAGAGTCTTAACCAGAGAGCTACAAGTTGTTTCTTGCTTTTATTAAATAGAATTAACTTATAACTCCTAGTCAGACTGAAATATTCTTTCTATACATTTGAACAAGTTACATTTGTACAGGGATTTCAGAGTCGTTACATATGATTTAAATAATTTTTCAACTATTTAACTTATTTTAAAAAGTCGTATTTTGTTTAAAATCATATTTTATTCCTTTCGAGACTGAATTCTTTATGAAAAGTTCTATATCTCACTTTACTATCCCCAGGATGTGCGATAACCCACACCATCCACAAACGGATTCCCTAACGCGGGTTGTAGAGGCGTAATTGCAATGGTTTTAAAATAGCGATTTAAAAACTTGTTTTTAGAAAGCGAGCGTATTTTAATGAAAAAAGTTTCTTTAGTATAAAATATGTAACTATAGAATCATGGTATGAAATCATAGTGTATATGAGTAGGGTAGGTCGTTACCTTATGAGTTTTCTAGAGGTATATGTCACTATAACGAACAAAAGGGTATATGTAAAATTCATGGTATTTTTATGCAAACTTCGATTTAGGTTTTATTTAACATGAAAATCTAAACACGCTCAAAATTAATTAGATGATCATTATTTTAAATTCGTTGTTACAAAGATTAGTGTAATTTATTTAGCATGATAATTGTAATAAAATTATTTTAAAGAAATTATTAAAATGGATAACTCACTTTATCGATATCGTTTTTAAGAAGAGTTTGAGATGAAAAGATAGGGAGAGATGTGGAGAGAGAAGGGACTTATGGTTTGCGCGTTTCAAAAAGAAGAGGGTGCCTCGGTTGGTAGAACCGAGGTCAAGATGTATGAAAGGATCGATCGAAAATTTAGGCAACTTCACTTGAGAGCGGGTTTAACTCCTATTTGCTTAGACTTGGGAACTTTAGATGGGGATTTTTAGTGGAATTTTCAGAAATAAGGAATAGGGTTGTATGACTGGGTATTTATATGGTAAAATATGAAAGTATGGGAATTAAGAAATTGAATTAAAATGAATTAAATTGGGTTAATGGGGTAGATAAAAGATCTGGGAAGCTCTCTGTTTAATTCAGAGAAATCAAATAATAAAAAGAAGTAGATGGGAGTCTAAGGGTCACACGGGCGGAGCACGGGCTCAAATGGAGCCATCCCAACCGCTGGTAACAGCCAGAAAAGGGAAATGGGCGGCCAGATTTTGTTCATCCATCTCGAGATTCATGCCATGTGTTTTAATTGGTTTTAACTGCTCATTTAACCTGTTTGATTTCTTTGCAATTTTTCGTTTCTTCGTGTATTGCACGTGCAAAATCGTGGGCTTCCGAAAAGTTAAAAAGAAAAAATATTAAAATAATTGGGGCAGATGATTCAAACACACAGGAAAAAGAACGACAGTGGAGAGACTTAATTGGTGAGCTACAAGTTGTTTCTTATTTTTATTTAACGATAATAACTTATAACTCATAGTCATGACTGAAATATACTTTTATATACATTGAACGTGTTACACTCGTATAGGAATTTCAGGGTAGTTACAAAGAGCGATGATAGGGATCAACTGATGAGGATGATGATAGATCGCTTAGGATTTCGGCTGCGTCGATGACGAAGGCGGATGTATCGAAAAGGGGAGAGAAGAAGATGACGATGGATCGAGATCGCAGACGACGATCGAGAAGGACGAGGAGAAGGCGGCGATGAGGAGGTGAGAGAGAAAGAGAGGAGTTTTTTGAGAGAGGGCCTGTCAGAAGAAGGAGAAGGGCAATTTTGGAACTCTCCCTAAATTATAATAGAAGGCCTGACTTAAATACCGCCCATGGGTTTTCTCACAATGATTTTGAACAGTAGGACCTTCCCATCAATTTTGAAAATACCAGGGATTTTTGGACAAGTTTGAAATGAGCCGGGGCATTTTAACAATTTATCCTTTTATTTATTTGTTTTTTTTAATGTTTGGGACTAAGCAAGTAAGGTGAAAAGATAAGATTTTTAGTTATGGTGGAAAAGATATTTTTAACTAAAAGTAAGTCCTCCAGGGCTAACTAGCCGATTTACTCGATTAGATTAAGGGGAGACACGACTTTCTATCCTTTGTCGAACTCTTGTTTGGCCCCCGTGTTGTACGACGAGAGACTTACATTTATTTTGGACCTTTTCGAGCACATGATAGGCAATTGAAAGATAAAGTTAGCCTATTCGCTATGGGGAATCAATGCTTCGGACCGAATAAAGTTTACTTCCCTAAGCTTTCTCCGGCGCATGTACTTATGAGCGCTGTTACCACTTAGGCTTGGTTAACTCGAACTCAAACTGTGAACTCTCTTAGTCCTTGAGGTGCCCTCTCAAGCGGAGCCAGGGGTATTAGCGGCTATGCCGTTCCGCTCGGGACCCTCGCTTCACTGGTTAACCATTCCGCTCATCAGGAGATTAGCTCCTTCCTTCACTTCTCAGGTTTTTTCTAACTCAACTCAAACCTGGTTACTAGTACTATGCACATGTGATGTTCATGTATGTTGTTAACAAAGCTTTGAGATAATTTTGAGACAAAGTTAAAATAATATATAGAAAATATTCTTAACAAATTTAAATGATTCTAAAAGTAAGTTTTGATTTTTAAGATATTTTTTGTTTAAAATGATAAGCATTTGTCTTGCCATGTGTTAAAAAAATAAAGCTCCTTTTGAATTTATGTTTATAGACTTTTTGAAAATATGTTTATGGACTTTTTGAATTTTAAAACATAAAATATATATATGATGAGCGGGGAGGAGAAGTTTTGTGTGGGATGGTTTTTACTTTTCTTTTTGTTTCGGGTGGGGTGGGTTTTTTTTTGCTGGGTCGATGGGCTGGATGTGGAATGGTGGGGGAGGAAAGATTGTTTGAATTAAAATGACACTTCTGAATTTAAATGAGAATCGATGAGATGGATAAGCCAATGCAAAGACATTTTTTGGAGGATTTTTTCTTCTTCAAAAAAAGATATAATCAATTTGGAGACGCTAGAGTTTGCACTATAATAGAAGAGAATGTAAAACCTTAACGATATTATTGTTTCTCAAAAGGTGTCCTTCCTTGAAGGTATACCTTTTGTTTCCTGGAAAACAAATTCATATATTTTCCATTATATATGCAATCTGAGTTTCCAACATTCCATGTGCATCTCATGTGTGGAAAAAAAACAAGTGACAGAATTCAAGAGACATGAATTTGAAAAAAGGGTTGCAAGTACACAACTCTCATCTCATCATGTAGATATTCTGATCCAATTGACCATACAAATATAGATTTATGTGACGTATATAAGTTCATAAAATATAGATTTCTATTATGTGCATAAGTTCACAGCCCCTGCTAAACACTAGAAAAGTAAAAGTAATATAAAGGTGCTCTTAGTAAGCAGTAATCTAACCAGATGAAAAATTGTCATAAATTGCCCCATGTTTCTTTTAATACCACAAACTAAGATTTCAAATTTATGTGGTTCCCTCGAGCTCATTTGTCTTATCAAGTTGAGAATCCAATTGCCATCAAAATAGATTTGCAAACGAAATCGCTCATCATCGAAATCGCAAATCAATTATCATACAATCGACATTACCATAGTCAGTACTGCTGCCGCTTCAAAGTTCGGAAGCGCTCATCACTGTTATGGTCACTACTTTCATTTCTGCTCCCTAGCCGCCAGTCATTTCACATGGAACACTCAAATACCACATAAGAAAATACAACATTCTCGATCTGAAACCTGCATTTCTAACAATGCTATAATTTTAAAATCTCCCATATCATTTACCAAGCTAAGCTAGTCATCAGGGAAAGCATGAGCAAGTTAACATACGAGAAAAGTTCTGTTCTGAGGTGGTCAATTGTCAACTTTACCTTTTTAATGATTGACCCTATTTATCTTAGTCGAATTAATTTAAGGTTTATTTATTGAAAACTTCCTACAAGTTTGGGCGATTTTAACATAACTCATATTACCTTTGAAACTATCAAACTTAACGGTATCATGTCAACACGTTAGAGCCACGACAATTAAGTTGCCACGTCAGCATAAAAATTATAAAATGCCCAAAATACCCTTCCTTAACCCTAACCCTAGTTTCAAAAATAAAAAATAAAAATGTAAAAAAGACTTGACCTCTTTCTTCTTCCACCCTTGGCCATCGTTTCCGACGATGGCTCCGACGCCGATTCCACCAACCCCGACCTCCCCCCTCCTCTTCCCTCTGCAGTCTCCCCCTAACCAACACAATCAACATCAACATTATCTTCTTCCTCTTTTTCTTCAGCATCATCATCTTACCCCACCATCATCTTCTCTTTCTTCTAACCCACCACCACCATCAACAACCACCGCCACTGCCATCCGCCGCTACCGTCAGCACCACCCACCCACCCGCCACCATCTTCTTCTTCTAACCCGCCACCGCCACCCATCACTGCCATCGACACCCAACACTACCATCTTACCCCACCATCAACATCATCATTGTCTTCTTCTTCTTCTTCCCCTACTATAATCTCCTTCTTCTTATAACCCACCACCACCGGTACCACACGTCCACCACCATCAGCACCACCCATCCTGTTGATATCGTGGATTTTTCTTCATCAGACTTCTAAAGAAGAAAGGTTCAGATGTCTGACCAAGGCTCATGGTAATCCTGAGCTGGCTCGATCCTATCTTGAGACGACTCAACCCTATCCTGAGACTGCTCAGTAAATTTTGAGACGGTTCACAACATGTCTGAAATTACCTATTCTCCTCTGTTCATATGAGACGACTTATAGTTATGCTGAGCCGGTTCAAAGGTTTTTCGTGACGAACATGATTTTTTCGTAATACCATATAATCTTAATTCAAGGGATTTAGGGTTGGCTATAAATAGGGTATTTTCATTAGGTAAAAAAGGTGCTGCTATTAACAATAGAGCGGGTGACGGCTAAGAGAGATTTAAAAGAAATCTCTTAGGGTTTTCTCTTGGTGTAATCTTGACAAAAAAGAATTAGTAGAAGTTTTGCAGATTCCGCTCTGCCGGAGACTAGCCATATTGGGTGAATTTCGTAACCAAATATTGTGTCTCTCTCTGATTTGACTTTTATACTTGCATTGTTTTATCTTTCGTTATATTGTGTTTTGCATGGTTAGCCGTTTAGCATAGTTCTTGATTCTCCCGTTTTTCTCAATAAGTGGTATCAGAGCGTAGGGAACCGAAAGGCCATCGATTCTACGGTCTAAGTTTACAGTAGGTGAAAACGCTTGTGTCCGCTCCCCATTTTCTTAGATTGTAATTTTGAAGGCGTTGTTTAAAGATCCAAGGGAGAAGGTTAAGTTTGTTGCAGTGGCAAAGGAAAGATGGCCAATGATAAGATCAGAATCGAGAAGTTTAATGGTCATAACTATGGTTGGTGGCGTATGCAGATGGAGAACTATCTATATAAAAAAGATTTGTATTTTCCATTAGTAGGCGAAAAGCCCGAGAATATGTCCGATGAGGCATGAAATCTACCGGCTAGGAAATCCCTGGCAATGATTAGGCTATCATTGACTTCGCAAATAGCCTTTAATATTTCAAAGGAGAAAACAACCATTGGGCTAATGACGACATTTGCAAAGTTGTATGAGATGGTTTTAATGTCAAATAAGATATTTCTGATAAAGAAGCTTTTTAATATGAAGATGGCAGAAAACGGTTCAGTGACAGAGTATCTGAACGAGTTCAACAGTATGATAAGTCAACTCGAATTAGTCTCAATCACGTTTGAAAATGAAATTCGAGCCCTATTGTTTCTATGTTTGTTGCCAGAGAGTTGGAAAAACCTGATTATGGCGATTAGCAACTCGGTCTCAGTGACTCACATTTAATGATATGGTGAGCTGTATATTAAATGATGAGATGAGGAGAAAGGATGTGAGTGGAAGTTCGGGAACTTCTGTACTCTCGGTAGAGAATCATGGCTGGACAATGGAAAAGGGAAAATGGAAGAAGGGAAATTCAAAGAATCGAGGAAAGCCAAAAGAAAAAATCCAAGGTGACTGTTGGAACTGCGGAATGAAGGGTCACAAGAAAAAGGATTGAAGACTTTTGAAGAAAGAAAAAGGCTCAGATGAAAATACAGATGATAAGGAAGCCAATGTGGTGTTTATACATGAACAAGAAGAACATGGACTTTGTTTTTCGGCGAGCGAGAACCCAAAGGTAGATATCTGGTTTTTAGATTCGGGGGAATCCTTTCACTGCACTTCAGGTCAGGATCATTTTAGCGATTATGTTCAAGGAGATCTTAGGCATGTAATGGTGGGAAATGATCGGCCGTGCAAAATTGTTGGAAAATGGACGATTATATTGCATCCGTTAGGAAAAGGTCAGATAAAGCTGAAGAATGCTAGACACATACCAGATCTGAAGAAGAGTCTAGTATCTACAAGTCATCTGGACGACGAAGGGTACGTTACAGTATTTGGAGATTCTCAGTGGAAGATTTCCAAAGGATCGTTGGTAGTCGCAAAGGGTAAATTGATCAGTACATTTTATTCCTTCAGTAGGAGCAGTGACGTTTCAATTACATTGACGACATGTTCAGATGTGGATTCTGAGACTTCGTTGTGGCACAAGAGATTGGGGCACCTTAGCAAGAAGAATATAAAGATTCTTCAGGATAAGGGCTTCTATGTAGGCTGAAGAAAGTAGAGTTGGAATTTTGTGAGAGTTGTGTTTGTGGAAAGTAAAGCGTACTCAGGTTTCAGATTGGAGGTATAGTAAAGAAGACTAAAAAGCTAGAGTTGGTGCATACGGATATATGGGGACAAGCATCGTTAGAGTGTTATGGTGAAAATCGGTACTTCGTTACATTCATTGATGATGCAAGTAGGGAGACCCAGATTTATGCAATGAAGAAGAGGTCTGATGTGTTTGGTCACTTCAAACACTGGATTACACAGATGGAGAATCAAACAGGGACGAAGGTTAAGTAACTAAAGCTCGACAATGGCGAGGAATATTACATACAAGAGTTCGAGGTGTTTTGCTCACAGAAGGGTATACGTTGGTTAAAAACGGTACCGGGGACACTGCAATAGAACGTCATTGCTGAAAGGATGAACATGACGATTCTAGAGCGGGTAAGGAACATGACCTTGTAAGTTGATGTTGCTTACTCTACAGTGTTTGTAGAGAGGCGGAATTCATAAGAAACAAGTTTTTAGCAAGAAACACTAACTAGCTGCCCAAGATCTACCATAAGCCCTAAACTAGCAAAACAACAGAAAATCTAATCTACTCGGATAGTGATTATACTTATGAGTTCGAATTCTTCGGGTCTTCGAAATTCTCTTCCTTAGCTCCTAGTTCATCGGGATCGAGCTTGGACGTTGGCCTCCTCGTGTTAAAGATGATCCACCCGAGAGTTTGTTGTTAAAGCTAAAGCTTCACTAATGAAGCAACTAAATAACCTAGTTTACTGATCTAGGGTATTTATAAGATGTAGAGAGTGATGTGATGAATTAATTATCTTATAATCCCTTGGATTCTCAACTCATGAGAGGGTAAGAGTTGAAGGAGGAGAGCTAATGAGGAGAGAGAATGCAAAGATAAGAATGAGAATAGAAAATGAGAGGGTTTAGCTATATATTTTCTTTTTCAAAAAAACATTTACTATATATAATATGGTAGCTATACTTGTATAGTATATATAAATGAATAAAGAAAATATATGGCCATGCCTCTCATCATTCTCTAAGACACCTCATCCCTTCCATCTCATTTCCATTTTCTAATAAATAGAAAATCCTATAATGAAGTGTCCTCTTTTAGAAGTATTCTTGTACAAATACAAGAATACAAATCCGTATACACATACCCGTATTCATACTAAAATACGAATACCAAATAAGAGATAATAATCCATCAAATATAATAATAGATTATTAATAAATCAATACTTGATTAATCCGACTTAATTCTAAGCCCGCCGATATTAACCGTTCGAACATAAATCAGTGTAGCTAGTGAAAGTTCATAGTGCCTTTGTCGCTAAAACCACGGCTAATGAGGAATCGAAAAACCAATTTTTTTAGGGGAGCACTAGAAACTAATTCCTAGCAATCGTTCCAAACACTAAACTAGAAAATAAATATGCAAGGTATAGAGATTACAACTTTTGATGCGTGTCCATCCAATCGCGGAAGACCCTTCCAAGCACCTCGTAGGCCGTTGATAACAAGCTTGATAGGTGACCGCCCTTTCCGAAGATGATCTACCCGAGGTAACCGATCCAAGCTTCAGCGTAACTTAGTAAAGCATCCGACGCTCCAAACTTGCTAGAAACGGAGAGTGTGGATGTAGGAATATTCCACTATCATTTTCTCTCTAAAACTAATGCTTAAGAGAGCAATGCAAGAAGAAGAAGGAGGAGGATGAAGAGGTAGCAATCACACACAAAAATGAGTAAGTCTTGAATGAATGAGAGAATGGCTTCATAATATTTTTCCACACTCAAATAAAAATATCACCACCATTTTCGCATAAACAAAAAAAGCCCATCCCTCTCTACATTTTCATAACTATACCCAAAACCACCTCACTCTCCACCTCATTTCCAATTGAATTTCTAAAAAGGAATTCAAATAATGAGGCGTCCTTCTACATGTATTCTGTATAAATACGGAATACAACCTGGTATAGTATCGAAATACATATACGCATATCCGTATAAAAATACGAATAGCCAAAAGAGAGAAAATGCATAGTGAACATAATAATAGAATATATATATATATATATGTATATATATTAAATATATATATATATATTATTAAATCAAAACTTGATTTAATAATCCGGCTTAATTCTAAGCCGGCTAGTATTTTCATGAAAGTCTACGCTAGCGCCCCGGCAGTCTACAGACGCCAAAATGTGGAACAAAACTTTTTAACTGGCGCTATCGTATACGTTAACCCGGATCTGCCATTATTGCTAAACTAACAAACAGTAAAGAGTGTAGAAAGGTTGTACCGAACGATCCGAGTCCTTCGTTCTTCAACCATCATCCCACGCTCCGTTGCGGCTGCTCCGATCTCGTCGATCTCCGATATCTTCGTCGAGGTGGCACCACATCACCGATTCTTTAAACAGGCTCCCGCCTCTGACTCGAGGCAACTCGGTCGTCAAGTTTGCTAAAAGAGACGACCAAGATTGATGTAGAGAATGAGTAGATGACTTTGTCTCACTTCGTCCAAATCCGTGGACGATCGGTTAATGAAGTTGCCGAAGGAATCGGGTGATGGAATAAAATGGACTGTGAAATTCCATACACCGATAAAACCTATCATAATCTTTACTAGCAAATGAAAACTCAAGTGAGAGAGAGTATGAGGAGAGAGAGGGGGCTGGCCTCTTATAGGAAGAGGGGGTGACCATAGGAGAGGGGGGTGACCACAAGCAAAAGATATTATGAACAAATATCCTAAGAAAAACAAAACCCATTAATAACAAAGCATGAGTCATTAGGTTAGTCATCAAAAAACCATTAATGCACTAATGAGTCATGAAGCCTAGTCATCATCTAGAACCTTCTAGAAGCACTGACTCACCTCAACAGAAGAAAAGATAAATCCGTCTTTAACCGAATGTTAAAAGACGGCTGATAGAAAACTGGAAACTGGCAACTTCCAAAAGTGATCCTGAAACGACTTTCAGGATAACCCCGAAACTGTATAAATATACCCGCATTTGTATTACGACCGAATACAAATGCAACTGAGACAAAGATATTATACCTACTCAATATAATACTCGGATCCGGCTTAAACCAAAGCCGACCAGTATCATCTGTCCGAAAATCGACACGTGCGTAAACGCACGTGCATTTTCCGAACCCTGCCATAAAACCATACGGCCTTTACAACGTTTCGCCCGAACTTGGGAAACTGTCTGTGGGGGACTCTACTGACTCGTCAGTACCCTGGCAGTGGGTTTAACCACAAACCGTCAGCGGCACTAGCAATGCGTAACAGCTGCCCATGGACTGACCTCAAGGGAGACCGATGAGCGCACTCAAGGGAGGCCGATGAGCGAACTCATCCAGAAACCCTACTGAGCCTAACAGTGACAATGTATATACAGTCCGGTCCGTTCGTCAATGAGTATCGCATATCCGCCTAGGGGGCTAGTAACGTCAGACCCCCAATAGCAGTATAAGTCGTGTCGGAGTGAAGCCCAATAACACCCTGAGATACTACTGGAGTACCTACCAGTAAATCTCCTGCCACGGCCGTGAGCTTTGTGTAATGGCTCTCCTAGACACAGCACGATCTCGCCCCCAATACCGGGAGAGACGAATCCCCTGCCGATCCGCTCACGTGCCTCCATATGGCTCGGGACTGTACCCAAAAGCTACCTGTTTGCATGACTCCTTTGAGCCGTGGTAGGGTAGAAATCAAAGCACAGTGGGAACTCACACGAGATAAATGACGACCTCAGGTCGATGAACTAACCTGTACACATGTCACCAGGGAACTGCTATCTGACGGTAGATATAATACTAACTAGCAGATTCCCGGCGAGTCCTGTCCGGTGTACTCATAACCCAATGAGCACCTGTATACATCTTTGGTGATCCAACTGACACCAGTGGCTTGTGAGACCGGCCACCGCCCCTCGTCGGGGTCTCGACTGTACACACTAGTCTACTCCGGAGTATCGATGCCCTGTCTCGAAACTCCCACGACTAGGGACCACAATTAAGGATATGCATATAAACTACCCAACTCTCACGTATATGATCGCCATCATACTGTTGGTAGTAAAGCAAGATCCTAAGGGCTCTATCAAAGTGTAACATGCAATCAGTCACCTGAACATGTACACGACTGATAAAGGCAAACCAGATAGCATACTATCATCTCGAGTAAGACTGTGCTACCGGGATAGGTCCTCCGCAATCATTGCAATCACGTACCTGCGATCCAATAATTGACTATGAGGGCACTATCTCCAACAATCTCCCACTTGCACTCAAGGCTAATATTGCGATGTCGACTACTCACAGCCCGTGTGAAACCGAACATCCAACTCCTCTACTAATCAGTTCACAAAGCCCGTTTGTAAAACTATTGTGTTCGAGAAATAGCCTCGGTGAGTGGATCCGCCTAGAAGTTTCTTTCTATGTCTCTCTTAATCTCAAGTTCGCGGAGAAAGCCATCTCCCGAATCGAGTAATACCTGTCTTAGAACTTGTCTGGATATCTGATGGGACCTTAGTTCATAAATGAACTCCATATCCAAACTTCTTAGACTGAATCGATCACTGAACCTAATCAGTATCGGGCACCTTGCTTCCCACAGTATCCTCTTGGACCACCTGTCCATAATACTGTCCCTCTTCGTCAGAGGGAAATACTATAACTCTGACAATCACTCTGTCATCCTTGTCACCTTTGAAGCCTGGAATGATAACCGTCTCCCGAAGGAGGCTGCCGTCATCAAATCCGTAGAACATGTACTTATGTTCTAAAACTGCTTCCTTATGTTTCTCCAGGATTGGATTAATACAAACTTATTGCATCTAGTGCAAAACCAACATTTGGTGTGGTACTTGACATCTCATGATTGACTCAATTGTCTAAGCAAGTGATCTGCCAATCATGCACATCCCTCTCCCCTTCAGTCTATACGACACCTTTAGAGAGGGTGACTCCATCACCTGCAGGTACACTACCATGCTAGGAGTCAACTATTCTAAAAACCATTAGAATATCTGTCAAAGTACCCACATTGGGAAACCAGCCAAATCTAGATCTAAAACCATAGATCCAGAAACCAGAATGTCTAATATTATATCCATGTCCTGTCTGGAGAAACAACTGTGTGACGACCATAGTACAACCGATCGTAGTATAGGAATTTTACTTCCCACTCTGTGTATGTCATCCAGATACCATGACATCACACCCTACTACCTTCTTAACAGATCCATCCATTATTCTGATTGAAGTCAAACCCATGACTGTCACATCAAAATCAGATGATCTATCTCCGCTATAACTGCTCAAGTCTATAAATAGATATAAGCATCTTGCCCACTATTCTTCCGATGCTCCCACTGACTACGACAACCCTCTTACCGGGTCTCATATCCTGGAACAACAGTAGTGTCAAGTCTGGGTAGATAAGAACCTCCCTGTCACCGTCCTTGAGGCTACCGAAGTACCTCTCGGGTGTCTGAGGTTACCCACCAAATCTGCGGAGTGGCTATTGGAATGTCAACCTGATTGAATGTATAGGTCCTATTAAATTTTCCGTAATCGTTCGCGGTTCTGGAATCACTTCCAGTTCTACCATACTCCCACTACTGTTTTTCTGAAAAAGATCCATTTTAACTAAAACTGTGGCGAGTCAAGAACAATATCACTATTGATCTTGCAAATGGTAGAATATCAACCCTCGTCATAGCCAGGGTCAACCCACAAACAGCCATTACAGAAACGTGCCCTGAGTTATCCAGAGTCTGGTTTTGAGCATAAGCTGGACAACTCCCCGTACCTCAATATCTTTTAAAGTACGAACTATTCTATATCCAATATAGAAACTTTGGCACTTATTTAATTGGAACCATATTCAATCCATGCAGCTGTCTTCAGTGCATATCTACTTAATGGAAAGAGACTAATCAGCATTACTCAACTTAGGAATCCATCCAATTATGAGTAATCTGAAAGAGAAACACGTTTCTCAAAACCATCACTATCATTTGAATACTAATCACAAGAATCTACATCTTCGATCTCTTTGAAGAATCCCGATACTTGTGATACCTGGTTCTCTACTTTATTCTTATACCCACAACTTCTCAAAACTTAGACCTTGTATTTCTACGAAACACTTGTCTAAATACTAGAGAAGTTATAAGTAAGCAGAACATAGTACGAGGACCTACCCTGTAACATTTTCAAAAATATAAAATATTAATTTTGGGAATTTTTATAATTTAATATTATTTTATTGATTATTTTAATATTAAATCTATAATTAAATGCAAATAAATAGGAAAAATTTGAGAAAAATTATGGAAAATTCTAAAATAGGGTAAATTAGTGAATTATGACATTTTTAAGTTTTTGTGATTAGTTTGACACTAATTTAGTGCTAATCGCGATTAAAAATCGCTAATCGGAATTTTTGGCTTTTTGTGCAAAATTGTGCACATATCATTTTGGACTTGTGTTACATTTTTCTAGCCATGGTTTTCTTTTGGGGTTACTATTGATGTGAGAATGTTTGGATTAGGGATTTAAAAGAAAAGGAAAAGAAAAGAAAAAGGAATGAAATGAGGGTAGGTGAGAGAGGGGTATGGGTTGCATTGACCTTGAGACTTAGCCATTTTCTCCCATCATTTTCCCTCCCTCTTCTTCCTCCTCCTGCTGCTGCCTCCTTCCCTCACCTCCTACTCCCTCTTCAAGCCTTGAAACACCATTAAAACAAAACTCAAAACATCACTCTCATTTCACAAAAAATGCACACAAGCTCACTAGCTATAGATTGGACCATGAAAGTTGCTGTTTTGGTGCTGTGGGAAGATCCTTGAGTCTCTATTGAGGTAATTTCTTCACAATTAGAGTGTTAATTCTTGTGTTAGGCTTTAATTCAAGTTTCATATCGATATCGGGTGAATTGGTGCACTTTGGGCAAAACTAGAGAGGATTAGGGTAATTTTGAGTTAGGGCTATGCAATTGGACTCTAATGGAGACTTTAGACCCTATATTGACTAGAAACCCAGACCAACCCACTGGAAAACTAAGAATACGGAATTTCGGGACTTTCATGTCGGTTTTTGAGAACCTGAAGCTTGCAGGGAAATCTGGAATACACTGAGACTTTTTCAGGAAAAAGTAGCAACACCAGGGACCCAATTGAGACCATAGGAGGCCACCCTGACCAGACGGACCCCATTGGAGATAGGGGGGCCGGCGAGGCCGGTTTTTTCATGAATGTGGCTGGCCAAGTTGTGGTGGATTGCTTCGGGATTGGTCCAGTAGCTCAAGTACACCCTGCATAGCACCCTAGAGTTGTTTATTTGTGCTGTTTTGGCCTGAGACGAAATCTGGGATCGTTTTCTTGGGTTGCTGCTTTGAATTTAGTTTTGGTTTTGCGTATTTTGATTTGGTGATTTTGATATTTGTGTGTTATCTCGATCGTGTGACGTTTGTACGTCTATATCGAGTGTTTTCGAGTTGTTTTGCGAAGGCTAACCGTAGGTTCTAACCTATAAGCCTTTTAGCGTATCGTGTTGGTTTTAGCGTGTCGTTTCAAGTGTTGATTTGGTTTTGATGCGATGCGTTACGTGTGATATGTGTAGGTACACCGCGACGATCCGAGGCGATGCGGAAGATGACGGTGACATCGACACCGACACGCAGGATACAGGTGAGTAGATTATATCTACAGGGGGAAGTCGGGTGGATGGTGTATAGCACCCCCGCAGTCCGTAATTAGTACTATGTAGTATATTTATTTGTGTGATAGCTATAGTGTGTTATGGTTAGTTAGGGGTAGAAATAACTAGCGTAGTTCCTAGTTGCGAACCATAGGATAGATTTGCACCTACACGCACACACTTGTGTGTTTTCTTATACTTGCACTGTACTTGATGATATGGGATGACTTTGGAGATGAGTCAATGATGTGGGCTTTGTGCCACGAGATCGGTGATTTGATATGATTCGTATTTGGGTTACGAAATGTGATTCTTGCGGGCTTGGGATATGTGTTGACCCCCGCATGCATACTTCATTGATGGTATCGGTTTGTGCTAGACATAGAGTAGTACCCCAGATTATATGATCTGATAATAGTGACACCTGTGTTGTGACGAGATAGTGAGATGTTGACCCGTACCCAGCTATTGGGATGCCGTACGACGATTTACCGTACGAGCCTATATTGATGATAGATCCGCGCTCATGACTCGAGGATGTCAGATGATATGCTGTATCGTACGCGATACTATTGAGGCGGGATCACCGACTTATATATATATATATATCGACTCAGATGTTAGGCGGTTTCCCTACCTGTAGCTCAGCTTGTTAGTTTAGCCGTATAGTTTAGTATAGTAGTTGACATTAGACTAGACCGAGTCATACCTATTTCAAAACTAACGAATCGGGGATATTTTAAAGATAAGCAGAAGGGTTATACGGATATTTTCAAAAGACGTATCTTTTCATAAAAACACCGTAGCCCCTATTTTCAAAACCCTATGATTCGTGTTATTTCAAAAGGCACCAATTGTAGGACTTATAATAGATTAATGCAGATTAGTTATAGTTGCGTCTAGTATTCAGCTTTCGCTCATTATTGTGGTTCTCTTCGCATCGCATGCTTATATTATGTTTCGTACTACATTATTGATTTCATGCTGTTAGGACACCAGCACCATTACCGATGATGCGTATGTACCACGTACACTTACTTGCCGGCTCACACACATCTTCATCGGTAATTGCTATGCCACGTACACTTTAGAAATACTATTGCATTGATATAGGTTGTTAGCAAATATTTAGACAGGATGTAAGTGTACTCGCCTTATATGCTAGATTAGACATTGTAGTTATTACCTGCTACTTCATGCATACTGCTATTCATTGTTATGCCGCATTCATGGATTCTCATGCATATATTCACTATTTTGCATGCTATTGAAGTTTGGATTTGGATTTCTATGAGATTTTCTGGATTTGGAGGAAAACCGCAAAAACACAAATAAACATATTCTCTCTTTTAAAATAAAAAGTGCGGTTTTCCCATGATGTATGAGTCGTCCACCATGAGTTTGCTGATGGATTTGGAAACCCGATTCGAGGAGACGGATGAACCGTTTCGGGTACATGGTGGACCCGGTACGGTACCCCGGGGCAAGAGGAATGTGGTGATGACGTTGAGCCTGGCAGGGGAGTACTACCTACCGGTGATTTTACCCGACGCGTCGGATATCCGGAGGATACCGTCGTGGTCTGAGATTTATGGTAGGGGCCGGTCTGGACTGACG
This sequence comes from Agapanthus africanus, assembly GCA_030015575.1. Classification (NCBI taxonomy): domain Eukaryota; kingdom Viridiplantae; phylum Streptophyta; class Magnoliopsida; order Asparagales; family Amaryllidaceae; genus Agapanthus; species Agapanthus africanus. Next base: position 55,787,475 of record JASDDO010000004.1, read on the forward strand.
GCGCCCTAGATATTGTGGTTGAGACTTTGAGATATCGAGATATTGGGATTTCGTTTGTGCCGATGCTAGGCACAGTTTTATGCTGATTTCATTATGGTACCTCATCTTTTAAAATACAAGGGAAATCTCACTAAAGTTTGAAAACAGTTGCTTCATGTAAATGTATTCTGTTTTCACGCATTCATATCTCATTCATATGCTATATTGTTATCTGAGGCACTGACACAGACACATGAGATTGCACTCGGGTTAGATATTTACCCTAGCCTTGCTATAGGCTGCATGTTTTATATTGAGGATTTCTTTAAACTGATCGTATTGACCTAGGATTATGTCTTGCTTTCGGTTTCTGCTTGTAGATATTTTCTATTCACGAGTTGGCAACTCACCCCCGTTGTGCCACAGCTCTTGCAGGTTTTGCCGTACAGGTTCCTTTGCGGCATTTCTGGCACACTACTTCCTTGCGGGTGTATTGCTCTTGGTAGGTGGATTCTTTTGCATCAAGAACCACCATTGTATTTATTTTATTCATTGTATCTAGAATTTCCATCAACCAAAACTTGTATATTGTTTCAGACCTAGACTTTAGTGTTGTATATTTCGACCTTAGAGTCGCGCTTAGTAGTATTGCGGTTTCTTGTTGCTTTTGAGTTTTCTATGGATTTGATCCTCGCCACTTGGCGTTGTATATTATTGTTGCATGTGTGGTTGTGACCGTCGATTGACGAAGAGCTAGCTCCCGCTTGGGGATGCCTTTATCACTGTATTTATTGTTATCCTTGTTGTACCCTATTCGGGGCCATTTTTACAAAAGAAACTTTGCCGAAATTTTTAGAAAAGATTGTACTGTTTTTAAAATACACATTCGGCTTAGTTATTTAAAAACCTTGATTTCAAACATATTTTTCTTCACTTCTTTAAACCAGTTTCTTTACTTATTCTTAAAAATGGTTTTAGATTTCTGGGCTTTGGCTTACTTGGATCAGATGGAGTCCTATAGACTTCATATGGTTCAAGGGCCAGTCACGTGCTCTTTCGGGTCGTGACAAAGTTGGTATCAGAGCGCTAGGTTGACCTTGGTTCGAGTCTAAGTTTGACTATGTGGAGCCTAGGGCGTTTATATATATACGGAACTTAGGCTTGACCTTACGGAACTTAGACTTGGTCGAGGGGGTATTAGACCCGAACTTTCGTCGTATTAGGATGACCCTTGGTTGATGGAATAGGTGACTAAAGTAGAGTGACGTACCGTTGGTATGTTCCGCGGCATACTTACGACACGCCACTCCGCTTAAGGAACCTTAGGATGTACATTCTTTCGAGATCAGTGATTCTCTTCATATCCTGGATCATACATCCATTTGAGATTCCCGATTCTATTAGTTTCATGATCATACCTCCATTGATGCTGTTCCTTCCTATGATCATGTATCCACTTTGGATCTGTTGTTTCCTTTCTTGCCACTGATGTGCTCTTTTGATACTCGATTGAGGTTCCTGTCACCATGTTTGAGCGCAGTTGGGGCTGCTGCTAGGGTTACGGCCGGTGTGAGCTCGTTTGGTACGAGGGCCGACCGTTGTGTTTTCTGGTGACATGGGAACGTCTCGAGTTAGTGTTGGTGATTGTGACCTCTAGTGGAGGCGAGTGCTTGGTCTTGCACCGGATGATCGGGTCATTGTTAGAGCTGCCAGTTGAGAGAGGACTGTTGATGTACAGCATACCTCAGAGATTGTAATGTCGCCTACCGTGCAGACAGATGGACCAGCTGTTGCTGAGATTGACAGGATGTTTCTTTCGGAGCTTACGAGCTGAGATTGCCGAAGCTTTCAGGAAGATACGCGACAGATGATAACTAGTCTACCCGATTTGAGAGACGAAGGTGATTCGTCCGATTTTGCGCCAGAGCGGGCCCAGTTGAGTTGAAGATTTCCAGTGTGGAGAGTCTTACTCAGATCTAGAGCAGACCGATTCAGAGACGACCGCCAATGTATTGCCTTTCCTGGAGGATTGAGGCGTTGTTCGGCGTACAGGCGTATAAGCCAGTTGTTGCTGCAAATGACGAGATGTCGCCCAGATGGTTGGAGCTACTGCAGCGTGAGCATGTTCTTGGAGATATGATAGTGAGTCGCTAGTCACCGAGGATGAATGACTAGGACGTGTGGTGAGTTCGCTTACCCCGATGCGAGGTCATCAGGTGGATCGATTCCAGATAGAGACGACTTCACGCAGATTCGTTGAGAGTCGATTGAGACGATCGAATGTCAGGAGCCTATTTTCCAAGTTTAAAGTATACGGAAAGACATGCAGGTGATTCTATGGACCCTCTAGAAGAATGAAACCCTAACTTGACTTAATGACCGTGTGAAAGCCTTTGAACCTTCGGGTTTGCGGCGGTTCCTCGGCGCCATTAATGAGGCTTGGGTTTGCCCTTCTACGGCTGGACCACCGACGCTGTGGCATGTACTCGATACTATTAAACTGTACCCGAGATATGAGCTCTTGGGGGATCATGAGGATCTGACGAGTCGATCGGATGGTTCGACATCTTTCGGATATCGTGATGGGACACTGCTTGGGAGACTCCAGATGCGAGCATAGCCGTTGGAGCGCAGTTCGTGTAGCCATGATGAGACGAGTCTGAATCAGTCGACATTTGACGCAGAGTGAAGAGAAGAGTTCGCAAGATATTTCGACGAGATGACGTCCCACTCCGCTGACATTAGAGATGTGATACACACCAGAGGCATGGTATATGGATATATCTTCCAGAAAGAAGCGCGATAAGTATGCAGCCGTTCCGGAATAAGCTTTAGCTTCAGCATTGGATGACGACTTCCGGGTATTTCGGCAGGATTGAGATTTGAGAAAGGAATCTCGACAGGACTTTTCTGGAGTACGATACGAGAAGACCTAGACCTAGGAGTGGTCATGGTTGCGCACACCCAGCAGGACAGAGTTCGGCATTTTCGACGAGGTAGTTGACCAGGTTCGGATAAAGGGACTTACCCAGATGCAGTGCGAATTGATTAAGGACGGACGAGTGATGAGTATTCCTCCGATGGTTAGGACGGGTTCCCGAGGACCTGTTCGGCCTGACATCTGCTACAGAATGATGAAGCTACAGAGTACGCGATTTCGAGTCTGTGCGAGAGACTTCAGATTGACCGTGGCCGAGGACAGTGCAGTGCGTAGTAGCTTGACGTGACACCATAGTGGACGACGATAGAGACAAGTGGAACCAGAGGTTCGAGCGAGACGCTGACGAGCTGTCATTACTTTCCGTCGAGACTAGAGACCTGATATGCTTACAGAGGCGTTGGGATGCGACCAATTTCCGAGAAAATGTTGTGCTGAGGACACAGATGTCCATTGAGCGAAAAGAGAGTATGCAAGAGTACCAGCCTTCGTACAGTTCGGCTTAGGCATGATTGGAAGAGACCCTGAGCAGGATTCCTTCCAGGACATTGCTGCAATGATGTTTGCACCCAGGATCAGATGTGTGACGTGCTTTCAGAGAGCCAGAGGCCGACGCCAGTGATATGCTGCCTTACGAGTGGTCGTGAGGTTTGACCGAGAGGTGACCAGAGAAGTGCCAGAACGGAATCGTCCCCGTTAGCACACCTGACAGGGCCGATGAGCCGATTGACCGCGTGATAGGAAATCCGCAAGGAAGATAAGGACCCAGAGTCAGAGGACGCCAGACCGTGAGCAAGAGGCACGTAGATATCCTGCGCTGCTAGCAGTGGTTTGCACCGACTCCTTCTCGACTTTGAAGGAGGAACTACCGACGACGGTATTTATGATTTGTGATTTTGTGATTCGATTATCACGTATCCGTCATTTTGGATTTCGGTGTTTTGGGCGTTCTGTTTGCATGATTTAGTTTTGATGATTGAGTTTCATGATATTTGTTTCATGCACCCACTGGATATTTATATATTTTGCGCCTAGTTATTTAATTTGAGATATTGATTGAGATTTCATGCCTACCGTATGCAGTGATTTGATTTGCACTTCCAGCGTAGTTTTCATGCACCTTTAGTGTTTTGATATACGATTTTGGTGCACGCCAGATGCACTAAATCGGGATTCTTCGTGCATGTCACATGCACCTGATTTTTCTGTCAGGCACACACGTTGCCTACGACAGATGTTTCGTGCACACCCGTTGCACCTAGATGTTGTTTGTACACCCGTTTGACACATATATGGATTTTGATTCCTGGCGCACCAGACGCATAGGATATTCTTATATATACATTTTGAGACTGATTTTTCTTATAGAGCAGTACGTTTTTATGATATTGCTATGTGTTTTCGTACTGAGCAGGACTAGTCAGAGGACAGTACCTGAATATACTTTACATGTATAGTTTCGAGTTATATCATATTGGTTATGCTTTGGATTTGGTATTGATGTCTTCCCCATGACTCCGATGATTGCGGGATGCTTGACGGAGTTCTGATTTGAGTTATATGCTCATTTTTCATGCGCATGCGTTGCGCTACGATTGTTTTATGCATTGCTATTTTCGGAGCCCCGACAAAATGGATTATTACTGAAATTGTTTTAGTAGTGGGGGTTTAAATTTAAATTCGGGGACCGAATTTCTTTAAGGGGGGTAGATTGTAACATTTTCAAAAATATAAAATATTAATTTTGGGAATTTTTATAATTTAATATTATTTTATTGATTATTTTAATATTAAATCTATAATTAAATGCAAATAAATAGGAAAAATTTGAGAAAATTTATGGAAAATTCTAAAATAGGGTAAATTAGTGAATTATGACATTTTTAAGTTTTTGTGATTAGTTTGACACTAATTTAGTGCTAATCGCGATTAAAAATCGCTAATCGGAATTTTTGGCTTTTTGTGCAAAATTGTGCACATATCATTTTGGACTTGTGTTACATTTTTCTAGCCATGGTTTTCTTTTGGGGTTACTATTGATGTGAGAAGGTTTGGATTAGGGATTTAAAAGAAAAGGAAAAGAAAAGAAAAAGGAATGAAATGAGGGTAGGTGAGAGAGGGGTATGGGTTGCATTGACCTTGAGACTTAGCCATTTTCTCCCATCATTTTCCCTCCCTCTTCTTCCTCCTCCTGCTGCTGCCTCCTTCCCTCACCTCCTACTCCCTCTTCAAGCCTTGAAACACCATTAAAACAAAACTCAAAACATCACTCTCATTTCACAAAAAATGCACACAAGCTCACTAGCTATAGATTGGACCATGAAAGTTGCTGTTTCGGTGCTGTGGGAAGATCCTTGAGTCTCTATTGAGGTAATTTCTTCACAATTAGAGTGTTAATTCTTGTGTTAGGCTTTAATTCAAGTTTCATATCGATATCGGGTGAATTGGTGCACTTTGGGCAAAACTAGAGAGGATTAGGGTAATTTTGAGTTAGGGCTATGCAATTGGACTCTAATGGAGACTTTAGACCCTATATTGACTAGAAACCCAGACCAACCCACTGGAAAACTAAGAATACGGAATTTCGGGACTTTCATGTCGGTTTTTGAGAACCTGAAGCTTGCAGGGAAATCTGGAATACACTGAGACTTTTTCAGGAAAAAGTAGCAACACCAGGGACCCAATTGAGACCATAGGAGGCCACCCTGACCAGACGGACCCCATTGGAGATAGGGGGGCCGGCGAGGCCGGTTTTTTCATGAATTTGGCCGGCCAAGTTGTGGTGGATTGCTTCGGGATTGGTCCAGTAGCTCAAGTACACCCTGCATAGCACCCTAGAGTTGTTTATTTGTGCTGTTTTGGCCTGAGACGAAATCTGGGATCGTTTTCTTGGGTTGCTGCTTTGAATTTAGTTTTGGTTTTGCGTATTTTGATTTGGTGATTTTGATATTTGTGTGTTATCTCGATCGTGTGACGTTTGTACGTCTATATCGAGTGTTTTCGAGTTGTTTTGCGAAGGCTAACCGTAGGTTCTAACCTATAAGCCTTTTAGCGTATCGTGTTGGTTTTAGCGTGTCGTTTCAAGTGTTGATTTGGTTTTGATGTGATGCGTTACGTGTGATATGTGTAGGTACACCGCGACGATCCGAGGCGATGCGGAAGATGACGGTGACATCGACACCGACACGCAGGATACAGGTGAGTAGATTATATCTACAGGGGGAAGTCGGGTGGATGGCGTATAGCACCCCCGCAGTCCGTAATTAGTACTATGTAGTATATTTATTTGTGTGATAGCTATAGTGTGTTATGGTTAGTTAGGGGTAGAAATAACTAGCGTAGTTCCTAGTTGCGAACCATAGGATAGATTTGCACCCACACGCACACACTTGTGTGTTTTCTTATACTTGCACTGTACTTGATGATATGGGATGACTTTGGAGATGAGTCGATGATGTGGGCTTTGTGCCACGAGATCGGTGATTTGATAAGATTCGTATTTGGGTTACGAAATGTGATTCTTGCGGGCTTGGGATATGTGTTGACCCCCGCATGCATACTTCATTGATGGTATCGGTTTGTGCTAGACATAGAGTAGTACCCCAGATTATATGATCTGATGATAGTGAGACCTGTGTTGTGACGAGATAGTGAGATGTTGACCCGTACCCAGCTATTGGGATGCCGTACGACGATTTACCGTACGAGCCTATATTGATGATAGATCCGCGCTCATGACTCGAGGATGTCAGATGATATGCTGTATCGTACGCGATACTATTGAGGCGGGATCACCGACTTATATATATATATATATATATCGACTCAGATGTTAGGCGGTTTCCCTACCTGTACCTCAGCTTGTTAGTTCAGCCGTATAGTTTAGTATAGTAGTTGACATTAGACTAGACCGAGTCATACCTATTTCAAAACTAACGAATCGGGGATATTTTAAAGATAAGCAGAAGGGTTATACGGATATTTTCAAAAGACGTATCTTTTCATAAAAACACCGTAGCCCCTATTTTCAAAACCCTATGATTCATGTTATTTCAAAAGGCACCAATTGTAGGACTTATAATAGATTAATGCAGATTAGTTATAGTTGCGTCTAGTATTCAGCTTCCGCTCATTATTGTGGTTCTCTTCGCATCGCATGCTTATATTATGTTTCGTACTACATTATTGATTTCATGCTGTTAGGACACCAGCACCATTACCGATGATGCGTATGTACCACGTACACTTACTTGCCGGCTCACACACATCTTCATCGGTAATTGCTATGCCACGTACACTTTAGAAATACTATTGCATTGATATAGGTTGTTAGCAAATATTTAGACAGGATGTAAGTGTACTCGCCTTATATGCTAGATTAGACATTGTAATTATTACCTGCTACTTCATGCATACTGCTATTCATTGTTATGCCGCATTCATGGATTCTCATGCATATATTCACTATTTTGCATGCTATTGAAGTTTGGATTTGGATTTCTATGAGATTTTCTGGATTTGGAGGAAAACCGCAAAAACACAAATAAACATATTCTCTCTTTTAAAATAAAAAGTGCGGTTTTCCCATGATGTATGAGTCGTCCACCATGAGTTTGCTGATGGATTTGGAAACCCGATTCGAGGAGACGGATGAACCGTTTCGGGTACATGGTGGACCCGGTACGGTACCCCGGGGCAAGAGGAATGTGGTGATGACGTTGAGCCTGGCAGGGGAGTACTACCTACCGGTGATTTTACCCGACGCGTCGGATATCCGGAGGATACCGTCGTGGTCTGAGATTTATGGTAGGGGCCGGTCTGGACTGACGGCGCCCTAGATATTGTGGTTGAGACTTTGAGATATCGAGATATTGGGATTTCGTTTGTGCCGATGCTAGGCACAGTTTTATGCTGATTTCATTATGGTACCTCATCTTTTAAAATACAAGGGAAATCTCACTAAAGTTTGAAAACAGTTGCTTCATGTAAATGTATTCTGTTTTCACGCATTCATATCTCATTCATATGCTATATTGTTATCTGAGGCACTGACACAGACACATGAGATTGCACTCGGGTTAGATATTTACCCTAGCCTTGCTATAGGCTGCATGTTTTATATTGAGGATTTCTTTAAACTGATCGTATTGACCTAGGATTATGTCTTGCTTTCGGTTTCTGCTTGTAGATATTTTCTATTCACGAGTTGGCAACTCACCCCCGTTGTGCCACAGCTCTTGCAGGTTTTGCCGTACAGGTTCCTTTGCGGCATTTCTGGCACACTACTTCCTTGCGGGTGTATTGCTTTTGGTAGGTGGATTCTTTTGCATCAAGAACCACCATTGTATTTATTTTATTCATTGTATCTAGAATTTCCATCAACCAAAACTTGTATATTGTTTCAGACCTAGACTTTAGTGTTGTATATTTCGACCTTAGAGTCACGCTTAGTAGTATTGCGGTTTCTTGTTGCTTTTGAGTTTTCTATGGATTTGATCCTCGCCACTTGGCGTTGTATATTATTGTTGCATGTGTGGTTGTGACCGTCGATTGACGAAGAGCTAGCTCCCGCTTGGGGATGCCTTTATCACTGTATTTATTGTTATCCTTGTTGTACCCTATTCGGGGCCATTTTTACAAAAGAAACTCTGCCGAAATTTTTAGAAAAGATTGTACTGTTTTTAAAATGCACATTCGGCTTAGTTATTTAAAAACCTTGATTTCAAACATATTTTTCTTCACTTCTTTAAACCAGTTTCTTTACTTATTCTTAAAAATGGTTTTAGATTTCTGGGCTTTGGCTTACTTGGATCAGATGGAGTCCTATAGACTTCATATGGTTCAAGGGCCAGTCACGTGCTCTTTCGGGTCGTGACATACCCCTTTGTCCTGGTGGACACTGGACAACATACAATACTCTGTATAAGTCCGCTGAGTTTGAACAACTCTAAACCTGTGCGTTGTAGGTAGAAAACTGTACCCTGGCGATTTCCTCAAATATCACCAATTACAACGAATTCCGATATAATGAGGATGATCACCTAATTCCCAATATCTTACTCCCACTCATCATCTGTAAAACCATACAGATATGAGAATGAAACCTGGTAAATACATACCCTTGGAGTAAGTGTCTAATCGGGAAAACAGTTTTTCTTAAACAATGCACTGAAACATGAAAATGTTTCGTAGGGGTATCCTGGTATTCATAGCAATGCCTTTTCCATAATCCAATTCATGACTTCAACCGTATATTTTATTGCCATCTCTCCAAATCCCTTTATTTGTCTTTAGTCATTACCTTCTGTACACCATCGTTAGGCTAAATGGTTTTCTTCCTTCCCTACCATTCGGCACCAGCCTATGGTTTGGAAGAAGACTATCCAGTAAGCATAATAGGTGTACCCTCCTAAACTAAGGAGTACTCGCATCTCGAGAGAAGGTGATGATAAAAGACAACTGAATAATACCTTATTCTTTTAAAGGTGAAATAGGAGTGGCGATGAAGTACGCGGTTTTGGTCGTGAATGATATCAGTCGCAATTTACTTTGCCCTCTTTCTAATCCCTTTATTTTGTCTTTACATATTACCTTCTGCACACCTTACTTAGGCTAATTGGTTTTCTTCATTCCCTACCTTTCGGCACCAGCCTATGGTTTGGAATAAGACTATCCAATAAGCGTAATAGGTGTACTCTCCTAAACCAAGGAGCTCTCGCAACCTGAGAGAATGTGATAATAAAAGACAACTGAATAAACCAATTCTTTTCCTCCTGAACCTGGATCCATCCTCGAAGAAGTCCCTTCGAGTTCGTATATAACCATACGATGGATCTATCCAATGGAAGTGGATATCCGTAGTAATACGGGTGTTCTGAGAAATTCAAAGGGTAAAAGAAGGAGTGGCAATGACTTATGCAACTCAGACAATCCAAAAGCCAGTATTTTAAGAAGGTTCGGTCAACCTGGTCACTGAGTCATAGTCTAGGGTCGGTCAAAGGTCGCTGCCAAAGAGAGAGAGAAAAAAGAAACACTCTGCGTGCACTCTAACCTAGATCAGAATGGTCATCACTTTATCTAATCCGGAAACCTCCCACTGTCCTGTCAAATTCTCCTCCAAACCTAAAGAAGAATCAATCGGGATGACCCGAAGAGTAAACCAACTCATCAGTGGGAATCAGGATCCAACTCTCATCGCATGATAACGTGATGGAATGCATCCACATTACTCATACTCCAGAAGGTATGCGCATACTCAGCAAGTTTCAGTTTCTTTAGAAACTCCTGATATGATTTTTGCCCCATGCTCTTATAACCTTGGCGTTAGGTCAAAATGTCATAAGTCACATGCCAAGTTCTACCCATCACTATCTTGTTAATTTGAACCCACCCGCACATGCCCTTGGCGTTAGGTCAAAATGGCAGAACGGCTGTCCCAAACCAACTCATCTATCTATGCAACAATTGAATACCCAGCAGCTACCAAACACTATGCCTTGGCGTTAGGTCAAAATACATAGCTTGAATACTACTGAATACCCAAAAGAAGTGACGGAGGGCTACGGCTGGTTTTTGGCGAAAAACCTTTAGCGTAGTGAACTTGATATCGCTGAAGGAACCTGATAGCTTTTTAAAATATAGTGGCGAAAACCTTTTGCTAAAGAGGTCACTCCCGGTAAAGGGATCTCGGCTCTTTCCTCGTGGAATGTGGTGCAGGATATTCCACTGAATACCTCTATGCAAAGCAACTTGTAATCGACTATAGTGAAGTTATTACGCTGACGCAAACTTCTGTCCAAGGGGTCGGTCCCGGTAAAGGGATATCGGCCCTTGCCCCGTCGAATGAGGTGCAGGATATTCCACTGAATACCGCTATGCATAACAAAAGGAAACTTCTTTGCAATAACACTTTTTAAATTTGTTCCAACAACTGAAAACATGTTTGTTTTACTTTGCGTTGATCAGAATCAACACAGTCCCATCATTAATCACACCAGAAAAGAACGAAAATAAAATGTACGTATATGCCATCCGCATTCGTCACTGGGTCCCGTCATCACCCGTTAGGTTACTTAACTAACGACAGAGCGGGGACTGGACTAGCGCGGGTGTAAAACATATACAACATCTAATAGTATATAAACCAATATACATAATCGCTCCAGGCGTGATAATATGCAACATTACAGAAAAGTAATAAGCATCACAGAACAATACAGATAATCTGGGATCCCCGAGTTTCACAGAGCCGCTGCTGAAACTCGACGTTCCCCTGTCGTGTGGATAGCCTGTGCAATGAAACCTAGACCCCTACGGGTGCGGCAAGTTACCCGCCAAAACCTGAAGCGAGGCAGTCCCCCACAGCATAGTGAATGGAACACCCGGCACTTCACGGAATCCGGTAAATTGAGCACCCCTCCTTGGGTCAACCTGTACCCCCTACGAGTGCGGCGAATAGTCTGCCAATTCTGAAGTGGGGCCCCTCTGCCTCTCAAAGCCATGAGATGCGGACCCGTTGCTTTCCCGAACCCGGCTATTCGTGCACTCCGTCGCGGGGTAAAACCTAGTACAGTAATGAAAAATAGTACAAAAGGTACATCGACCGCAACCTGGTCGTGCCCCAATAGAATATTATACAACAGGCAGTGACGGCTGTCCACAAGTTGGACGCTCGCCCCGCAATATCAAATGTACAAATAAACACAAACTGTACTACCATTGCACATTGCTATCCACCACGACAAATCCGCAACATCGCAGCACAACACAGAACATCAACGCGAATGTCACGTTCGCAAACCCGTCTAAAAGAACTATAGCAATCAGACGCGGTTTACCGATCAAATGACATTCCCGATCGGAGATATAATGTAAGCACTGTAAACTAACGTGTTTAAATTTCGATCGACCAAAGACCAAATATCAAAAAGTGGGCCCCACTGCTTACTGGTGAACAGTAACAAAACCTGGGCCAAAACGACATTTACCAAAAACCCCAAAATCCAACACAGAGCCCACTGACGAAATTTGGGAGCACGTGCTCCCTACGTGGCCGCGGATGCGCGGCCAAACCATGGGTTTGGCCGCGTTTCCGCGGCAGCTTGGAGGATTCACGACCCTAAATTTTGTCGTGACTCTTAAAAACGCCTGCACAGATTTTTAAGACATCCAGAAAAAAATTTTGAGACCGTTTAAAATTAACAGAAACTGTCGGGCTTGGATTTTGGAATTTTCGATTTCCGGTCGGATCGATGTTTTAAACGCGTTAGCACAAGTTAGTATAGCAAAATGGTGAGGCTCTGATACCACTGAAAGTCTACGCTAGCGCCCCGGCAGTCTACAGACGCCAAAATGCGGAACAAAACTTTTTAACTGGCGCTATCGTATACTTTAATCCGGATCTGCCATTATTGCTAAACTAACAAACAGTAAAGAGTGTAGAAAGGTTGTACCGAACGATCCGAGTCCTTCGTTCTTCAACCATCATCCCACGCTCCGTTGCGGCTGCTCCGATCTCGTCGATCTCCGATATCTTCGTCGAGGTGGCACCACATCACCGATTCTTTAAACGGGCTCCCGCCTCTGACTCGAGGCAACTCGGTCATCAAGTTTGCTAAAAGAGACGACCAAGATTGATGTAGAGAATGAGTAGATGACTTTGTCTCACTTCGTCCAAATCCGTGGACGATCGGTTAATGAAGTTGCCGAAGGAATCGGGTGATGGAATGAAATGGACTGTGAAATTCCATACACCGATAAAACCAATCATAATCTTTTCTAGCAAATGAAAACTCAAGTGAGAAAGAGTATGAGGAGAGAGAGGGGGCCGGCCTCTTATAGGAAGAGGGGGGTGACCGTAGGAGAGGGGGGGTGACCACAAGCAAAAGATATTATGAACAAATATCCTAAGGAAAACAAAACCCATTAATAACAAAGCATGAGTCATTAGGTTAGTCATCAAAAAACCATTAATGTACTAATGAGTCATGAAGCCTAGTCATCATCTAGAACCTTCTAGAAGCACTGACTCACCTCAACAGAAGAAAAGATAAATCCGTCTTTAACCGAATGTTAAAAGACGGCTGATAGAAAACTGGAAACTGGCAACTTCCAAAAGTGATCCTGAAACGACTTTCAGGATAACCCCGAAACTGTATAAATATACCCGCATTTGTATTACGACCGAATACAAATGCAACTGAGACAAAGATATTATACCTACTCAATATAATACTCGGATCCGGTTTAAACCAAAGCCGACCAGTATCATCTGTCCGAAAATCGACACGTGCGTAAACGCACGTGCATTTTCCGAACCCTGCCATAAAACCATACGGCCTCTACAACGTTTCGCCCGAACTTGGGAAACTGTCTGTGGGGGACTCTAATGACTCGTCAGTACCCTGGCAGTGGGTTTAACCACAAACCGTCAGCGGCACTAGCAATGCGTAACAGCTGCCCACGGACTGACCTCAAGGGAGACCGATGAGCGCACTCAAGGGAGGCCGATGAGCGAACTCATCCAGAAACCCTACTGAGCCTAACAGTGACAATGTATATACAGTCCGGTCCGTTCGTCAATGAGTATCGCATATCCGCCTAGGGGGCTAGTAACGTCAGACCCCCAATAGCAGTATAAGTCGTGTCGGAGTGAAGCCCAATAACACCCTGAGATACTACTGGAGTACCTACCAGTAAATCTCCTGCCACGGCCGTGGGCTTTGTGTAATGGCTCTCCTAGACACAGCACGATCTCGCCCCCAATACCGGGAGAGACGAATCCCCTGCCGATCCGCTCACGTGCCTCCATATGGCTCGGGACTGTACCTAAAAGCTACCTGTTTGCACGACTCCTTTGAGCCGTGGTAGGGTAGAAATCAAAGCACAGTGGGAACTCACATGAGACAAATGACGACCTCAGGTCGATGAACTAACCTATACACATGTCACCAGGGAACTGCTATCTGACGGTAGATATAATACTAACTAGCAGATTCCCGGCGAGTCCTGTCCGGTGTACTCATAACCCAATGAGCACCTGTATACATCTTAGGTGATCCAACTGACACCAGTGGCTTGTGAGACCGGCCACCGCCCCTCGTCGGGGTCTCGACTGTACACACTAGTCTACTCCGGAGTATCGATGCCCTGTCTCGAAACTCCCACGACTAGGGACCACAATTAAGGATATGCATATAAACTACCCAACTCTCACGTATATGATCGCCATCATACTGTTGGTAGTAAAGCAAGATCCTAAGGGCTCTATCAAAGTGTAACATGCAATCAGTCACCTGAACATGTACACGACTGATAAAGGCAAACCAGATAGCATACTATCATCTCGAGTAAGACTGTGCTACCGGGATAGGTCCTCCGCAATCATTGCAATCACGTACCTGCGATCCAATAATTGACTATGAGGGCACTATCTCCAACATTTAAAACGTCCAATTAAAGTCCATGTAGTCTATACACGTATTTAATCGGATCTTTGTATGTATCAACACACATCATCTACATCATGTTAGTGTATATGCCCTAGAGGCTATTACTGTATCATACTAGTTTGTATATTACTTAATGGAAGCTTGGGATATTCACCTTGTATAGACAATCTTGCTCAATATAGTAGTATGCTACTTGGTTTGTTTCTACTTTAATGTGTACATGTGTTTATTTTAGTATATCACCTATACACATTAGTGGAGCCCTTAGGATCTTTGCTTGATTACCAGCGTTGTGATGGCAGTCACACTCGTGGGGGCTAGGTAATCTATAAGCACATCCTTATGCAGGTCCCTAGTCGCAGGACTATCGAGACAGGGCATCGATACTCCGGAGTAGACTGGCGTATGCGCTTCTCATCCCAGTGTGGGAGACGGTCTGTCCCACAGCCGTCAGTACGTCGTACTTGAGATAGTATGCGGGTGCTCGTTAGGTTACGAGTACACTGGACAGGACTCGTCGGGAACTGTTGGTTGGTACTATACCTATCGTCAGTTATCAGTTCCCAGGTGACATGAGTACAGCTTAGTCCGCTGACTTGAAACTGTCACTTCGCCTCGAGTGTGTTCCCACTGTACTTAGATTACTACCCTACCACGGCTCAAAGGAGTCGTGCAAACAAGTAGTAGTTGGGTGCAGTCCCGAAGCACTTGGAGGCAGTGACGGTTAGACAGGATTCGTCTCTCCCGGTATTGGGGGTTGACATCGCGCTGTGTCTAGGAGAGCCATTACACGAGTAGTCCCTGTCCAGGGCAAGCGAGATATACTGGTAGGTTTCCAGTGCTATCTCAGGGTGTTCTAGGCTACACTCCGACATGACTTGTACCGCTAGTAGGGGACTGACGTTTACCGCCCCCCTAGGCCCGCCATACGATATATCAGACGAACAGACTAGACTGTATAGAGATTGTCACATTCAGGCTCAGTAGGAGTTCAGATGGGTTTCACCTCGTCCGTCTTCTTGTCGGCATCTACCTGGGGACCGTTACGCACAGCTAGTGCCGCTTGCGGTCTGTGGTTAAACCCACTACTAGCGTAGTGTTGAGTCTTTAGAGTCCCACACAGAAAGCTATTCGCCTTTAGGCAAAAGAGTAGAGGTTGCATGGTTTTGCGACAGGTCGCATGGTTTTGCGACAGGGTTCGGTCACATCCGTGCACTTGTGCACGTTTGGTGTCCGGACAGTTAACACTAGCGGGCTTTGGTTTAAGCCAGATCCTAGTGTACATTTTGGGATTGGTTTTATCTCGTTTGTATTCGTGTTCCTCGGAACGCGGATGCGGGTGTGTATGCACAGTTGACAGAGAGACAGAGGCAGAGGATTCTCATTGGGGTTGTTGACTGTTGACTGTTGACCATTGACTTTTGCTAAACCCTAATGAGAATAAGAAATATGATTAGTGATAATATTAATTAAGTATTATTATGTCATGGTTGAGATGAGGAGTTGACTTTGTTGACTTGTTGACTTTGTTGACCGGTTGACTGGGCTGGACTAGTTGACCATCATCATTACAATGGCTATCATTTCATGGCAAAGACTTTTGCTTGCTTGCTTGTTTTTGCAAAATGAGTGCATGAAATGATATGGCCATTTTGACTTGAACCATCACATAATACTCAATTACTATTATGAGTAATCATGGTTTTGGATGGCAAAAGAGTTACTCATTCTCTCATTTCATTTCTCTCTCTTGCTTGAGCTCTCCCTTTTGCTCTTCCTCTTGCTCTCTCTCAAGCTCAAGGCAACACCCTCTCATGAGTTGAGAAACATTGCCTTAGAGATAAAAGAAAACCCATATCACTTCTCTACTCATCCTAGTTCACAAGGTTTAGCAAACCAAGTGTTCTAGTTTCTTCAAGTTCGAAGAAGAAGCCAAAGGTAGAAGCTTTCAGGTGGATCCATCTTCGGCGCAAGGAGACGACGAGGTGAGGGCGATCCGTACACCGGAAAGAGTTGAAGACGAAGGAGTTCAAGAAAAGGTATAACCCCCTAACCGAGTAGGTAAAACTCTTGTTAGGTTTGTTAGTTAGTTGTTTAACAAAGATCCGTATTTTGAGTCCATGTTACCACATCTTGAAAAATCGTTTTTCATCAATTCCGCAAGCCCGTAAGCACCGAGAGAGGTAACGTGGACTTACAGTGGTATCAGAGCCTAGTTAAACACTATCTAACATGTTAGCAAAATAAGTAGAAGTTCGATCGGAGAAAATATCACGAAACATACCCGAATAGCATAGTTTCTGCCGATTTTTTCCTCTGTTCAAAAAATAATAAATCATACATGAAAAATCGGCTCAGGCTTTTGTTAAGACACTCAAGAAAACAGGTCCACTGACTCGATCAAAGCGCCGCGGAACCGCGGCCGAGTTGACTCGGTCGTGGCACTGTTTTCTTGCAGAGTGTTTCTGGGGTTGTTTTAGGATTTTTACAATATGTTTTTTCTGCCCAGATTTTCCAGAAAGCAAAATTAGTTTTTGGGGCTTGAAAATCCGTATTTTGATCGAACTTCTAAAGACTTAAGCTGACGGGTATATATCTGTGATGTGTTATATGTATTGAACGTCCGCTAATCGCTATACATCGATTAGTGGGGGTTATACATATCTGTGATCTGTAATGTTGATGGTATGTGTATATGAATTCATTGGATTGTCGCGGATGAATAGCCGGGGGTTGTGAGATGAGAGTTTTTCCTTTTATCTTTCAATTCATGTAATATGTAAATTGATGTAATATTATTTTTGGCCGCACAACCGGGTCGGGGTTGTAGCCGTCATTGTATAATTTCTTTTTACTATTTTTGCTCCTAGGATAGACCCAAGGCGGGGTGCACAAACTACCGGGTATCTCGAAGTGCCGAGTGGCCTACTCACGTCGTTGAGGGAGGTTGCTCCGCTTCGGATATTTGGCGGGTGGTTTGCCGCACCCGTAGGGGTCTAGGGTGGGGTATTGGCTATTCGTCGCGACCGTGTAATCCGCTTTTCGTTACAGGCTCGTACGAATTGCGGATTCCTAGTATATCCAATGTGTTCATCTATGATCTGAAATGGCTATCATTGCAATATATCTATATATGATATTATTTAGGCGTTGCTTATGTTTTGCATCCGTGCTAGTCCAGCCCCCGCTCTGTCGTTAGTTAAGTAACCTAACGGGTAATGACGGGGCCCCGTGGCGAATGCGGATGGCATAAGCGTACGCCATATTTTGGTTGTTTTCTGCACACTAGTAAAATAGGGAGTTGCCCCTACGGATTAACCTATCCGTAGGGGCAGAAATAACTTGGACCTACGGACATATCCGTAGGTCTAAAAGGTTGCCCCTACGGGCAAAGACGTCCAAGAATAAAAATATTAATTCTTAATTAGGTGTTTGCCCCTACGGAGCCGCAAACAAAGGACCTACGGACATATCCGTAGGGGCAAGTAAATATCGATTTAATAAAATCCCAGATCTCGATCGCCTACGCTCATTTCCCTCTCTCTCTCGATCGGGCGCGAAAATAAGCCCCCAATGCGCCACGCCGTCGCCGCCAAGGTTGTTCTCCTCGTGGCCACCGCCGGTTTCGTCGCCACTGGAGTTCTCGTCGCCACCGCGGTTAAGGTCGTCGCCACCGCCGTTCAGATCGTCGCCCCTGCCCCAGCAGCCGTTCAGGTGAGTAAATCTCGAGGTAAGTTAAAGAATTTTTTGGATTATTTTGGGCTTAAAGTTCATGGCGCGCGAGTTGGGGTTGGGCTGGGGTCGCGGTCGCAGTCGGGGTCGGGTTAGGGTTGGGGCAGGGGCTGGGCTGCGGGGTCGGGTTCGGGGTCGGGGTAGGGTTAGGGTCGGGGTCGGGGTAGGGTTAGGGTCGGGGTCGGGGAAGGGGAAGGGTCAATTTATCCAATTTTTTATTAGGGGTGCGGCTGGGGCTGCGGGCTGGGGCTAGGGCTGGGGAAGGGGAAGGTCAATTTATCAAATTTTTAACAAGATTTGTATTAGTTTGCAAGAACACTTATGTTTATCACAAAATATTGTTTGGGTTTTCGATTTATATCTTTTAGCGGTATGTATCCGTTGTCCCAAATTTTGAATTATCTTATACTAGTATTTATGCATGTGCAGATCTTCTTTATCCTGACAAAAGATCCATATCCATTATCTTAACTTAAAATCCTTTAGAGGGTGCTAATCCTAAATAACAACAAAATGATGTTAAATATTTCATCCGATTTTCATAAGATCATACTTGAAAAAAATGCAACTACTTTCACAATTTCACAATCCTAACCAACTCCCAATTTATTATGGTATTCGATCATAACTTGAGAACAAATTCTCTTTTCTATTGCCATCCCATATCAAACCCTAGAATCGTGGGCCATTTCAAATTACACCAAATTGAGGCAAGAATAGGATGAAACCAACATAACCAACAATAAAGAGCTTTATTTGGTAATATATATTGATGAACAATGGTTGCTGTGTTAAATCCAACCCTCACATCACATGCATATCAATAAAGGAGAGGACTGACCAAAATGTTGAATTTTAACAATTGTGAAAGTTCTTCGGTCAGGATGTAACAGAAATAAGGAAAAAAAACCTAAAATATTTCTCACAAAAAAGAAAAAGCAAGCTTCTCTCCCATATCATTAACAAAGCTTATCACTTTTGATTCTCGAAATTATTTTACATTATATTTTCATTCAAAACGTTTTGCTAGTTTGCTCACCAACCGTTTGATAAAATTCCAAAACTATTTTTACTTTCCTTGCTCACAATTGCTCTTGACTACGTACAAATCTTGAAAACCCATTAACGCTCTTGCAATAATATGCAAAATCACATGAGGATTCACATTCATCACCACCACCTAAGGCTAGGGTTTGGGCTGGGGCTGCGGCTAGGGCTGTGCGTCCTCAAGAGGGCGATCATAGGATCGGTGAAGTTAGGTGGCTGGATATGAGATACGATGGATTTCCATGTGTTCAATGGAATGCTGAGGGTCAGAGTCGGTTATTCATATATCTCCCAAAAAAGAATGAGTTTGTTATCAAAGGTGTATTGATTTCTACATCAAGGAATATCAGTTATATGTCATTCAGTGACTAAGTCTGTTTCTGGCCCAACCATATTTATGAATCGTTTCTTCTTTTTCCTTCTTACGTATATTTACTAGTTCAGACTGTATGCACCTCTGCAATCAATGCCGAGAACTTATACATTATAGGTTAATAGACATATGCTATGAAATCATGGTGCATATCGAATTCATGATATGTTATAGTCCCTCATTATTTTTACTGTGGTGAGAAAGCAGTCGCTGGTGGCCACAAGCCATAGAATTGGTAGTTGTCCTACCTGCGATAACATCTTACAAATCATCAGTAGACATCTCTGTTATATTAATCTTTTAATGTCAGCTTGCATGCATGTTTATTTGCATATTTTCTCTGCTAATTATATTCTTCTAGATCATGTTTGCCTAATCTATCCGAGGCTTAGCATAATCTAGTGGCGATAAACAATTCCATCTTCTGCTACTATGGTGGCACTGAGAAACTTCTATTTAGAAATGACAACACGTATTTTGTGGAAGTACTGTACATAATAAGAAGGAGAAGACAGTAATATGGCAGAAGAAGAAGGAGAAGACAGTAATGTGGCAGAAGGAGAAGGAGAAGACAGTATGCATGTATATACATTTGAAATTTAAGTAAAAACAACCCTACACTTAAGCGAAATCATAAATCGAAACACACATATATAGAATACAACTCATACATGGGTATCCTCAAATCTAACTTTCATTGAATTTGCACGCGCACTTAAAATAACAACCTTTATACTAAAAATTTATGTATGCCATTAGTTAGTAGTTTATGTTTTTTAGACGCAAAAGCCATTTGAGAAATACTTTTCCAACCCACTATTAATCCATATTCTCAATATAGTCATTGAATTTGCACGCGCACATAATAAGAAGGAGAAGACAATAATGTGGCAGAAGAAGAAGGAGAAGACAGTAATGTGGCGGAAGAAGAAAAAAATGACATTCCTCGTTCTCTGTTTCAGCATCAATCTTCTGATATGAACTAATGATGGCTTTCACATAGGCTTTTCCCTTTAGAGACTTCTTAGTGTCCAATGGAAAGCATACATCAGATTTATGCAGGTCGGGTTCTTCTATGACTTTCAAGAGTCTCAACTGATTCTGTAAATTACACTCTAGTTGGGTGGTACTTTTACCACTTCTCACTGCAGGTGCGCTCTCTAATATCCATTTTGAATGTAATATTATCGATATTCAAAATGGATATTAGAGAGCGCACCTGCAGTGAGAAGTGGTAAAAGTATCACCCAACTAGGGTGTAATTTACAGAATCAGTTGAGACTCTTGAAAGTCATAGAAGAACCCGACCTGCACAAATCTGATGTATGCTTTCCATTGGACACTAAGAAGTCTCTAAAGGGAAAAGCCTATGTGAAAGCCATCATTAGTTCATATCAGAAGATTGATGCTGAAACAGAGAACGAGGAATGTCATTTTTTTCTTCTTCCGCCACATTACTGTCTTCTCCTTCTGCCACATTACTGTCTTCTCCTTCTTATTATGTGCGTGTGCAAATTCAATGACTATATTGAGAATGTGGATTAATAGTGGGTAGGAAAAGTATTTCTCAAATGGCTTTTGCGTCTTAAAACCATAAACTACTAAGTAATGGCATACATAATTTTTTTAGTATAAAGGTTGTTATTTTAAGTTTTCCCTTATAGAGATATGATCTAACTGCATCTATCAACTATAAGTGTGCAGAAAATTATGATAAGAAATCATAAGAAAGGGTCGTAGCCATGCATAAC
Organism: Agapanthus africanus; assembly: GCA_030015575.1. Taxonomy (NCBI): domain Eukaryota; kingdom Viridiplantae; phylum Streptophyta; class Magnoliopsida; order Asparagales; family Amaryllidaceae; genus Agapanthus; species Agapanthus africanus. The sequence goes on from JASDDO010000004.1 coordinate 55,808,745, forward strand.
CTTGAATCTACATACCAAATCATGCAAAAGCATGCACTTATTGTCACCTTGCCTTGGAATATAAAATATCTTGGAAGACTATAAGCGAGCATTTAAATCTTGATAGCTTTTGACTTCAACATATATTTTTCTCAAGTACCAAGAAATATATTTGCTCCGTATAAACCGTTTTCAGGAAGATGGATTAATAATGACAAATTATCCATTGTGGCTCACTAGGTTAGTATTTTCTCTTCTATTGACCATCTTTCTAATCTGCTTGGTAAATTTATTCGGAACCGGCTGCGAATCATTAAAAGACATGCATAAGAAAGAACGCTAAAATACAGATATATAGCATACCGATACATCGAAACTTCATATTTGCGATGGCAATCCAGAGATATTTATTTCTACACACGTGGTGCGCGTGCGAATGCGTCAGGCATCATGGACAAATATTTCAGAACATGGAAAGTATTATTCGTATAAAGTAATTAAAACTTTTAAACACCTTGGGTAGATATTTTCTTAGTTGATGCAATCATATCATGAGGACTAAATTTAAGCTATTATACATATGCTTATGTATTTTTCTAACCTAATATATCACACACACACACACACACACAGAGAAAGAGAGAGAACACCAGGTAGATAGAGAAATCAGGTAGTCCTGAAGAAATGGAGTCCATAGCATTGCTCATCATCATCATCCGTGACTTCTTTGAAAAAATATTATCAAAGGGATCATGGATGATGATGATGAGCAATGCTATGGACTCCATTTCTTCAGGATCCTGCTACCTGATTTCTTTACTTACCAGGTGTTCTCTCTCTCTCTGTGTGTGTGTGTGTGTGTGTGTGATATATTAGGTTAGAAAAATACATATGCATATGTATAATAGCTTAAATTTAGTCCTCATGATATGATTGCATCAACTAAGAAAATATCTACCCAAGGTGTTTAAAAGTTTTAATTACTTTATACGAATAATACTTTCCATGTTCTGAAATATTTGTCCATGATGCCTGACGCATTCGCACGCGCACCACGTGTGTAGAAATATATATCTCTGGATTGCCATCGCAAATATGAAGTTTCGATGTATCGGTGCTATATATCTGTATTTTAGCTTTCTTTCTTATGCATGTCTTTTAATGATTCGCAGCCGGTTCCGAATAAATTTACCAAGCAGATTAGAAAGATGGTCAATAGAAGAGAAAATACTAACCTAGTGAGCCACAATGGATAATTTGTCATTATTAATCCATCTTCCTGAAAACGGTTTATACGGAGCAAGTATATTTCATGGTACTTGAGAAAAATATATGTTGAAGTCAAAAGCTATCAAGATTTAAATGCTCGCTTATAGTCTTCCAAGATATTTTATATTCCAAGGCAAGATGACAATAAGTGCATGCTTTTGCATGATTTGGTATGTAGATTCAAGGTTATGCATGGCTACGACCCTTTCTTATGATTTCTTATCATAATTTTCTGCACACTTATAGTTGATAGATGCAGTTAGATCATATCTCTATAAGGGAAAAATTAAAATAACAACCTTTATACTAAAAAAATTATGTATGCCATTACTTAGTAGTTTATGGTTTTAAGACGCAAAAGCCGTTTGAGAAATACTTTTCCTACCCACTATTAATCCACATTCTCAATATAGTCATTGAATTTGCACGCGCACATAATAAGAAGGAGAAGACAGTAATGTGGCAGAAGGAGAAGACAGTAATGTGGCGGAAGAAGAAAAAAATGACATTCCTCGTTCTCTGTTTCAGCATCAATCTTCTGATATGAACTAATGATGGCTTTCACATAGGCTTTTCCCTTTAGAGACTTCTTAGTGTCCAATGGAAAGCATACATCAGATTTATGCAGGTCGGGTTCTTCTATGACTTTCAAGAGTCTCAACTGATTCTGTAAATTACACTCTTGTTGGGTGATACTTTTACCGCTTCTCACTGCAGGTGCGCTCTCTAATATCCATTTTGAATGTAATATTATAGATATCCATGCCTCTTTATGTCAAAATTACTTATATTGTCAATGTTTGATTGTCTAGTTGTTGGTGATGCGTCCATATCAGGGACAGAGGCCACTCCCGTTCCTCCAGGTATGTTTATATATTATATAGGGCATGTATATTGATTTAGAATGCTATATCATAAATATACACACATTCCTTTTGCTTTTAGTCGTCCAACTCATTATCATGGGCTGCTTGATGAGATTAGATTTGCGCCTGATGATCTACAAGAGCTTGTTCACTCCCTGTCATATGTGTAAGCAGCGCTATATGCGAGTTTACCTTGTTAGTATGTATGTACTGAAATTAATTAATATTATTCAAATTTTGATACATGCAGATACCAGAGGAGCACATCTTCTATCTCTGTAGGTAAGGCTTTGAATTTGTTGATTTTGGTATTTCTTGTCAATTTTATAGACCAGTATGTGCTAAATATAATGTTCTGACAGTTGGTAGGGGGAAGGCAACATTCGAGGCTGCTGACCCCAGTCCTGGACGCCGCACACGGACGGCACCACGGAGGTTGGGAGAGAGGCCGAGGACTGGGCTCTAGCAGGGCCCATATGAGGTTGGACTCCACCCCGGCGGTTACTTCCTCCGTCTCCAGTGACCGGCATGTCCATCATGAACTGGATAGCTTGAGGGCCAGCATTCAGGAGTTGAAGGAGATGCTGGTATGTATACTACTTTATAGTAAAATATCATTTCATATTATATACATATCAACATATCCATAATTAGTACGTAGCTTGAGCTTATTTGGTTTTAGACTTAAGTTTGATTAATCATACATACATATGTAATTGAAATAAACAACGCTTTTCCAAACTAGATATCCAAACAGGGTTTCGAAATAACTTAATAATGATACGAATTCGAATAATAAACAGTTCTTACACGCTTCTTACACACGTTATATCCAGACGCGACAGGGTAGATCGGCCGAGCCTCCACACGCATCTCCTTCGGCTGCGGCTCCGCAAGCCACTACATCGGCTGCGGTTCCGCAGACAGCTCCTGTAGCTCCACCGCCCACTCAGACTCCCGCTCGCGACGAATTGCAGAGTTTATTGACCGAGGAGCAGGCGCGCGTTATTCTATCGTTATTCAGAGGTGGAGCTGGACCGAGCTAGGGTAGATTTTTGGTTCTTTTTTTATGAAACATGTATTTATTTATATCATACACATTGTACTACATTTTGAAACGATATTGATATTGGTTTGTATTTATATCATATTCAGTTTTTGTGTTTCTTTTGTATATTATATATATGCGTGAGATGTGATTATGAATACTGCAATATATGATTTGATTGATGTATATATTATTGTGCACAGGGCGGGAAAAAATCAAGCAGCCCATTTTTAAAAAAAAATTTCAGACAATATGTACCTACGGATTAATCCGTAGGCACACATGCTACCCCTACGGATATGTCCGTAGGGGCAAAATATCAGCAGTAACTGATATTTCCCCCAGATCTCAGTGCCAGGGGGTTGGGAAAGCCCCTACGGCTATATCCGTAGGGGCCACTGACTCTCCCCTACGGCGTTATCCGTAGGGGCAACATGTCAGGAATCCTGAATTTGTGCCCCTACGGAAAAGTACCTACCCATATATCCGTAGGGGTCTGTACATGCCCCTACGGGTATATCCATAGGGCCAAGTAATTTATTAAAATAAACCGTAAATAATATAAAATCTTATACCCTACGGCGTAATCCGTAGGGGCAACTGGACCTACACATATATCCGTAGGGACAAGAATTTAACCGTAGGGGCAAGTTCAGGGCCTCAACTTGCACCTGCGGCCTTTGCACCTACGGGGTATTTTTCCGCCCCTACGTACATATCCGTAGGGGCAGTGGGTTGCCCCTACGTACATATCCGTAGGGGCAGTGGGTTGCCCCTACGGATAAATCCGTAGGGGCAACCCTTCTTTGTAGTAGTGGCAATGGTAGGATTAAATGATGGGACGCATTGGAATTAATGCAAGAAAAAAATAAACCAAGTAAAAGTCGTTGGAACACTTTCAAAACCACTCGGTTTCTTTTCAAAAATAACTTTTAAACACGGAGCTTAAGCCACTCCTTTTAAAAGCTATCTCGTTCCTTCGATTATATCAAGTTCACTACGTTCACGGTTTCGCCAAATCCATTCGTAGCCCTCCGTCGTTTCACATGAATGGTCAATAAGTATTCAAGCTATGTATGTTGGCCAAAGTCAAGGTATAGTGATTGGTAGCTATTGGGTATTCATGTGCAGCATAGATAGATGTGTTGGTTTGGGGCAGTCGTTCTACCATTTTGGCTAAAGTCCAGGGTATGTGCGGGTGGGCTCAAATTAACCTGGAGAATGACGGGTAGAACTTGACATGTGACTTATGATATTTTGGCCAAAGTCAAGGTCATAAGATCATGGGGAAAAAATCCACATCGGGAGTTTCAAAAGAACTGAAACTTGCTAGTACTGCATACCATTTGGAGTGTGATGATTCTGGTAGGATTCCTTCAGTTTTGTCACGCGATGATATTTGGATCCCGATCCTACTGTGAGTATATGCTACTCCTCGGGAGATTTCTCACTTAACGATCAATGCTATAAACCAAGTAGGTGTCTAGAAAGGTGTTAGCGGGGCTACGCCCCCAGGAAAAAGAGGTTATTTAATTAAGGAACTTCGCGAAAGCGTTGGAAAACCTTCCTCGAAGTACCGACACCAGCCTGGCCGAACGGTTAAGCAAGTATTGTACGGTGAGATTGATCCTGACTAATTCTTCCTTTTTGGTTTGAGGAGGGATTCGAGAGACGGTGGAAGCCATCCTGTTTAGACAAATTAAAAACCACTCTAAACTTGCAAGAGCATCATGCTAAAGTGTTTCTTCTCTCTCTCCTAATTGCAGCGACCAAACATCATGACCGGACTTAAGTTACTACTAGATAAAAACATACTGACAGGGCCAAACTACAAAGATTGGCTCAGGAATGTCAAAATGGCAATCACTTATGACAAGTTGGGGTATCTCCTTACCACCAAAGCTCCCCCTGTCCCATGTCCCAAAACCAGCGTCGCGGATAGGGAAATCCGTAAGACCTGGGAAATCGATTGCGCGAAGGCCAGGTGCCTCGTGCTTGCCTCTATGGACAACGAACATCAGAGGAGGCACGAGAATATGGACCTCGAATCCATATTTCTCCATAAAAAAGAACTGTATGGAGAGCAATCTCGTATCGCCAGATACGAAGTGTCGAAAAAGCTGTTTTCGGCAAGGTTGGCCGTCGGATCATCGGTAGCAGAACACGTTCTTAAGATGGTTGGCTTCATAGAGGAGCTCGCGGACCTTGGGACCACGTTGGAGAATGAGCTCTATACGGACTTGATTCTTCAGTCCCTTCCTTCCACTTACGCCCAGTTTATCCTGAACTTCAACTTGCAAGAAAAGGAAGTTGAACTTTCAGAGCTCCTCAACATGCTGAGGAGTGCAGAGGGCACCCTACAGAAAGGTAGGGAAACATCCACTTTGTTTGTAAGAGGATCTTCCTCTTCTAGGTCCAAGGCGAAAGCCAAGGGAAAGAAGAAGAAAGCCCCCGCCAAACCAAGGGGCGGTGTTAGTTAAGTGGATACGAAGGGAAAGGCAAAAGCAACAAAGATAGCGGGAAAACTTGTGGGGAAGGAAGAGTGCTTTTACTGTCATAAAAGTGGGCACTGGAAGAAAGATTGCAGGGCTTGGAAAGCCAGAACACAGGATCTGAAGCAAGTTGAGGCTTCAGCTTCAGGTGTGTATGTTATTGAAAACTGTCTATCAATAAACTCTACTTCCTGGGTATTAGATACCGGATCAGGATCTCATATCTGTAATTCTTTGCAGGCATTGAGAAACCGTAGGTTTTTGAAGGCAGGTGACATGACCCTCAAAGTTGCAAACGGAGCTAGCATGGATGCTAAGGCCGTGAGGGACTATCACCTGGGAATGTCAGATGGACATGTTTTGGTTTTACGTAATTGCTTTTTTGTACCCAGCGCAACTTGTAATATCATTTCTGTATCTTTGATTTCTAAAGAAGGTTATGAATTTGCGTTTGTAAGTAATGTTGTAAACATTCACCTTAATCAAGTTCTGATTGGGTCAGGTACATTAAGCAATGGTATATACGTATTAAACCAACCACAGATTTTCAATGTCCAGAATCCACACAAAAGAAAGTCTCCGGAAATAAATCAGACTTTCTTATGGCATTGTAGACTGGGTCACATCAATGAGAGAAGGTTGACGAAGTTACATACAGAAGGATATTTGGATCCGTTCGAATATCAATCATATGCAACTTGTCAATCATGTCTCAAAGGAAAGATGACAAAGACTCCGTTCACTGGACACGGAGTGAGAGCGAGCGAGCTCTTGGGACTCGTACACCGCGACGTGTGCGGTCCAATGTCTACACATGCGCGAAGCGGTTATTCTTACTTCATTACTTTTACGGATGACTTTTCAAGGTACGGTTATGTCTTCTTAATAAACATAAATCCGAAGCCTTTGGAAAATTCCAGGAATATAAGGATGAAGTAGAAAAACAAACCGGCAAAAGTATCAAGACACTGAGATCGGATCGAGGTGGTGAATACTTGAGTGCCGAGTTCCTGGATTACTTAAAAGAGAATGGAATTCTCTCTCAGCTTACTCCTCCATACACTCCGCAACATAACGGTGTATCGGAGAGACGGAACCGAACCCTATTGGATATGGTACGGTCCATGATGAGTAACGCTGAGTTACCGCGATCATTCTGGGGATATGCACTAGAATCAGCTGCATACCTTTTGAACCGAGTTCCAACTAAGACTATGCCTACTACACCCACTAGTAAAATAGGGGGTTGCCCCTACGGATATTGGAATCCGTAGGGGCAGATTTAACTTGGCCCTACGGATTAATCCGTAGGGCTAAAAGGTTGCCCCTACAGGCACAGACGTCCAAGAATAAAAATATTAATTCTTAATTTGGTGTTGCCCCTACGGAGCCGCAAACAAAGGACCTACGGGTATATCCGTAGGGGCAAGTAAATATCGATTTAACAATACCCCAGATCGATCGCCTACTCTCACTTTTTCTCTCTCTCTCGATCGCGCGCGAAAAAAATCCCCAAATCGCCACGCCGTCGTCGCCACCGTCGTTCTCCTCGTCGCCACCGCCGGTTTCGTCGCCACCGCAGTTCTCGTCGCCACCGCGGTTCAGGTCGTCGCCACCGCCGTTCAGGTCGTCGCCCCAGCCCCAGCAGCAGTCGTTCAGGTGAGTAAATCTCGAGGTAAATTAAAGAATTTTTGGATTATTTTGGGCTTAGGGTTCATGGCTGAGTCTGGGGTTGCGGGCGCGAGTTGGGGTTGGGCACGGGTCGCGGTCGCGGTCGCGGTCGCGGTCGGGGTCGGGGTCGGGGTAGGGTTGGGGTTCGGCTGCTGCTGGGGTGGGGCTGGGGTTAGGGTTTGCCTTAGGGTTGGTGTTGGGGTTTAGCTGGCCGCGCTGGGGTTAGGGTTAGGTTGGGGCTGGGCTGGGGCTGGGCTGGGGCTGGGTTGGGGTTAAGTGGTGGGGAGTTGGAAAAAAACAAGAAAATGAAAGAGTAATGAATGTGAGAAATTAAGAATGAGAACAATTGCACAACAAATTTGTTGACAAGAAAATGAGAGAGTAATGAATGTGAGAAATTAAGAATGAGAACAATTGCACAGAAAAAGCTATGCTTGACTAGGGGGGATGGTTCTATGTGCTTTCAGAGAGCAACTTGGGGTTAGGGTTAGGTGGATTGATGACAACAAAATACCATAATTTATAACTATATTACTCATATAATGTGTATGTCATGTGAAAGCTAGATGAAGGTCGAGGCAAGCACAACAAATTTGTTGGATGGGACAATGTCAATAGGAGCTCAATGCTATTTGGAAAAATAATAATTCAAAGACATAGTGGAGTTTCCGATTGGTGGCATGGACTAGTTTGATGTATGTAGTTGGTTTGATTTATGAAAAAATGGGGAGACAACATGCATGTATGCATATAGGTAACATCTGCCAATATGCCATATCCAGACCGCAATCTATTTTTTCCTATTGGCTAATATGAAAATATCGGCCCGCGTATATGACATAATCAAAGTTGTTGAATCTTGATACAGTTTGTGTTTCGTTTTTTTATTTATCAGTTCTATCAATGTTGCGTATAACGCTTTATGATATCAGTATCCTACATTTGTAGTTTTAATTGTTGATTGTTATAGATGAATACCATTGCAATAATAGTTTTTGGTTGATGAATGTTATTGCAATGTAGGATGATCAGTTCTATCAATCTTGATCTCAATGGTTTAAAATCATGTTACACATACAACACGAATGCACAACAAACGCATAATTAAAGAGCGACTCGAGATATTCAGGTTAAAACCAATATATGATACTCGATGATAATATGAAACCTTCATATTCCCATCGATACTCATATATGAAACTAAAAGCGCCACTTAGTCCCCGTCTATCGGTTAACATACGTACGATGCTCGTCGTGACCTAGAACTATACGAAGGTTGTTAAATATCGGACAGTATAGCTCGATACTAACAACCGTCGTATAGTCTACGCGACGAGAAAATTCAATCGTATGGTAACCCATAGATTTGTCCCGTGTGGACAAGTTAAGATTGTATAAAGCAAACGCCCTCATTCACTTGTGTTTTCATCCGTTTCGAGATATTTCGTCGGTACCTTTCCGCTGGTTCTCCGTGTACAAAGATAGATTAGATGTTCATTTCAACGCTATTTCACAGCTTTGAAATGATTATCTATTCTATTACAGTGTACTCGGAGAACAGCGGGGAGGTGCTGCCGAAATTTACTCGAAACGGTTGAAAGCACAAGTGATGGGCGTTCGCTCTATACATTCTTAATGGGATAGAAGCCTACCCCCGACAGCCGTAATACACACATACAACAAGAATACACAACAGACGCATAATTAGAGAGCGATTCGAGATGTTCGGGTTAAAACCAATATATGATACTCGATGATAATATGAAACCTTCATATTCCCATCGATACTCGTATATGAAACTAAAAGCGCCACTTAGTCCCCGTCTATCGGTTAACATACGTGTGATGCTCGTCGTGACCTAGAACTATACGAAAGTTGTTAAATATCGGACAGTATAGCTCGATACTAACAACCGTCGTATAGTCTACGCGACGAGAAAATTCAATCGTATGGTAACCCATAGATTTGTCCCGTGTGGACAAGTTAAGAATGTATAAAGCAAACGCCTTCATTCACTTGTGTTTTCATCCGTTTCGAGATATTTCGTCGGTACCTTTCCGCTGGTTCTCCATGTACAAAGATAGATTAGATGTTCATTTCAACGTTGTTTCACAGCTTTGAAATGATTATCTATTCTATTACAGTGTACTCGGAGAACAGCGGGGAGGTGCTGCCGAAATTTACTCGAAACGGTTGAAAGCACAAGTGATGGGCGTTCGCTCTATACATTCTTAATGGGATAGAAGCCTACCCCCGACAGCCGGAACACACACATACAACAGCATAACTAAAGAGCGATTCGAGATGTTCGGGTTAAAACCAATATATGATAATATGAAACCTTCATATTCCCATCGATACTCATATATGAAACTAAAAGCGTCACTTAGTCCCCGTCTATCGGTTAACATACGTGCGATAATTTATTCTTTTCAACGACAAACGCACACACAAAGCATATACACGGATTTTCTCCTTTGTCAGTAACTATCCCGTTCTTATATTTCTCAATATAGTCAGCATAACTTACAATTTATATGTTATTCAGTCTAACATGGCCCATGAGTACGTCAGAATTAAGGACTGGATGTATGTGGATTGGAAACAACGTATGCAACCTAAGTTTGTCGCAGGAGTTGCTGCTTTCCTTGAATTTGCACGCGCACATAATAAGATCATAATAGAGAAGATTCTCTGTCCGTGCGATAGATGTGGCAATAAGTACTGGCAGAAGGTAGAATTGGCAGAGCTTCATATTGTAAAACATGGGTTTACTAGACTTTATTCAACTTGGAAATATCACGGGAAAGGAGAAGAATGCAGTACTGCGGTAGAAGAAGAAGGAGAACACGATAATGCGGCAGGAGAAGAAGAAGAATTCGGTAATACGGCAGGAGACGGAAATTTATTTCCATCAGAAGAAATGGAGGATATGGTAGAGGCTGCCCTAGGTGAATCTATTCGTACCGAAGATGACATTCCTTCCGGTCAAGGACCGCATGCGGATAAATATGAAAATTTCATGAATGATGCTAGGAAACCAATTTATGAGAATGCGAAGTATTCCACCCTCTCATGGTTCATCCAACTTTTCCAGATTAAGTGCCTAAATGGATGGAGCAACAAGTCATTCACAATGCTTCTTTCGTTCTTGAAAGATTCTATGCCTCCGGGAAATAATGTGCCCGAAAGCTGGTACGAAGCCCAGAAGATGATGTCTGATTTGGGTCTAAAGTGCGAGAAGATTCAAGCATGTCCTAAAAATTGCGTGTTGTACCGGAAAGAGAATTCAGATTTGAAAGAGTGTCCAACATGCGGAGAGGCCAGGTATAAGCCGAAAGAATCTGATAAGAAGCCTGATATACCTGTGAAGATAGCACGATACTTTTCCATAACACAGAGGCTACAGAGGCTATTCAGGTGCAAGAAAACAGCCGAGGCAATGATTTGGCATCACCGTGCTCCTCTAAGCGAAAATGGAAAAATGAGCCATCCAAGAGATTCACCGGCATGGAAGGATTTCGATAGGAGGCACGCAATATTCAGTAGCGATCCTCGCAATGTCCGGCTCGGACTGGCTACCGATGGCTTCTGCCCATTCAACTATATGGCTGGAAGTCACAGTACATGGCCCGTTGTAATGATAATTTATAATCTGTCGCCTTGGTTGGCTATGGACCAATCATACTTTATGATGCCTCTTCTTATCGACGGACCAAACTCACCGGGGAACAATATCGACGTCTATCTCCGACCTCTGATCGAGGAGCTGAAAACTTTGTTCATTGATGGTGTAGAGACATATGATTCAAACACAAATACAACCTTCATACTGCGTGCGGCTTTAATGTGGACAATTAATGACTTTCCTGCGTATGGAATGCTATCAGGTTGGTCCGTACATGGTCACAAAGCATGTCCTCATTGCCATGAACACACAACATCAAAATTTTTGAATTTTAGCAGGAAGGTTTGTTATTGCGGCCATCGACGTTTTTTGCCTCCAGACCACCTCTATAGGTTAGACACGGTTCACTTTGATGGTCATCAGGAGCTTCTTGGGCCTCCATCCCCATTGTCCGGAGAGGACGTGACTGCTAAATGGGATGGTTACAATAACGTGACCTTCGGGATGAATCCGACGAAACAGGTTAAACCACAATATTGGAACAAGTTAAGCATTTTCTTCGAGCTTCCGTACTGGTCTACAAATTCAGTGCGTCATTGTCTGGACGTCATGCATATAGAGAAGGGAGTATCAGAGCACATACTTAACTTGCTTCTGTGTAAAGACGGGAAATCGAAAGACAACTTGAATGCTCGGATGGATCTACAAGAGTGGGGAATAAGAAGTGAACTGCACCCTAAACCGGTAGCGGGTAAACCGGGCAAGTTTGTACTTTCCAATGCCGCTTATCATATGTCACAACCGGAGAAGAAAAGATTTCTGCAGGTGTTGCATGATTTGAAAGTCCCCACAGGTTTCTCAGGATCATTCAGCAAGAAAATAAAAATTGTGAAGGGCAAGATCGATGGGCTGAAAAGTCATGATCACCATGTTATCATGGAGCACCTTCTTCCATTAGCCCTCATGACTTCTCTCCCTGACTCGGTTGATCTAGTAATCAACGACCTATGTTGTTTTTTCAGGGAGTTGTGTGCTAAAACACTGGAGGTTGCGACGCTGGATAAACTAGAAAATTCTATTGCGTTGATACTTTGCAAGTTTGAGCGTATTTTCCCACCGTCATTCTTCGATATCATAATACACTTGACGGTTCATCTTGCAACTGAGGCGAAGTTAGCCGGACCGGTACAATATCGATGGATGTATCCCGTCGAGAGGTACGTGTAATTTTTCGTTTCGCGCAATTTATAAATTTATTGTTGTCCTGTATGTCCGTATTTATTTATTCAACATATTCTCATTAGGTACCTTTACACTCTTAAGAAGTATATACGCAATAAAAATCGACCAGAGGGTTCTATCATGCAAGGTTATCTTCTTGATGAAGCAACCACATTTTGTTCCCGCTATCTGGACGAGAACATTGAGACAAGGCTTAACCGACCACGAAGAATTCAAGACGGGCCATATGGTAAAGCCGAGTATAAGAGGGTAGACACTATGTTTATCAACAAGATATACCGGTTTATCTTGCTTAATTGCGCATGTCTTGAACAAATTAGAGAGTAAGTTCTTTTGGATTAATTGTCATATCTGTGTTTGTGTGTGTATGAAATGACATAATATTAATGTCACAATTATTTGTCGAAAACAGAACTCATTTTAACGAGGTACGTGAGGGGCATCCTGATTGGAATGAAGAACGTTTGGAAAAATACCATCAGGATAATTTTTGTGATTGGGTCACAGAGCATGTAAGTTATTCGAATTACATTTTATTGCTATCAGTTTTAATCTAAACTTGTATAGTTATGTATTTATCGTAAAATTTGTTTTGTTAGATCCACGATCCGAACTTGTCTGCATCATTTGAGAGTGATTCAAGATGTTTAGCTCAATTTCCTAGTATGGAGGTTGCATATTACAAAGGATTTGGTGTCCTTGGATACAAATTCGAAGTTAAGGACATAGAAACATCTAGAACCACTCAGAATAGTGGGATTGCGACGGTAGGATCGGATGGTGTGATTTACTATGGGTACTTAAATTGTATACTCGGCATCCACTATCCCGGACGATCAGAACCCTTTTATATATTCCAGTGTACTTGGTACGATCCGCGAACCGATACGGACAGGTGGAGAAGCAGTCTTGGGACTTGGAAAGATGAATATGGATTGACCAGTGTGAACATAGTTCGATTTTACGGTCAGGACGATCCGTTTATCTTTCCGAACCAAGCGTTCCAAGTATACTATTCACAGTGTTTGAAGCATCCGGGGTGGAGTGTTGTATGCCGATGGAAACCCAGAGATGTTTACGATGTCCCAGAATACGAGGACAGCGATGAAGACGAAGAAGAGAGAAGGCTTAAAGTGCTCCGACCGTCTGTTTCGAAGGACGGGTTGTCTTCGACCGATCATGAAGTTACGTGGGTTAAAAATGACATCGACGATGAAATCCAAGTAGATATGTATGATGCGCCCACGAAACGAAAAAGGTTATCAGTAATGTTATATTATTACTTCACATTTTACGCTCTATACATATATAGTCAATACTTTTAATGATTGTCTAATGCGTCCACGAACCGTTTATCTAGATTTTATGACGATGTCGGGAGCAGCGAGGGGCGGCAGGAGCTCCAGCCGCGGCAGAGGCAGAGCGGTTCTACCGCCCGGAGAGCTCCGTAGGGAGCTTCAGAGGGCCGGTCTTGCACCCAGATCGGAGACCCCTTCGGATGCCTCCTTCCGTGTGGATTTTGCCACATCTCCAGGTATACTGCACGCATATCCATTTTGAATGCAATATTACAGATATTCATGCCTGTTTATGTCAAAATTACTTATATTGTCAATGTTTGATTGTCTAGTTGTTGGTGATGCATCCACATCTGGGACAGAGGCCACCCCCGCTCCTCCAGGTATGTTTATATATCATATAGTGTATGTATATTGATTTAGAATGCTATATCATAAATACACACATTCCTTTTTCTCTTACTTAGCAATTTTTATTATTGTCTAGCTGTAGGTGGTGACACCACCGCACCTGCGGGTATGTTTATATATCCTATAGTGCATGCATATTGATTTAGAACGTTGTATTATTGATCTACACATTCTTTTTGCAATTACTTATATAATCTATTTTTAATTGTCTAATTATAGGTGGTGCGTCCACACCTTCCGCAGGGACCACTCCTGCCGCTTCCATAACCTCCGCATCGTCTGCAGGTTAGTATGAATAAATTTAAAATATTTACTCATTTTACATATGCTCTATAGAATAAATATGAACTTCATGGAAATTTAGCGTCGATGTTTATTTTCTAGTTGGAGGGGATGCGTCCGCATCCGGGACCCCGGTTGTTCCTCACCGGAGGAACTACCGTCCCGCTCGTGCTGCTGCCCGGGCCGAGGCTCGTGCGATAGTCACCGCAGGTATATATCACACTAGAATTTTCGTTTAACCTTGATTTCTTAATACAACTTTGTCTTATTATTGATTGTCTTGATATTTCGTGCAGACGCAGGGCCTCCCCATCCCCAAAGGGGGACTCGAGGCCCGAATCAGTCCCATAGGCTGAGGCCTGACAGAGCTAGGGGTGAGGCAGCATTCCCCCCTTTTTTTACCCTTGACTATCGCTATACCGGTCCTTATGCCGAGAGGTTCGGCCGGTATTTGGGGGACGAGAGCCGGCTCGTGAAGAACTATCCACTTCACGTTGAGTGGGGCGAGCAGCACTAGCGCTCATTCGCCCTCTTCTTTGATCAGGCTCGGGTATGTATTAATATATATTTTCATTTGATCCATCCAATATATTTATTATTAACAGTTGCAATCTAATAACAATGTTTTTTTTGTATTTTTAGTTGGATTACGATTTTCATCCTGTAGCCGACCCTGATCACCCGGGGAGGGTGCTCGACCTTCATGCTCTGTACAATGGCCTGATGAAGAACATGCAGGCCAAGATCCGATACAACAGGAATGAGCTGAAGGCCGACTACTACTCCCTGTGGATGGCGACCCCCGAGGCAGAGAGAGCGGCCCTCCTATCTACTCCGGCGTTTGCGAGAGTCGACGTAGAGACATGGCCTCTATTGTGCGCTTATTTCGACTCCCAACGCAAACAGGTATGTATTTTAAATGTAATTCATTATTTATGATATAATTTATTTCTTTGTGTTTCTTAATTAGAAAACTAAATGTTAATGCGTTGTGCAGAAACAGACCGCTCAGAATACAGAGAACAGGAAGTCGGCGAAGAGGGGTCGCCCCACTTACACAGGTGGCTCGAGGAACATTACTCGAGCCATGGAGTTATCGGTAAATTACAATAGACCGACCTTTGTGATATTCTGCAATATTAAGAGTTATT
Organism: Agapanthus africanus; assembly: GCA_030015575.1. NCBI lineage: Eukaryota > Viridiplantae > Streptophyta > Magnoliopsida > Asparagales > Amaryllidaceae > Agapanthus > Agapanthus africanus. Next base: position 55,824,083 of record JASDDO010000004.1, read on the forward strand.
TTCTAATATTTCTAATATTAAGAGTTACTTTCTAATATTGCAGACATCTCGGACCGTGGCGTCAGGTGGTACACCGAGCGTGCTGTCCGCATATCTTGCCGTCCACGGCACCTCGACAGATCCCGCCACGGGCGAGCTTCGATATCCCGACGTCGCTACTCAGGAGTACTGCGTAAGTGTTCATATTTTTTCTACCCAAATTTGAAATTTTAGTTTTGGAAGGTTCAAGTTTAAATCTTATACTTATACTTTACTGATTAATGTGGGTGTAGGAGCGGGTGGTTGAGCAGGCCCAGGCCTCGGGTATCGATTTTACCGGACAGAGCGATCCGAGGCTGCTGACCCCAGTTCTGGACGCCGCACACGGAGGGCACCACAGAGGTTGGGAGAGAGGCCGGGGACTGGGCCCTAGCAGGGCCCATATGAGGTTGGACTCCACCCCGGCGGTTACTTCCTCCGTCTCCGGTGACCGACGTGTCCATCAGGAACTGGAGAGCTTGAGGGCCACCGTTCAGGAGTTGAAGGAGATGCTGGTATGTATACTGCTTTATAGTAAAATATCATGTCATATTATATAGATATCAACATATCCATAATTAGTACATAGCTTGAGCTTATTTGGTTTTAGACTTAAGTTTGATTAATCATACATACAGATGTAATTAAAATAAACAACAAACTAGATATCCAAACGGGGTTTCGAAATAACTTAATAATGATACGAATTCGAATAATACACAGTTCTTACACGCTTATTACACACGTTAGGTCCAGACGCGACAGGGTACATCGGCCGAGCCTCCACATGCATCTCCTTCGGCTGCGGCTTCGCAAGCCACTACATCGGCTGCGGTTCCGCAGACAGCTCCTGTAGCTCCACCGCCCACTCAGACTCCCGCAGCCGCGGCTCCGCAAGCGACTACCTCGACGGCGGCTGCGCAGACCACATCGCCAGCTCCACATGCCGCTCAGACTCCCGCTCGCGACGAATTGCAGAGTTTATTGACCGAGGAGCAGGCGCGCATTATTCTAACGTTATTCAGAGGTGGAGCTAGACCGAACTAGGGTAGCTTTTTGGTTCTTATTTTTTGAAACATGTATTTATTTATATCATACACATTGTACTACATTTTGAAACGATATTGATATTGGTTTGTATTTATATCATATTCAGTTTTTGGGTTTCTTTTGTATATTATATATATGCGTGAGATGTGATTATGAATACTGCAATATATGATTTGATTGATGTATATAGTATTGTGCACAGGGCGGGAAAAATCTAGCAGCCCCTTTTTAAAAAAAAATACAGACAATATGTACCTACGGATTAATCCGTAGGTATATATGTTGCCCCTACGGAGTTATCCGTAGGGGCAAAATATCAGGAAACCTGATATTTTCCCCCCTGATCTCAGTGCAGGGTGTTGAGAGTGCCCCTACGGATATATCCGTAGGGGCCACTGTCTCTCCCCTACGGAGTTATCCGTAGGGGCAAAATATCAGGAAACCTGATTTTTTGCCCCTACGGCATAGTACCTACGGATATATCCGTAGGAGGTAGCACAAGGACCTACGGTTCTATCCGTAGGTACATATAATATATTCAAAAAAACCATAAAAAATATAAAATCTTATACCCTACGGATTACTCCGTAGGGGCAACAGGACATACATATAAATCCGTAGGGGCAAGAATTTGCCCGTAGGGGCAAGTTCGGGGCCTCAACTTGCACCTACGGCCTTTGCACCTACGGGGCATTTTTTCGCCCCTACGCATATATCCGTAGGGGCAGTGGGTTGCCCCTATGGATAAATCCATAGGGGCAACCCCTATTTGTAGTAGTGACCATATCAGATGTGGTGTGGGAAGAGACCCTATCTTAATCACATTAAGACATGGGGAAGTCCAGCTTTTGTCAAAAAGCAGCATGCGGACAAGCTCGAGGCACGCTCAGTACAGTGCAAGTTTGTGGGATATCCAAAGAACTCCAAGGGATATTTCTTCTATTGAGAAGATGAACAAAAGGTTTTTGTTTCTCGGCATGCCCACTTCTTGGAAACTCAGTTTTTGGAGAATCAAATAAGTGGGAGCGCAATAGAACTGGAAAAAATTCCAGAACCACGAGCTATTACTGAAAGCTTAGTAGAACCAGAGGGTTCAAAAGAATATGACATTCCTACGCCGCTCCGCAGGAGTAGTAGGCAGTCTCATCCGCCCGAGAGATACTACGGTTTTCTCATAGATGGGAATACAGAGGATTGCATCATTGATTATGATGAGCCGACTAACTTCTAGCAGGCCATTCAGAGCGTTGACTCGGTAAAATGGCTAGATGCAATGCGGACCGAAATGGAGTCCATGTACACCAACAAAGTATGGGCATTGGACGTTGCTCCAGATGGGGTAAAACCGGTAGGATGCAAGTGGATCTTCAAAAGAAAGATTGGTGTAGATGGACAGGTTGAGACCTATAAAGCTAGACTGGTTGCACAGGGTTTTCGTCAAAGACCTGGTTTGGACTATGACGAGACCTTTTCTCCAGTAGCTATGCTGAAATCCATTCGGATCCTTCTTGCCATTGCTGCCTTTCACGATTATGAGATTTGGCAGATGGACGTAAAGACCGCTTTTCTCAATGGAAATTTAGAGGAGTGTGTTTATATGGACCAGCCAGAGGGTTTCATTCAGAGTGGGAGCAGCGGAAAGGTGTGCAAGTTGCTTAAGTCCATCTACGGACTAAAGCAGGCATCGCGGAGTTGGAACATCTGTTTTGATGAGACGGTCAAAGAATTTGTCTTTATCAAAAATCCAGATGAACCATGCATCTATAGTAGATTTGTAGCGAGAACTGTAGTATTCCTCGTTTTATACGTAGATGACATTCTCTTAATAGGAAATAACATTCCTATACTATAATCTGTCAAAGGGTTCTTGTCGCACAGGTTCTCCATGAAAGACCTGGGTGATGCCTCATACATTCTGGGGATCCGGATCTATCGTGACAGATCCAAGAAGATACTGGGACTCTCACAGTCCAGGTACATCGACACCATACTGAAAAGATTCAGTATGGAAGATTCCAAGCGCGGTAATCTACCGGCTTGTCACGGGATCACCCTATCCAAAGAGATGTCTTCCAAGACTGATTTAGAAAGGGATCGCATGTCTATTATATCCTACGCTTCTGCGGTAGGCTCTATAATGTATGCGATGTTGTGTACCAGACCAGATGTAGCTTATGCACTGAGTGTGGTAAGCCAGTATCAGTCAAACCCTGGGGAGAAACACTGGATAGCGGTAAAGAACATTCTCAAGTACCTGAGAAGGATTAAGGAGATGTTCTTGGTGTATGGCGGAAAAGTCCTCCAGATCGAGGCCTTTTCTGACTCCAGCTTCCAGAGTGACAAGGATGATTCCAAGTCCATGTCGGGTTATGTCTTTACCCTCAATGGAGGGGCGGTGAGTTGGAAGAGTTCCAAACAGGAAACCGTTGCTGACTCGACGATGGAAGCGGAATATATCGCTGTTACAGATGCCGCAAAAGAAGCCGTCTGGATAAGGAAGTTCTTAACTGAACTTCAGGTGGTTCCGTCCATTGTTGATCCAATACCTCTGTATTGCGACAACAACGGGGCTATAGCTTCAGCGAAGGAACCCAGGTCCCATCAGAGATCCAGACACATCTTGAGGCGGTATCACCTGATCAGGGAGATCGTAGGTCGCCAGGAGATCGAGGTTCGGAGAGTTTCTACGGAAGATAACACTGCTGATCCACTCACAAAGGCCTTACCCCAAACTCAGTTCGAGCGGATGATCGAGATGATAGGTCTTCGATACGCCAGTACATGGGTTTAGTGCAAGTGGGAGATTGTTAGTGTATATGCCCTAGAGGCCATTACTGTATCATACTAGTTTGTATATTACTTAATGGAAGCTTGGGATATTCACCTTGTATAGACAATCTTGCTCAATATAGTAGTATGCTACTTGGTTTGTTTCTACTTTAATGTGTACATGTGTTTATTTTAGTATATCACCTATACACATTAGTGGAGCCCTTAGGATCTTTGCTTGATTACCAGCGTTATGATGGCAGTCACACTCGTGGGGGCTGGGTAATCTATAAGCACATCCTTATGCAGGTCCCTAGTCGCAGGACTATCGAGACAGGGCATCGATACTCCGGAGTAGACTAGCGTATGCGCTTCTCATCCCAGTGTGGGAGACGGTCTGTCCCACAGCCGTCAGTACGTCGTACTTGAGATAGTATGCGGGTGCTCGTTAGGTTACGAGTACACTGGACAGGACTCGTCGGTAACTGTTGGTTGGTACTATACCTATCGTCAGTTATCATTTCCCAGGTGACATGAGTACAGCTTAGTCCGCTGACTTGACACTGTCACTTCGCCTCGAGTGTGTTCCCAGTGTACTTAGATTACTACCCTACCACAGCTCAAAGGAGTCGTGCAAACAGGTAGTAGTTGGGTGCAGTCCGGAAGCACTTGGAAGCAGTGACGGTTAGACATGATTCGTCTCTCCCGGTATTAGGGGTTGACATCGCGTTGTGTCTAGGAGAGCCATTACACGAGTAGTCCCTGGCCAGGGCAAGCGAGATATACTGGTAGGTTTCCAGTGCTATCTCAGGGTGTTCTTGGCTACACTCCGACACGACTTGTACCACTAGTAGGGGACTGACGTTTACCGCCCCCTAGGCCCGCCATGCGATGTATCAGACGAACAGACCGGACTGTATAGAGATTGTCATATTCAAGCTCAGTAGGAGTTCAGATGGGTTTCACCTCGTTCGCCTTCTTGTCGGCATCTACCTGGGGACTGTTACGCACAGCTAGTGCCGCTTGCGGTCTGTGGTTAAACCCACTGCCAGCGTAGTGTCGAGTCTTTAGAGTCCCACACAGAAAGATATTCGCCTTTAGGCAAAAGAGTAGAGGTCGCATGGTTTTGCGACAGGGTTCAGTCACATCCGTGCACTTGTGCACGTTTGGTGTCCGGAAAGTTAACACTAGCGGGCTTTGGTTTAAGCCAGATCCTATTGTACATTTTGGGATTGGTTTTATCTCGTTTGTATTCGTGTTCCTCGGAATGCGGATGCGGGTGTGTATGCACAGTTGACAGAGAGACAGAGGCAGAGGATTCTCATTGGGGTTGTTGACTGTTGACTGTTGACCATTGACTTTTGCTAAACCCTAATGAGAATAAGAAATATGATTAGTGATAATATTAATTAAGTATTATTGTGTCATGGTTGAGATGAGGGGTTGACTTTGTTGACTTGATGACTTTGTTGACCGGTTGACTAGGTTGGACTAGTTGACCATCATCATTATAATGGCTATCATTTCATGGCAAAGACTTTTGCTTGCTTGTTTGTTTTTGCAAAATGAGTGCATGAAATGATATGACCATTTTTACTTGAACCATCACATAATACTCAATTACTATTATGAGTAATCATGGTTTTGGATTATGAGAGCTTGGATGGCAAAAGAGTTACTCATTCTCTCATTTCATTTCTCTCTCTTGCTTGAGCTCTCCCTCTTGCTCTCTCTCAAGCTCAAGGCAACACCCTCTCATGAGTTGAGAAACATTGCCTTAGAGATAAAAGAAAACCCATATCACTTCTCTACTCATCCTAGTTCACAAGGTTTAGAAAACCAAGTGTTCTAGTTTCTTCAAGTTCGAAGAAGAAGCCAAAGGTAGAAGTTTTCAGGTGGATCCATCTTCGGCGCAAGGAGACGAAGAGGTGAGGCCGATCCGTACACCGGAAAGAGTTGAAGACGAAGGAGTTCAAGAAAAGGTATAACCCCTAACCGAGTTGGTAAAACTCTTGTTAGGTTTGTTAGTTAGTTGTTTAACAAAGATCAGTATTTTGAGTCCATGTTACCACCTTTTGAAAAATCGTTTTTCATCAATTCCGCAAGCCCGTAAGCACCGGGAGAGGTAACGTGGACTTACACATCATATCGCCTGAATCAGGAAAACCCTCTGTGTAGAACTCTAAAGACTCAACAATACGACGGCAGTGAGTTACTGGATTAATACTTAATCAAAAGCATGTCAGCGGAACTAGCTGTACGTAATGGCTACCCAGGTACATGCCCAAAGAGAGGTCAACAATCAAGTCCGTCCACACCCTACTGAGCCTGAATGTGATAATCTTTGTACAGTCTATTCTTTTCGTATAAGAGTATTGCATACCAGGTCTAGGGGGTGGATAATATTAGACCCCTAATAACCCGATAAGTCGTTCTGGAGTCAAGCTCATCACCAACCGAGAAACTACTAAATTTCTATCAGTAAATCTCATCCACCGTGGGCACAGATTTAGGGTGATGGCCAACCGAATACAGTGCGGCATCAAATCCTAATACCAGGAGAGACGAATTCTTGACAATCGCTCACTGCCTCTATGTAGCTCGGGACAGCACCCAACTAAAACCTGTTTGCACGACTCCTTTGAGCCGTGGTAGGGTAGTAATCTAAATACAGTGGGAACTTATATGAGACAAATGACGATCTCAGGTCAAAGGACTAATCTGTACTCGTGCCACTAGAGAATTGCTATCTGATGATAGATATAATACCATCTAGAATTTATCGATGAGTCCATCTGATGTACTCACCTCCAGTGAGCACCTGTATACTATCTTATGTGACACAACACCAATGGATTGTAAGACCAGCCACCGCCCCTCGTCGGGATCTCGAAACATATAAACTAGTCTACTACGAAAAATCGATGCTTAGTCTCGATATTGTTGGTGGATGTTGCACACTCTCAAAACACTTGTGAGGAGGAGGAAGTGGAAAATGATAATTTTCTTGCATGCAACACTTACTTAAACCCTAGATCTTGTGCTTAAACCTTAACTAGCAAAGCTATCTAGAGATCTTATCTACTATGATAGGGTTATACCTAAGGAACCGGTCCTTCGGGTCTTCTTTTGGATGCGACTCCTATGCTCTTTGGATGCTTGAAAGGAACTTGGTCTCCGGTCATCTCTAGGTCGTAGATGATCCACCCGAGAGATATAGAACAAGCTTCAAACTCTTCAAAAGAGTTAAATAAGAAATCAAGTGTGCTAGAAATGATTACTTAGATGATGTAGAGATTAAGTAAAGGATTAAAGTGATCCCTAAGCTTTTGATTCACAACTCATATGAAGGGTAAAGCTTGGAGGTAGGAGAATGGGATAATTTGGAGATAGAAGATGAATGTGATAATGAGCAATTCTAAAGCATGAGCAAATGATATGGCTCAAAACAATAATTGAAGCATGCATTATTTTTCTCCAAAAATAATGCACCATGCTTCAATAGTAAACCCAAATGAATAAAAAATGAAATAAGCCATTCCTTCATCCATGCTTTGACAATTCCAAATCCTACCTCATTGTTTTATTTTCACAAAATAAAAACCAATTTATGAGGTGTCTCCTTGTAGAATGTATTCTTGTACAATTACAAGAATACTCCTCACCGTATACCGTATAAGTATACCCGTATTCACATTCCAAAAAATACGAATACAAGTAATCCAATAATATAATACCGGTATCCGGCTTATAACAAAGCCTACTAGTATTATCCTTCCGATCATAATTCCTGTAACCATTACACGAACATGATCGAAACCCTGCCTTAACAACTTACGACTTCTACATCTTTTGCCTGAACCAGGGAACCCTCTGTGTGAGACTCTAAAGACTCGATAGTACGCCTGCAGTGGGATTAACCACAAGCACGTCAGTGGCACTAGCTGTGCGTAACGGCTACCCAGGTACGTAACGAAAAGGTGGCCGACTAGCGAACTCATCCCAACCCTAACGAGCCTGTAAGCAACACTTACCATACAGTCCGGTCTCTTTGTCTGATACATCGCATATGAATTCTAGGGATGGTAAATATCAGACCCCAACAACTTTATAAGTCATGCTGATTTATGGCTCATAACGGTTCGAGAAACTACTGATAACTCTTAGCAGTAAATCTCGACAACCCTGGCCAGAGATTTGCTGTTATGGCCGATCAAGCATAGCGCGACATCAACTCCCTATACCGGGAGAGACGAAACCCATTCTATCGCTTACTGCCTCCATGTGATTCGGGACTGTACCTAAAATCCACCTGTTTCCACGACTCAGTAAAGCCGTGGTAGGGAGGAAATCAAAGCATAGTGGGAATCATACAAGACACTATGACGATCTCGGGTCTACAAACTAACATGTACAAGTGTCACCAGAGAACTGCTATCTGACAATAGGTATATATACCATCTAGGAGTTCTCGGCGAGTCCTGTTCGTTGTACTCATTCTCCAATGAGAACCTGTGTACAATCTTTGATGTCGAACACCAATGGTTGTGGAATCAACCATCACCCCCAGGGTCAAGAAACGTACATACCAGTCTACTCTGGTAATATCGATGCCCTGTCTCGATATACCCTCGACTAGGAACTATTAAAGGATATGCTCATAGACTGCCCAGGCCCTACTAGTATGATCTACATCATAATCTTGGCAGTCAAGCATAATCCTAAGGGCTTCATCAACATATATATTAGATATGGAAAAAACACATCATACGTTAAGATGAAGATAAACCAGATAGCATACTATCATTTCGAGCAAAAATTGTTTCTGTAAATATACATGCCTAGCATCCTATACAATACAGGCCTCTAGGGCATACATATCTAACAAGATACTATATAAGTATGTAGCGCGGCAGCAAGGTTTCGGGAGGAATCGTCCATGCAGTTTTCAAATTTTTTCCGTACTAAAGAACCCTAACCCTAGAATCTTAACTAGAAATTTAGACGAAACATCATGTAAACAACTTTACATACTAAGTGAATGAAGAATACAACCTTTGTAGACCGGTCCTTCACTTCTAAAGCTCCGTGTAGTAGTCCATTCGCTCCAAGTAGTGAACACCCGAACTGTAGTAAGGGTTCACATAAAGAAATGAACAAGCTTACTCGAAGTCTTCGAGGCCGAAGATGATATGCGTCGAAGAGACTCAAGCTACCTCTTCACTAATGGTAGATTAGTGAAACAAATACCCTAGACTATATGGCTAATATAGTAGAGGATGATGAAATAGGAAGTGGGCTCACTTTAGATTTATTTTTCTCACAATATTTTCTCACCTTGAGAAAAGCTAGTGAGCTCTCTCATGAGGAAGAAGAAGATCAAGTGATGAATGAAAATGAACTCATGTGAGGTGAGAATATGAACCATGGGTGAGTTAATGTCATACACTAACCCATGTAGAGACTTAACCATGGGTGAGTATAATGGTTATATTAATAAATATCTACAAGTGAAACAAAAATGGTGGACTTAGTCAATGTTTCCACAAGCTTCTACAAGCTTGTAGCCATGAAAAAATATCCATCCATTTTTGAATTACTTAGATAAATATAAACCCTACATTATATCAAGCATGGTGTAAGTCTCATACACCCATGAAGCATGTGGCATCAAGCATGACACAAATAAAATGTACATTAATATATATCACATATATACTATATGCACATAAGTGAGAAAAATAATACTTAGTGAGAAAATATTAGTTAATGTAAGTTAATATATCAAATATATAATTATACATTAAATTATCAAATCAACACTTGATTTAATAATCCGGCTATATCTCATACAACCGACTAATATCATATGAATCAATTTATCGAATCAACACTTGATCCGATAACCCGGCTATATCACATATAACCGATCGATATCACATATTGCGAGAATAGAATACGGTATCAAATACTCGTATTAATCTCGGTCCTGCACATATCACATATGTGCTCTTACTTCGTTTCGCATGAACCAGGAAACCTCTGTGTAGGACTCTAAAGACTCGTCAATACGCCGGCAGTAGGTGATGATCATATCAAACACCCACAAGCCGCAAGCGGTCTGCTAAATGTAACGGTCACCCGGGTATTGAGCGATCAGAAGATCAACAAGCAAACCTACTCATACTCCTGCGAATCCAATCAGTAACACCACCGTACAGTCTAGTCTATTCGTCTGATATGTCGCCTGGGGGTGGTATAACGTCAGACCCCAATAGCTTGATAAGTCATGCTGATGCAAGGTCCATAACGGTTCGAGAAACTACTGATAACACTTTCCAGTAGATCTCAGTAACCCTGGCCAGGGATTTCCTGTTATGGCCAATCAAGCACAGCGCAACATCAACCCCCAATACCGGGAGAGACGAATCCCCTCCTATCGCTCATTGCCTCCATGTGACTCGGGACTGTACCCAAAAACCACCGTTTTTCACGATCTCTTGAACGTGGTAAGGTGGAAATCAAAGCACAGTGGGAATCACACAAGACCTTATGACGATCTCGGGTCGACAGACTAACCTGTACCAGTGTCACCAGAGAACTTCTATCTGACGATAGGTATAATACCATCTAGGAGTTCTCAGCGAGTCCGTCCAGTGTACCCAGTCTCCACTGAGAACTCGTATACCTTCTCTGATGTCAAACACCAATGGATATGGGATCATCCATCGCCCATCTACATGGGTCGAGAAGCTATACGCTAGTCTACTCTGGTATATCGATGCCCTGTCTCGATACACCCACGACTAGGAACATTTGAAGGATGTACTTAACGAATACTTTGTCCTCACTAGTATGATCTGCATCATAGTCCTGGTAGTCAAGTACTCATCCTAAGGGCTTTATCAACATGTAACATAAAGACAATTAGAGTACATGTTAAGATAAAGAGCAGATAGCATACTATCATGTCGAGCAAGAAAGTCCTCCATATATATATCCAAGCATCCACTACAATATACATCACATGTACAGTAATAGCCTCTAAGGCATACATATAACTAACAGATACTCCTTCGACTAGGGATATTTAAGGATATACTTATTGACTATCCATCTCTCACGTATATGACCGCTATCATAATGCTGGTAGTCAAGCAAGAATCCTCTGGGTTTCATCATTATATATTAATAACACGTAATAAAAAGTAAAACATATACACATTAATGATAAAGACAAGCCAGATAGTATACTATCATTTCGAGTAAGACTGTTCTACCTATATAGGTCCTCCCTCAATTATCATAATCGCATTACTGCAATTATAATAATTACCTTGAGGGAACTATATCCAACAGCTAGTGCACGTATTTCATCGGAACCCTGCACGTATAACCATACGACCTCTACATCGTTTCCCCTGAACCAGGAAAACCCCTATATAGGAATCTAAAGACTCGATAGTATGCTGACAGTGGGTTTAACCACAAGCACGCCAGTGGTACTAGCTATATGTAACAGCTACTTGGGTACCTGTCGAAAAGAAGGATGATGAGAAAACTCATCCAAAACCCTACCGAGTCTATCCATGACAATCTCCGTACAGTCCGGTCTGTTCGACTGAGAGTATTGCATGCCGGGTCTAGGGGTGAAAAACGTCAGACCCCTAATAACCTGACAAGTCATACCGATATGCTCAAGATCATCGGAGAAACTACTTTTTTAATAATCAGTAAATCTCATCTGCCCTAGCCCGAGACTTATGGTGTTGGCTAACCAAACAAAACATGACATCGACTCCCTATACCTGGATAGAAGAATCCCCAACAATCGCTCACAGCCTCCATATGGTTCGGGATTGTACCCAACTAAAACCTGTTTGCACGACTCAGTAGAGCTGTGGTAGGGTAGTAATCAAAGCACAGTGGGAACTCACATGAGACAAATGACGATCTCAGTTCGACAGACTATCTGTACTCATGTCACCAGAGAAATGCTATCTGACGATAGGTATAATGCCATCTAGCCAGTTCTTGGCGAATCCGTCCAGTGTACTTACCCCCAGTGAGTACCTGTATACAATCTTAGGTGAAACACACAAATGTCTATGGGACCAACCACTGTCCCTCTTTAGGGTCTACAAACATATACACCAGTCTATTCTAGAATATCGATGCCCAATCTCGATACTCTTACGACTAGGTGAAAGTGTTTCTTAGCACCACCACTAGGTTATAACAAGTATCAAGTATGCAATTTTCAAATTTATAGGATGCTAAGCTATACTAAACTAGAATCTTAACTAGAGTATTAGGGTTTATATGATAAGCAAGCAAGTTCTATGCTAAGTGAAAGAAACTACAACCTTTGTAGACCGAGTCCTTCCCTTCTAAAGTTAAAAGTAGTAGTCCTTACGACTCCTCTTGGCTCCACTTGAAGAAATGAAAGAGCTTGCTTTGCGATCTTCCAAGCCGAAGATGATCCATCCGAAGTTTCTTTAAGTCAAGCTACCTCTTCATTAATCATGCATTAGTGAAGAAAACACCCTAATCCAAATGGCTGATCTAGAGTAGGATGATGAAGTAGGTGTTTTAGCTCACTAAGAATTCTCACAAGCCCTAGGGTTCACAACTCATGCGAGGGTTATGGCTTGGAGGAAGATGAAGAAGAAAAATGGAAAGAGCAAGAGAATAAGCAAGCATGTAAGCAAGTGAAGAATGGCTCTTTATTTTCCTCACTTATTGAAGCATGGAATATTTTCAAATAATATATTACAACCATGCTTCTATAGTGAAAGCAAATGAATAAAGTAATGTAAAATTCATGCTTCACCCATACTACAAATATTTCCCCATTTTCCATCTCATTTTTCTATTTTATCAAAATAGAAAAAACCATGCTTCATAATATATATATATATATATATATATATATATATATATATAAAGAGAAGAAAATAATTAGTGAGCAATAATATTAGTTAGTATATATTAATATCAAATATAAATATATATCAAATTATTAAATCAACACTTGATTTAATAATCCGGTTATATCATATATAACCGACTAATATCATTTATCTGTATATCAAATTGTCAAATCAACACTTGATTCAATAATCCGGTTATATCACATATAACCTAACCGATATCAAATGTCGCCATATTAGAATACGGTATCACATACTCGTATTTAATCATTCTCCCGCACATATCAGCATATGTGCCCTACTTCGTTTCGCTTGAACTTGGAAACCTCTGTGTGGAACTCTAAAGACTCGTCAATACGCCAGCAGTTGGTAATGATCACATCATATACCTACAAACCGTCAGCGGTACTAGCTGGACGTAACGGCTACCCATGTATTGAGCGATTAGAAGATCAACTAGCAAGCTTGTCCAAACTCCCATGAAGCCTATAAGTAACACTTACCATACAGTCCGATCTCTTCGTCTGATATGTTGCATATCGAGTCTAGGGGTGGAATCGTCAGACCCCAGTAATTTGATAAGTCATGCCGATGTATGGCTCATAACGGTTCGAGAAACTACTGATAACACTTACCGATAAATCGCATCAGCTCTGGCCAGGGACTTTCTGTTATAGCCAATCGAGCATAGCACAACATCAACTCCCTATTCCGGGAGAGACGAAACCCCTCCTATCACTCACTGCCTCCATGTGACTCGGGACTGTACCCAAAATCTACCAGTTTGTAGGACTCCTTTTAGCCATGGTAGGGAGGAAATCAAAGCACAGTGTGAACCACACAAGACACTATGATGATCTCGGGTCTACAGACTAACCTATACTAGTGTCACCAGAGAACTGCTATTTGACGATAGGTATGGTACCGTCTAGGAGTTCTCGGCGAGTCCTGTTCGGTGTACCCATTCTATATTGAGCACCTGTGTACAATCTTTGATGTCAAACACCAATGCTTATGGGATCAACCATCGCCCCCTATAGGGTCAAGAAACGTACACACTAGTCTACTCTGGAATATCGATGCCCTGTCTCGATACTCCCTCGACTAGGAACAGTTAAAGGATACACTTGAAGACTACACAAGTCCCAGTAGTATGATCCGCATCATAGTCCTAGTATTCAAGCAAACATCCTAAGGGCTTTATCAACATGTATCAGAGAGATAATATAATAATACAAGTGTACATGTTAAGATAAAGAGCAACCAGATAGCATACTATCATGTCGAGAAAGAAATTCCTCTATATATATGTCCAAGTATCCACTATATCATACAATAATGGTCTCTAGGGCATACATATTCCTAACAATCTCCCACTTGCACTAAGGATAGTTGTTTTAGTATCTCATATCCAACATCCCAAAAAGTCTCTCAAACTGGGTCTGGGGGGCCTTCATGAGTGGATCTGCTGTGTTGTCCTTCGTGTCAACTCTCCTGACCTCGATCTCCCGGTGATCTACTATCTCCCGGATCAGGTGATACCGCCTAAGAATATGTCTGGATCGCTGATGGGACCGGAGTTCCTTGGCCAAAGCCATAGCTCCATTGTTATCATAATACAAAGGTATTGGATGCTCAATGGATGGAACCACACCAAGTTCAACAATGAACTTCTTCATCCAGATAGCCTCTTTGGCAGCATCGTTGGCAGCGATGTATTCAGCCTCTATCGTCGAGTCTGCTACGACATCTTGCTTGGAACTCTTCCAACATACCACCCCTCCATTAAGAGTGAAGAAAAAACCCGAGACTGACTTACCGTCGTCCTTATCACTCTGGAAGCTCGAATCGGTAAATGACTCCACCTGGAGTTCTCCATTACCATACACCAAGAACATCTCTTTAGTGCTTCTCAAGTACTTATGAATGTTCTTCACAGCTGTTGTCACGTCCCGAAAGTACGGAACATGACTGGCACTTAAACTACGAGACGTCTTGAGACGTACGTAATCTAAGTAAGCCGAAAACCCAGAAGTCCAAACCAAGAAAAGTAGTAGAGTGAAGGAAAACCAATTTAAAACAAGTAGTTTTTATAGCATAAGCCGAATTATGCGTTTTTAAAAACATCAAATATTTCCTGAAAATTTCGGTAGAGTCTCCTTTGTAAAAACTGGCCCCCAAACGGGATACAACATGAATAGTATACGAAATCAATAAAAGGCATCCCCAAGCGGGAGCTAGCTCTTCGTCAATCGACGGTCATAACCACACAAGTAATATAATATACAACGCCAAGGGCGAGGATCAAAACTCAAAGGAAACTCAAAACCACAAGAAAACCACAGAAATAAGACGCGCGACTCTAAGGTCGAAAGAATAAACATCACTGGTCTCAATCTCTGAAATAAATACATGTTGGTTGATGGAACTTTTAGATACAACAGAATAATGATATACAAGATATATAATGGGGGTACGATACAAGTAAACCCACCTACTAGCAAATCACCTGAAAGAAACTATGCCCGCAAAGCCGTAATGAAACCTGTACGGCAACCCTGCAAGAAACTGGGGCACAACGAGGGTGAGTTGCCAACTCGTGAATAGAAAAACATCTACGCACAGAAATCGCATAAATAACGCAACCTAGGTCAATGATCATAATATATCCTCAAATATATGTATAACATGCAGCCTATAAAAATGGCTAGGGTAATATCTAACCCGAGTGTGATCTCATGTGCCCGTGTCAGTGCCTCAGGTAGCAATATATCATATGAATGAGGTATGAATGCACGGAACAGAATGCATGTACTTACGAAAACTGCTTTCATAAATCAGTGAGATTTCTGTATTTTTAAAGTGAGGTACCATAAATGAAATCAGCATAAAACAGTGCCCAGAATCGACATAAAACAAGTGTCCAAATATCTCGATATCTCTGTATCACAATCTCTGTACCTCAATATCTCAAAATCAATATCTAGGGTGCCGTCAATCCAGACCGGCCCCTACCATCCATCTCAAGACCACGACGGTATCCTCCGGATATCCGACGCGTCGGGTAATATCACCGGTCGGTAGTGCTCCCCTGCCGGGCTCAACGTCAACAACACATTCCTCTTGCCCCGGGGTACCGCACCGGGCCCACCATGTACCCGAAACGGTTCCTCCACTCCTCGAATCGGGTCTCGAAATCCATCAGCAAACTCATGGTGGACGACTCATACATCATGGGAAAACCGCACTTTTTATTTTAAAAGAGAGAAAAGGTTTATTTATGTTTTTGCGGTTTTACTCCAAATCCAGAAAATCTCATGGAAATCTGAATCCAAAACCTTAATAACACGTAAAATAGTGAATATATGCATGAGAATCCATGAATGCGGCATAACAATGAATAACAGTATGCATGAAGTAGCAGGTAATAACTACAATGTCTAAACTAATATATAAGGCAAGTACACTAATATCATGTCTAAACTATTAGCTAACAGGCTATGTCAATGTAATAGTATTTTCTAAGTGTACGTGACATGGCAATTACCGATGAAGATGTGTGTGAGCCGGCAAGTAAGTGTACGTGGTACATACGCGTCATCGGTAATGGTGATAGTGTCCTAACAGCATGATATCAATAATGAAATATGAATTACAATAAGTATGCGATGCGGAGCACCAGCAATAATATGCGGGAGCTGAATACTAGACACAACGATGACTAAACTGCATTACCCTAATATAAATCCTACAAATGGTGCCTTTTGAAATAACACGAATCATGGGGTTTTGAAAATAGGGGCTACGGTGTTTTTATGAAAAGATACGTCTTTTGAAATATCCGTAGGATCCCTTGGGCTGTCCTTTAAAATACCCACGATTCGTTAGTTTTAGAAATAGGTAAGAATCGAATCTAATCTAACAACTAAACTAAACTAAAGGACTAAGTTAACAAGCTGGACTACAGGTAAGGAAACCTCCTAACATCTGAGTCGATCCATATACATACCTGTATATATATTAGTCGGTGATCCCGCCTCAATAATATCATATCCGATACCATATCTATAATCAGACATCCCAAGTCAAGAGTGCGGATCAATCATCAATATATAGCTCGTACGTAAATCCGTCGTACGGCATCCCCAAATCTGGGTACGGGTCAATATCACATTCCTCATACTATTCACCTGGTATCCTCTTTATCAAATATCATCTGTGGTACTGACCTATGTCTAGTACACTACTAATATCACTATCCACATGGCATTGACATTCAAAGATCCGCTATAACATCGGACGTATCTCAAGTACGAATCCTGCCATATCACCGATTTCACGGTCTCAACTCAAATCTCATCGACTCATCTCAAACCCAAGTATCATCCGTGAATCCAGTATGTGAACACCTAGTTCCATACCCAGGTGAACGCATAAACACATCTCCCCATATACGCATAGGTAATAACCTAGATGTATGCATGTGTGTGTGCATGTGTGGCTGTAAGGACTACTCTAGGGTTTCGCAACTAACACTAAACTAATCCACGCACACCTAGAATCTACCTTTTTCATCAAGTCTCATATCAGCATAATATACAATCAAAATATATGTGTGTATACGTATTCGTATACATCACCACGACTACGGGGGTGCTATACGCCATCCACCCGACTTCTCCCCGTAGATATAAATCTACTCACCTGGTCCTCGCTTGATGGTGCCGACGTCGCCACGCGCTTGCTTGTTGTCTCGAAGTCCACATGGGGTACCTACATATCATAACGCACCGTATCGCATTAAAACCAAATTCGAAATCGAAACGGCATACGAAAATCAAATCGGCACGTGTATCACGTATAGGTCAAAACCTATCGCCTACGCATGCAAGAATAGTCAAACCAACCCTCGATGTCGATGTACAAACGTCAAACCATCGAGAAAAACCTAAACGCGCTCATTTGCACATTCACGAACACTAATTATAATATAAAATAGGTTAGAATTCACAAAAACCCCAAATTCACCTTAAAAGCCATTTTTCCGAAAATCTAGCAAGCAAAAATTACCCGTTTTAATACAAATCTTTATGTTTTAGCAAAACTAGCGGTCACAATATTAACTAAATAGCTTAAATAGGCCACATAAACATTTACTAGATTTTTAATCTTGCTAAATTTCCTTAAACCAAAATCTAGTTAGCACAATTACCCTTTTTGTTCAAAACTTGATGTTTTAACCAATAAAAACATTTTAACAAATTTTAGTGGCCATAATGGTCACTAATTAACTCAACTAATTCACACAAACCATTTCTAATTTCATCTCTCTTCTAATTATATTAATTATAAAAACCTAGTTAACAAAATTTATGAAATTGGACAAATTTTGAAGCAACAATTAGTAAACTAACAACTAGCTTACATTCTCCAAAACATAAGATGTTAAACTACCCATTACAACAAAAAAAACAAGTGATACAACATTCACTTGAATTCCAAAACCCCCTCTAGAAATCTTAAACTTGAAATCTAACCCATAATACTAACTAATTATGTCATGATTTAAAGTATTAATACAACAATTTAACTAAGGTTTAGAATTTATACCTCATTGATTGAAGATCAAACATGAATCTTAGCCTCCCAAACTTTCTTCCATCCCCCAAGATCTATGCTAAATTGGCTAAAGGAAAATGGGTAAAGCATGGATTTGGAGTTTGTAAGGTTTTTCTCTTGATTTTTGTTGAAATTGTGTGAAATTTTGTGTTAGAAAAGAAGTGGGGAGAATTGGGGGCTGATTGGGGAGGGCTTGGCCCGCAGAAATTTGGGAGGGGGAGAGAGAATATGGAGTGGGTGAATGTATGTGGACATATGTAGAAGCATTCCCATCATCTTATATTTTAATCCCCTTATTAAATTTCATTATTTAATTGAAGTGGAGAGAAATGAGTGGGGAGTGGGGGCAAAATAGGGGCTGCCATAGGAGGGCTCGGCCATGTGAGTGGGTGAGAAGAGAGGGTGTGTGTGTGTAGCAATGAACACCAAACACCAATACAATATGCACCAAAACCCTTTTATTTTCACAAAATAAGCATTTTTCTTCAATATTTTCTAAACCGTTTTGCCAAACGATTTCATTTCAAAAACCACATGATAAAATTTTATTTAATGTTTTATGATGTACAAAATTTGTTTCAACTCATTCCAATTTGTAATTTTCCCTAATTAAATATATTAGTGACGGCTTAAAATAATATTAAAATAATTAATTTCGGAAAAATTTTCAGAAAATTTGAAATTTCACCAGTGG
The DNA here is from genome assembly GCA_030015575.1 of Agapanthus africanus. Lineage (NCBI taxonomy): Eukaryota > Viridiplantae > Streptophyta > Magnoliopsida > Asparagales > Amaryllidaceae > Agapanthus > Agapanthus africanus. The sequence continues at coordinate 55,843,166 of JASDDO010000004.1, forward strand.
CTCAATAAACACCAAATACTAGCAACTACATAGCTAGAATATGTATATTTAATTTTATAATAAAGATATTTGCATTTTGACTTTTTACAGAAAACCCTCTTATTTTACCGTTTTTTCGAAATTTCACCGAAACGATTTTCAAAACGTTACAGCTATCCAGTGCTTTTCCCCAGGATCTGATTGATATCTACTCACTACACCTAGTGCGTAAGCTACTTCCGGTCCGGTACATAATATCCCATACATGATAGACCTAACTACATAAGCATAGGGTATAACTGTCATGCAAGCCCTCTTTAAATCAGTCTTTGGAGACATCTCTTTGGAGAGAGTGATTCCTGAACAAGCGGGTAAATTACCACGCTAAGAATCTTCCATACTAAACCTCTTTAGTATAGTGTCTATGTACCTGGATTGGGACAATCCCAACATCCATTTAGATCTATCTCTATAGATCTTTATCCCCGGGATGTAGGAGACATCACCCAGATCTTTCATGGAGAACTTTAATGATAAGAAGAGCTTGACCGAGTGTAGCATAGGAACATCATTTCTTATAAGAGTATGTCATCCACGTACAATACGAATAAGAAAACCTTACTCTCTACAATCTTTTTGTATATACATGGTTCATCTATGTTTTTTATGAAGTCAAACTCTTTGACCGCCACATCAAAACAAATGTTCCAGCTCCGCGATACCTTCTTTAATTCGTAGATTAATTTAACCAGCTTGCACACCTTTCTACTGCTCCTACTATCTACGAAGCCCTCCGGCTGTGTCATGTAAATGCTCTCTTCTAAATCACCATTTAGAAAAGCGGTCTTGACGTCCATCTGCCAGATTTCGTAGTCATGGTATGCAGCAATGGCAAGTAGGATCCTGATGGATTTAAGCATAGTCACTGGAGAAAAGGTTTCATTATAATCGACACCTGTTCGTTGACGAAAACCTTTTGCTACAAGTCTAGCTTTGAAGGTCTCAACCTTTCCATCTACACCAATTTTCTTCTTAAAGATCCATTTGCTCCCAATGGGTTTTACCCCTTCAGGAGCAACTTCCAAAGTCTATAGTTTGTTGGTGTATATGGATTCCATCTCAGATCGCATAGCATCCAGCCATTTCACAGAGTCCCCACTTGTAATGGCCTGCTCAAAACTAGTTGGGCCATCATTTTCCATGATGCAATGCTTGCTCCCACCGTTTATGAGAAAACCGTAGTATCTCTCAAGTGGATGAAGAACCCTACTAGATCTACGGAGTGGCTGAGGTTCGTTGGAGACTATTGAATCCTTCGGTTCTACAAAACCGTCAGTTATAGTTTGTGTAGCTGGAACTTATTCCAGTTCTACCTCATTACCACTAATTTCTTTCACAAGAAATTCCTTTTCTAAAAAGGTATCATGTTGATAAACAAACACTTTTTGTTCCTCAGTATAGTAGAAGATATATCCATATGAATCCTATGGATATCCCACAAACTTGCACAAAATAGACCTTGCCTCGAGCTTATCCGGATTTTGCTTTTTACATAAGCCGGACAACCCCATATCTTAACTCGTTTAAAAGATGGCCTCTTCCCATTCCATATCTCATATAGAGTGGTAGGCACGGATTTGATCGGAACCCTATTCAATAGGTATGAAGCTGTCTCAAGTGCATAACCCTAAAAGGATATAGGTAATTCAGCAATACTCATCATAGAGAGCATCATTTCTAATAGGGTACGATTCCTCCACTCCTATACTCCATTGTGCTGTGGTGTATACGGAGGAGTAAGCTGAGAGTGAATCCCGTTCTCTTTTAAATAGTCTCAGAACTCCGTGCTTAAGTATTCTCCTCCCCGATCAGATCGAAGGATTTTAATAGTTTTACCCATTTGGTTCTCTACTTCGTACTTATATTCCTTGAATTTTTCAAAAGCTTCAGATTTGTGTTTCAACAAGAACACATGTCCGAATCTTGAGAGATCATCGGTGAACGTAATAAAGTACGAGGAACCATTCCTGGCATGTGTAGACATAGGAACGCATACATCACTATGTATCGGTCCCAAGAGTTCAGTAGCTCGTTCTCCGTGTCCCGTAAACGGAGTTTTGGTCATCTTGCCTTTGAGACATGACTAGCAAGTTTCATAAGATATAAATTCAAACGGATTTAAATATCCATCTTTATGTAACATAGCTAGTCTTGTTGGGTTGATATGACCTAGTCTACATTGCCACAAGAAGGCTTCGTTCATTTCTGAACATTTTCTCTTATGTGTGTTCTGTATGTTTAGAACTGTAGTTTGATTTAGAGCGTATATGCCGTTACACAACATACCAAACCCAATCAACACTTGATTTAGGAAAATTTTCATAGCATTATCCTCCAATAAAAAGTTATATCCTTCTTTATGTAATAAAGAAACTGATATAATATTGCACATCATTTTTGGTATGTAATAACAGTCGTTCAGAATCAATGTATTACCATTTGGTAATACTAGGTGATATTGGCCAACTACTTTGGCCGCAACAATTGCTCCATTCCCTACTTTGAGAGACATATCACTGTTTCCTAGTTCTCTACTTCTTCTTAACCCATGTAACAAATTACAAATTTGGGATCCTGATCCGGTATCCAATAGCCAGGACGTAGAGCATACTGAGAAACAGTTCTCGGTAACGAACACACCCGAAGAAGATATATCAGCATGTTCTTTCTTCGTTTGGGTTGCATGGGAATCCTAATATTTCCCTATTCCTTGCTCAGACTTATGAAAATCATAAGAAAAAGCGGAACCAACGTTTCCCAGCATCGTATAATAAGCGGGTTTGGTCAATACATCCATATTATCATCTTGATTAAGGGGTGTCATGGTCGCTACCAGGAGAGAGAGAAGTAAACACTATAGCGTGCGCTCTTTACAAGATTAGATTAGTTATTATCTTATCTAATCAGGATGGCCCCCACTGTTTTTATCAAATCTTCCTTCAAACCTTAAAAGGTAAGATTAGCCAGGATTAATTACACCCTACAAGTTCGCCAATCGGTCATCCAGACAGGTATTGGTACTCCGAGGGAGTCTTCCCGTGCTTTCGCAAGGAACTAATTAAATAACCTCATTTCCGCAGGGGCATAACCCCGTTAACACCTTTCTTAGACACCTACTGGATCAGCTAATTGTAAATTGGAAAACTTTCTCAGGAGTAACTCTTACTCGCAGTGGGTATCGGGATCCAACTATCTCATAGAAGGTATGCAATCTCATTGCAAATTTCAACACCTGAAATTCTCAATAACTATTTTTACCCCTAGAGACTTATGACCTTAACTATGGTCAACAAATCATAAGCGCTGGCCAAGTTCAACCCGTCATTTCCTGATTGAATTAAACCCACCCGCACGACCCTTGACGGAGGCCAACAAGGTCGTATGACTACCCTAATCCAATTGCATCATATGCTGCAGATAAGCACTAATCAGCTACCGCATACTATGCCTTGATTAAGACCAACAAACGCAGCACGAATACTAAATAGCACTTATCTGAAATGACGGAGGGCTACGACTGGTTTTGAAGAAAACCTTTAGCGTAATGAACTTGATATTGTTGTAGAATCAAGTGATTTGAAAAGGAGTGGTTTAAGATCCTGTTTTAAAATCGATTAGTTTGCAAAACAAACCACGTGGGTTGTAGCATTTGCTAGTTTTGCTAAAGAGGTCACTCCCGGTGAATGGATCTAGGCTCTTTCCTCATCGAATGAGGTACTGGATATTCATAAAGGAATACCACTATGCAAAGCAAGAACTAGAGCTACCTTTTTGAAAAATTTGATTCTACATCTTTAGGTTTCTTTTCTTATCATTAATCTCATTAATGACATCCCATCATTTATGTTTCCTAAATATCACAGAAGAAACAAAAATAGAACATACGCTTATGCCATCCGCATTCGCCACGGGGCCCGTCATGCACCGTTAGGTTACTTAACTAACGGCAGAGCAGGGGCTAGACTAGCGCGGGTGCAAAACATAAGTAACGTTTATTATACATATCATATATATATAGCATTCGTCTCACACAGTTATATGATCACATCACAGAACTGAAGCAACAGAAGTCAACATATGAAATATTGGATATACTAGAAGGTCCGTGTTTTAAATTAAGCCAGTAATGAAAAACACGAATACCATGGTCGTGATGAATAGCCAAACCCATATCCCTAGACCCCTATGAGAGCGGCAAGCAACCCTGCCAATTCGAGAGTTAGGAGACCCGGTCTCGACTCCTCAAGATGGTCTCCCACTGGACTCTAGAATATGGTTACTTATGCTCCCTACCTTGGGTTTATCCTAATGCGGAAAAGTAAATAATATACATCAATGGTGACATCATCCTTAACTCGGAAATGTCCCAATAAAATAATATTACATATAATTTTACATGAATGAAAATACAAAAACTCTCATCTCACATAAAAAAAATCCGGCTATTCAATCACGACGATCCAATATAACATATCACAGCAACACATAATATCACATGTCATCAACGTAAGTAAACATGCGTATCCCAAATTCCGTTGACATATAGCAACAAGATTGGGGATACCCCACATATACTAGGAGGTCCGTGTTTTAAATTAAGCCAGTAATGAAAAACACAGATTTCACAGTCGTGATGAATAGCCAAACCCACATCCCTAGACCCCTATGAGAGCGGCAAGCAACCCTGCCAATTCTAGAGTTAGGAGACCCGGTCTCGACTCCTCGAGATAGTCTCCTACTGGACTCTAGAACCCGGTTACTTGTGTTCCCTGCCTTGGGTCTATCCTAATTCGGAAAAGTAAATAATATACATCAATGGTGAGATCATTCTCAACCCGGAAGTGTCCCAATAAAAGAATATTACATACATATTTTACATGAATGAAAATTGAAAAATTCTCATCTCACGCAAAAAAAAACCCCGGTTATTCAATCACGACGATCCAATATAACATATCACAGCAACACATAACATCACATGTCATCAACGTAAGTAAATATGCGTATCCCGAATTCCGTTGACATATAGCAATGAGATTGGAGATACCCCACATATTACACTTACGGTCGCAGAAAATAAATGAATAACTACAATAATTAGAATCCACATATTTCTTAGACATCATAAACATGGAATATCACATATTCCGAATTTCATGCCTAACCTATAAACCTTGCATTTTAGTCTCGGATTGAAAACACTTTTCAATAACCAGTCGGGTAATTCAACAGGATTTCCGATAAAATGATCGAATGCTCGTCAGGAACTTTAGTAGATGGCCGCACTCTCGATGTCGTCAACGAAGTGCACTTAGGCGGAACACTGCGGACGCGAGCACCCGAGTGGGTGCTTTTGGCAACGGATACAATCACTTGGTCGGGGCTATGGGGCGTAGCTATCTAGTAGTGTTTCCCGGCGAGTGTTCGCGTACAATAAGAGATTGCGACGGAGTTTTGATCCGAATTAAAACTCCATGGCAATTGATCAAACGAGACTAAACCACTAGATTTACTAAAAACTAACTAGTTTTCACAAAACTAATTATTGTGGATTCCAAATATTGTATTACATATCATAATAATCTAGACGATGTTAAATATTTCGATCGATCCATCAAACACCCACAAATCACAGAGAGCTCAACAACTTGAGTCTCACTAAAAATACCCAGAAAGTGCCAAATATCACAATAGAGCAGCACACGAAATACAAGCCATCAATTCACCAAGTATGTGGCGGAACCGCGGCCAAACAATGGGTTTGGCGGCGGTTCCGTGACGGTTTGGTTGAATCATGGCCTTGTACTTCTTGGGGCTCCATAAAATACCCTGCACAATTTTCTACATATTTTCAATCTTAAAAATTCCAACGTTTGAAGGATAGAAACTTGGCAAAAATGCTGGTTTCGAAACTCGATCGAACACTTTAACGTCGTATAGACTTCCCCTAATGCTTTAGCTTGGATCTGATACCATGAAAGTGTTTCTTAGCACCACCACTAGGTTATAACAAGCATCAAGTATGCAATTTTCAAATTTATGGGGTGCTAAGCTACACTAACCTAGAATCTTAACTAGAGTATTAAGGTTTATATGATAAGCAAGCAAGTTCAATGCTAAGTAAAAGAAACTACAACCTTTGTAGACCGAGTCCTTCCCTTCTAAAGTTCCGAGTAGTAGTCCCTACGACTCCTTATGGCTCCACTTGAAGAAATGAACGAGCTTGCTTTGCGATTTTCCAAGCCGAAGATGATCAACCCGAAACTTCTGTAGGTCAACCTACGTCTTCACTAATCATGCATTAGTGAAGGAAAAACCCTAATCCAAATGGCTAATCTAGAATAGGATGATGAAGTACGTGTTTTAGCTCACCGAGAATTCTCACAAGCCCTAGGGTTCACAACTCATGTGAGGGTTAGGGCTGGGAGGAAGATGAAGAAGAAAATTGGAGAGAGCAAGAGAATAAGCTAGCATGTAAGCAAGTGAAGAATGGCTCTTTAGTTTCCTCACTTATTGAAGCATGGAATATTTTCAAATAAAATATTGCAACCATACTTCTATAGTGAAAGCAAATGAATAAAGTAATGTAAAAGCCATGCTTCACCCATACTACAAATATCTCCCCATTTTCCATCACATTTTTCTATTTTCTCATAATAGGAAAAAACCATGCTTCATATATATATATATATATATATATATCACACACACACACACAGACATATATATATTAATATATATAAAGAGAAGAAAATAATTAGTGAGCAATAATATTAGTTAGTATATAATTATATAAAATATAAATATATATCAAATTATTAAATCAACATTTGATTTAATAATCCGGTTATATCATATATAATCGACTAATATCATTTATCTGTATATCATATTATCAAATCAACACTTGATTCAATAATCTAGTTATATCACATATAACCTAACCGATATCAAATGTCGCCAGATTAGAATACGATATCACATACTCGTATTTAATCAAGCTCCCACACATATCAGCACATGTGCCCTACTTCCTTTCGCTTGAACTAGGAAACCTTTGTGTGGGACTCTAAAGACTTGTCAATACGCCAGCAGTAGGTAATGATCACATCATTTACCCACAAACCGTCAGCGGTACTAGCTGGACGTAACGGTTACCCAGGTATTAAGAGATTATAAGATCAACAAGCAAGCTTGTCCAAACTCCCATGAAGCCTATAAGTAACACTTACCGTATAGTCCGGTCTTTTCGTATGATATGTCGCATATCGAGTTTAGGGGTGGAATCGTCAGATGCCAGTAACTTGATAAGTCATGTTGATGTATGGCTCATAACAGTTCAAGAAACTACTGATAACACTTACCAGTAAATCTCATCAGCCCTGGCCAGGGAATTTCTGTTATAGCCAATCGAGCATAGTGCAACATCAAATCGTTATACCGGGAGAGACGAAACCCCTCCCATCGCTCACTGCCTCTATGTGACTTGGGACTGTACCCAAAATCCACATGTTTGCACGACTCCTTTGAGCCATGGTAGGGTGGAAATCAAAGCACGGTGGGAACCACACAAGACACCATGACGATCTCGGGTCTACAGACTAACCTGTACCAGTGTCACTAGAGAACTGCTATCTGACGATAGGTATGGTACCATCTAGGAGTTCTCGACGAGTCCTGTTCGGTGTACCCATTCTCTAATGAGCACCTGTTTACAATCTTTGATGTCAAACACCAATGGTTATGGGATCAACCATCTCCCCCTACAGGGTTAATAAACGTATATACTAGTCTACTCTGGAATATCGATACCCTGTCTCGATACTCCCTCGACTAGGAACAGTTAAAGGATGTGCTTGTGGACTACACAAGTCCCAGTAGTATGATCCGCATCATAGTCCTGGTAGTCAAGCAAACATCCTAAGGTCTTTATCAACATGTATTAGAGAGATAATATAATAATACAAGTGTACATGTTAAGATAAAGAGCAACCAGATAACATACTATCATGTCGAGCAAGAAAGTCCTATATATATGTCCAAGCATCCACTATATCATACAATAATGGCCTCTAGGGCATACATATTTCTAACACTAGGGAAATTTAAGGATGTGCTTATCGACTACCCAGATCCCACAAGTACGATTGCCATCACAACGCTGGTAGTCAAGTAAGGATCATACGGGTTTTATCAACATGTATTAGCGATATGAAATAACTAGTAAAACATATACACATGTTAAGATAAAGTCAAACCAAATAGCATACTATCATATCGTGTAAGATTGTCCATACATAAATACCCCTAGCATCCTATATAATAAAGGCCTCTAGGGCATACATATCCAACAATCTCCAACTTGCACTTAGGCATGTTATTGGCGTATCGAGTACCCAACATTTGTATTAGGGTCAGTTGTTGGCGTATCGCATACTCAACATCTCGAATAGTCTCTCGAACTGTACTTGAGGGATGACCTTAGTGAATGGATTTGTCGTGTTTTCCTTCGTATATACTCTCTGCACCTCGATCTCAAGGCGATCTATGATCTTCCTGATCAGGTGATACAACTTCAAGATATGTATGTATTTCTAATGGGTACGTGGTTCCTTTTCCAATGCCATGGCTCGGTTGTTATCACAATATAAAGGAATTGGATTAGCAATGGATGGAACCACCTGAAGTTCAGAAATAAAATTTCTCATCCAGACTGTCTCTTTTGCGGCATCGTTAGAAACGATGTACTTAGCCTCCATTGTCGAGTCTGCTATGGTGTCCTATTTGGAACTCTTCCAACATACCGTTCCCTTATGAAAAATAAATAATAAATAAAAATGAATGGGAAAATTCCCCAAATGGAGCATCAAGTGCCCACACGTGATGCGCCTTGGAGCCAAGATTATATGCATTGCGCTTAACAAATAAGGCTGAAACTGAACTTCATGTGCAAGCACGTGAGCATATATATACAAAATATATAGGCGCCTTCCTAAAGACAAATAACTGGCCAGAAAAACTCATGTGTCAGCACGTGATGCTCTTTGTTGGGCTTAACTTCGTGGAGTCACGTGCTGCACGTGAGGGCTTCTAATACCTTCTGAGCCGATAGAATTAAATTCTATATAAATGGGATCAGAACCCTATTTTGGAAATATTTCCCCCAATCTTTCTAAACAAGAAAGATTGTGCTCTATAAATTGGAGCATCGTTGGATCAAAGATCCAACGGTGATTAAAAATCACCAAGTTACGGAATAAGCTCTGTATGGGAACATATTTTCCCAATCTTGTTAGAAACACGAAAAATGTCTTCTGTAAAACAGAGGTCCATGGATCAATGATTCAACGGAGGATAAAATCCCCAAATTACTTAACAAAAATAAAAAAAACTTGCCTCTGCTATATAAAGGACTCGAGACTGAAGGGAGAAAAAAGGGGGGAGGATACAGAGAGAGATAAAAAAAGGGAGGAAAGAGAATTCAATTCCCAGAAGGGAGAAGAATACACTTTGCAAAACAAAACTAGGTGAGAAGAAAGTACAAAGACTGTCTCAGCTCTTCTTTAAGGGTTTAACCCTTCATATAAGAACTTAGTTCTTTCTTCTGGTGAAAGGTCTGCAGAAGCAGATCTCCCCACAAGTTGAGAATTTAATTCTCATCGAGGTGATTATGCCATGCAGATCCAAGACCTAGAGGAAGATCTAAGTTCAGAGAATTTAATTCTCCCAAAAGGCATATAGGAACTTAATTCCTCTGATAAAACTAGGGTTTAACCCTTCATATAAAAACTTAGTTCTTCCTTCTGGTGAAAGATCTGCAGAAGCAGGCCTCTCCACAAGTTGAGAATTTAATTCTCATCGGGGAGACTCTGCCATGCAGATCCAAAACCAAGGAGAAGAACTAAGTCCAAAGAATTAAATTCTTATAAACTCAGAGAAGGAATTCCATGCATATTGATGATCACGTGTTCACACGTGACCATCTCTGATGAACAAAAAGAATGACTGAGATTGAATCACGTGCTCCCACGCGACCCTTTAAAATGAGCACTCAGCAATTACATGAAAAAAAGGAAAAAACCCAAAGACAGTTTCAATTTTAAGGCGCCTCACGTGTTCCCACGTGACCCCCCAAACAGTTGTATATAAAAAGGGGGGAAATTCCAAAGGCAGCGCTCACATTTTGAAGGCGCCTCACGTGTCCGCACGTGACCGTTTGATGAACCAAGTGCTTAGCACTTATAAATGAAAGAGGAATAAAATCCAGAGAACAGTTCCCATCTCGGGCGCCTCACGTGTCCGCACGTGACCGTTTGATGAAACATGTGATTAGCACTTATAAAAAAAAAGAAAAGGGGAATAAATCCAAAGATAGTTCCCAATCAAAGAATTATTGATTGATCTTTTCTTTGTGTGTCGGTTTAGAAAATGAATAGAAATCACAATCAAAGAATTATTTGACCGCAATCAATAACGGTGTCGAATGTAGCGCGTTAGTAAGTGCGGATCGTCCACAGGGATTGTGCGATTCGTTCGTATTTTGTTTTGTTTGAATTGAAAATTTAAAAGTAAAGCAAAAATGATTCAAGATTTATATCGATGAATTTCAAGAATCAACTAATCTAATCAAGAATCAAGAAAGCGATAAACATCAAGAATCAAGTATTGATAGAATTCCAATCGATTTAGGTTTCAAGATTTGAAGTAAAGCTCGTAGGAATCGATTAGATCGTAGATATGAAGAAGATTCGAAATTACGATCTCTTATCCATTAACAAATTGATGCTAAATCGATGTAGATTCATCGAGGATCAAGGATCTTGCGAAGAATTAGGGTTCCTCATCCTATCCTTTGTCCTTTCGATGAATCACATTTACTAGATAGCTTCTAGGAAATCGAATGATCGATCGTTAATCTCTAGATCGTGCGAAAAGAATCAAGAACGCATTTCGCATCGATCTAGATCATCGATCATTCAATTTTCAAGAATTTACAATTGTTATAGGACTTAAGAAAACGTTTAAAGATTCGTCAACAACATCATTCTACAATCGTTTCGATTCCTCCACGAGCGGAGTTTTATTCAAGCATCATCACAAAGAATACATTCAAGAATTGAATATGAATCATAATGCTCGAATTGAAATATAAGCAAGTTTAAAGAATCTTCACCTTTATTTATTCCACAAATTGTTACACATTGCTCAAGACTACAAGAATTTGAGAAGGAACAAGATTGTCGAATCTAGCATCGCTCGGCTCCTTGAGTCGTGGATCGGCTTGGATCTCGTACTCTGTTGAAGTTCGGCTTCGCTTCTAAAGGTTGGTTGAAGACTTGCTTGCTAGAACTCAAAGGATCTTGAATTTTGGCTTTGGATTAGGGTTAGGGTTTGGCACAAGTCGTGTCACTCGACTTGTGTTAGAAAATGGGGGAGATTAGAGATTGAAGAAGATTAGCTTTCAACAACCAAATATTAGCCAAAGATTTAACAACCTTTGCTAGTGAGCCTTGGGTCCCTTTTTATAGGTTTCCAAAACCCTAGGTCTAAGATTTTGAATTTTGAATTTCCCTCCAAAAGTTTGTTATAGGGAGAGGCTTCTAGAAGTAGTTAGTTAGGGTTTAGCTTCTAGCTTAAGCTAGGAGGTTAGGGAGAAGGTTCTATGCTCTAATGTAGTTTAGGTGAAGCTTGTTGTGGAAGCTAGGAATGTTTAGTTTAGAACCCAAGGGCTGCTGATCTAGCAGAAGCTTCGAGATCCATCTCGAAATTGAAGTGGCTTTCTGAGATGTAGGCACTGAGGTAAGAACACTGGAATAAATTTGAAACGATGACGTGGCACTACAGCCGCGGTTCCGCGGCGCAAGGCGGCTCCGGCCGCGGAACCGTGGCCATGTGGCTGAGCTAGGGTTTCAAACTTCATATGATGCTTTGTTCTGTCTTCAGGTGTACTTTCTGATATGTTGATTCTCTGAATGCTTCTTAGATCATTGCCAGATTCCAAATCCTTGAGCTGGCGTCTTTTTAACAGTCTTTGTTTTGTAATTTTGACCATTCTTCTGGATTTCCCTGCACAGACTTCGAAACATAAGTTGCGATATGCAAGAATGATGCGATGCTAAGAAATACAGTCAATTTCCCTTATAGTGCCGGTTTTAAAGTCTAACACATGCAATCTGATATTTTACGACTGTTTTGCTAATATGTGTAATATGAATGCCGAACACTTCTAGATGAGTGCAAATGATAGGGAAATTGCCGGTTTAAAGATGCAGTATTTTCGACTGATCAAATTCCCCCAAACTTATTTTCGATCGTCTCGAGCGAACTTTATTAAAAAGAAAGGAGAAAATAAAGAAAGAGAAAAACTAACTAGCACACTTTCGTAGGCAACACGATTGCACTGAGCACGTGCAACAAGCCTTTAAACCTCTAGGTGTCCCTAGTAGGAGGAGTGTTGTCTCCTGAGGGTTTTCAGCAGATTGCACCCACAAAATCCAATAATAAAAGAAAGATCATGAATATTACATTTAAAGACAAGAATTGTAAAAGAAAAGCTTTGAAAATTAGGGTTTCCAACTAAACTAGCTTTTCGGTTGTCATGAGCCCTATCTTAATAGTCATGAAAAGATGTCAGAAATCACGTCCTCCCTCAATAAAACATCGTCTTATTCTCCATTCCTATCTTTCTTCCAAACATCGATCATATAACCCTGCGTGTGTGTAAAGGACATCCCTACACCCGGGGAATTCAATTCAAGCTATCATACTCTTGCCCATCAGCCTCAGTACTTTTTAATTAATGAATATTTAGATGAAATTGCTCACACACTTTCATGCGACCGTTAATACTTCTTGAGGTACTAACCGACCGATTACTCCTGTGCTTGCTTATTTGGTGTATTTTCCTCGTCTTGCACCACCTAAGGCTTAGCAGTGACTCCCAGACCAGTTGGCCTTAAGGCACTAGGTGAAGAGGCACCCTCGCTATATTTTTTTATTGCTGCCTTGGCGATAACAAAACCAGTGTCCATTTTTCTCACCATTTTATATTTTCTTCATTTTTTTATTTCCTTCATACATCGGCTTTAAGACAAGAGCATTTCAAGGTATCCTCTACTATCCCGGGTTTCAAGACGTGTGTAAGTGCGAATAGCAGGATATCAACGTTCAAAATGTTTGGCTTCCAGAATAGAAACTATTTTTCAAACTTATTTTATCCTCAGATTAGTGACTTCCTTCATCTTACTAACCCTTGGGACAACGTCTCATAACTACTTATTACTAGTTCGTTTAAGAAAACTTCTAATTTTCTTGGTTTTCTTAAATTTTTCTAATCTCATGGATGTAATTTTTCACTATCTAATCTTTTATTATCTTATTTCTGTACAAGAATTGTTAAATATTAAAATATTTTTATATTTTGAAAATTTTAAATTTTTATTGGTTTTGGAAATTTTAAATTTTTATAGTTTTTTAAAGAAATGTTTTTGTGCTTATGCAAATGATGCAAAAATAAGCACAAACCTCCCCCAAACTTGTTTTCAACAGTGTCATCATTGTTGCCAACCGTTATATCTACAAAACCTATAAGTCTGGGAGGAATTTATTAGTGGGGGCAAAATATATAAGTGACGATCCACCCCCAAACTTACTCTTTTCACTCACCTCCATTCAAAAGATGATGCAATGATATACAGGACATGAAAGTGAGACAGAAGAATTTTAATCCGAATAAAATGGCTCCTGTAAGAACAGGAGCTCCTCCGTGGGGTCAGTGGAAAAATACGGCTTTAGTCTATGTCCATTCACTTTGAAAAATGTGCCATTTTTAACATTTTCTACTTCTACTGCCCCGTGCGGGTATACAGACCGCACAACAAAAGGTCCCTTCCACCGAGATCGAAGCTTACCCGCGTGAAGGTGTAGTAGTGAATCATAAAGAAGGACTTGTTGACCTGGTGAAAATGTTTTCCTCAAAATGTTTTTATCGTGAAAAACCTTAGTCCTATTCTTTACGATTACAACTTTATCATAAGTTTCATCGTGGAGTTCACTTAGCTCATTTATTTGCAGCTTCCGAAAGTTGCAGGCTTGGTTTAGGTCAAAGTTGATTCCTTAATAGCCCACAATGCTTTATGCTCAATCTCGACGGGTAAGTGACATGCCTTCCCAAACACTGTCCTATATGTAGACATCCCTAGGTCGGTTTTAAATGCAGTTCGGAATGCCCAAAGAGCATCCGTCAGTTTGGTCGACCAGTCTTTTCTATTCTTAGCAACAGTTTTCTTCAGGATTTGTTTGATCTGTCTATTTGAAATCTCAGCCTGCCCGCTCGTTTGGGGATGATAGGGTGTAGAAAGTCTGTGGTTGATTGTGTATTTCCGCATCAGAGTCTCGAAAGACCTGTTGCAGAAATGTGTCCCATTATCGCAAATGATAGCGCGTGGGTGTCCAAATCGCGAAAAGATATTCTCTTTTAAGAACTTAATGACAACTTTCTTGTCATTAGTGCGACATGGAATGGCTTCAACCCACTTTGAGACATAATCAACCGCCAGCAGTATGTACAAATTCCCAAAGGAGTTGGGAAAGGGACCCATAAAATCAATGCCCCAAACATCGAAAATTTCAACAACTAAGATGGGTTGCTGAAGCATTTAATTTCTCCGGGAAATTCTACTCGTGTACTGACACTGTGTGCAGGTTTTGCAATAGTCAAATGCGTCCTTGAATAAGGTCGGCCAATAAAATCCACATTGCAAAACCTTCTCCGCCGTCTTTTTAGGACCGAAGTGACCCCCACAGGCCTGATCATGACAAAAAGAAAGAACACTCTTGAACTCTTCTTTCGGGACACACCGGCGAATGATCTGATCAGAACAATACTTAAACAAATATGGATCATCCCAGTAAAAGTGTTTTACTTGGGATAGAAAACGGTATTTGTCCTGTTTTGACCAATCGCTGGGTATCAGTCCCGTGACAAGATAGTTCACAATATCCCTGAACAAAGGTTCATTGGATACGCTCAAGAGTTGTTCGTCTGGAAACGAATCATTGATCAGCAGAGTCACAGGGGAAGAAGAGATGCATGAAAGATGGTCGGCTACTACGTTTTCACATCCTTTCTTATCTTTGATAACAAGATCAAATTCTTGTAATAGCAGGATCCAACGTATTAGCCGACCTTTTGCATCTTTCTTCGCCAGAAGATGTTTTAAGGCGGAATGGTCAGTGTACACAACTATAGGTGAGCCAATTAAGTAAGGCCTGAATTTTTCTAATGCATATACAACTGCCAAAAGTTCCTTTTCGGTAGTTGTATAATTGATTTGAGCATCATTCAGGGTCTTACTCGCATAATAGATCACGTGTGGCATCTTTTCAATGTGCTGTCCTAAGACTGCACCTACTGCAAAGTCGGATGCGTCACACATCAGCTCAAAGAGGTAGTCCCAATTTGGAGACGATAGAACGAGGGCTGTAGTGAGGGAGTATTTGAGTGAATCGAAAGCTGCTTCACAATCCGAGTCAAAGTGGAAGATCGTATCCTTGGCCAAGAGAAGAGTTAAGGGTCTAGCAATTTTGTTAAAATCCTTAATGAATCTCCTATAAAAGCCCGCATGGCCAAGAAATGATCGAATGTCCTTGACGCTTTTGGGATGAGGAAGGTTTTGAATGATATCTATCTTAGGTCTGTCAACCTAAATGCTTTTCTGTGAAATAACATGTCCAAGTACAATTCCTTCTTGGACCATGAAATGGCATTTTTCCCAATTCAAGGTTAAGTTCTTCTTCTTGCAACGAGTAAGAACCGTGTCAAGATTCGATAGGCAATCAGAAAAAGAGTCTCTAAAAATCAAGAAATCGTCCATAAAGATCTCCTGAAAATTCTCTACCATGTCAGAGAATATCCCCATCATATACCGTTGAAAGGTAGCGGGAGCATCGCATAACCCAAAGGGCATGCGTCTGTAAGCAAAGGTACCAAAAGGACAAGTAAAAGTGGTTTTATCTTGATCCTTTTTGGCTATGGGGACCTGATTATAACCTGAGTATCCGTCCATAAAGCAATAATGCTCTCGTCCAGCTAAGCATTCCAGCATTTGATCAATGAATGGTAGAGGAAAGTGGTCTTTCCTCGTGGCAGCATTGAGTTTTCTATAATCAATACATACACGCCACCCAGTTTGGGTGCGTGTCTGAATCAACTCATTTGCCTCATTGGTAATAACAGTGATGCCGGATTTCTTAGGGACGACATGTATAAGACTCACCCATTGGCTATCGGAGATAGGGTATATAATACCATTATCTAGGCATTTGACGATCTCTTTCATCACCGCTTCCTTCATGACGGGATTCAACCGTCTCTGTGGTTCTCGGGTTGGTCTGGAATCATCCATCACATGTATATGATGTTCAACAATCAAGGGACTAATCCCTTTGATGTCCGCCATAGTCCAACCAAACGCCTCTCTATTAGATCTCAATACCGATAAAAGTGCATTCTCTTGCTCTGATGCTAGAGAAGCGGATATGATAACCGGTAAAGACTCATTCTCACCTAAATAAGCATATTTAAGATGAGAAGTTAAAATTTTGAGATCTAATGCTGGCGGAGAAATAATAGAAGGATGGATCATCGAGTGATTTTTGGAGTCGCAACGAAGCTCATAGCCTGTGAAAGATACAGACTCGGGTGGTGATCAGGAGTGTCGGACTCAAGTGTGGGAAAAGTGTCCTTACTAAGATCATGTGCAAGATCAAACAGTGATGTGGTAGTGTCGTCGAGATATGTAAAGCAAAGTTCCTCAGCTCCGCAACTTTCGGGAGCGATCTCGTGGACAGAGCACACATCAAGAATATGAGCAGAGGGTTCTGATGGCTGACTTCCAACTTTGTAGATGTTTAGTTCAATGGTCATATTTCCAAATGATAAGTTCATTGAACCATTTCTACAGTTAATAACAGCGTTGGAAGTGGCAAGGAAAGGTCGACCCAAAATCACCAGAATTTGGCTCCGGGAGTTTGATACAGGTTGTGTATCGAGTACAATGAAGTCTACAGGGAATACAAATTCCCCGACCTTTATCAACACATCCTCTAGTTCACCCCTTGGTTTGGTGATTGAACGGTCTGCCATTTGGAGAGTGCAGTGAGCAGGTTTCAACTCTCCAATCCCTAGCTGCTCATATACAGAATATGGAAGTAGGTTAACACTTGCGCCAAGGTCTAAAAGAGCACGATTTATGTTTTTACCCCCAATAGAAATCGATATCATAGGACATCCTGGGTCCTTACGTTTCTTTGGTAGCTGGGGGATAAAAGCAGTGCTAATATTATTAGACATGAAGACCTTCTTCGGCACTTGAGTCTTCCTCTTCCTAGTGCACAAGTCATTAAGAATTTTCGCATAAGCGGGGACTTATTGAATAGCATCTAGGAGAGGGATATTGATGTTAACCTGTTTGAACATTTTCATAATTTTTTCCACATGAGGACTCGATTTGTTACCCTTTAACCGATTCGGGTAAGGAGCTTTAGCAATAAGCGCTGGGTCCATCATAGGAGAAGGAAGTGGGGGTAGACGTGATCCCAAAAGAGGAGTGGGGATCGTCTGTGGAGAACTAGAAGGGCTATACTGAGGTGTCGAGCCTAGAAGGAAATGGAGAATAGGCTCGTGAGAAGGCGGTGGGGGTAGAAGAACAAGGATCAGAAGTAGAAGTGTGTGTGTGAGGAAGGGTCTCAGCCGGGGTGTTATTGATAGGATTTTCAATATCATCAATTCCTTCCCCGACATGGTTATTCAGCACTCTTCCCGATCTCAACGTTGTGACGGCATTTACATTGTAATGCCCAGGATTCGGTAGGGGTTATGACGGAAGTTTCCCTTTTTCTCTCGCACTCATTTCGGCTTTAAGTCGTGCAATTTCAGCTTCCATCGATCTGATACTCTCAGCTTGGGACGCTGAGTTTTTCTTTATCTCACTGACGGAAGATCTAACCTCAGCCGAAACCTCTATGAAATTTGACAAGAGTGATTTCATGGTTTGAGTGAATTGAGAGAATTCGTCAGAACAGGACAACTGCATAGGATTAGACTGTGCAGGAGTGTTGACCTGGTTTTAGAAATTTTGGGACCGGTAGGGGTGCTGAGTGAGTTGAAATGGTTGTTGTTGTGGTGGAAGAGCCCTATGAAAATTATTTTGGTTTGGAACCGTGTTTTGAGATTGTTGTTGTTGGTTCCAAGAAAAATTCGGGTGATTCCTCCAACCTTGATTGTACGTGGAAGAATATGGATCGTTTCTAGGTCTTTGAAATGCGGCATTGGTATGCTCGTGACCTTGAAACAGAGAGTTTAATGGACATTCTTCCGTTAAGTGAGAAGGATCAGAACAGCACCCACATACAGTTTTGGGAAGCGACATTGGGTTTAGGGAGGCTGCTGAAAATTTGTGTTCCATAGCCTCGAGCTTCTTTTGCATTGCTGCCATCTCAGCTCGAACACCTATGGACACATCAATTTGGTGTACGCCACCCCTATTCAATGATTGGGTTCCACTCTCCCACTGTAGGGATTTTTCAGCGAACTCTTCTAAAAATTTCCAAGCTTCCCCATCATCCTTAGTCATAAAGGTGACTTGACACATGTTTTCAAGGTTCTGTTTAGTGTTCGGGTTAATGCCCTCATAAATGATTCGGCAAAGATCCCATCTTGGGATGCCGTGATGAGGACATTGAACCAAAAGATCCTTGAATCGTTCAAAGCATTTTGAGAATGGTTCAGTAGGAAGCTGGGTGAATTGATTTAGTTCGCTACGGATTCGAGCTGTCTTTTGCATAGGGTAGAATTTCTTAAGGAATGCCGCAACGAATTCTTCCCAATTCGTAATGGAATGTGCGGTAGTGTTATATAGTCACTTCTCGGCTATGTCGCACAAAGTAAATGGAAGAAGACGTAGACGCATAGCATCCACAGAAAGTTGTGACGTACCCATCATTGCGCATACGTTTTCAAATTTGGTGATGAAAACGTAAGCGTCTTCAGTCTCGAGCCCGTGGAATTTGGGTAAAAGGTTGATGTATTGGGGTTTAATTTCAAAATTATCCCCGTTGGCTGGTGGAATGGATAAGCAGGTCGAAAGAGGACCTCGAAATGGATAGCACCTCTCTTGGAGAGAGATGCGGGATGGATTCTGTGCACCAACGGACCACGGCAGATTAGTGGTAAAGAAGTTTGATGGAGACGGATCCATCGATGTGGGTGTGGTGGTGGGTAAAGAAGAAATAAATGGAGAAATACCGACTTCAGAGTCGATAAAGGGTACGCGGACTAAACGGGCACTAGAATCCCGTGTCCAGCCTATCTTGTACTAAAAAGGGTTAGTAGAAGTGGTAGCGTGACTTATAATTAGGGGAATGAATGAATAAATGCGGTGTTTGTTTTGAAAATTGAACGGATTTTTGAAAAAAATGATGCAAGCACAACAAATGCAACACACAAAACCCTAATTCTATGGGTCACCTAGGTCAAATCTCTAGATCGCTCCTAACTGCCAAAAGACAAGTCGCAGGATAAATCCTCCACTGCCTCTTTGTCTCTCCTGTGGCCAGGTAAGTGCCAGGTAAGTGGGAGGTTCTCCACTACGTAAGTAGTGGGCCTAATTAAGTAACCACTAGCCTTCGACACACTTGCCTTAGACACCACAAAAGAAACGCGGATAAGCAATGAATTACCCACGGCCTTCTTCTGTCCTAAGTGAGCGCGACGGTCCTTAGAGTCATCTCTAGATTTCTTTTAGTTAATGAGGGTAAATGCGGATGCAAATTTTGCGATTTTTGGGGCTTAGGAAGGGTAATGAACTCCCCACCTAATCTGGATTTGGTCTTTGCCCCTTAATGTCCGTATTAATTATGCAAACAACCACAAAACCAAAAACACGCACAATTTAATTTTTCTTTTAGCGGCGCTGCGGTTTTTGCAAAGAAGCCTGCAGAAAAATGTTATTTGGAGCAGACAGAGGAAGGAGATAAGAAAGATAGAGGCTCACTGTGAAAAATTTGTACAGCGATCCCTTCACCCAGGCGCGGAACCGCCGCAATAGGCTGCTTAGACCGCGGGTATGCGGCCGTCGGTGCTGCTCTCTGTACCAAAAAACAACAGCAAGGTGCTGTTAAATCCTTCAGCTCTTTGGAAATGTCTGAAATTTTTTCACTTTCTCCACAGCTTCCAGAATTCCTCGCAATCAAATCACAACACACGTTTAGATTTTTGCGCGAATTTTGATCACAAAATTGTAATGGAATAAATCTTTCAATTCAAATTTCAAATAAAGAACGAATTAGCGCGCGATCCCCGGCAACGACGCCATTTGATTGATCTTTTCTTTGTGTGTCGGTTTAGAAAATGAATAGAAATCACAATCAAAGAATTATTTGACCGCAATCAATAACGGTGTCGAATGTAGCGCGTTAGTAAGTGCGGATCGTCCACAGGGATTGTGCGATTCGTTCGTATTTTGTTTTGTTTGAATTGAAAATTTAAAAGTAAAGCAAAATTGATTCAAGATTTATATCGATGAATTTCAAGAATCAACTAATCTAATCAAGAATCAAGAAAGCGATAAACATCAAGAATCAAGTATTGATAGAATTCTAATCGATTTAGGTTTCAAGATTTGATGTAAAGCTCGTAGGAATCGATTAGATCGTAGATGTGAAGAAGATTCGAAATTACGATTTCTTATCCATTAACAAATTGATGCTAAATCGATGTAGATTCATCGAGGATCAGGAATCTTGCGAAGAATTAGGGTTCTTCATCCTATCCTTTGTCCTTTCGATGAATCACATTCACTAGATAGCTTGTAGGAAATCGAATGATCGATCGTTAATCTCTAGATCGTGCGAAAAGAATCAAGAACGCATTTCGCATCGATCTAGATCATCGATCATTCAATTTTCAAGAATTTACAATTGTTATAGGACTTAAGAAAACGTTTAAAGATTCGTCAACAACATCATTCTACAATCGTTTCGATTCCTCCACGAGCGGAGTTTTATTCAAGCATCATCACAAAGAATACATTCAAGAATTGAAGATGAATCATAATGCTCGAATTGAAATATAAGCAAGTTTAAAGAATCTTCACCTTTATTTATTCCACAAATTGTTACACATTGCTCAAGACTACAAGAATTTGAGAAGGAACAAGATTGTCGAATCTAGCGTCGCTCGGCTCCTTGAGTCGTGGATCGGCTTGGATCTCGTGCTCCGTTGAAGTCCGGCTTCGCTTCTAAAGGTTGGTTGAAGACTTGCTTGCTAGAACTCAAAGGATCTTGAATTTTGGCTTTGGATTAGGGTTAGGGTTTGGCACAAGTCGTTTCACTCGACTTGTGTTAGAAAATGGGGGAGATTAGAGATTGAAGAAGATTAGCTTTCAACAACCAAAGATTAGCCAAAGATTTAACAACCTTTGCTAGTGAGCCTTGGGTCCCTTTTTATAGGTTTCCAAAACCCTAGGTCTAGGATTTTGAATTTCCCTCCGAAAGTTTGTTATAGGGAGAGGCTTATAGAAGTAGTTAGTTAGGGTTTAGCTTCTAGCTTAAGCTAGGAGGTAAGGGAGAAGGTTCTAGGCTCTAATGTAGTTTAGGTGAAGCTTGTTGTGGAAGCTAGGAATGTTTAGTTTAGAACCCAAGGGCTGTTGATCTGGCAGAAGCTTCGAGATCCATCTGAAAATTGAAGTGGCTTTCTGAGATGTAGGCACTGAGGTAAGAACACTGGGATAAATTTGAAACGATGACATGGCACTACAGCCGCGGTTCCGCGGCACAAGGCGGCTCCGGCCGCGGAACCGTGGCCATGTGACTGAGCTAGGGTTTCAAACTTCATATGATGCTTTGTTCTGTCTTCAGGTGTACTTTCTGATATGTTGATTCTCTGAATGCTTCTTAGATCATTGCCAGATTCCAAATCCTTGAGCTGGCGTCTTTTTAACAGTCTTTGTTTTGTAATTTTGACCATTCTTCTGGATTTCCCTGCACAGACTTCGAAACACAAGTTGCGATATGCAAGAATGATGCGATGCTAAGAAATACAGTCAATTTCCCTTATAGTACCGGTTTTAAAGTCTAACACATGCAATCTGATATTTTACGACTGTTTTGCTAATATGTGTAATATGAATGCCGAACACTTCTAGATGAGTGCAAATGATAGGAAAATTGCCGGTTTAAAGATGCAGTATTTTCGACTGATCAAACATCCCCCTCAGCGGCTGTCCTCCAAAATCCACAGGGTCTGGCGAAGGGTCTAAGACTCTGTGATCGACAAAGACTACTCCCGCCAACAGAAGAAAATGAAGGTCCGGCAAGAGGAGAATCATCCCGCCGTCGTACCACAGAAAGTATCGTCTGCAACATCCCCATCAACTTCGACCGCCCATAAAAAGAGAAGGCCGGAGAAGTCCCCATGCCTACGACAAATCTTAAGGGAATTGATCCTAAACGTCCCAATTCTGGGGGCATGGTAGTGCACACCATTTACATGGCTTTCGGAAAAGAGGAAAGCCGTGCTTCTTGGGTTCATCGACCACTTACGCGGTCCGTAATAAAGCCTCAGGAGCAGCAACAGAAACTCCAGAAGATGCTGACAAAGATGGCCGCACTTACTAGGCAGAAAGAAAGCTCGGAAGTATCGTCGGATCAACGCCAGGAGAAGGAAACCGACACCGAGTTCCTATGAAGAATGCTCGAAAAGAAAGATAAAGAAGCCGCGGAACAAGCGGCTAACATAAAACAAATGGCACTCCTATTCCAAGATATGGCGGGGATGATGATCTAGCCAGACCCTCCAGCCAAAGATCCCCCAATAATCATTGAAGACGACATAGGGGAGACATCAAACCCTCTTCCGGCTTTATCGACAGACAGGAAGGAGACGATCTCAAAAGATGCGCTTGATGACTACATAGCTCAACAAATACGAGCTCATCAGGCAAGTGAAGCTACTGGCCAAGTCGTCAGAACTGGGTGACCCTATCCAAGCTGGTACGATCAAATTAATTACCCGCCGGGATATACGATCCCTAAATTTCACGTGTATAAGGGGACATGCAACCCCCATCAGCACGTCGCTCAGTTCAGGGCTCTATGCGGCAATACTAGAGGTGACGACAAATTGCTACTTCGCCAATTCGTCAGCAGCTTAGCGGAGACGACATTTGAATGGTACTCAAAACTTCCGAATGAATCCATCAAAACATTCACAGAAATGGAGTTGCTATTCACCCTGCGTTTCGCGAGCGCCAGCGAACGCACCCCGATCACGGCATTGATCAATGCCAGGGTGAAGCCAGGAGAGACTTGGGTTCAGTATGCAATTCGGTGGCGGAACCTATGGTCCAGATGCGAACAACGCATAGAAGAAGCTCCTGCCGTGGGCATGTTCATGGGGACCCTGGAGCCGCAGGAAACTATATCCCAATTTATGATGTTCTTCAAGCCGACCACTATCCAAGCCTTGATCGACAAGCTGGCCTAAATGGACCAGATGGGCCATAGACCGTCCTCCGCAAAAATGGAGCTTCGAAATGAAAAGGGTAAAGGGAAAGCGACCTTCGTCGCCAACGCTCAGCAACAGCCGAGTGATCCGAAACCAGCTGCTCGCCAAAACGATAAACTCCGATCACTCGGAGAAAAGTTGAGACGTCCTTACTCATTCCCTCGGGATAAGACGAGAAGGCTGTTCGAACTGGCGGTGCGCAACAGGCTCATCACTCTGCCGGATCCAAGACGCCCACTGCAACCGGGCGACGTCAACAATCCCAATTACTGCCCCTACCACCGAATAGTGGGCCACCCAATCGAAGATTGCTTCGTCTTCAAAAACTGGATTGAGGACCAGTACCAACAACGCAAATTTGCGCTGTCTGAAAACTGGAGGGTAAACCCGCCACAACCGCACACTCCTAAAAAAGTGAACACACCGGGGGCATCATACTTATTTATAGAGGAAGCTCCATGGGAAGTTGTTCTTTCGGACAAGACTAAAAGAATGCTGAAGGATCTTCAAGCATGTCCGGAAATTAGATGGAAAAGCCCGCTTGAGCCATAGATCATTGAGGGGACGCTGAAACCGTGCCCAACACCGAAAGTTGGTAGCGATGGGCAAAATACCCAGGCCCAGCCATTAAAGTCTTCAAAGAAAAAGAAGAAGACCAAAAAGCCCGCACAGCTTGATGAAAAGCGCACGGACTTGCAAAGGCATATTGACGTACTGGAGGAATATAACCAGAAGGCGCGAACCCCGGTCATACTACAAGAGTTTCTCAACCATATCCTTGAGAGCGGAGATAATGACAGTGATGAGGGAGAAGACTTGTCAGAAGAACCCAAGGATTATGTGGCAAGTTGTCACATGATCTCTCATTCACCAATAAATGACGAAGAAGCTCACTTGGAATCAGAAGATAATATAGAGGAGCAGGGGGCAGGATCGGTGCCAAAATTCTTAGAACCGTCAGACGAGATGATTGACATGCTACTGAACGAAGCCCATCAGAAGAGCAAAGCTGATCAAGAGCGTGAAATGGTCGTACTCGAAACGGCCAGGCGTCGGCATCAAGTTGAAGAAGTCATGGTAGGGATGAGTCGCAAAGCACTCTAACCAGATCGAGGCATTCCTGCATCAGACAAAAACAGGCTTAAGACAAGGAAACTGTTTGCTAAAGCCCTGACAATGGGAATGAAGCTTCCATCTTTCAAAGGAAATGCTCCTGGCGGTATACACCTTGACGAAGCGGATGCACATCCTAACTACTGCTCATACCATCAAAGGATTGCACACCTTACCGAAGAATGCATGGCCTTTAAAAAGTGGTGGCAGGGATACAGTTCTCACCGACAACATTTCAAGAGGATGAAGCGCAAAACTCGTCGGGAGCAGAGAAGCACGACAGATGAGCACAAAAGAACTGCCAGCAACTGTGACATGGTTGATTCCGGGGGATCGCAAGTTCTCACCTTCGGAAGCGATTCTGATGAAGAAATAGCCCTCGGCCCTCTCTTCAAGAAATCCACCTCAAGAAAAGAGGAAGAGATAAAGAACTGTGAAAACATTCAACTGCGTAGTCGTATGTTGCCCGATAAGAATCTCAGACTTACAAACAAGGTATCGAACAAAAAAGATAAGGGGAAGGCAAAAGTCCCTGCGGATATCTCCCTCGATGATCGAGTCGTCGAAGAGCTGGCAGCCAAGGACCCGCCCAAGAAAAACAAAGTGGATTACAATGTCCTAGCACACCTGAGGAAGATACCCTCACAGCTAAGCGTTTTGGATGCCCTTCTGTTGTCTAAAGAGGCATGAGATTCTCTGATCAGGGCATTACAAGAGCCCGAGCAGTTTCAAGCTTTCCTTGCCGAAGAAAAGATGAAGGACGAGCTGGAAGAAGTGCACACATCACTTTCGGCGATGAAGATCTCCTCCTCGGAATGTGCGAGCACAACCGTCCCCTGTATTTCACCGGGTACTGCCATGACATCAAGATAGGGAAAATCTTAGTTGACAACGGGTCCTTTGTCAACCTCCTAAATGTGAGGGTGCTAAAAGAAATCTGCATGAGAGTTCAGCACCTCACTCGGGATAAAATTACCATCTCCGGTTTTGATTCGCAGTCGTCACGACCACTCGGGTCTGTAATACTGACGTTACGCTTTGGGCTGCTCGTCACTGACATCAAATTTCATGTCATTGATGCCAAGACCTGCTACAACGCTTTGCTCGGCAGGCCTTGGTCACGAGTACAACATCATCCCTTCTACACAACATCAGTGTATGAAGTATTTCAAAGATGGTCTCGAGTACACCGTGACGGGGGAAATAAACCCATTCTCCGTAAATGAAGTCTGAAATTATGAAGATGCAAAGCATTTCCTACCAGACTTTGAAGACACGGAAAGATGTCATAAACCGGAGAATAAGAAAAAAGCTATCACCACTATTCCGGTCTTCGGGATCGATATCGAGGAGGAAGAAGAGATAGTCTATTCGGGGCCACCCCAATGCAACAGGCCGGGACCATCTACCCCTATTCTGGTCTTTGGCAGTGACTCTGAAGATGAAGTCAACGCGGTGTTCTCGGTCCGTCCATCAGTGCAGGCCCTCACAGGAGATGATCAGAGTTTGCGAATCGCCGTGGTTCCGTGGCAACACTATAGAGAGCTTGATGCGCTCGAGACATATACTGTGCAAGAGCTGCAGACATTCTACGTCCCTCCCAGGCTAAGAGCTGAAAATGCGATCCTATTCTATCGATCCATGGAGACTAAAGTCGAAAGAGAAGTCTGGCATGGTGCCGATTTTGCGCTCGACAGGATCCAAACCATCCGTCTGCCCAGATACTACACGGAGAGATTGAAGTTTATTAAGATGCCAAGGCGTACCTTTCAAACAGACCCCCTGACAAGCCCAGTTCTACAACAAGATTTGGAACGTCCCCGGAACCCAGCGAAAATTTCCCAACGGAAAAATGGAAACGATTGTGCTTGGATATGTCTAGTCCAAGAAACGGGAGAAATTCCATGCGTGCTATGTCATAAATGACCTCGATGAAGAAAGGGGTGCTCTTTTAAAAGACGCTGACGCCGAACCAGAACGAGGTCCTGTCATAAAAAAGCCGAGTCCATCGTTTGAAGAACAGATGGACAAGCTAGTGAGGGAAGCAAGTCAAAAGGTTCGGCACGACCATAGCCGCGAAATGGCCATTTACGAGAAAGACAAGACGCAACACCTCTTTTAGCAGGCTACAGAGGATGACAATTCCCTTCACCGTCAGCCCGCCATGCATTCCCAAGACAATAAAAAGGCTTGAAGCGGAGGCAAAAACAAATTAAAGAACGGAAAAAACGATCGCCAGCGGCAAAACGAATCAAAAAGGCCACGCGATCGAGAAAAGGTCAGCCGGAATCCGTCTCTTATGAAAAAAAATGGGTCGAGCATATTCTTTCTCTCGAGACAAGACAAGGAGAATCTTTGACCTTGTCATGAAACATCAGATGATGACACTCCCGAAGTCTCGGCACCTCGATCAAGCAAACGAGGTTCATCACCCGAATTATTGCTCCTATCACCGTGCAATAGGACATCCTCTTGAAGATTGCTTCACCTTCAAAAACTGGGTCGAAGACCAATACCGACTCGGCAGGTTCGCTCTATCCAACAGTTGGAGGGTAGCCCCACCACAAAGGCATGTGCCAAAAGCAACGTATATGGCAAAAGTAGAACCAGATCAACACCGATCTTGGAAACGATCTCGTACCTGTCACGTGATAACGCCGTCGGAAGAAGGAGTGCGCGAGAATATAGATGACCTCTCCTGGTGCTTCGAAAATAAGGATGAAGACGAGGTGATCTCAGAATTTCCACTGGCGCCAAAAGAATTAGAAGATGGGATACACACCACGGCGGACAACCTGAAAAAAAATCGACTTGGGGATGGCAAACGACCCACGGCCAACGTTCGTTAGTGAGCTGCTGTCTAAAGAGCAGGTGGCTACGCTAAAAGATGTGCTCATGCAGTATAAAGATTGCTTCGCATGGAACTATTCCGAGATGTCGGGGCTAGATCCAAAATAGCTGTGCATAAATTGGCGATATCTCCGGACGTCAAGCCAATCAAACAAGAACCAAGAAGAATGCGGCTCGAACTTGAAATGAGTATCAATGCTGAAGTCAAGAAGCTAATCGACTCCGGCTTCATCCAGGAAGTTCAATACCCCGACTGGATCGCCAACATTGTCCTAGTGATGAAGAAAAATGGGACGGTGTGCATCTGCGTGGACTTTCGGGACCTCAACAAA
This sequence comes from Agapanthus africanus, assembly GCA_030015575.1. Classification (NCBI taxonomy): domain Eukaryota; kingdom Viridiplantae; phylum Streptophyta; class Magnoliopsida; order Asparagales; family Amaryllidaceae; genus Agapanthus; species Agapanthus africanus. The sequence continues at coordinate 55,871,066 of JASDDO010000004.1, forward strand.
GCCTGTCCGAAGGATGACTTTCCCTTACCGGTTACCGAGCTGATGATAGATAATACGTCCACTCATGAAGTCTTCTCCTTCATGGACGGATCATCGGGGTACAATAAAATAAAGATGCATCCCGGAGACCAGAAGCATACCGCTTTCCGGACTCCTCTGGGCATATTCTGCTACAAAGTGATGCCTTTCGGTCTGAAGAACTCCGATGCTGCCTATCAGAGGGCTATGACGAAGATTTTCGATGACCTCATACATGAAATCGTCGAATGCTATATCGATGACCTCGTAGTGAAAAGCAAATCGTACGAGGAACACTAGGAGCATTTGAAAACTGTGTTCCAACGTCTTCGTAAGTATAACCTGAAGATGAACCCTCTGAAATGCGCATTTGGAGTCTCCTCAGGCAAATTTCTAGGGTTCATCATACGACATCGGGGCATCGAAATAGATCCATCGAAGATCAAGGAGATTATGGAAATGCCCACTCCAAGAACTTTAAAACAATTGCGGTCTCTACAAGGGAAGCTCGCGTATATTCGACGATTCATAGCCAATCTCTCCGGAAAATGCCTTCCCAATAGTCACTTGATGAAGAAGGGAACCCCGTTCATTTAGGACCGTAAATGCCAGAGTGCACTGGACGAAATCAAGTAATATCTGCAGAACCCACCGGTACTGACCGCTCCAGTTAAGGGAAAGCCCCTCATCCTGTACACAACAACCCTTGAAGGTTCTTTAGGCGCGTTATGGGCACAGGAGAACGACCAAGGGAAGGAGAGAGCCCTGTACTATTTGAGTCGAGTTCTCCTGGGGGCAGAAAACAACTACTCCCCTATCGAAAACACTGCCTGGCGTTAATCTTCGCGATAACGAAGCTTTGGCATTATGCTTTGGCGCATGAGGTCCATCTCATATCAAAAGTGGATCCTCTCAAATATTTGATTTCAAGAGACATATTAACGGGACGACTCTCTAAATCCCGACTCTTAATGGAATTCTCGATAACATACCGACCCCTCAAGGCAGTGAAAGGCCAGGCCATCGCCGACTTCTTTGCTGAGCACCCGATACCTGCCGATTCGCCCCTAAATTGCGAATTGCCAGACGAGCACGCATTTGACACGATCGACGGGGAGAGAGGAGAGAGTGATACCCAATGGAAACTCTACTTCGATAGGGAATCTTCCATGAAGAAGCGAAAGCACAACCCCCCCCCCCCATAATCAAATCTAGGATAAGCCTCATTTTTGTGACTCCACAAGGAGGGATAATGCGCTTTGCCTTTTCCTTAACAGAGCCGAGGACAAACAATGAAGCAGAGTATGAAGCATTGATAGCAGGTCTTGAGATCGCTTTCGACATAGGAATCGAAAACCTCCTCATATACGGAGACTCCCAGCTGGTCGTTAGCCAAGTAAACAGTGACTATTAGACATGCAAGTCAGAGTTGGTAAAATATGGAAAAAGAGTGCAATAGTTACTAACTCAAATTCCTTCCTACGTCCTGGAAACCATACCGCGTGCAGAAAATAGCAAAGCGGATGCATTAGCCAAACTCGCTAAGGAACTGGCCGACGAAAACCTTGATGACGTAAGGATCATTGTACGAAGCCGCCAGATTCTTGCGCCAGCAGAAATATCTCTGGAGTCGTCTAAAGAAGAAGAAGCGACCAAACAAGCGGCTTTCCAAGTAAAGGACGAAGAAAAGGCTAAGGATTGGAGAGAAATCTTTATAGACTACTTCAAATCCTGTCAAACACCGGAAGATACATCCTCAAGACATCAGCTCATGAAACGAGCTCTGTCTTTCGCCTTCGTCAATGATACTCTATATAAGAGATCGTTCGACTCTCTGTGGCTGAGATGCCTTGGACCGAAAGAAGCAAGGAGAGTCGTTCAAGAAACTCACGACAGACTCTACGGTTCTCATCAAGCCGGGCCAAAGATGAAGCTGAAAATTAAAATAATGGGCTACTATTGGCCCATGATGATTTAGGACTGCCTCGAATACGCGAAGCAGTGCCACTCATGCCAAATTCATGGAGACTTCATCCATCAGCATCTAAACCCGCTACACCCAACAGTGGCTAGCTGGCCGTTCGAAATGTGGGGAACTGACATAATTGGGCCCATCGAACTAGCGTCATCCAAATGACATCGGTTCATATTGGTGACAACTAATTACTTCTCTAAGTGGGCAGAAGCTATACCGCTAAGAGAAGTGAAGACGGAAAACATCCTCCATTTCTTCAAGACACACGTCATCTATCGGTTCGGCACTCCACGACGGAATATCTCCGATAACGAGCCGGCTTACAAAAGTCACAGCATTAGCCGCTTCGCACAGCAGCATAACATAGACTGGAGATACTCTTCGGTCTATAATCCCTAAGCTAACGGTCTAGCTGAGGCTTTCAATAAAACCTTGACAAAGATCATAAAGAAGAAAATATCCAAAAATAAAAAAGGACTGGCACGAGAGACTGCATGAACCTCTCTGGGCGTATCGAACTACGTTCAAAACGGCTATGAATACAACGCTGTTGTTAGTTATTTGTATGCCCTAGAGGCCATTACTGTACATACGATGTATATTGTAGTGGATGCTTGGACATATATAGGGATGACTTTCTTGCTCGACATGATAGTACGCTATCTGGTTGCTCTTTATCTTAACATGTACTCTGATTGTCTCTATGTTACATGTTGATAAAGCCCTTAGGATGAGTTCTTGACTACCAGGACTATGATGCGGATCATACTACTGGGGACAGTGTAGTCGCCAAGTACATCCTTCAAATGTTCCTAGTCGTGGGATTACCGAGACATGGCATCGATACTCCAGAGTAGACTAGCGTATGCGCTTCTTGACCCATATGATGGGCGATGGATGATCCCATATCCATTGGTGTTTGACATCAGAGAAGGTATACGGGTGCTCAGTGGAGACTGGGTACACTGGACGGACTCGCCGAGAACTCCCAGATGGTATTATACCTCACGTCAGATGGCAGTTCTCTGGTGACACTGGTACAGGTTAGTCTGTAGACCCGAGATCGTCATAGAGTCTTGTGTGATTCCTACTGTGCTTTGATTTCCATCATACCACGTCCAAGAGGGCGTGTAAAAATGTGGCTTTTGGGTACAGTCCCGAATCACATGGAGGCAATGAGCGATAGGAGGGGATTCGTCTCTCCTGGTATAGGGAGTTGATGTTGCGCTGTGTTCGATTGGCTATAACTGGAAATCCCTGGCCAGGGTTGCTGAGATTTACTGGTAAGCGCTATCAATAGTTTCTCGAACTATTATGGACCTCATATCGACACGACTTATTAAGCTACTGGGGTCTGACGTTTACCATCCCTAGGCGAGATATGCGACATATCAGACGAAGAGACCGGACTGTACGTGAGTGTTACTGATTGGATTCGCAGGAGAATGTACAGGCTTGCTTGTTGATCTTCTGATCGCTCAATACCTGGGTGGCTGTTACGTTTAGCTGACCGCTTGCAGCTTGTGGGTGTTTGATATGATCATCACCTACTGCCGGCGTATTGACGATTCTTTAGAGTCCAACACCGAGGTTTCTTGACTCAGGAAAAACGGAGTAGGAGCACATATGTGATATGTGCGGGACCGAGAATAATACGTGTATATGATACCGTATTAGATTCTCGCGAAATGTGATATCGGCCGGGTATATATGATATAGCCGGGTCATCGGATCAAGTGTTGATTCGATGAACTGATACAGATTATATTAGTCGGTTATTTGTGAAATAGCCGGATTATCGGATCAAGTGTTGATTCGATAATTTAATGTATAATTATATATTTGATATATTAAATTACATTAACTAATATAAGCTCACTTAAAGATTCTTTTTCTCACTCGGGTAATACATTGATATATATGTGATATATGTTAATTGTATTATTTTATTTTGTTACAATAAATATTGTATATGTGATATATAATATTGTAACATGTTAGGGTTATAAATGCAACATGTTTTGTGGAGTTTAATTGTGGTTAGGGTTTGGATTAGGGTTAAGCATGCATGAAGCTTTCAAGAAGCTTCTTGAAGCTTTGACTTTGACTTTGGAAATTTTGTGTAGATATTTGCTTAACCCAACCCAACCCTTCACCGTAGTTAACTCTCTACATGGGTTAAGACTTCATTCTTAACCCATGGTTGCATTTCTAACCTCACTATGGTTTTCATTATTCATCACAAAAGGATTACTTCATCTTTTTCCTTCTTCTTCCTTGCATGAAAAGCTTTCTAGCTTTTTGTGTAGTGATGAAAATGAGTGAGAAATAGAAAATAAATGAGAGCTAAATTCCTACTTCATCATCCTAATCTATCCTAGCCATTTAGATTAGGGTGTTCACTTCATTTGTGAGTGAGAGCTTGTGTTAAAGAAACTTCAAGGTAGATCATCTTAGTTATCGAAGATCGGAAGCAAGTTTGCATCTTTCTTTTGTGGAGCCTCTCTAGAGTCCGGATACTCGATGATTGCAGCGAAGGGACCTCAACACGGAGCTTTGGAAGTGAAGGACCAGACTACAAAGGTTGTAATCCCAAACTGTTAAAGTGTTTAACATGCTTTGTTTCGCCTAATCTCTAGTTTAAAGATCTTGGTTAGGGTTGTTCGGCACGTCTAAATTTTAAATCTGGCATGGTTGATTCCTTGTAGACCCTTGTAAGAGTGCCCAGTAACCCTACAGTGGTATCAGAGCATAGCTAGAGCATTAGGCGACGTGTATACGAAGTTAAAACTCCGATCGAACCCCGAAACATTGAACATGACCCCCTCTCTGGAAATTTTGTAAAAATGTGATTTTTTCTGCATTAAAAATACTCAAAAAAATGAGCAGGAAATTCTAAGGTTTATGGTGAAACACGGGCCCACAACACCATCAAGTCACCGCGGAACCGCGGCAGGAACCTGCTTCCCGCGACGATTCCGCGGCCGTACTTTGGTGTTATGGACACGTGTCTTCAGGTTATGTCCGTAGGTGCTTGTAAATGATTCTGGGTATTTTTAATTTTACTCAAGTGTCGAGTGTTCTGGGGATTATTTTGAATTCGTTGATTCGATCGGAAAGTTTAATTTCGTTTCATTTTCCGAATATTTAGAACGTGTTAAAAAGTTCGAACGGATATCAATAACTCACTTTTTCCCCTGCCGGAAAATTTCCAAGCGTTGGATTTTTCCGTAGTTTAAGAACGTTCTAAGTCGTGCAAGTAACGCGGTGGACCCTCTAGAAGAACACAAACCTTAACTCGATTATATGACCGTCTTGAACCGCCTCTAAACCTTAGGATTTGGGGCAGTACGTCGTTGCCACATGTGAGACATTGGTTTGACCCTTCTACGGCTGGATCATTGGTACTGTGGCATGTGATGGATGTTTTTAAACTAATTTCAAGTGTTGAGAACTATTTGGGAAATCTTGGGTGTTTGTTTATTCGATCGGAAAGTTTAACATTGTCTATTTATCTGGAATGTGATACAATATTTGGAATCCACAAGTAGTTATGAGATAACTAATTTGAATGTTATAAATCTCGCAGTTTAGTCTCATTTGATCGGTTGCCACGGGATTTTGATGCGATCAAAAGTCCGTTGCAATCACATAGTGTACGCGGATACTCGCCGGGTAAACTTAATAGATAGCCACGCCCCGACCAAGTGACTATAGGAGAACCCCGTCGCCAAAAGCATCCGTTCTGGTGCTCGCGACAGCGGTGTTCTGCCTTAGTGCACTTCGTCGACGACATCGGGGGTGCGGCCGTCTACTAAAGTTTGCGACGAGCATTCGATCAGGATGTCGGGAATCTTGTTGAATTGCCCGACTTAATATTGAAAAGTGTTTTCGATAATGAGACTAAAATGCGGAGTTTATAATTGTTAGGCATGCGATGTCTAAAGAATTCATTTGGTCAGGCATGCGATGTATAAGGAGGTTGCGGATTCCAGCTGTTGTAGTTTTACACTTTCTTTTCTGTGACCGTAAGTGTAATATGTGGTGTATCGCCGGTTTCATTGCTATATATCAACGACAATTGGGATACGCATATTTACTTACGCTGATGATATGTGATATTATGTGTTGTTGTGATATGTTATATTGGATCGTCGCGTTCTGAATAGCCGGGGGTTTTATGTGAGATGAGAGTTTTTCTTTTTTCATTCATGTAAAATTCATTAGTATGTAATATTCTTTTATTGGGGCGCTTCCGGGCTGAGGATGATGTCACCATTGTATATTATTTACTTTTCCGCATTAGGTAGACCCTAGGCGGGGAGCACAAGTAACCGGGTTCTAGGGTCCATTGGGAGACCATCTCGAGGAGTCGAGACCGGGTCTCCTAACCCTAGAATTGGCAGAGTTGCTTGCCGCTCTCGTAGGGGTCTAAGGATGTGGGTTTGGCTATTCATCGCGACCGTGGAATCCGTGCTTTATACAGGCTCGTATTAAAACACGGACATCCTAATATATCCAATATTTCATATATGTTCTTCTGTTGCAATGTTCTGTGATGAGATCATATTACTGCCTGAGACGAATGTTTATATTATATATATGAGATATATGTTATATTGCAGATTTCGTTTCAAATGTAATGCTTGTCAAGCATAATAAAATGGGACTTCATTAATGAGATTAATGAAACTAAAAGAAACCTAAAGATGTTGTAGAAACTTGTTTAAAAACTGGTACCTCTAGTTCTTCCTTTACATAGCGGTGTTCCTTGTAGAACATCCAGCACCTTATTCGATAAGGAAAGAGCCGAGATCCCTTCACCGGAAGTGACCTCTTTAGCGAAACTAGCAGATGCTACAAACTCGGTTTGTCTTTTGATTGTTTTTATAGTTTTTGCTTTGCATAGTGGTATTTGTGAAATATCCTGCACCTTATTCGATGAGGAAAGAGCCGACGATCCCTTCACCGGGAGTGACCTCTTTAGCAAAACTAGAAAAGACCTCAAAAACATTCCATTTAAAATCACTTGATTCTACAACGATATCAAGTTCATTACGCAAAGGGTTTTCTTAAAAACCTGTCGTAGCCCTCTGTCATTTCAGATAAGTACTAGTTAGTATTCGTGCTACGTTTGTTGATTATGTTAAGGCGTAGTGTGCGGTAGCTGATTAGTGCTTATCTGTATAAGAATATGATGCGATTTGATTAGGGTAGTCGTGCGACTTTGTTGGCTATGTTAAGGGTCGTGCGGGTGGGGTTAATTCAATCGGGAAATGACGGGTTGAACTTGACTAACACTTATGATTTTTTGACTATGTTAAGGTCATATAGATGCTAGGAGTAAAATATTATTGGGAATTTCAAGTGTTGAAATTTGCAATGAGATTTCATACCTTCTATGAGATAGTTAGATCCCGATACCCGCTGCGAGTAAGAGTTACTCCTGGGAGAGTTTTACACATTACAATTAGTCGATCAAGTAGGTGTCTAGAAAGGTGTTAACGGGGTTACGCCCCTGGGAAAACGAGGTTTATTTTAATTAGGTCCGTGCGAAAGCACGGGGAACCTCCCTCAAAGTACCGGCACTGGCCTGGCTGAAAGATTGTCGAACTTGTAGAGTGTAATTAATCCCGGCTAGTCTTTCCTTTTAGGGTTTGAAGGAAGATTTGACTAAAACAGTGGGAGACATCCTGATTAGATAAATTAATAACCAATCTAATCTTGTAAAAGCGCACGCTGAGTGTTTTCTTCTCTCTCTCTCCTGGTTGTGACTATGTCACGCCTTAATCAAGATAATAATACGGATGTATTGACCGAACCCGCCTGTTATACTGCGCTAGGGAACGTTGGTCCCGCTCCAACTTATAATTGTTATAAGACAGAGCAGGAAATAGGGGATTACCAGAACTCCTGTGCCGCCCAAACGAAGATAGTGCATGTTGATACATCATCTTCGGGTGTGTTCATTACACAGAACTATTTTTCAATATCCTTTACGTCCTGGGTATTTGATACCGGATCAGGATCCCATAATATGTAATTTGTTACATGGGCTACAGATAGGTAGAGAACTGAGAACGGGTGATAAGTTTCAAGAGTTGGAAATGATGCAAGTGTTGCAGCCAAGTCTGTTGGCAGTTATCACCCTGTATTACCAAAATACATTGATTCTGAACGAATGTTATTAGATACCGAACCTGATATACAACATCATATCAGTCTCTTTATTAGTAAAGAAGGATACAATTTGTATTGTTGGATAATGTTTTGAACATTTCCTAGATCAAGAGTTGATCGGATCAGGCATGTTATCTAAAAGTATAGACGTTCTAAATCAAACCACAGTTCTTAGTGTACAGAACACACACAAGAGGAAGAGTTCAGAAATGAACGAATCCTTCTTGAGGCATTGTAGACTAGGTCATATCAATGCGACCCGACTAGCTGAAGTTACATATAGATGCATATTTAAATTAGTTTGAATTTACATCTTGTGAAACTTGCCAGTCATGTCACAGAGATAAGATGACCACAACTCCATTTATTGGAAACAGAGAAAGAGTTAGTGAACTCTTGGGATTGATACATGCTGATGTATGAAAGTCCCCTGTCTACACATGCCAAGACCGGTTCTTTGTACTTCATTACATTCACCGATGATCTCTCAAGATTCAGACATATGTTCCTGTTGAAACACAAGTCCGAAACTTTTGAGATAATCACAGAATATAAGTTAGAAGTAGAGAACCAAAAACGGGTATAAGTATTATGTCCTTTGATGAGATCAATGAGGAGAATACTTGAGCACTGGATTCCTGGACTATTCTAAATGAGAATGAGATTCTCTCTCAGCATTACTCCTCCGTATACACCACAGCACGTCGGTGTATCCGGGCAGAGCAAATACACCCTATTTGATATGGTGCGCTCTATGATGAGTACTACTGAGTTTCTTATTTCCTTTTTGGGAGTTATGCACTTGAGAAGCTGCATACCTATTGAATAGGGTTCCAATCAAATCAGTTGTCTACCACTTCATATGTGATATGGAATGGGAAGAGCCCATATCTTAAGTATGTTAAGATTTGGGGTTGTCCAGCCTATGTCTAAAAGCAAAATCCGGACAAGCTCGAGGCAAAGTCAGTTCTGTAGAAGTTTGTTGGATATCCCAAGCATTCGCAAGGGAATATCTTCTACCTAACCGAGGAAAAAAAGATGTTTTGTTTCTCAGCATGCCACCTTTGTGAAAGGGAATTTCTTGTGAAGAAATTAGTGGTCATGAGGTAGAACTAGAAAGAGTTCCAGCTATACAAACTGCAGATGATGATTTGGTAGAACCAAAGGATTCAATAGTTTCCAATGAAGCTCAGCCTCTCCGCCGATCTAGTAGGGTTCCTCACCCACCTGAGAGATACTTCGGTTTCTCTATGACAGTGGGAGCGAGGATTGCATCATGAGATGATGACCCAACTAGTTTCGAGCTGGCCATTAGGAGTGGGACTCTGTAAGAATGGATGGATGCTTAGTGATCTGAGATGGAATCCTTATACACCAACAAAGTATGGACTTTGGTTCCTTTATCTGAAGGGTTAAATCCCCATCAGGAGCAAGTATATCTTGAGAAGATTACTTGGTGTATATGGAAAAGTTGAGACTTTCAAAGCTATGCATAAGTCCATCCAGATCCTGCTTGCCACGGCTACATACCATGACTACGATATCTGGCGGTTGGGTGTCATGACTGCTTTTCTAAATGATGATTTGGAAGAGAGAGTCTATAAGTACACAGCCAGAGGGCTTCGTAGACAGTGGGAGCAGCGGAAACGTGAGCAAGATGTTTTATGTGATAAATCAAGCATCGCGGAGTTGGAACATCTGTTTTGATATGGTAGTCAAAGAGTTTGACTTCATCAAAATGGTAGAAGAACCTTGTATATACAAAAAGGTAGTAGGGAGTATGGTGGTGATCCTCGTATTGTACGTGGATGACATACTCTTGATAGGGAAGGTGTTTCCTATGCTACGCTCGGTCAATCTCCGCTTATCACAAGGATTCTCCATATAGGATCAAAGTGATACCTCCTAAATCCTAGGTTTTATATCTATGAGATAGATCTAAATGGATGTTAGGATTCTCGCTAGGTGTAGTGAGATGGTATCAATCGATCCTGGGGAGAATCACTGGAAAGGTTCCAGGGTGATAAGGACGACTGAATGTCAATCGCAGGCATTGTCTTTACCCTCAGTGGAGGGACGGTATGTTGGAAGAGTTCCAAGCTAGATACCGTGACTTACTAGACGATTAAAGGCAAGATACGTCGTTACCAAGGATGCTACCAAAGAGGCAGTCTGGATATATACTAAGTTCATGAGATGAACTTCGTTCCTGCCATTGTGTGACAATGGAATTATGGCTTTAACCAAGGAACCCTTGTCCCATCAGAAATCCAGATATAATTCTTAGGCAGTATCACCTGATCATGGAGATGGTTGATCTCCAGGGAGATCGAGATTAGGAGAGTAGACAATGAGGAAAACAACGTGGATCCACTCACAAAGGCCTTTTTTCCCAGTAGATACTTTTATGGGATGGTTGAGTATGAAATACTTCAAGCACAGCTAATTGTTGGGTATATGATATCACAACAGATGGCCCTAGTGCAAGTGGGAGATTGTTAGTTATTTGTATGCCCTAGAGGCCATTACTGTACATACGATGTATATTGTAATGGATGCTTGGAAATATATAGGGAGGACTTTCTTGCTCAACATGATAGTACGCTATCTGGTTGCTCTTTATCTTAACATGTAGTCTGATTGTCTCTATGTTACATGTTGATAAAGCCCTTAGGATGAGTACTTGACTACCAGGACTATGATGTGGATCATACTAGTGGGGACAGTGTAGTCGCCAAGTATATCCTTCAAATGTTCCTAGTCGTGGGAGTACCGAGACAGGGCATCGATACTCCAGAGTAGACTAGCGTATGCGCTTCTTGACCCATATGATGGGCGATGGATGATCCCATATCCATTGGTGTTTGACAACAGAGAAGGTATACGGGTGCTCAGTGGAGACTGGGTACACTGGACGGACTCGCCGAGAACTCCCAGATGGTATTATACCTCACGTCAGATGGCAGTTTTCTGGTGACATTGGTACAGGTTAGTCTGTAGACCCGAGACCGTCATAGAGTCTTGTGTGATTCCCACTATGCTTTGATTTCCATCATACCACGTCCAAGAGGGCCTGCAAAAAGGTGGCTTTTGGGTACAGTCCCAAATCACATGGAGGCAATGAGCGATAGAGGGGATTCGTCTCTCCCGGTATAGGGAGTTGATGTTGTGCTGTGTTCGATTGGCTATAACTGGAAATCCCTGGCCAGGGTTGCTGAGATTTACAAGTAAGTGTTATCAGTAGTTTCTCGAACTGTTATGGACCTCATATCCACACAACTTATCTAGCTACTGGTGTCTGAGTTTACCACCCCTAGGCGAGATATGCGACATATCAAACGAAGAGACCGGACTGTACTGGAGTGTTACTGATTGGATTCGCAGGAGAATGTACAGGCTTGCTTGTTGATCTTCTGATCGCTCAATACCTGGGTGGCTGTTACGTTTAGCTGACCGCTTGCAGCTTGTGGGTGTTTGATATGATCATCACCTACTGCCGGCGTATTGACGATTCTTTAGAGTCCAACACAGAGGTTTTTTGACTCAGGTAAAACGGAGCAGGAGCACATATGTGATATGTGCGGGACCGAGAATAATACGTGTATGTGATACCGTATTAGGTTCTCGCGATATGTGATATCGGCCGGGTATATGTGATATAGCCGGGTCATCGGATTAAATGTTGATTCGATGAACTGATACAGATTATATTAGTCGGTTATTTGTGAAATAGCCGGATTATCGGATCAAGTGTTGATTCGATAATTTAATGTATAATTATATATTTAATATATTAAATTACATTAACTAATATAAACTTACTTAAAGATTCTTTTTCTCACTCGGGTAATACATTGATATATATGTGATATATGCTAATTGTATTATTTTATTTTGTTACAATAAATATTGTATATGTGATATATAATATTGTAACATGTTAGGGTTATAAATGCAACATTTTTTGTGGAGTTTAATTGTGGTTAGGGTTTGGATTAGGGTTAAGCATGCATGAAGCTTTCAAGAAGCTTCTTGAAACTTTGACTTTGACTTTGGATATTTTGTGTAGATATTTGCTTAACCCAACCCAACCCATCACCATAGTTAACTCTCTACATGGGTTAAGACTTCATTCTTAACCCATGGTTGCATTTCTAATCTCACTATGGTTTTCATTATTCATCACAAAAGGATTACTTCATCTTTTTCCTTCTTCTTCCTTGCATGAAAAGCTTTCTAGCTTTTTGTGTAGTGATGAAAATGAGTGAGAAATAGAAAATAAATGAGAGCTAAATTCCTACTTCATCATCCTAATCTATCCTAGCCATTTAGATTAGGGTGTTCACTTTCATTTGTGAGTGAGAGCTTGTGTTAAAGAAACTTCAAGGTAGATCATCTTAGTTATCGAAGATCGGAAGCAAGTTTGCATCTTTCTTTTGTGGAACCTCTCTAGAGTCCGGATACTCGATGATCGCAGCAAAGGGTCCTCAACACGGAGCTTTAGAAGTGAAGGACCGGACTACAAAGGTTGTAATCCTAAACTCTTAGTGTTAAAGTGTTTAACATGCTTTGTTTCGCCTAATCTCTAGTTTAAAAATCTTGGTTAGGGTTGTTCGGCCCGTCTAAATTTTAAATCGGGCATGGTTGATGCCTTGTAGACCCATGTGAGAGTGCCTAGTAACCCTACAGCCGTATGCATTGGTATTCGGCGCGGAAGCAGTACTCCCCTTGAAGATAGAGCTACCCTCTCTATGAGTGGCGGTTCATTACTAACTAACAGATGAAGAGAATGCTCATCTTCGGCTTGAGGAGCTCGACGCCCTCGATGAAACTCATCTCATGGCGCAGCAAAACCTAAAAGCTTACAAAGCAAGAATGACGTGCTCATACAAAAGATTGACTAGGCCGAGAACATTCCGCCAAGGTGAACTCATGCTAGTCGTCAAAAGACCTATGATGCCTAATCGCGCCAAACGATGGAAATTCGAGCCAAACTATGAGGTCCAGTACATCATAGACAAAATCTACCAAGGTGGGGCTTACTTGCTCATGGATATGCATGGCGAAAGACCCTTCCGGCCAATAAACGGCCGATTCCTTAAGAAATACTACCCCTGACGAGTCACGGCCCATGTCAATGACGGATGAAGACGCCTATGTCTTCTTGGTTCAAAACTCTAAGAGTAGTACCCAACAGTACTCCGTCTCAAACATGGAGAGCTACTGACCGTAACGTCCTTAAACTTGCTATGGACTGTAACGTCCTTACAACTAACAATGGACCGTAACGTCCTTAAAACTAACAACGAACCGCAATCCTTAAACTATGCTACGGACCGTAATGTCCATAAACTAGCTATGGACCGTAATGTCCTTAAACTAACAACGGACCGAAACATTCCTAAACTAACAACGGACCGAAACGTCCATAAACTAACAACGGACCGGAACGTCCTGAAACTAGCTATGGACTGTAACGTCCTTAAACTACTACGAACCGCTGCATCCGTAGTGTAACGTGGCCCCAAAAAAACGTCCAAAAGCGAAATGGGCATGGATGAAAACCCAAAAGGGTTCCGTGAGTAAAAACAGCAGGGCTACCGGCGAGTTTGTGAAAACCCGAAAGGGCGTAGACTCGTAAAAAATTTCCTGTGCACTTGCACGGTCCTCTCGACCTTGTAAGGAGAATACATCCGCGTGAGATCCTTACGACTCACAAGGAAGCAAAACACTTCGGAATCCTCACGACCCCTAAGGAGAAATTACACTTTCGAGATCCTCACGACTTGTAAGGAGAATTCCCCCCTATGAGACCCTCACGGCTCATAGGATTCAAAAGTCTTAAGATACAGGGACCTGAACCTTTTCTTAAGCCATCATATCCCCCAAACTGCCCTACAGGCGGTCAATATTGACCCTTGTATACAATCCACGGGCATAAAAAAGGGTTCCCTCGCCCAGTTCCACCAATGGTTGGAATTTCCCCTATCTGGCGAACAACATTTGTAGGTCCTCTCGACTTGCAAGGAGAAAATGCTCTTGTAAGATCCTTACGACTCTCAAGAGAAGACACACTTAGGAGTCTTCATGACCCCTAAGGAGAAATTACATCTACGAGATCCTCACGACTCGTAGGGAGAAATACCTTTATGAGACCCTTACGGCTCATCAAGTCAAAAGCCTTAGTTGACGGGATCCTAACCTTGTTTGCTAAGCCACCTTTGTTTGAATCGACAAAGGCAAATGATGATTCGCTCCTGCCAATATTCTAGTCACAGCGATGCTGATGCTAAGATTGGTATCAGATCCCAAGTTCCATACTCACAGCAAAAAGTCAGTGAACCATAAATGCATATGAAATAGCAAATGATAGGGCAACTTGCAACAAAATCAGCAAGTAAAATATATGCATACAAAAATAGTCGAAATGATTGGGCAACTCGCAATAAAAAGTAGCGAGTAAAAAGAAAAATAGCCAAAATGATTGGGCACCGCGAAAAATAGCCGAAATGATTGGGCAATCGCGACTTTCGTGATATAAAAAGCTGAAATGATAGAGCATCGCGGAAGGAAATAAAAAAAATGAAAGAATAAAACTTTTTCCATACAGGCGAATCCATACTAACCCCTGTATACAATCCAAGGGCACAAACGAAAAGGGAACCGCATGTCCCAACAAACTCTGTCAAAAGGAAAGTCAGATCTCGACGGCAACATCTGCATCCTAAAAGATCAACACGGTGTTCTTTCCCGACACCGCAGAAAGCGGAAACAAGTTAACCAATGACCTCCCCGTCGGAACAATGCTTCGACCCAGAAACAATTCAACCAATGACCTCCCCGCCGGAACAACGCTCCATCTCAGAAACAAGTCAACCAATGACCTCCTCGCTGGAACAACGCTCCATCTCGGAAACAAGTCAACCAATGACCTCCCCGTCAGAACAATGCTTTGACCCGGAAACAAGTCAACCAATGACCTCCCCGCCGGAACAATGCTTCGACCTGAAAACAAGTAAACCAATGACCTCCCCGACGGAACAATGCTCCATCTTGGAAACAAGTCAACCAATGACCTCCCCGCCGAAACAACGCACCGTCTCGGAAACAAGTCAACCAATGACATCCTCGTCGGAACAATGCGTCGACCCGGAAAAAAATCAACCAATGACCTCCCCGCTGGAACAACGCTCCGTCTCGGAAACACGTCAACCAATGACCTCCCCGCCAGAACAACGCTCCGTCTCGGAAACAAGTCAACCAATGACCTCCCCGCCGGAACAAAGCTCCATCTCGGAAACAAGTCAACCAATGACCTCCCCGTCGGAACAATGCTTCGACCCGGAAATAAGTCAACCAATGACCTCCCCGCCGGAACAACGCTCCGTCTCAGAAACAAGTCAACCAATGACCTCCCCGCCGGAACAACGCTCCGTTTCAGAAACAAGTCAACCAATGACCTTGTTAGTGTATATGCCCTAGAGGCCATTACTGTATCATACTAGCTTGTATATTACTTGATGGAAGCTTGGGATATTCACAGTTGTATAGACAATCTTGCTCAAAATGGTAGTATGCTACTTGGTTTGTCTCTACTTCAATATGTGCATGTGTTTCTTTTAGCATATCGCTTATATACATATTAGTAGAGTCCTTAGGATCTTTGCTTGATTACCAGCGTTGTGATGGCGCTCACACTCGTGGGGGCTGGGTAATCCATAAGAACATCCTTATACAGGTCCCTAGTCGTTGGACTATCGAGACAGGGCATCGATACTCCGGAGTAGACTAGCGTATGCGCTTCTCATCCCAGCGGGGGAGACGGTCTGTCCTACAGCCGTCAGTACGTCGTACTTGAGATAGTATGCGGGTGCTCGTTAGGTTATGAGTACACTGGACAGGACTCGTCGGGAACTGTTGGTTGGTATTATACCTATCGTCAGTTATCAGTTCCCAGGTGACATGAGTACAGCTTAGTCCGCTGACTTGACACTGTCATTTCGCCTCGAGTGTGTTCCCACTGTACTTAGATTACTACCCTACCATGGCTCAAAGGATTCGTGCAAACAGGTAGTAGTTGGGTGCAGTCCCGAAGCACTTGGAGGCAGTGACGGTTAGACAGGATTCGTCTCTCCCGGTATTGGGGGTTGACATCGCGTTGTGTCTAGGAGAGCCATTACACAAGTAGTCCCTGGCCAGGGAAAGCGAGATATACTGGTAGGTTTCCAGTGTTATCTCAAGGTGTTCTGGGCTACACTCCGACACGACTTGTACCGCTATTAGGGGACTGACGTTCACCGCCCCCTAGGCCCGCCATGCGATGTATCAGACGAACAGACCGGACTGTACGGAGATTGTCACATACAGGCTCAGTAGGAGTTCGGATGGGTTTACCTCATCGGCCTTCTTATCGACATCTACCTGAGGACCGTTACGTACAGCTAGTGCCACTTGCGGTCTGTGGTTAAACCCACTGCCAGCGTAGTGTCGAGTCTTTAGAGTCCCACGCAGAGAGTTTCCCTGCACTGAGCGAAACGTGTAGAGGCCATATGGTTTTACGGCAGGGCTGCGATCACTTGCGTACACTTGTGTGCGTATGTTGTTCGGGCAGGCAATACTAGTGGGCTTTGGTTTAAGCCGGATTCTAGTATTGCACAGATGGATTTGTTTTGTCTTCTGAGCATTCGCATTCTACGGAATGCGGATGCGGGTGTGTATGCACAGATTTGCGGAGTGGAGAAGGAGGAGGTGCCTCATTAGGGTTTTGACAGTTGGTTCGGTCAAAACCATTATGAGCCGGGGACATTATTTACTAATCCTTTTATTGATAATTATGTTATGGCTAATTACATTGACCATTTGACCATCTTGACTTTGTTGACCGTTTGACCAAAGTTGACTAGGATCTTCTTGAAAGGTCTAAAGTATTCTTTGGTTTTCATTTTCCTTTTTATTATGAAAATGGTCATGTCATTTGTGCCATCAACTTTATCATGATAGGATTAGTAATGATGAAAATGAGTATTATTGCAACCATGGTTGGGTTTTCTCTTGGTTAAGCTTTTCATTTGTTCATTCTCATTCTCTCTCATAGAAAAGAAATGAGAAACATTTCCATGGTTGCTCCTCCTTCTTCCTCCTCTTGATTCTTCCTTTGATCTCATGTGTTGAGAGAAAAAGGATTCCACTTGACAAACACATCCATACATCTCCTCTACACATCCTAGGGCTTCTAGACTAGCAATCTCTTTGCCCTAGTTGCCTCGGCTCGAGGTGGAGCTCGGTGTACATCTCTCGGGTGGATCGTCTTCGACTCAAGAAGGCCGCGGAGGTGCCCAAGGTCCGGATCGACACTTGGAGCTTGGATGGACGATCGGGATAGCGGAATGAAGACCCGAAGGACCGGTTTCGTGAGGTATACTTTCTACAGTATAGTAGTTATAGCCTCTTGTAGTTTACTAGTTTCTAGTTTAGCAAAGATCCGAGCTTTAAGTCCATGTTGCCTTGCGCCAAATCATTGTTTTTCGTCGTTTCCGCCTCCCCGTAAGAACCGGGATGAGCAACGTGGACTTACAGTGGTATCAGAGCCTAGCTAAACATAAACTAGTAAGTGAGCAAAGTGTTTAGAATATCGATCGGAAAAAAATCGCAAAACACGTCCGCAAAACCTCAAGTTTCTGTCGATTTTCATACTGCTCAAAAAGTGATTTAAAATATATGAAAAATCGTCTCAGGGTTTTATGAAAACACTGCAGAAAAACAATCCAGTGAATCGATCAAACGACCGCGGTTCCGCGGCAAATACATGCTCATTGCCGCGGTTCCGCCGCCGTTTTGACTCGGCACTGGATCGGATTTTGTGCAGTATTTTAGTTTGGCTGTTTTAGGATTTTTGATACATGTTTTTTCTACCCAGATTTTCCACAGAGCAAATTGACTTTTGGGGTGGTTAAAAATCCGTATTTTGATCGATATTCCGTAGACTTTGGCTAAAGCATATTTTCTGTGATGTGATATATGTATTGAACGTCCGCTAATCGCTATACGTCGATAAGTGGGGGTTATACATATCTGTGATCTGTAATGTTGATGGTTTGTGTATATGAACTCGGTGGATTGTCGCGGATGAATAGCCGGGAATGGGTGTGAGATGAGAGTTTCTTTTTCTTTCATTCATTGTAAAATTTGTAAATTGCTGTAATATTATTTGTTTGGCCGCACAACCGGGTCGGGGTTGTAACCGTCATTGTATAATTTCTTTTTACTGTTTTTGCTCCTAGGATAGACCCAAGATGGGGTGCACAAACTACCGGGTATCTCGAAGTGCCGAGTGGCCTACTCACGGTGTTGAGGGAGGTTGCTTCGCTTCGGGTACTTGGCGGGTAGTTTGCCGCACCCGTAGGGGTCTAGGGTAGGGTTTGGCTATTCATCGCGACCGTGTAATCCGCTTTTCGTTGCAGGCTCGAACGAATCGCGGATTCCTAGTATATCCAAAGTGTTCATCTATGATCTGTAATGGCTATCATTGCTATATATCAATATATGATATCTATTTAGGCGTTGCTTATGTTTTTCAGCCGCGCTAGCCCAGCCCCCGCTCTGTCGTTAGTTAAGTAACCTAACGGGTGATGACGGGGCCCCGTGGCGAATGCGAATGGCATAAGCGTACGTCATATTTTGGTTGTTTTCTGCAATGGTAGGATTAAATGATGGGACGCATTAAAAGAACTAATGCAAGAAAAATAAACCAAGTAAAAGTCGTTGGAACACTTTGAAAACCACTCGGTTCTTTTCAAAAACCAGCATTTTAAACGCGGAGCTTGAACCACTCCTTTTAAAAGCTATCGCGTTCCATCGATTATATCAAGTTCACTACGTTCACGGTTTCGCCAAAACCATTCGTAGCCCTCCGTCATTTCGTATGGACATTCAATAGTATTCAAGCTATGTTTGTTGACCTTCGTCAAGGCATAGTGATTGGTAGCTGTTAGGTGTTCATATGTAGTATAGATAGATGCGTTGGTTTGGGACAGTCGTATTACCTTGTTGACCTTCGTCAAGGGTATATACGGGTGGGTTCAAATTAACCTGGATAATAACGGGTAGAACTTGACATGTGACTTATGATTTGTTGACCTTCGTCAAAGTCATAAGAGCATGGGGCAAAAATCCACATCGGGAGTTTCATAAGTACTGAAACTTGCTAGCGCTGCATACCATTTGGAGTGTAATGATTCTGGTAGGATTCCTTCGGTTTTATCATGCGATGATATTTGGATCCCGATCCTACGTGAGTATATGCTACTCCTCGGGAAATCTCTCACTTAACGATCAATGCTATAAACCAAGTAGGTGTCTAGAAAGGTGTTAGCGGGGCTACGCCCACAGGGAAAAGAGGTTACTTAATTAAGGAACTTCACGAAAGCGTTGGAAAACCTCCCTCGAAGTACCAACAATGGCCTGGCTGAATGGTTAAGCAAGTATTGTACGGTGAGATTGATCCTGACTAATTCTTCCTTTATGGTTTGAGGAGGGATTCGAGAGACAGTGGGAGCCATCCTGTTTAGATAAATTAAAAACCAATCTAAACTTGCAAGAGTATCATGCTGAGTGTTTTCTTCTCTCTCTCTTAATTGCAGCGACCAAGTGACCGCACCTAGGTTACATCTAGATAATGAAATGACTGAATCTGACTGTTATGACTGGCAAAGGTCTGTCCAGATGTCCATTGCCCATGACGAGCTGGGACACCTCTTGACTGTTCCAACCCCTGCCGTCTCAGGTCCAGTTTCCCCTGTCATGGATATTGATATCCGTAGGACATCGGAAGAAGACTGTACGAAAGCCAAGTGCCTCGTGTTAGCCTCAGTTAATGGTATATACCAGAGGCAGCACGAGAAGATGGACTCAGCTTCTATCTTCCTCCATAACAAAGTTTCATATGGAGAGCAATCTCGTATCACAAGATATGAGACCTCGAACGAATTGCTTCCAGCGAGGTTGGGTATCGGGTCATCTGTAGGGGGCAACGTCCTTACAGAGACCATCTCTTTTGAGCTCTCGGACCTGAAGACCACGTTGAAGAACGGGTCAGATGCTGACTTAATTCAACAGTCTCTACCTACTACCCTGAAGGAAACCAGGGAAGTAGAAAGAAAGGGAAGGGCAGAAGTTTCGGGACTGGATGTAGTAAAAGAGGAATGTTCCTATTGTAACGGGAATGAACATGGGCAGAAGGATTGCAGGGCTTGCAAAGCCAGTAGCCAGAATTCGAAGCATGTTGTGGCTTTGGCTTCGGGTGTGTTTGTAATAGAGAACTGTATGTCAGTTAACCCTACTTCCTGGGTATTGGATACCGGATCAGGATCTCATATCTGTAATTCGTTACAGGCTCTGAGAAATCGTAGGGTTATCAGGAAAGGTGATATGACTCTCAGGGTTGCTAACGGAATGAGCATGTATGCTGAATCCGTAGGGGAATATCATCTAGGACTGACAACTGGGCAGATATTGATTATGCGTAATTGTTTTTATGTACCAGGTGCGACTTGTAATATCATATCTGTATCCTTAATTTCTAAGGAAGGATATGATTTTACTTTTGTAAGCGATATAGTAAACATCCACCTAAATCAAGTTCTGATTGGGTCAGGTACATTACAAAACGGAATATACGTATTGAATCAAGCTCAGATCTTCAGTGTCCAGAACACACTTAAAAGAAAGTCTCCGGAAACAAATCAGGCTTTCTTATGGCATTGTAGACTGGGTCACATTAATGAGACACGGTTAACAAAGTTACATAAAGAGGGATACTTGAATCCGTTTGAGTATCAGTCTTATGCCACTTGTGAATCTTGTCTCATGAGAAAGATGACAAAGACTCCGTTCACTGGACACGGAGAAAGAGCGAGCGAACTCTTGGGACTCATACACAGTGATGTGTGTGGTCCAATGTCTACACATGCGCGAAGTGGTTATTCATACTTCATTACTTTCACAGATGATTTCTCTAGGTATGGGCATGTCTTCTTGATGAAGCACAAATCCGAGGCCTATGAGAAATTTCAGGAATACAAGAATGAAGTTGAAAAACAAACAGGCAAAAGTATCAAGACACTAAGATCTGATCGAGGTGGTGAATACTTGAGTGCCGAGTTTCTAGGCTACTTAAAAGAGAATGGAATTCTCTCTCAGCTTACTCCTCCATACACACCACAACACAACGGTGTATCGGAAAGGCGGAATCGAACCCTATTGGATATGGTTCGTTCCATGATGAGTAAGGTTGAGTTACCGCAATCCTTCTGGGGTTATGCGCTAGAAACAGCAGCATATCTCTTGAACAAGGCTCCAACCAAGACTGTGCCTACCACCCCATATCAGATGTGGAGTGGGAAGAAACCCTGTCTTAAGTACCTTAAGACATGGGGATGTCCAGCTTTTGTAAAAAAGCAGCATGCGGACAAGCTCGAGGCACGCTCAGTACTGTGTAAGTTTGTGGGATACCCAAAGAACTCCAGGGGGTATCTTTTCTATTCCGCAGAGGAACAAAAGGTTTTTGTTTCTCAGCATGCCCACTTCTTGGAAACTGAATTTTTAGAAAATCAGATAAGTGGGAGCGCAATAGAACTGGAAGAAATTCCAGAACCATAAGCTGTTACTGAAACCTTGGTAGAACGAGAAGGTTCAAGAGAACCGGACATTCCAGCGCCACTCCGTAGGAGTAGTAGGCAGTCTCATCCGCCCGAGAGATACAACGGTTTTCTCATAGACGGGGATAGAGAGGATTGCACCATGGATCATGGTGAGCCTACTAGCTTCCAGCAAGCCATTCAGAGTGGTGACTCGGTAAAATGGCTGGATGCAATGCGGGCCGAGATGGAGTCCATGTACACTAACAAAGTTTGGACTTTGGACTTTACTCCAGAAGGGGTAAAACCCGTAAGCTGCAAATGGATCTTCAGAAAGAAGATTGGTGTAGATGGGCAGGTTGAGACCTATAAAGCTAGACTTGTAGCAAAGGGTTTTCGTCAAAGACCTGGTATGGACTATGACGAGACCTTTTCTCCAGTGGCTATGCTGAAATCCATTCGGATCCTTCTTGCCGTTGCTGCCTTCCACGATTATGAAATCTGGCAGATGGACGTAAAGACGGCCTTCCTAAATGGAAATTTAGAAGAGTGCGTCTATATGGATCAGCTGGAGGGATTCATTCAGAGTGGGAGCAACGGTAGAGTGTGCAAGTTGCTGAAGTCCATTTATGGACTTAAGCAGGCATCGCGGAGTTGGAACATCTGCTTTGATGATATTGTCAAAGAATTCGACTTTATCAAAAACCCAGATGAACCATGCATTTACAGTAAGATTGTAGGGAGAATTGTGGTATTCCTCGTCTTGTACGTGGATGACATTCTCCTAATAGGAAATGATATTCCTATGCTACAGTCAGTCAAAGGATTCTTGTCGCAGAGGTTCTCCATGAAGGACCTGGGCGATGCCAACTACATTCTGGGGATCCAGATCTATCGTGATAGATCTAAGAGGATGTTGGGACTTTCACAGTCAAGGTACATCGACACCATACTGAAAAGATTCAGTATGGAAGATTCCAAGCGCGGTAATTTACCGGCTTGTCACGGGATCACCCTCTCCAAAGAGATGTCTCCCAAGACTGATTTGGAAAGGGATCGCATGTCTATTATACCCTATGCTTCTGCGGTAGGCTCTATAATGTATGTGATGTTGTGTACCAGACCAGATGTAGCATACGCATTGAGCGTTGTAAGCCGATATCAGTCAAACCCAGGGGAGAAACACTGGATAGCGGTAAAGAACATTCTCTAGTACCTGAGAAGGACTAAGGAGATGTTCTTGGTGTATGCCGGAAAAGACCTCCAGCTTGAGGCCTTTGCTGACTCCAGCTTCCAGAGTGACAAAGATGACTCCAAGTCCATGTCGGGTTATGTCTTTACCCTCAATGTAGGGGCGGTTTGCTGGAAGAGTTCCAAGCAGGAGACCGTTGCAGACTCAACTATGGAAGCGGAGTACATAGCTGCTTGCGATGCCGCAAAGGAAGCTGTCTGGATGAAGAAGTTCCTCACGGAGCTTCAGGTGGATCCTACCATTGTTGATCCAATACCGCTGTATTGCGACAACAACGGCGCTATAGCTTTAGCGAAGGAACCCAGGTCCCATCAGAAGTCCAGGCACATTTTGAGGCAGTACCACCTGATCAGGGAGATCGTAGATCGCCGGGAGATCGAGGTGAAGAGAGTAAATACGGAGAACAACACTGCAGATCCACTCACGAAGGCCCTACCCCAGACTCAGTTCGAGCGGCTGATCGAGATGATAGGTCTTCGATACGCCAGTATATGGCCTTAGTGCAAGTGGGAGATTGTTAGTGTATATTCCCTAGAGGCCATTACTGTATCATACTAGCTTGTATATTACTTGATGGAAGCTTGGGATATTCACAGTTGTATAGACAATCTTGCTCAAAATGGTAGTATGCTACTTGGTTTGTCTCTACTTCAATATGTGCATGTGTTTCTTTTAGCATATCTCTTATATACATATTAGTAGAGCCCTTAGGATCTTTGCTTGATTACCAGCGTTGTGATGGCGCTCACACTCGTGGGGGCTGGGTAATCCATAAGCACATCCTTATACAGGTCCCTAGTCGTTGGACTATCGAGACAGGGCATCGATACTCCGGAGTAGACTAGCATATGCGCTTCTCATCCCAGCGGGGGAGACGGTCTGTCCCACAGCCGTCAGTACGTCGTACTTGAGATAGTATGCGGGTGGTCGTTAGGTTACGAGTACACTGGACAGGACTCGTCGGGAACTGTTGGTTGGTATTAAACCTATTGTCAGTTATCAGTTCCCAGGTGACATGAGTACAGCTTAGTCCCCTGACTTGACACTGTCATTTCACCTCGAGTGTGTTCCCACTGTACTTAGATTACTACCCTACCACGGCTCAAAGGAGTCGTGCAAACAGGTAGTAGTTGGGTGCAGTCCCGAAGCACTTGGAGGCAGTGACGGTTAGACAGGATTCGTCTCTCCCGGTATTGGGAGTTGACATCGCGCTGTGTCTAGGAGAGCTATTACACAAGTAGTCCCTGGCCCGGGCAAGCGAGATATACTGGTAGGTTTCTAGTGTTATCTCAGGGTGTTCTGGGCTACACTCCGACACGACTTGTACCGCTATTAGGGGACTGACGTTCACCGCCCCCTAGACCCGCCATGCGATGTATCAGACGAACAGACCGGACTGTACGGAGATTGTCACATACAGGCTCAGTAGGAGTTTGGATGGGTTTACTTCATCGGCCTTCTTATCGACATCTACATGGGGACCATTACGTACAGCTAGTGCCGCTTGCGGTCTGTGGTTAAACCTACTGCCAGCGTAGTGTCGAGTCTTTAGAGTCCCACACAGAGAGTTTCCCTGCACTGAGCGAAACGTGTAGAGGCCGTATGGTTTTACGGCAGGGCCGTGATCACTTGCGTACACTTGTGTGCGTATGTTGTTCGGGCAGGCAATACTAGTGGGCTTTGGTTTAAGCCGGATTCTAGTATTGCACAGATGGATTTGTTTTGTCTTCTGAGCATTCGCATTCTACGGAATGCGGATGCGGGTGTGTATGCACAGATTTGCGGAGTGGAGAAAGAGGAGGTGCCTCATTAGGGTTTTGACAGTTGGTTCGGTCAAAACCATTATGAGCCGGGGACATTATTTACTAATCCTTTTATTGATAATTATGTTATGGCTAATTAAATTGACCATTTGACCATCTTGACTTTGTTGACCGTTTGACCAAAGTTGACTAGGATCTTCTTGAAAGGTCTAAAGTATTCTTTGGTTTTCTTTTTCCTTTTTATTATGAAAATGGTCATGTCATTTGTGCCATCAACTTTATCATGATAGGATTAGTAATGATGAAAATGAGTATTATTGCAACCATGGTTGGGTTTTCTCTTGGTTAAACTTTTCATTTGTTCATTCTCATTCTCTCTCATAGAAAAGAAATGAGAAACATTTCCGTGGTTGCTCCTCCTTCTTCCTCCTCTTGATTCTTCCTTTGATCTCATGTGTTGAGAGAAAAAGGATTCCACTTGACAAACACATCCATACATCTCCTCTACACATCCTAGGGCTTCTAGACTAGCAATCTCTTTGCCCTAGTTGCCTCGGCTCGAGGTGGAGCTCGGTGTACATCTCTCGGGTGGATCGTCTTCGACTCAAGAAGGCCGCGGAGGTGCCCAAGGTCCGGATCGACACTTGGAGCTTGGATGGACGAGCGGGACAGCGGAATGAAGACCCGAAGGACCGGTTTCGTAAGGTGTACTTTCTACAGCATAGTAGTTATAGCCTCTTGTAGTTTACTAGTTTCTAGTTTAGCAAAGATCCGAGCTTTAAGTCCATGTTGCCTTGCGCCAAATCATTGTTTTTCGTCGTTTCCGCCTCCCCGTAAGAACCGGGATGAGCAACGTGGACTTACAGACCTCCCCTCCAGAACAACGCTTCGACCCGAAAACAAGTCAACCAATGACCTCCCCGCCGGAACAACGCTCCGTCTCGGAAACAGGTAAACCAATGACTCCCCCGCTGGAACAACGCTCCATCTCGGAAACAAGCCAACCAATGACCTCACCGCCGGAACAACGCTCCGTCTCGGAAACAAGTCAACCAATGACCTCCCCGTCGGAACAATGCTTCGACCCGGAAACAATTCAACCAATGACCACCCCGCCGTAAAATTCTCCTTCTCGGAAACAAGTCAACCAATGACCTCCCCGCCAGAACAATGCTCCGTCTCGGAATCAAGTCAACCAATAATCCCTCGATTCGTCTCGACTCGTAGGGGAAAGTCTTAGGCAATGGGGATAAGGACATGTTTCCTAAGCACTGGGGCCCTGCAAGTCGATCCAAGATGGACAATTGCATACTATTCACGGGCCACACTCTCCAAAGTCGAATATTGACAAGGAGGGAAATAACCACTTACGAGTCCTCTCGACTTGTAAAGGGGAAAAATTCTCTTGTGAGATCCTTACGACTCTCGAGAGAAAATACACACTTAGTAATCCTCACGATTCCTAAGGAGAAAATACACCTACGGGATCCTATCTGTTAGGTCAACGTTACCCACCCCGGTCCTTTCGGGGAGGCGGAATAGGTAAAACGAATTTTTTTCCTAACTAGGTAACATGGACCGTACAAGAAGGATCGTTGCTAAACAAGAACTAACAAATATTCTACAAGTTCTAACTACTATGTAGAATGGTTATACCTTGGTCTTGAACTCCTTCTCTTCTTGTTGTTTTTCTTCCTCTTGCTTGCTCCTTGTAGTTGCTTGAACGGATCCTCCTTTTCATCTCCTCTTTGCCATAGATGGATCCACCCGAGGGTCTCGAAATTGAGCTCCAATCTCAACCTAGAGATGATTAAGGTGTTTGGTCTGCTAAACCTAATACCTTAGATTGAGTAGAGAAGAGTGATGGTGGTTTTGTCTCAAAGGTTTATGATTACCAACTCATGGAACACTTGAACCTTGAGAGAGGAAGAGGAAGAGGGAGAGCTTTCTTTCTAGGAGAGAGAAAGAGAATGATAGAATGAGCTCTCATAATCCAACCTCTTCTCACAAAAGTGAGAATAATGATGATAATAAAAATAATAATTAAGTATATGGTGATGGTTAGTTTCAATGGCCATTATCATTTCATGCTATTATTGCATTTTGCAAACAACAAGCAAGCAAAAGTCATACCCATGAAATGATAGCCATGAAATGATGATGGTCAACAAGTCCAAAATGGTCAATCGGTCAACAAAGTCAACAAGTCAACAAAAGTCAAACTTTCAACTCAACCATGGCATAATAATACTTAATTAATATTATTAATCATATATCATATTCTCATTAGGGTTTAAAGAAAGTTCAACGGTCAACAAGTCAACCAAAGCCAAATGGTCAACAACCCTAATGAGAATCCTCTGCCTCTGCCTCTGTCAACTGTGCATACACACCCGCATCCGTGCTCCAAGGAACGCGAATATACTGAGACAAAACCAATCCCAAAACAATTACTAGGATCTGGCTTAAACCAAAGCCCGCTAGTAACTACTGTCCGGACACCAAACGTGCACAAGTGCGCGGATGTGAACGAACCCCGTCGCAAAACCATGCAAGCTCTACTCTATTTTGCCCAAAGGCGAGTAACCCTCTGTGTGGGACTCTAAAGGCTCGACACTACGCTGGCAGTGGGTTTAACCACAGGCCGCAAGCGGTACTAGCTGTACGTAACGGTCCCCAGGTAGCTGCCGATAAGAAGACTGATGAGGTGAACCCATCGAACTCCTACTGAGCCTGAATGTGACAATCTCCGTACAGTCCGGTCTGTTCGTATAAGAATATCGCATAGCGAGCCTAGGGGGCGGTAAACGTCAGTCCCCTAATAGCGGTACAAGTCGTGTCGGAGTGTAGCCCAGAACACCCTGAGATAACACTGGAAACCTACCAGTATATCTCGCTTGCCCTGGCCAGGGACTTTGTGTAATGGCTCTCCTAGACACAGCGCGATATCAACCCCCAATACCGGGAGAGACGAATCCTGTCTAACCGTCACTGCCTCCAAGTGCTTCGGGACTGCACCCAACTACTACCTGTTTGCACGACTCAGTAGAGCCGTGGTAGGGTAGTAATCTAAGAACAGTGGGAACACACTCGAGGCGAAGTGACAGTGTCAAGTCAGCGGACTAAGATGTACTCATGTCACCTGGGAACTGTTTACTGACGATAGGTATAATACCAACCAACAGTTCCCGACGAGTCCTGTCCAGTGTACTCGTAACCTAACGAGCACCTGCATACTATCTCCAATACGACGTACTGATGGCTGTGGGACAGACCATCTCCCCTGCTGGGAAGAGAAGCGTATGCACCAGTCTACTCTGGAGTATCGATACCCTGTCTCGATAATCCTACGACTAGGG
This sequence comes from Agapanthus africanus, assembly GCA_030015575.1. Classification (NCBI taxonomy): domain Eukaryota; kingdom Viridiplantae; phylum Streptophyta; class Magnoliopsida; order Asparagales; family Amaryllidaceae; genus Agapanthus; species Agapanthus africanus. The sequence goes on from JASDDO010000004.1 coordinate 55,899,247, forward strand.
AAAAAAATAAATATGTGCTTATAGACTACCCAGCCCCCACTAGTGTGATCGCCATCACAACGCCGGTAGTCAAGCAAAAATCTTAAGGGCTCTACCAATATGTTTTTAGCGATATGTTAAAAGAAACATATACACATATTAAGATAGAAACAAACCAAGTAGCATACTACTATATCGAGCAAGATTGTCGTAAAACCATATATATATCCTAAGCCTCCAAAATGTATTATACAAACTAGTACTATACAATAATGGCCTCTAGGGCATACATATCTAACAATCTCCCACTTGCACTAAAGGCCAGCAATTGGTGTACCGCATACCCAACGTCTGCACTAAGGCCAGCTGCCGGCGTACCGCATACCCAATAGCTCAAAAAGTCGCTCGAACTGTGTTTGAGGGAGGGCCTTCGTGAATGGATCCGCTGTGTTGTCTTTTGTGTCCACTCTCCGTACCTCGATCTCCTGGCGATCAATGATCTCCCTGATCAGGTGATACCGCCTTAAGATGTGTCTGGATTTCTGATGGGACCTTGGTTCCTTCGCTAAAGCTATAGCCCCATTGTTATCGTAATACAAAGGTATTGGGTCAACAATGGATGGAACCACCTGAAGTTCACTAATGAAATTCTTCATCCAGACTGCCTCTTTTGCGGCATCGCTTGCAGCAATGTATTCAGCCTCCATCGTCGAGTCTACGACGGTATCCTGTTTGGAACTCCTCCAACACACCGCCCCTCCGTTGACGGTAAACACAAAACCCGAGACATATCCACTCAATGGGATTTTGGGATCATTTAGATCTAACGAAAGAGTATTTGGGCTCTATCGTCATAGTTTAGGGACGTTGCGGTCCATTGGATTTAAGGACATCGTAGTCCATGAGTTTAAGGACCTCATAGTCCGTAAGGTTTAAAGACATCGTGGTCTGTATGGTTTAAAGACATCATAGTCTGTAAGGTTTAAAGACATCGTAGTCTTGTTTAAAGACATCATGGTCTGTAAGGTTTAAAAACATCGTAGTCTGTAAGGTTTAAAGACATCGTAGTCTGTAAGGTTTAAAGACATCATAGTCTGGTTTAAAGACATCATAGTCTATGGGGTTTTGGTTTAACCATTTGGAGATGCACCAAAAGTTATTGGTTATTGGGACCCTCCATCTCTCTGAAGACGTTGAAAAATTACAACGACATGTATCAGAGGTATGAAGAGATGTACCCTTGAACCAATGTCCCGATTGGGAGGGAATAGGATGAACATCAGTTTAGATGCCATTTGTTGGGGGCTCATTAGCTGTCTTTGGGACTGAGATCGGTTTGGGAGACCCTGAGCATGAGGGGCTCAATTGATGGTCCTCGGAAAATTTGGTCTGAGTTTGGCTAATATTGGCCTCCCACGGTGTTAAATACTGGTGTATGATCAGCGCTCACGTGCTCCCACGTGAGGTCTTAAATTAGTGCTAAACACTGTGGAGTGCTTGAAGTAGTGTTAAACACTAAGAATTTGATGCACTCACGTGGGGTCACGTGAGGCGCTGTTTCTTTGGGTTTATTCCCTTATTCTTTTCTGAGCGCTAAGCGCTATTGGGTCACGTGAGGTCACATGAATCACCCCAAAAATGGAAACTGCCTTTGACTTATTCCCTTTTTTCCTTGTAAGTGCTAAGCACTACTTCGAGGTCACGTGTGATCACGTGAGCCAATCTCGGTTATCCTCTTTTGTTCATCAGAGGTGCTCACATAGGAGCACGTGATCGGTTGTTATCATGTTGGGTGCCAATCCTTTTACGTGCATGGAGATCCTGGGTTTCGAAACTTTCAAGCCCACTGTTTTGTAAGAATTAAATTCTTAGGACTTAGTTTTTCTTTTAGGTTTGGGATCTACATGGCAGAATCTCCCCGATGAGAATTGAATTCTCAACTTGTAGAGAGATCTGCTTCTGCAAATCTTTCACTATAAGGAAAAACTAAGTTCTCATATGAAGGGTTAAACCCTTGTTTTATCAGAGGAATTAAATTCCTATATATTTTTTGGGAGAATTAAATTCTCTAAACTTGGATCTTCCCCTAGGTTTTGGATCTGCATGGCAGGATCTTCCCGATGAGAATTGAATTCTCAACTTGTGGGGAGCTCTGCTTCAGCAGATCTCCATCAGAGGAAGAACTAAGTTCTTTTTTAGAAGAGTTAAACTCTTATGGAGATGAAAGGGAGATGTGATATTCTCTGTGTTTAGTTCCTTCTTTCACCTAGAGTTTCTTTTTTCCTTTTCTTTCTGGGATCTTCTTCTCTCTGGAGAATTAAATTCTCTTTTCTTTTGCTTACGAGGGGTTTCTCTCTCTCTCTTTCTCTTTTGAGAACTTGAAACTTATATGGAGGTTTCTCTGTACAAGACTTGAAGTCTTGCGTCCTTTATATAGTGAAGGGTGTTCTGTTGAATCAGTTAAGGAAATCTCTCATTGAGAGATCTCCAATTGATTTGGGGAATTTATCCACCGTTGGATCTTTGATCCAAGGACTTCTGTTTACAGAAGAGATTTTCCTTGTTTTTAACAAGATTAGGAAAATATTTTCCCATACAGAACTTATTCTGTATCTTGGTTATTTTTAATCACCATTGGATCTTTGATCCAACGGTGCTCTGATTTACAGCGCACAATCTTTCTTGTTTGGAAAGATTTGAGGAGTATTCCCTCAACAGAATTTAATTCTGTAATTTGATGATTTATTATCTTCACTGGATCTTTAATCCAAGGGTGGAGAACATTTAGTTCTAGCACTGGTGCTCTCGTGCTTTACACGTGAGGCGCTGCCTCGGAGTTTTCGACTCATGGTGCTGGCGCTTTTGGCGCTAGAGCTTTCGTGCTTTGCACGTGAGGCGCTGCCTCAAAGTCTTTGACTCTTAGCGCTTGGCGCTCTCATGCTTTGCACGTGAGGCGCTGCCTCAGAGTCCTTGACTCTTAGCACTAGCGCTCTTGGCACTGGCGCTCTCGTGCTTTGCACATGAGGCGTTGCCTCAGTTTAAATTTCAAATTTTGAACAGAGCTTTGCTCTGATTGGAGGAAAAAATGTCCCCCACCGCTGCGCTCACATGGCTCACACGTGAGTGCAGTGGTGGCAGCCTTTCCACTGTTGGATTGTCTTGGAAGTCGGATCGACTTCCAACGCCTATAAATAGGGCCTTTGGCCCTTGAGATGACTGCTTGTTCATCTTCTTGTTTTCTTGTTCTTAAGAATTTTATTCTCCTTCAGAGCTAAGCTCTGTGCCTTAAGAAATTTCTTAGAGTCGAAACTCTGCCCAAATTTGGTAAGGATTGAACTTATTAACAGAGGTTTGCTCTTTTCAGATCGTAGATCTTAAAATATTTTAGGGTTCTACCCATTTGTTAGTGTATATGCCCTAGAGGCTATTACTGTATCATACTAGTTTGTATATTACTTAATGGAAGCTTGGGATATTCACCTTGTATAAACAATCTTGTTCAATATAGTAGTATGCTACTTGGTTTGTTTCTACTTCAATGTGTACTTGTGTTTATTTTAGTATATCACCTATACACATTAGTGGAGCCCTTAGGATCTTTTCTTGATTACCAGCGTTGTGATGGCAGTCACACTAGTGGGGGCTGGGTAATCTATAAGCACATCCTTATACAGGTCCCTAGTCGCAGGACTATCGAGACAGGGCATCGATACTCCGGAGTAGACTAGCGTATGCGCTTCTCATCCCAGTGTGGGAGATGGTCTGTCCCACAGCCATCAGTACGTCGTACTGGAGATAGTATACGGGTTGGGTTACGAGTACACTGGACAGGACTCGTCGGGTTACGAGTACACTGGACAGGACTCGTCGGGAACTGACAGGTTGGTATTATACCTATCGTCAGTTATCAGTTCCCAGGTGACATGAGTACAGCTTAGTCCGCTGACTTGACACTGTCACTTCGCCTCGAGTGTGTTCCCACTGTACTTTGATTACTACCCTACCACGGCTCAAAGGAGTTGTGCAAACAGGTAGTAGTTGGGTACAGTCCCGAAGCACTTGGAGGCAGTGACGGTTAGACAGGATTCGTCTCTCCCGGTATTGGGGGTTGACATCGCGCTGTGTCTAGGAGAGCCATTACACGAGTAGTCCCTGGCCAGGGCAATCGAGATATACTGGTAGGTTTCCAGTGTTATCTCAGGGTGTTTTGGGCTTCACTCCGACACGACTTGTACCGCTATTAGGGGACTGACGTTTACCGCCCCCTAGGCCCGCCATGCGATGTATCAGACGAACAGACCAGACTGTACGGAGATTGTCACATTCAGACTCAGTAGGAGTTCAGATGGGGTTCACCTCGTCAGTCTTCTTGTCGGCATCTACCTGGGGACCGTTACGCACAGCTAGTGCCGCTTGCGGTCTGTGGTTAAACCCACTGCCAGCGTAGTGTCGAGTCTTTAGAGTCCCACACAGAGGGCTATTCGCTTTTGGGCAAAACAGAGTAGAGGTCGCATGGTTTTGCGACAGGGTTCGTTCTCATCCGCGCACTTGTGCACGTTTGGAGTCCGGACGGATATTACTAGCCGGCTCTGGTTTGAGCCAGATACTAGTATATGTTTTGGGGTTAGTTTTATCTCATTGTGTTCATGTTCCTCGAAACAAGAATGCGGGTGTGTATGCACAGTTGTTTGAGGCGGAGGAAGAGGATTTTCATTAGGGTTTCGGAACGGGTGTGTATGCACAGTTGACAGTCGACTTTTTCCAAACCCTAATGAATTTGTGATATATCAATTAATAATATTAATTAAATGAAATTATGTTATGGTTGGGTTTGTTGACTTGTTGACCAAGGTTGACTTGTTGACCATGGTTGAAAGTTTGACCATTATCATTACATATCAAAGATGCTCTTTGATTCTAGCAAAACCATTTAATGAATGTAATGATAATAGTCATTCCAAACCATCCATCAACTATTTCATTTTTATTATTATTGTTAATTTGATATTCTTTTCATTTTTAGTTATGGTTGTAGAATGAGAAGGATATTATTCATTCTATCATAACACTTCTCTCTCCTCTCTTCTTCTTCCTCCTCCTCTAGTTCAAGGAGCTTCCTTCTCATGTGTTGAGAATCCCTCTCCTTGAGATAAGAACACCCCAAAACCACTCTCTGCTCACTCTAGGGTTAGAGGTTTAGCAAGCCAAAGATCCTAGTTCTCTCAAAGTTCGAGAAAGGAGCCCGAAGGTTGAACCCTCAGGTGGATCCATCTTTGACGGAAGAAGGCGACGAGGAAAGCACCATCCAAGCTCTACAAAGGTTTCAAGAAGAAGGAGTTCAAGTGAGGTATAACATCTTTTCCGAGTAGCTAACTCTCTTTAGCTTTGTAGCTAGTTTAGTTTAGAAAAGATCCCGACTTTTGTTAGTCCATGTTGCCTAATGCGCTAAAAATTTGATTTTTATACCGTTTCCGCCTCCCCGCAAGAACCGGGGTTGGCAACGTGGACTTACAGTGGTATCAGAGCCTAACTAAACTTAAACTAGCTAAGTAGTAAAGTGTACGGAAGTTCGATTGGAAAAATCACAAAAACCTAAAAGATAAAAACCCTAAGTTTCTGTTGAAATTTTTTGTGCTCAAAAGATAAAAAGTTTTTCTCCTAAAATCGGCTCAGGGTTTTGTGAAGACACCCACCAAAAACGGTCGCCTGATTCCCTCAAACCGCCGCGGTTCCGCGGCGATAGTATGCATTTGCCGCGGAACCGCCGCCGTTTAGGCTCCTCTCACGACCGGGTTTTGTGCAGTGTTCTTCTAGTAGGGTTTTAGGATTTTTAAGATGGTTTATATGTTCCCAGGTTTTCCAGAAAAGAAATTTGTTTTTGGGGTCCTATAAATCCGTATTTTTGGATCGAACTTCACTATACTTTGACTAATATGTTATATCTGTGATGTTTGTATGTATTGAACGTCGGCTAATCGCTATATGTCGATTAGTCGGGGTTATACATATCTGTGATCTGTGATTGATGATGGTATGTGTATATGAATGTGTTGGACTGTCGCGGGTGAATAGCCGGGGTGGATGTGAGATGAGTTTTTTGTAAGTCGATGTAGTACACCCCAGTACTTATGGGGAGGCGGAATTTTCAAAAACGATCAAGTTTAAAGAACGAACATCGACTAACCGCTTGAATCGAAGCTAAACTATAAATAACCGTACACAATGATTTTCTTATCACTTGTGATTAGGGATTATACCTATCGAAACTAGTCCTTCGTCTTTACGATGTCCTTGTTCTCCTCGGCCTTCTCTAGGTAGTAGACGATCCACCCGAGAGCAAAACTCCAAGCTAAACCTCTAAACTTGAGGCAACTAACCTTCTTGGATTGCTAATCAAAGAAGTTAGGATGAGATAGAGTGATGGTTATGGATTGTTTAGTCTAACTAATCCTTTGATCTCAACTCATGAGGTGTAAGGATTAGGGTTTGAAGATGAGAGCTTGAGGAGAGAGAATATGAGATAAGATAATGAGAAGAGAGAGAGTGTATCATAATATATTATGAAGCATTCTCATTTATCAACAAAAGAAAATGAGTGATGAATAAGCATGCTTCACAAATATCTAATGGTGATTCATTAAGCATGTGTCATTATCATTTATGGTGCAATTAATGATAATGATGAATCACCTCATGACTCACAATCTCATCCAAAGTAACCTCCTTAGTCACATCTTCTAGAAGCTTCTCGTACAATTACGAGAACGCCCCTCCAATCCGCAAAAATACGGAAAAACTTTAGACTGTAAAAATCCAATAACCGGATACCAGTAACTGGCTTAAACCAAAGCCGACTGGTAAAAACTGTCCGAAAGTCGTACGTGCGTAAACGCACGTATGCGTCCGAACCCTTTGTCGCAAAACCATGCAACCTCTATATCGTTTCGCCTGGAGTAGGAAACTCTCTGTGTGGGACTCTAGAGACTCGACTACTACGCTGGCAGTGGGTTTAACCACAGACCGCAAGCGGCACTAGCTGTACGTAACGGTCCCCAGGTAGTTGTCGATAAGAAGGCCGATGAGAAAACCCATCCGAACTCCTACTGAGTCTGATGTGACAATCTCCATACAGTCCGGTCCGTTCGTCCAAGACTATCGCATATCGGGCCTAGGGGGGCGGCAAGCGTCAGTCCCCTAATAGCGGTATAAGTCGTGTCGGAGTGAAGCCCATTACACCCTGAGAAACTACTGGAACCTACCAGCAAATCTCGCTTGCCCTGGCCAGGGACTTTGCGTAATGGCTCTCTGACACAGCACGATATCTACTCCCAATACCGGGAGGGACGAATCCTGTCTAACCGCCACTGCCTCCAAGTGCTCGGGACTGCACCCAACTGCTACCTGTTTGCACGACTCCTTTGAGCCGTGGTAGGGTAGCAATCTAAGAACAGTGGGACACACTCGAGGCGAAGTAGCAGTGTCAAGTCTGCGGACTACGCTGTACTCATGTCACCTGGGAACTGTTCACTGACGACTGGTATCAAACCAACCAACAGTCCCCTGTGAGTCCTGTCCGGTGTACCCGTAACCTAACGAGCACCTGTATACTATCTCCAGTACGACGTACTGACGGCTGTGGGACAGACCATCTCCCCAACTGGGATGAGAAGCGTACACACCAGTCTACTCTGGAGTATCGATGCTCTGTCTCGATAATCCAACGACCAGGGACCTGAATAAGGATGTGCTTGTAGACTACCCAGCCCCCACTAGTGTGACTGCCATCACAACGCTGGTAGACAAGCAAGATCCTAAGAGCTCTATCAATATGTACACTCACATATTAAGATAGAAAAACCAAGTAGCATACTACCATGTTTAGAAAGACTGTTATATACATGTGAATATCCCAAGCTTCCATTAAGGAATATACAAGCTAGTATGATACAGTAATGGCCTTCTAGGGCATAAACACTAACAATCTCCCACTTGCACTAGGGCCATGTACTGGCATATCGTAGACCAATGATCTCGAGCAGCCTCTCGAACTGAATCTGAGGAAGGGCCTTCGTGAATGGATCAGCAATGTTCTCTTCTGAAGCAACTCTCCGAACCTCGATCTCCTGACGATCAATGATCTCCCTGATCAGGTGATACCGCCTCAAGATGTGTCTGGACTTCTGATGGGACCTTGGTTCCTTCGCTAAAGCTATAGCTCCGTTGTTGTCGCAATACAGAGGTATTGGATCAACTATGGTAGGAACCACCTGAAGTTCTGTTAGGAACTTCTTCATCCAGACTGCTTCTTTTGCGGCATCGCAAGCAGCTATATACTCCGCTTCCATTGTCGAGTCGGCAACGGTGTCCTGCTTGGAGCTCTTCCAGCATACCGCCCCTCCATTGAGGGTAAAGACATAACCCGACATGGACTTGGAATCGTCCTTATCACTTTGGAAGCCGGAATCAGCAAAGGCCTCCAACCTGAGGTCTTTTCCGCCGTAAACCAAGAACATCTCCTTAGTCCTCCTCAGGTACTTGAGAATGTTCTTTACTGCTATCCAGTGTTTCTCCCCTGGGTCCGACTGATACCGGCTTACCACGCTCAGTGCGTAAGCTACATCTGGTCTGGTACACAACATCGCATACATTATAGAGCCTACCGCAGAAGCGTAGGGTATAATAGACATGCGTTCCCTTTCCAAATCAGTCTTGGGAGACATCTCTTTGGAGAGGGTGATTCCGTGACAAGCCGGCAGATTACCGCGCTTAGAATCTTCCATACTGAATCTTTTCAGTACAGTGTCGATATACCTGGACTGCGAAAGTCCCAGCATCCTCTTGGATCTATCACGATAGATCCGGATCCCCAGAATGTAAGAGGCATCACCCAGGTCTTTCATTGAGAACCTGTGTGACAAGAATCCTTTGACAGATTGTAGCATAGGAATGTCATTTCCTATCAATAGAATGTCATCCACGTACAAGACGAGGAATACGACACTTCTGGCCACAACTTTACTATATATGCACGGTTCATCTGGATTTTTGATAAAGTCATATTCTTTGACTGTCTCATCAAAACAGATGTTCCAACTCCGCGATGCCTACTTTAGTCCATAAATAGACTTAAGCAGCTTGCATACTTTTCCGCTGCTCCCACTCTGATTGAAACCCTCTGGCTGATCCATATAGACGCTCTCTTCTAAATTTCCATTCAGAAAAGCCGTCTTTACGTCCATCTGCCAGATTTCATAATCATGGAAGGCAGCAATAGCAAGAAGGACCCGAATGGATTTGAGCATAGCCACTGGAGAAAAAGTTTCGTCATAGTCCAAACCAGGTCTTTGACGAAAACCCTTTGCAACAAGTCTAGCCTTATAGGTTTCCACCTGTCCATCTACACCAATCTTTTTCTTGAAGATCCATTTGCATCCTATGGGTTTTACCCCATCTGGAGCAAAGTCCAAAGTCCATACTTTGTTGGTGTACATGGACTCCATTTCGGTCCGCATTGCATCTAGCCATCGTACCGAGTCGCCGCTCTGGATGGCCTGCTGGAAGTCAGTAGGTTCATCATCATCTATGATGCAATCCTCTCTATCCCCGTCTATGAGAAAACCGTAGTATCTCTCAGGCGGATGAGACGGCCTACTACTCCTGCGGAGGGGTGCGGGAATGTTCTGTTCTTCTTGAACCTCTGGTTCTACCAAACTTTCAGTAGCAGTTTGTGGTTCTGGAATTTCTTCCAGTTCTATTTCGCTCCCACTTATTTCCTTTTCTAAAAACTGATATTCTAGAAAATGGGCATTACGAGAAACAAACACCTTTTGTTCCTCTGCGTAATAGAATAGATATCCCTTGGAGTTCTTTGGATATCCCACAAACTGACATTTTACTGATCGTGCCTCGAGCTTGTCCACATGCTGCTTCTTAACAAAAGCTGGACATCCCCAAATCTTTAGATACTGAAGATAGGGTTTCTTCCCACTCCACATCTGATATGGTGTGGTAGGCACAGTCTTGGTAGGAACCATGTTCAAAAGATATGCCGCTGATTCTAGCGCATAACCCCAGAAAGATCGCGGTAACTCAGCATTACTCATCATGGATCGTACCATATCCAATAGGGTTCGATTCCGTCTCTCCGATACACCGTTATGCTGTGGAGTGTATGGAGGAGTAAGCTGAGAGAGAATTCCTTTCTCTTTTAGGTAACCAAGGAACTCGGCACTCAAGTATTCACCACCTCGATCAGATCTTAGTGTCTTAATACTTTTGCCGGTTTGGTTTTCTACTTCATTCTTATACTCTTGGAATTTCTCAAAAGCCTCGGATTTATGTTTCATCAGATAAATGAATCCGTATCTTGAGTAATCATCCGTGAAAGTAATGAAATAGGAAAAACCACCTCTCGCATGTGTAGACATTGGACCGCATACATCGCTGTGTATGAGTCCTAAGAGCTCGCTCGCTCTTACTCCTTGTCCAGTGAATGGAGTCTTTGTCATCTTTCCTTTGAGACAAGATTGACAAGTGTCATATGATTGATATTCGAACGAGTCCAAGTATCCTTCTCTATGCAACTTAGTCAATCTTCTCTCATTGATGTGACCCAGTCTACAATGCCATAAGAAAGCTTTATTTAAATCTGGAGACTTTCTTTTTAGTGTGTTCTGGACATTGAAAATTTGGAGTTGGTTTAAAACATATATGCCGTTATTTAGAGTACCAGACCCAATCAAACCATGATTAAGGTGGATGTTGACAACATCTCTTACAAACGTGAAATCATAACCTTTATTTGATAACAAGGAAACTGATATGATATTACACGTTAAGCTGGGTACAAAATAACAGTTATGTAAAACCAAAATGTGTCCACTCGTCAATCCTAGGTGATAATCCCCGACGGACGCAGCTCCCACGCTAGCTCCGTTAGCAACCCTGAGGATCATATCACCTTCCTTCAGCACTCTACGGTTTCTCAGTGCCTGCAATGAATTGCAAATATGAGATCCTGATCCGGTATCCAATACCCAGGAAGTAGAGTTGATCGACAGACAATTCTCAATTACAAACACACCTGAAGTCGAAGCCACAGCTTGCTTCGGTTCCTGGTTCTTGGCGTTCCACGCCTTGCAATCCTTCTTCCAGTGCCCTTTCCTGTGACAATGGATGCACTCATCCTGGCCAACTATCGGTACTGCTTTCTTTTTCTTTCCCTTCCCTCCCACCTTACTAACACCTCCTCTAGGTCTGGGTGCGGCCTTCTTCTTCCTTCCTTTGGCCCTAGCCTTGGACCCGGAAGAAGATGAACCGCCAACAAACATAGAGGGTGTTTCCCTTGCCTTCTGCAAGGTGCCCTCCGCACTCCTTAACATGTTCAGGAGTTCCGCAAGTTCAACTTCTTTTCCTTGAAGATTGAAGTTGAGGATAAATTGGGCGTAGGTGGGAGGAAGGGACTGGAGAACAAGGTCTGTATAGAGCTCATTATCCAAAGTCGTCCCAAGGTCTGCGAGCTCTTCTATGTAGCCAATCATCTGTAGGACATGTTCACCTACCGATGACCCGACAGCCAACCTCGCTCGAAACAATTTCTTAGAGGTCTCGTATCTTGCTATACGAGATTGCTCTCCATAAAGTTCCTTTGTATGGAGAAATATGCCATCTAAGGACATATCCTCGTGCCTCCTCTGATGTTCATTGTTCATCGAGGCAAGCACGATGCACTTGGCTCTCGCGCAATCTAAATCCCAGGTTTTGCGGATTTCCTTATCCGCATTGCTGGATTTGGGACCAGGGACAGCAGGTGCCGTAGCGGTGAGGACGTACCCCAGTTTGTCATAGGTCAAAGCCATTTTGACATTCCGCAGCCAATCTTTATAGTTTGGCCCCGTCAGTATATTTTTCTCTAAAAGTAACTTAAGTCCAGTCATTTTCAGGGTCGCTGCAATTAGGAGAGAGAGAAGAAAACTCTTTAGCATGATGCTCTTGCAAGTTTAGAGTGGTTTTTAATTTATCTAAACTGGATGGCTCCCACTGTTTCTCGAATCCTTCCTCAAACCATAAAAGAAGAATTAGCCAAGACTATTCTCACTGTACAATACTTGCTTAACCGTTCAGCCAGGCCGGTGTCGATACTTCGAGGGAGGTTTTCCAACGCTTTCGTGAAGTTCCTTAATTAAATAACCTCTTTTCTCTGGGGGCGTAACCCCGCTGACACTTTTCTGGACACCTACTAGGTTTATAGCATTGATCGTTAAGTGACGAATATCCTGATAAGTATCAAATACTCACAGTAGGATCGGGATCCAAATATCATCGTCTGATAATGTTGTAGGAATGCTACCAACATTCATCAAACTCAAAATGGTATGCATCTCTTTGCAAATTTCAGTTTCTTTAAAAATTCCCGATATAAGTTTTTGCCCCATGCTCTTATGACCTTGGCGTTGGTCAAAATATCATAAGTCACATGTCAAGTTCTACCCATCATTATCTTGTTAATTTGAACCCATCCGTACATATCCTTGACGTTGGCCAAAATGATCATACGACTGTCCCAAACTAACTCATTTATCTATGCAACAAATGAATATCCAGCAGCTACCAAACACTATGCCTTGGCGTTGGTCAAAATATATAGCTTGAATACTACTGAATACCCAGATGAAATGACGGAGGGCTACGAATGGTTTTGGCGAAACCGTGAACGTAGTGAACTTGATATAACCGAAGGAACCTGATAGCTTTTAAAAGGAGTGGTTAAAGCTCCGCATTTAAAAAATATCTGTTTTAAAAATAATCGAGTGGTTTCTTTTAAATTGTTCCAACGATTTAAACTTTGGTTTGTTTTACTTTGCATTATAGATAATGCGTCCCATCATTAACCTTATCATTGCAGAAAACAACGAAAATACAACGTCCTCTTATGCCATCCGCATTCGCCACGGGGTCCCGTCATCACCCGTTAGGTTACTTAACTAACGACAGAGCGGGGGCTGGGCTAGCGCGGGTGTAAAACATAAGTGACGTCTAAATAGCTACAATAAATATAGATATTTTACATTCGTCTGACGCAATGATATTCATTCCAGAACACAGATAAACAATATTGGATTTGCAAGCAATCTGTATTTCTTTTGAGCCTGCAAGAAAAGACAGATTACACAGTTGTGATGAATAGCCGTTACCCCACCCTCGACCCCTACGGGTACGGCAAACTACCCACCCGGCAGTCTGTGTACCCCACCTTGGGTCAGTCCTAGGAGCAAAAAACAGTAAAATGAAATAATACAACGGTGGCTACAACCGCAACCTGGAAGTGCCCCACGAAAAAAATATTACAACAAATTACATTCACAACAAATGAATTAAACAATAACCCATTGCAAACCCCGGCTATACACCACAACAGTCCAATACAGTTTATATGCACAAACAGATATAACCATTTTAGAAATGTGCAACCCCCTGCCAACCGACATACTAGCAGTTAGGGGAGGTTTACGAACACATTAAACAATCACAGATATAATCCAATATGCAAATACTGTACAATTTCGATTGATTAAACAACATCAATATTGCTCCAAAATCTGCTCTGTTAAACAGTAACCTGAGCAAATATTAAATATTCCAGAAAACCCCAAATATCACAGGGGACCCACACAAGAAAGATGAGTCCATGACTCGGCAACTCGGCCGCGCAAGCGCGGCGGATCGGTAGGATCCGCCGCCCTTCCGCGGCGCTTTAGCCGAATCATGGGCTCAAATTTCTTGGGTGTTCTCCTGTGGTCATGTCAAGCTCTCTGAACACACCAGAAAAATTTTAGGACTTCATTTTAACTTCGACAGAAACTTGACAGAATTAGGGTTTTTCGGCTTCGTTTTTCCGTTAGAAATTCGTACAAATTTGCAATTAAGTTATTTATTGTTTAGCGAGGCTCTGATACCACTGTAAGTCGATGTAGTACACCCCAATACTTATGGGGAGGCGGAATTTTCAAAAACGATCAAGTTTAAAGAACGAACATCGACTAACCGCTTGAATCGAAGCTAAACTATAAATAACCGTACACAATGATTTTCTTATCACTTGTGATTAGGGATTATACCTATCGAAACTAGTCCTTCGTCTTTACGATGTCCTTGTTCTCCTCGGCCTTCTCTAGGTAGTAGACGATCCACCCGAGAGCAAAACTCCAAGCTAAACCTCTAAACTTGAGGCAACTAACCTTCTTGGATTGCTAATCAAAGAAGTTAGGATGAGATAGAGTGATGGTTATGGATTGTTTAGTCTAACTAATCCTTTGATCTCAACTCATGAGGTGTAAGGATTAGGGTTTGAAGATGAGAGCTTGAGGAGAGAGAATATGAGATAAGATAATGAGAAGAGAGAGAGTGTATCATAATATATTATGAAGCATTCTCATTTATCAACAAAAGAAAATGAGTGATGAATAAGCATGCTTCACAAATATCTAATGGTGATTCATTAAGCATGTGTCATTATCATTTATGGTGCAATTAATGATAATGATGAATCACCTCATGACTCACAATCTCATCCAAAGTAACCTCCTTAGTCACATCTTCTAGAAGCTTCTCGTACAATTACGAGAACGCCCCTCCAATCCGCAAAAATACGGAAAAACTTTAGACTGTAAAAATCCAATAACCGGATACCAGTAACTGGCTTAAACCAAAGCCGACTGGTAAAAACTGTCCGAAAGTCGTACGTGCGTAAACGCACGTATGCGTCCGAACCCTTTGTCGCAAAACCATGCAACCTCTATATCGTTTCGCCTGGAGTAGGAAACTCTCTGTGTGGGACTCTAGAGACTCGACTACTACGCTGGCAGTGGGTTTAACCACAGACCGCAAGCGGCACTAGCTGTACGTAACGGTCCCCAGGTAGTTGTCGATAAGAAGGCCGATGAGAAAACCCATCCGAACTCCTACTGAGTCTGATGTGACAATCTCCATACAGTCCGGTCCGTTCGTCCAAGACTATCGCATATCGGGCCTAGGGGGGCGGCAAGCGTCAGTCCCCTAATAGCGGTATAAGTCGTGTCGGAGTGAAGCCCATTACACCCTGAGAAACTACTGGAACCTACCAGCAAATCTCGCTTGCCCTGGCCAGGGACTTTGCGTAATGGCTCTCTGACACAGCACGATATCTACTCCCAATACCGGGAGGGACGAATCCTGTCTAACCGCCACTGCCTCCAAGTGCTCGGGACTGCACCCAACTGCTACCTGTTTGCACGACTCCTTTGAGCCGTGGTAGGGTAGCAATCTAAGAACAGTGGGACACACTCGAGGCGAAGTAGCGTGTCAAGTCTGCGGACTACGCTGTACTCATGTCACCTGGGAACTGTTCACTGACGACTGGTATCAAACCAACCAACAGTCCCCTGTGAGTCCTGTCCGGTGTACCCGTAACCTAACGAGCACCTGTATACTATCTCCAGTACGACGTACTGACGGCTGTGGGACAGACCATCTCCCCAACTGGGATGAGAAGCGTACACACCAGTCTACTCCGGAGTATCGATTCTCTGTCTCGATAATCCAACGACCAGGGACCTGAATAAGGATGTGCTTGTAGACTACCCAGCCCCCACTAGTGTGACTGCCATCACAACGCTGGTAGACAAGCAAGATCCTAAGAGCTCTATCAATACGTACACTCACATATTAAGATAGAAAAACCAAGTAGCATACTACCATGTTTAGCAAGACTGTTATATACATGTGAATATCCCAAGCTTGCATTAAGTAATATACAAGCTAGTATGATACAGTAATGGCCTTCTAGGGCATAAACACTAACATTTTTCTTTTTCTTTCATTCATGTAATATGTAAATTGATGTAATATTATTTGTTTGGCCGCACAACCGGGTCGGGGTTGTAGCCGTCATTGTATAATTCTTTTTACTGTTTTTGCTCCTAGGATAGACCCATGGAGGGGGTGCACAAACTACCGGGTATCTCGAAGTGCCGAGTGGCCTACTCACGGTGGTGAGGGAGGTTGCTTCGCTTCGGGTACTTGGCGGGTAGTTTGCCGCACCCGTAGGGGTCTTGGGTGGGGTTTTGGCTATTCACCGCGACCGTGTAATCCTCTTTTCGTTGCAGGCTCGAACGGATTGCGGATTCCTAGTATATCCAATGTATTCATCTGTGATCTGTAATGTCTATCATTGCTTTACATTTATAACTATTTAGGCGTTGCTTATGTTTTACAGCCGCGCTAGCCCAGCCCCCGCTCTGTCGTTAGTTAAGTAACCTAACGGGTGATGACGGGCCCCGTGGCGAATGCGAATGGCATAAGCGTACGTCATATTTTGGTTGTTTTCTGCAATGGTAGGATTAAATGATGGGACGCATTAAAAGAACTAATGCAAGAATATCACGCATTAAAAGAACTAATGCAAGATAATAAACCAAGCAAAAGTCGTTGGAACACTTTCGAAAAACCACTCGGTTCTTTTCAAAACTAACTTTTATATGCAGAGCTTGAGCCACTCCTTTTAAAAGCTATCTCGTTCCATCGATTATATCAAGTTCACTACGTTCACGGTTTCGCCAAAACCATTCGTAGCCCTCCGTCGTTTCGCATGAATAGGCAATAGTATTCAAGCTATGTATGTTGGCCAAAGTCAAGGCATAGTGATTGGTAGCTATTGGGTGTTCATGTGTAGCATAGATAGATGCGTTGGTTTGGGACAGTCGTACTGCCATTTTGGCCAAAGTCAAGGGTAGGTACGGATGGATCCAAATTAACCTGGATAGTGACGGGTAGAACTTGACATGTGACTTATGATATTTTGGCCAAAGTCAAGGTCATAAGAGCATGGGGCAAAAATCCACATCGGGAGTTTCATAAGTACTGAAACTTGCTAGATTTGCATACCATTTGGAGTGTGGTGATTCTGGTAGGATTCCTTCAGTTTCGTCACGCGATGATATTTGGATCCGGATCCTACTGTGAGTATATGCTACTCCTCGGGAAATTTCTCACTAAACGATCAATGCTATAAACCTAGTAGGTGCCTAGAAAGGTGTTAGCGGGGCTACACCCCCAGGGAAAAGAGGTTATTTAATTAAGGAACTTCGCGAAAGAGTTGGAAAACCTCCCTCGAAGTACCGACACTGGCCTGGCTGAACGGTTAAGCAAGTATTGTGCGGTGGGATTGATCCCGACTAATTCTTCCTTTATGGTTTGAGGAGGGATTCGAGAGACAGTGGGAGCCATCCTGTGTAGAAAAACTAAAAACCATTCTAAACTTGCAAGAGCATCGTGCTAAGTGTTTCTTCTCTCTCTCCTAATTGCAGCAACCAATCGACATGACTGGACTTAAGTTACTTCTAGATAAAAATATACTAACAGGGCCAAACTACAAAGATTGGCTCAGGAATATCAAAATGGCAATCACTTACGACAAGCTGGGGTATCTTCTTACCACCAAAGCTCCCCCGGTCCCAAGTCCCACCTCCAGCGTCGCGGATAAGGAAATCCGTAAAACCTGGGAGATTGATAGCGCGAAGGCCAAGTGCCTCGTACTTGCCTCGATGGACAATGAACATCAGAGGAGGCACGAGAATATGGACCTTGAATCCATATTTCTCCATACAAAAGAACTGTATGGAGAGCAATCTCGTATCGCAAGATACGAAGTGTCGAAGAAGTTATTTTCGGCAAAGTTGGCCATCGGATCATCGGTAGCGGAACACGTGCTTAAGATGATTGGCTTCATTGAGGAGCTCGCGGAACTTGGAACCACGTTGG
The DNA here is from genome assembly GCA_030015575.1 of Agapanthus africanus. Lineage (NCBI taxonomy): Eukaryota > Viridiplantae > Streptophyta > Magnoliopsida > Asparagales > Amaryllidaceae > Agapanthus > Agapanthus africanus. The sequence continues at coordinate 55,917,022 of JASDDO010000004.1, forward strand.
AGAATGAGCTCTATACGGACTTGATTCTCCAGTCCCTTCCTTCCACTTACGCCCAGTTTATACTGAACTTCAACTTACAAGAAAAAGAGGTTGAACTTTCAGAACTCCTCAACATGCTGAGGAGCGCAGAGGGCACCCTACAGAAAAGTAGGGAAACATCCACTTTGTTTGTAGGAGGATCTTCTTCTTCTAGGTCCAAGGCGAAAGCCAAGGGAAAGAAGAGGAAAGCCCCCGCCAAACCAAGGGGCGGTGTTAGTAAAGTGGATACGAAGGGAAAGGCAAAGGCAACAATGATAGCGGGGATGCTTGTAGGTAAAGAAGAATGCTTCTATTGTCATAAGAGTGGACACTGGAAGAAAGATTGCAGGGCTTGGAAGGCCAGGACACAGGAACTGAAGCAGGTTGCGGCTTCAGCTTCAGGTGTGTATGTTATTAAAAACTGTCTTTCAATAAACTCTACTTCCTGGGTATTGGATACCGGATCAGGATCTCATATCTGTAATTCTTTGCAGGCGTTGAGAAACCGTAGGGTTTTGAAGGCAGGTGACATGACCCTCAGAGTTGCAAACGGAGCTAGCATGGATGCTAAAGCCGTGGGGGACTATCACCTGGGAATGTCAGATGGGCATGTTTTGGTTTTGCGTAATTGCTTTTTTGTACCCAACGCAACTTGTAATATCATTTCTGTATCTTTGATTTCTAAAAAGGGTTATGAATTTGCGTTTGTAAGTAATGTTGTAAACATTCACCTTAATCAAGTTCTGATTGGATCAGGTACATTGAGCAATGGTATATACGTATTAAACCAACCACAGATTTTCAATGTCCAGAATACACACAAAAGAAAGTCTCTGGAAATCAATCAGACTTTCTTATGGCATTGTAGACTGGGTCACATCAATGAGAGAAGGTTGACTAAGTTACATACAGAAGGATATTTGGATCCGTTCGAATATCAATCGTATGCCACTTGTCAATCCTGTCTCAAAGGAAAGATGACAAATACTCCGTTCACTGGACATGGAGTAAGAGCGAGCGAGCTCTTGGGACTCGTACACAGCGACGTGTGCGGTCCAATGTCTACACATGCGCGAAGCGGTTATTCTTACTTCATTACCTTTACGGATGATTTTTCAAGGTACGGTTATGTCTTCTTAATGAAACATAAGTCCGAAGCCATTGAAAAGTTCCAGGAATATAAGAATGAAGTAGAAAAACAAACCGGCAAAAGTATCAAGATTCTAAGATCGGATCGAGGTGGAGAATACTTAAGTGCCGAGTTCCTGAATTACTTAAAAGAGAATGGAATTCTCTCTCAGCTTACTCCTCCATACACTCCGCAACATAACGGTGTATCGGAGAGACGGAACCGGACCCTATTGGATATGGTACGGTCCATGATGAGTAACGCTGAGTTACCGCGATCATTCTGGGGATATGCGCTAGAATCAGCTGCATACCTTTTGAACCGAGTTCCTACTAAGACTGTGCCTACCACACCATATGAAATGTGGTATGGGAAGAGGCCCCATCTCAGTCACATTAAGACTTGGGGAAGTCCAGCTTTTGTTAAAAAGCAGCATGCGGACAAGCTCGAGGCACGCTCAGTACAGTGTAAGTTTGTGGGATATCCAAAGAATTCCAAGGGATATTTCTTCTACTGCGAAGAGGAACAAAAAGTTCTTGTTTCTCGTCATGCCCATTTTCTAGAACACCAGTTCTTAGAAAAGGAAATAAATGGGAGCGCAGTAGAACTGGAAGAAATTCCAGAACCACGAGCTATTACTGAAAGCTTAGTGGAACCAGAGGGTTCAAAAGAACAGGACATTCCTACGCCGCTCCGCAGGAGTAGTAGGCAGTCTCATCCGCCCGAGAGATACTACGGTTTTCTCATAGACGGGGATAGAGAGGATTGCATCATAGATTATGATGAGCCTACTAGCTTCCAGCAGGCCGTTCAGAGCGTTGACTCGGTAAAATGGCTGGATGCAATGCGGACCGAAATGGAGTCCATATACACCAACAAAGTATGGACGTTGGACATTGCTCCAGACGGGGTAAAACCCATAGGATGCAAGTGGATCTTCAAAAGGAAGATTGGTGTAGATGGACAGGCTGAGACCTATAAAGCTAGACTTGTTGCAAAGGATTTTCGTCAAAGACCTGGTTTGGACTATGACGAAACCTTTTCTCCAGTGGCTATGCTGAAATCCATTCGGATCCTTCTTGCCATTGCTGCCTTCCACGATTATGAGATTTGGCAGATGGACGTAAAGACCGCTTTTCTAAATGGAAATTTAGAGGAGTGTGTCTATATGGATCAGCCAGAGGGTTTCATTCAGAGTGGGAGCAGCGGAAAGGTGTGCAAGTTGCTTAAGTCCATCTATGGACTAAAGCAGGCATCGCGGAGTTGGAACATCTGTTTTGATGAGACGGTCAAGGAATTTGGCTTTATCAAAAATCCAGATGAACCATGCATCTATAGTAGATTTGTAGCGAGAACTGTAGTATTCCTCGTTTTATACGTGGATGACATTCTCTTAATAGGAAATGACATTCCTATGCTACAATCTGTCAAAGGGTTCTTGTCGCACAGGTTCTCCATGAAAGACCTGGGTGATGCCTCATACATCCTGGGGATCCGGATCCATCGTGATAGATCCAAGAGGATATTAGGACTTTCTCAGTCCAGGTACATCGACACCATAGTGAAAAGATTCAGTATGGAAGATTCCAAGCGCGGTAACCTACCGGCTTGTCACGGGATCACCCTCTCTAAAGAGATGTCTCCCAAGACTGATTTGGAGAGGGATCGCATGTCTATTATACCCTACGCTTCTGCGGTAGGCTCTATAATGTATGCGATGTTGTGTACCAGACCGGATGTAGCTTATGCACTGAGTGTGGTAAGCCGGTATCAGTCAAACCCTGGGGAGAAACACTGGATAGCGGTAAAGAACATTCTCAAGTACCTGAGAAGGACTAAGGAGATGTTCTTGGTGTATGGCGGAAAAGACCTCCAGATCGAGGCCTTTGCTGACTCCAGCTTCCAGAGTGACAAGGATGATTCCAAGTCCATGTCGGGTTTTGTCTTTACCCTGAATGGAGGGGCGGTGTGTTGGAAGAGTTCCAAACAGAAAACCGTTGCAGACTCGACGATGGAAGCGGAATACATCGCTGCATCTGATGCCGCAAAAGAAGCTGTCTGGATGAGGAAGTTCTTGAAAGAACTTCAGGTGGTTCCGTCCATTGTTGATCCAATACCTCTGTATTGCGACAACAACGGGGCTATAGCTTTAGCGAAGGAACCCAGGTCCCATCAGAAATCCAGACACATCTTGAGGCGGTATCACCTGATCAGGGAAATCGTGGATCGCCAGGAGATCGAGGTTCGGAGGGTCGCTTCAGAAGAAAACACTGCAGATCCATTCACCAAGGCCTTGCCCCAGACTCAGTTCGAGCGGCTGATCGAGATGATAGGTCTTCGATACGCCAGTACATGGCCTTAGTGCAAGTGGGAGATTGTTAGTGTATATGCCCTAGAGGCCATTATTGTATCATACTAGTTTGTATATTACTTAATGGAAGCTTGGGATATTCACCTTGTATAAACAATCTTGCTCAATATAGTAGTATGCTACTTGGTTTGTTTCTACTTCAATGTGTACTTGTGTTTATTTTAGTATATCACCTATACACATTAGTGGAGCCCTTAGGATCTTTGCTTGATTACCAGCGTTGTGATGGCAGTCACACTAGTGGGGGCTGGGTAATCTATAAGCACATCCTTATACAGGTCTCTAGTCGCAGGACTATCGAGACAGGGCATCGATACTCCGGAGTAGACTAGCGTATGCGCTTCTCATCCCAGTGTGGGAGATGGTCTGTCCCACAGCCATCAGTACGTCGTACTGGAGATAGTATACGGGTTGGGTTACGAGTACACTGGACAGGACTCGTCGGGAACTGACAGGTTGGTATTATACCTATCGTCAGTTATCAGTTCCCAGGTGACATGAGTACAGCTTAGTCCGCTGACTTGACACTGTCACTTCGCCTCGAGTGTGTTCCCACTGTACTTTGATTACTACCCTACCACGGCTCAAAGGAGTCGTGCAAACAGGTAGTAGTTGGGTACAGTCCCGAAGCACTTAGAGGCAGTGACGGTTAGACAGGATTCTTCTCTCCCGGTATTGGGGATTGACATCACGCTGTGTCTAGGAGAGCCATTACACGAGTAGTCCCTGGCCAGGGCAATCGAGATATACTGGTAGGTTTCCAGTGTTATCTCAGAGTGTTTTGGGCTTCACTCCGACACGACTTGTACCGCTATTAGGGGACTGACGTTTACCGCCCCCTAGGCCCGCCATGCGATGTATCAGACGAACAGACCGGACTGTACGGAGATTGTCACATTCAGACTCAGTAGGAGTTCAGATGGGGTTCACCTCGTCAGTCTTCTTGTCGGCATCTACCTGGGGACCGTTACGTACAGCTAGTGCCGCTTGCGGTCTGTGGTTAAACCCACTGCCAGCGTAGTGTCGAGTCTTTAGAGTCCCACACAGAGGGCTATTCGCTTTTGGGCAAAACAGAGTAGAGGTCGCATGGTTTTGCGACAGGGTTCGTTCTCATCCGCGCACTTGTGCACGTTTGGAGTCCGGACGGATATTACTAGCCGGCTCTGGTTTGAGCCAGATACTAGTATATGTTTTGGGGTTAGTTTTATCTCATTGTGTTCATGTTCCTCGGAACAAGAATGCGGGTGTGTATGCACAGTTGTTTGAGGCGGAGGAAGAGGATTTTCATTAGGGTTTCGGAACGGGTGTGTATGCACAGTTGGCAGTCGTCTTTTTCCAAACCCTAATGAATTTGTGATATATCAATTAATAATATTAATTAAATGAAATTATGTTATGGTTGGGTTTGTTGACTTGTTGACCAAGGTTGACTTGTTGACCATGGTTGAAAGTTTGACCATTATCATTACATATCAAAGATACTCTTTGATTCTAGCAAAACCATTTAATGAATGTAATGATAATAGTCATTCCAAACCATCCATCAACTATTTCATTTTTATTATTATTGTTAATTTGATATTCTTTTCATTTTTGGTTATGGTTGTAGAATGAGAAGGATATTATTCATTCTATCATAACACTTCTCTCTCCTCTCTTCTTCTTCCTCCTCCTCTAGTTCAAGGAGCTTCCTTCTCATGTGTTGAGAATCCCTCTCCTTGAGATAAGAACACCCCAAAACCACTCTCTGCTCACTCTAGGGTTAGAGGTTTAGCAAGCCAAAGATCCTAGTTCTCTCAAAGTTCGAGAAAGGAGCCCGAAGGTTGAACCCTCAGGTGGATCCATCTTTGACGGAAGATGACGACGAGGAAAGCACCATCCAAGCTCTACAAAGGTTTCAAGAAGAAGGAGTTCAAGTGAGGTATAACATCTTTTCCGAGTAGCTAACTCTCTTTAGCTTTGTAGCTAGTTTAGTTTAGAAAAGATCCCGACTTTTGTTAGTCCATGTTGCCTAATGCGCTAAAAATTTGATTTTTATACCGTTTCCGCCTCCCCGCAAGAACCGGGGTTGGCAACGTGGACTTACACCATTAACAAAGCCGTGCTCAACTTTCGATCATAGATCTTCAAGATATAATCTTATTTTAGGGTGATTTTATCCAATGATTTGGAACACTGTTCATCTTCCATGAAGAACTCTTAGAGTTTGTTTACAAATCTTGGAGTTTTTACTCTGCAAAAGCTTTGCTTTTTTTGGGTTTTGATGGATGATTCCATCGTCTTTACAAAGCATAGCTCTTAAAATTTTTAGGGAATTTTATTCTCTCATGATTAGAGTTGACAGATGTCACTCCTGTTCTGCAAAGCGTTGCTCTCAAGGGAGTTTAACTCCTTGGCCCGAGGGGCCTATCATTAAATGAGAATCCTTTTAGGATTTCCTATTTAATGAGCGACTGTCTCATCAATGATGAGCCTTCAGATTGATTTTGTGGGTCCTCTCTGGTCCCTTTCCACTGCATTGCAGTGTGGTACAAAATTTAAAGTACCAAGTGTCAGAATTTGAACTGTAGCCTTGACAGCTAACTCTTGTTCTTTTTCGCGCAGGTACTATGTCTTTTGACACTTCTTTCCCATTTGTTCGTCCGTAAAGCGCATTCCCTGACGTGCCCGTGGATAGGGAAGTCTTCACGCTGATCAAATGTCACGACCCGGAGCAAAAGTCTCTTCATTTATGGGGGTCGTGGTACAATCAAATCATCCAGGATCGACACAGCTTCTCTTGTACGATGCCTTCGGAGCCCATTCCGGCGATCCACTACGCCGACTCACCCCCAGTGAACTACGCCGTAGAGGAGGTCAACTGGACCTCGGAGGGTTGCCTTCAGCCCTCTGTGGCCGCGATACCCGTACAGCTGCCAATGGCTTTGGATATTGTGGGGCGGCGTATATGTCAAGGTGAGTCGCGCCCTTCGGGACAGCCGTACATGATAGGCTCGACTCCTCGCCGGCCAGCCGGGTACTTGCAGTGGGCTCGATACATTTTGTCGGCCAAGAAATCACTGCTGCTAAAGCTTGGGTTGTACCCCGCAGTTTATGCGTCTCTTTTCCAGTATTCCACGCCCCATGTATTGTGGGTCAAATCTTTCTTGGAACAATGGAATGTACTGACTCACACCCTCCTTCTATCAGATCGGGAAGTTTCTATCTCTTTAGAAGAGTTCGCGGAGATCTCCGGCTTACCTGTCAGGGGAGAGCATTACGAGGAGCTACTTCCTCCTAACGAGTACATCTTTACAGCCAGGTCAGTGGTGATAGGCCTTACCCCAGAGAATGCCATTCAACATCAATCCTCAAGTCTGATTAAGGTGTTGAAAATTTACGAAAGTCTTTTTCTCGAATCAGGAGGACACGGGGTCAGCTTCGCGGATTTCATTGCTTGTTTTCTTCGCCCGGAAGTCTTATCAAAACAAGCTGCGAAATTCGCCAAGCTTGACGACCCGTTTGGTTTTGGCTTGGACAGCCAGCCAATAGCGGAGGCCGATCAAAGGAATTTCTTTCTCCCGGATACCCCGGTCGTCCCCTTTGCAGAGCTTGCAGCTTCGGACATTGACGAAGAGGCGTTCTTTTTGGGGTTTCTCGGCCTATGGTTAAGTTGGTTTGTGCTCCCATTGCACCCTCGCCATATGAGGCCATCCATCTTCTACCCGGCTCACCGAATGGTTGTTGGGATGCGAGTGGCCGTCGGGGTCGCTGGGCTGGCTCACTTGTATCATGGCCTTATCTTGGCGGCAGACACCACTTAACCGGGGGTGCAATCCGTAAATTTCCCGCTGCACAATTTCACTTTGTGGCTTGAGCTGCATGTGCTCGGCACTTTTGGAGTGCACAAGCGGCCCCGTTTCTATGAAAGTTATAACTTTCCTCGGGTTATGCGACTAGTTGACGCTTCCGCTTTGGAACCGACTCAGCGGGAGGCTCGGGGTCTGGTTCTTTGCCCACGTACAGTTGGAGATGGCATGACCTTTGTCGATAAGGTTTTAACTATCGGCAAAGAATCCACTAAGACGGTGCACCCGCTGTGGGACACCTTCAAAGACGGGGTTTCTACCTTGAATGCTCGGGAGATTCTTCACTTATATTCAATCAGGCTAGGCTTTTTAGTGTTTAGGCAGAACGATTTGGCGTTGTTCATGAGATACAACCCGCACCGTTTTGCTCAACAATCAAGCTACAATAAGGGTGTCCCGCTTGAGGCCTTTTTAGCTGAGCCTGCTGCTACAGAGGAAGGTATCCGTAGTGCGCTGCACCATTTCATGCGGCTAAACACCGGATCTAACTTCTTTATCAGCGAGCCGAGCTGCGTTCCGAAAGTCTTGAACGTTTACGTAGCGTGGTACCAGCACGTGATGGGTGCTGTTATCAGGGAAGAAAAGTGATTATTGCTTGATTGCAAGGGTGCTGTCCCAGCTGGTAATCCAGCCGTTCCCTTGAAGCGACGGACCATCGTTCATCCTTCCCTAAGAGAAGCTGCTGCGGCTATGGTCCCGCATGCTTTTCCTGATAAGCATCTACCTTGTGTGCCTGCAGAAGCGGCGGCTGCAGCGTCTCCCGAGTCTGGCATGGGTACGGAGATCGGGACTTGTCGCCCAAAATTTCCCGCCAAGCGCAAGCTTCTGTTACCGGCTGCCGGCGTTCGTTCACAGAAAAAGAAGAAGTCGCTCTTTTCTGTTGATGTTGTACTCGGCCAGGAGCCCCATGCTCCCTACAGCGAAGGCTTTTTCGAGTATGGGACCAATGAGGGTCTGTTTATTGCTCCTGCGGATGATACTGATCTTCAAGCTGCCCTTGTGGCTTCCAAGCGACTGGCTCGCGATGAAGCAGCACTGATCAATATCGCACAGTCAGGTAGACTTCAGTCATAGTTTTCCATTGTTATATTATTTTATTATTATACTTTGACTGACGCTTTCTTCTTCAACAGGTATCTCCGCCGAAGAGGCTTTCGCGGCTTCCCTCAAGACTTTCGAAGAGGAAGAGAGGCTCCGCACTTTTTTGGGCCTTGGTATAATTCAGCTCATTATGCAATGGCTCCTTTTTTTTATTCGTGCTCTCACCCTTGCTTCCATCTTATTGCAGGGACTACCTTGACTCAGGTTATCCCGAGTGCGGTGCCGATCCCGAGTGGCGATGCAGCGACGCTTCCAGAGCCGGCTATTGTGGCACCAACTCTCCCAGTATTACCGCAAGAGGCTTTGCTCAAGCAGCTAATGACAGACGCCGTAACGGCTCCAGAGGCAGAGCTTGGTTCGGACAATGACGTACCTTTGACGGAGGTCTTGAGGAGATCGCTTCTCACTACTAAGGATGAAAAGAAGCGTAGGAAGCGCACAGCGAAGGAACGTGACGCCGCTTTGGCTATAAGTGCAGACTCAAGCACTACTCTATCTGTCGCTATTCCTTCATAGGATACTCCAGCTGCCCTGTCTACTGCTCATAGACAGGTCGTGCGCGTGGCTCGGGAAGCAACTGAGAACCTATCGCAAGGTAATGTAATGCCCGGTCTTTTCATTCGAACTCGATCCGTAAATTCTGATATACCATATCTTGAAGGGCCAAGTATTGGAGATGAGGTGGCAGGTGAGAAGACGGCGACCACGGAACCCGAAACGGTTACTCTCTCTTGGGAGTCCGGGACTGCCCAAACCGCCGCTCTTTCCCCTTGTGGTTCCCTGCTATCGGCGGGCATCGCGAGTGTCACGACGACCGTCGTCGAATCAGGGGATGAAGCCACGGGCACCGAAACTATTCCACTGAAGGAGAGCGAAGAAGCCGTTGCGCCTAGTGATGCTTCCGTCGCGGTTTTGGCTGATGACCCATCAGGTAGGTCTTGGGTCGCTGTTTACTTTTTATTTCGCAATCCCTTTCAGTCCCTTCTGATGACATTTTGTTCTTTTTGAGTGTAGGTGTGGTGAACGTTGAGGTTGTGCCACCCGAAGAAGCGTCACCAGTTGTTGCTCTGACGGTTGTCGTCCCTTCGCCTTCTCTCGTGTCCTCTCAAATGCTGGAAGGTATGGGTTTGCGATTTATTTAATTTAAATTGTGGATACCATCTTCCTTGTATTGACAGTATATTGTCGCAATTCTGCAGGAGTCCTTTTCGACCATCTGTATCAGGTGTTGAATCCATATTTCTCCTTCCAGTCAGAAATCATCCTGCCTGCTGGTGTCGGTGAGTATAGTTTTTCACCGACATCCTTTCCCTTCTGTTACGGGCAACCATGTCGTTGCTAATTCTTCTTTGAATTGATTGCAGTGTTACAGATTGGAGGGGATGAGAGAATAGTCGCGCCTCCGGTACTCCTAAATTTGCCACCTGTCGCGGCCGGTATAGTAGACTTCATCGCTTGTGTATTTCTCTTTACTTCCCAAGTCGATAGTTGACCATGATTTGTTTTGCGGCAATCACACTGACTCCAGCTCCCTTCGAGTGTCGAATCTCAATGCCGACAAGGCCCTTTGCTAAACGCCCATCTTCCAGGGGCGCTGCGACTAGCCTGCGGATGTTGCGTGAATTTGTCGAGGATCTTGACGCCCAGGCCCTCGCACTCGCTGCAGATTTTGCTGCTGAGGTTAATGCCGTGTTAGCGACGCTCGTGAACTTCTATAGCGAAGGCGTCGTTGAGTCTTGGGTTAATTACCGCAGGAAGATCGAGGCCTGCCTGCATGAGATCGAGCTCAAGCGTCCCGCTCCCGAAGTATTAGCTTTGAACTCTCGGCGGGCTGCTTAGGTTGAGCAGAGTGTTCCTTTTCTTTGCCATTTCGAACAAGAGGCGACCCTGAGGCGAAAGGAATATGAGGCGGCTTCCATCGAGTCTGTCCAATTGCGTGCCCAGGTCGAAGCGAATGCTGTGCAGCTGAAAGCTATTTTTGAGGGCCTCCAACGATGTATTTCTGACGGGCTGGTACTGAAGCGGAATCTCGACTTCACTGAATGGGTTACGCAGAGTCGTGAAGCTGCTCAGCGGAAATTGATGAGAAACTTTCATCCTGCTTGCAGCAACGGGCTCGAGTCGAAGCGGAGCTGGCCACGGCGGCTGACCATGAAAAGGAGTTGAGAGGGGTGCGCGAGCAGCTGGCTGATTTGTTGAAAACGCCTCCTTCTCAATAGCTGCTTTTGTATCAACTAAACATTTGTAATCTTTGAATAACATGTATTAATCATTCTTTTTTTTATATGATGTATCTTGTATTCAATTGAATTCATGAATAAAAGGCACATTTTTTAATCTCCTACTGTCTCTTTCTTTTCTGTGTTGTGTTGTTGGCATGTTACTCTAGCAAGTGTGGCCCACAGATTATAGATAACAGTTATTCTTGAACTCTTTATAGGGTAGTGATGGCTTAGGAAACAGGTTTGGATCTGCCGCCTAAGACTTTTCAACTTTATGAGCCGTGAGGGTCCCATAAAGACTTTTCTCCCTACGAGTCGAGAGGATCCCGTAGGTGTATTTTCTTCATAGGAGTCGTGAGGATTCCTAAGTGTGTTTTCTCTTGAGAGTCGTAAGGATCTCACAAGAGAATTTTCTCCCTTACAAGTCGAGAGGACTCGTAAGTGATTGGTGAGTTGACTTGTTTCCAAATCGAAGCATTGCTTCGACGAGGAGGTCAAGGGTTGACGTATTTCTGAGTCTGAGCGTTGATCTGGCGGGGATGTCATTGGTTGACTTGTTTCCGAGACGGAGGTCATTGGCTGAAGTATTTTCGAGATGGAGGTCGCTGGCTGACGTATTTTCGAGACGGAGGTCATTTGCTAACGTATTTCCGAGACGGGGTGATTTGCTGACATGTTTCCGCGACGGGGTCATTTGATGACGTATTTTCGCGACGGAGGTCATTTGTTGACGTGTTTCCGAGACGGGGTCATTAGATGACGTATTTCTGAAACGGGGTCATTTGCTGACGTGTTTCCGAGACGGGGTCATTTGCTGACGTGTTTCCAAGACGGGGTCATTTGATTACGTGTTTCCGAGACGGGGTCGTTTGCTGACGTGTTTCCGAATCGGGGTCGTTTGCTGACGTGTTTCTGAGACGGGGTCGTTTGCTGACATGTTTCCGAGACGGGGTCGTTTGCTGACGTGATTCCGAGACGGGGTCGTTTGCTGACGTGTTTCCGAGTCGGGGTCATTTGATGACGTATTTCCGAGTCGGGGTCATTTGATGACGTATTTCCGAGACAGGGCGTTGATCCGTCAGGGAGGTCATTGGTTGACTTTCTCCGCTTTCTGCAGTGTCAGGGTTGACTTGCTCCGCTTGCTGCGGTGTCAGGGTTGACTTGCTCAGTTTTCTGCGGTGTCAGGGTTGACTTGCTCCGCTTGTGACGGTGTCAGGGTTGTCTTGCTCCATTTTCTGCGGTGTCAGGGTTGACTTGCTCCGCTTGCTGCGGTGTCAGGGTTGGCTTGCTCCGCTTGCTGCGGTGTCAGGGTTGACTTGCTCCATTTTCTGCGGTGTCAGGGTTGACTTGCGACGGTATCAGGGTTGACTTGATCCGTTTTCTACGGTGTCAGGGTTGACTTGCTCCGCTTGCGACGGTGTCAGGGTTGACTTGTTCTGTTTTCGACGGTGTCAGGGTTGACTTGCTCCTCTTTCTGCGGTGTTAGGGTTGACTTGCTCCGCTTTCTGCGGTGTCAGGGTTGACTTGCTCCGCTTGCGACGGTGTTAGGTTTGACTTGTTCTGTTTTCGATGGTGTCAGGGTTGACTTGTTCCGTTTTCGACGGTGTCAGGGTTGACTTGCTCCGCTTTCTGCGGTGTCAGGGTTGACTCTAGGTTGTCTGTGAACCGTAGAGTCTTGGAACCGGAGACTTTTCCGTGGCTCCGGTTGGTGATGTTGCGTCTGTATCCTGCTGGAATAAGGGGGAACACCGTTATTGATCTCTAGGCTGTAAATGTGGTCGTCGAGATTTGGAACTAGGGGCTTTGCCATGGCTCCGCTTCGTTGCGACCCTGGGGTCGGTTGTTGACGCTACGTTTGCATCCTGCCGGAGTTGAGAAGGAACGCCGTGTTGATCTTCTGGGATGCAGATGCTGCCGTCGAGATCTGACTCTCCCCTTTGACAGAGTCTGGTGGGGAAATGTGGTTCCCTTTTCATTTATGCCCATAGATTGTATACAGGGGTCAGTGTGGACTTACCTGTAGGGCAAAAGTTTCATCATCATTTTTATTTTCATTTTTTTTATTTCTTTCCGCGATACTCTATCATTTCAGTTTTTTATATCGCGAAAGTCGCGATTGCCCAATCATTTCGACTATTTTTCGCAGTGCCCAATCATTTCGGCTATTTTTGTTTTTACTCGCTTCTTTTTATTGCGAGTTGCCCAATCATTTCGGCTATTTCATATGCATTTATAGCTCGCTGACTTTTTGCCGCGAGTATGAGACTTGGGATCTGATACCAATCTTAGCATCAGCATCGCTGCGACTGGAATATATCCAGGAGAGAATCATCACTTGTCGTGAAAGGACTTGAAATTTGTTACCGATTTAGGCATCAGCATCGCTACTATGGGAATATGGCCAGGAGCGAATCATCATTTTCCTTTGTCGGTTCGAACAAAGGTTTCTTAGCAAACAGGGTTAAGATCCTGTCGACTAAGTCTTTTGACTTTATGAGCCGTAAGGGTCTCATAAAGATGTTTCTCCTTACGAATCATGAGGATCTCGTAAGTGCGTTTTCTCCTTAAGAATCATAAGGATTCTTAAGTGTATGGTCTCTTATAAGTCGTAAGGACCTTACAGGAGTGATTTCTCCTTATAAGTCGAGAGGACTTATAAGTGTTGTTCACCATATGAGCATATCCCTCGTCGCTGGTGGGACTCTGTTGGGGAAACGTTTATTTGTGCCCGTGGATTGTATACAAAGGTCAGTATTGAACCGCTTGTAGGGCAAATTGGGGTTTATGATGGCTTAAGAACAGGTTAAGATCCCTGTAGCTTAAGGCTTTTGAATCTTACAAGCCGTGAGGGTCTCATAAGAGGGTTCTTCTTACGAGTCGTGAGGATCTCGTAAGTGTAATTTCTCTTTAGGAATCGTAGGGATCCTAAGTGTGTTGCTCCCGTGTGAGTCATAAGGATCTCACGCGGGTATTTTCTCCTTACAAGGTCGAGAGGACCTTGTAAGTGTGCATGAATTTCTTTTATGAATCTGCGCCCTTTCGGGTTTTCACAAACTCGCCGGTCGCCCTGCTGTTTTTACTCATGGAGCCCTTTCGGGTTTTCATTCGTGCCCATTTCGCTTATGGACGTACCTATTTTTTGCGCCGGACCTAGGATGCTGCGGTTTGTAGTAGTTTAAAGATGTTTCGGTCAGGCTTAGTATTTTTTCAAGAACCGACCGTTTATTGGCCTGAAGGGTTTTTCGCCATGCATATTCATGAGCAAGTAACCCCCACCTTGGTAGACCTTGTCTATGATGTACGGGCCCTCATAGTTTGGCTCGAATTTCCCCCGTTTGGCACGATTGGGGATCATAGGTCTCTTGACCACTAGCACGAGTTCGCCTTGGCGAAATGACCTCGGCCTAGTCAATCTCTCATATGAGCGCGTCATCTTTGCTTTGTAAGCCTCCAAGTTTTGTTGCGCAATGAGCCAAGTTTCATCAAGGGGGTCGATCTCCTCAAGCCGAAGATGAGCATTCTCTTCTTCTGTTAGCTCGTAATGAACCGCCACGCATAGAGAGGGTAGCTCTATCTCCAAAAGGAGTACTGCTTCAGCGCCGAACACCAATGCATACGGCGTTGTGTTTGTGGCCGTTTTGAACGTAGTTCGATACGCCCAGAGAGCTTTATGCAATCTCTCGTGCCAGTACTTTTTATTTCTGGACACCGTCATCTTTATGATCTTCGTCAAGGTTTTGTTGAAAGCCTCAGCCAGACCGTTAGCTTGGGGATTTTAGACCGAAGAGTATCTCCAGTCTATGTTATGTTGTTGTGCGAAGCGGCTGATTCTGTGACTTCTGTAGGCCGGCCCGTTGTCAGAGATAATCCGTCGTAGAGTGCCGAACCGATAGATGACGTGTGTCTTGAAGAAATGGAGAATGTTCTCCGTCTTCACTTCCCTTAGCGATATTGCTTCTGCTCACTTAGAGAAGTAATCGATTGTCGCCAATATGAACCGATGTCCTTTGGATGATGCTGGTTCGATAGGCCCAATTATGTCGGTTCCCCACATTTCGAACGGCCAGCTAGCCACTGTTGGGTGTAGCGGATTTGGATGCTGGTGGATGAAGTCCCCGTGAATTTGGCACGAGTGGCACCGCTTTGCGTATTCAAGACAATCCTGAATCATCATGGGCCAATAGTAGCCCATCCTTTTAATCTTCAGCGTCATTTTTGGCCCGGCGTGATGAGAACCGCAGATTCCGTCATGAGTTTCTTGGACGACACTCCTTACTTCTTCCGGCCCCAAGCATCTCAGCCATAGAGAGTCGAACGATCTCTTGTATAAAGTATCATTGACAAAGGCAAAAGACAGAGCTCGTTTCATGAGCCGATGTCTTGAGGATGCATCTTCAGGTGTTCGACGGGATTTGAAGTAGTCTATAAAGACTTCTCTCCAATCCTTACTCCTTTCTTGGTCCTCTATTTGCAGGGTTGTTTGCTTGGTCGCTTCCTTTTCTTCAGATGACTCCGGAGATATTTCTGCTGGTGCAAGAACCCGACGGCTTTGTACAACGATCCTTACGTCATCGAGGTTTTCGTCAGCCAGTTCTTTAGCGAGTTTGGCTAATGCATCCGCCTTTTATGTCAGTGACGAGCAGCCCAAAGCGTAATGTCAGAATCACAGACCCGAGCGTCCGTGATGACTAGGAGTCGAACCCGGAGATGGTGATTTTATCCCGAGCGAGGTGCTGAACGCTCATGCAGATTTCTTTTAGCACCCTCACATTCAGGAGATTGACAGAGGACCCGTCGTCAACTAAGATCTTCCCTATCTTGATGTCATGGCGGTATCCGGTGACATACAGGGGATGGTTGTGCTCGCACGTTCCGAGGAGGAGATCTTCGTCGCCGAAAGTGATGTCGGCCGTGTGGACTTCTTCCAGCTGGTCTTTCATCTTTTCTTCGACAAGAAAAGCTTGAAACTGCTCGGGCTCTTGTAATGCCTTGATCATGGACTCCCGTGCTTCTTTAGAAAGGAGAAGGGCATCCAAGATACTCAATTGTGAGGGTATCTTCCTCAGGCGTGCCAGGACATTGTAATACACTTTGTTTTTCTTGGGCATGTCCTTGGCTGCCGGCTCTTCGACGACTCGCTCATCGAGGGCGATATCCTCAGGGACTTTTTCCTTCCCCTTATCTTTTCTATTCGATCCCCTGTTTGCAGGTCCGAGATTCTTTTCGGGTAACATACGGTTGCGCAGTTGAATATTCTCACAGTTCTTCACCTCTTCCTCTTTTCCTGAAGTGGATTCTTTGAAGAGAAGGCCGATGGCTATTTCTTCATCAGAATCGCTCCCGAAGGTGAGAACTTGCGATCCCCCGGAATCAACCATGTGACAATTGCTGGCAGTTCCTTTATGCTCATCTGTCGTGCTTCTCTGTTCCCGACGAGCCTTGCGCTTCAATCGCTTGACATGTTGTCGGTGGGCAACATATCCCTGCCACCAGTTTTTAAAGGCTTTGCACTCTTCGGTAGGGTGTGTGATCCTCCGTTGGTATAAGCAGTAGTTTGGATGTGTATTCAGTTCATCGGGGGACGTATTTTCTGAAGTGGTTTCTTCGAAAGGTGGCAACTTCATTCTCATTGACAGGGCTTTAGCGAATCGTTTTCTCGTCTTAAGCTTGCTTTTGCTGGCGACAGGGGTGCTTCGATCCAATTTGGGTACTTTATATCTTCTTATTACCGGAGCTTCTTCAGCTTGACGCCGACGCTTGGCCTTTTCGTATATGGTCGTTTCACGCTCTCGGTCAGCTTTGCATTCCTGAAGAGCTTCGCTCAGCAGCCTGTCAATCAATTCGTCTGATGGCTCTAGGGATTTTGGTTCCGGTTCTGCCCCCGGTCTCTCTGCATCAGGAGGTTCTTTGCCATTTATTGACGAGTGAGAGATCATGTGGCAGCTCGCCATATAATCCTCGGGCCCTTCTGAAGAATCGTCTCCTTCATCAGTGTCATCGTCTTCATTCTCAAGAACATGCTTAAAGAATTTTTCCAATGTGATTGGGGTCCGTGCCCTCTGGTTATATTCTTCCAGTGCATCGATGTATTTCTGAACACCTGTATGGCTATCGTCGGGTTGGACGGGCTTCTTGTCCTTCTTCTTTTTCTTCAAAGACTTCGGAGGCTTGGCCTGGATGTTTTGTCCACCATCACCAACTTTCAGCGTTGGGCGCGGCTTCAGCATCCCCTTAATAATCTCGGGCTCCAACGGGCTCTTCCACCTATTCGCCGGACATGTATGAAGGTCCTTCAGCATTCTTTTAGTCTTAGCTGAAAGGGCCACCTCCCATGGGGCTTCCTCTATAAGAGAGCATGATGCCCCTGGCGTGTCCACCTTTTTAGGAGCGTGAGGTTGTGGCGGGTTCACCTTCCAGTTTTCGGACAACGCGAACTTGCCCTATTGGTACTGATCTTCGATCCAACTTTTGAAGATGTAACAATCTTCGATTGGGTGACCCAATATTCGGTGGTAAGGGCAATAATTAGGATTGTTAACGTCGCTTGGTTGCGTTGGGCGTCTTGGCTCCGGCAGAGTGATGAGCCTGTTGCGCGGCGCTAGCTCGAATAACCTCTTCGTCTTATCCCGAAGGAACGAGTAAGGGCGTCTCATCTTTTCTCCATGGGATCTTTGTTTATTGTCTTGGTGAGCAACCGGCTTCAAGACACTCGGTTGTTATTGAGCGTTGGAGACGAAGGTCGCTTTCCCTTTCCCCTTTTCATTTCGGAGCTCCGTTTTCGAAGAGGACGGCATGTGGCCCATCTGGTCCATCTGGGCCAGCTTGTCAATCAGGGCCTAGAAGGTGGTCGGCTTGAAGAACATCATAAATTGAGATATGGTCGCCTGAAGGTCGAGGGTCCCCATGAACATGCCTACAGCAGGAGCTTCTTCTATACGATGTTCGCATCTCGACCATAAGTTCCGCCATCGGATTGCATACTGAACCCATGTCTCTCCCGGCTTCACTCTGGCGTTGATCAGTGTCGTGATCGGGGTCCGTTCGCTAGCGCTTGCGAAACGCTGGGTGAATAGAAACTCCATTTCTGCAAACGTCTTGACAGAGTCATTCGGGAGTTCGGAGTACCATTCGAATGTTGTTTCTGACAAGCTGCCAACAAACTGGTAGAGCAGCAGTTTGTCGTCACCCCCAGTATTACCGCAGAGAGATCTGAATTGAGCAACGTGCTGATGTGGATTACCCATCCCATATACACGTGGAATTTGGGGATCGTATATACTGGCGGGTACTTAATTTGATCGTACCAACCCGGATAGGGTCGTCCAGTCTTGACGACTTGGCCAGCCGCTTTGCTCGCCTAGTGAGCTTGTATCTGTTGAGCTATATAGTCGTCAAGGGCAGCTTTAGAAATTGTCTCTTTCTTGGCTGCTGATAGAGCCGGAAGAGGGTTCGATGTCTCCCCTCTGTCGTCTTCAAGGATAATCGGAGGTTTTTCAGCTGGGGGATCCGGCTGTATCATCATCCCGACCATATCTTGAAACAGGAGCACCATTTATTTTATATTGGTCGCTTGTTCCGCGGCCTCTTTGTCTTTCTTCTCGAGCATTCTTCGGAGGATCTCGTCGTCGGTTTCCTGTTCCTGGCGCTGCTCCAACGATGTCTCCTGGCTTTCTTTTAACCCCGTGAGTGCGGCCATCTTCATTAGCATTTCCTGGAGCTTTTGCTGTTGTTGCTCCTGAGCCTTTGTCACAGATCGTGTAAGTGATCGATGACCCGTGGAGATACGGCTATCCTCTTTCCCGGACGCCATGTAGATGGAGTGAACTACCATTCCCCCAGACTAGGGGTGTTTGGATTCAGTGCCCTTGGAGTTGGTCGCAGGCATGGGGATCTTCTCCGGCCATCTCCTTTTGTGGGCGGTCGAAGTTGAGGGGGCCGTTGCAGTGGGCACCCATATAGACGATACCTTCTGTGGCATGGCAGCAGGATGGTCCTCCTCTTGCCGAACTTTCATTTTCTTCTGTCGGCGGGGATAGTTTTGGTCAACTACAGAGTCTTGGACTCTTCGCCAGACCCTGTGATTTTGGAGGACAGCCGTTGAGGGGGCTGTTCTGGCTTTGCCTTTGTAACACCTTCAGCGGGTGGTGGGGACCTTTTCAACACAGCAATTAGAGAGTTCTTACGCACCCTCCTGAGCAGTTCAAAACTGTTCCCAGTTGGAACAGCAGCATCGACTTCCACCGTTGGAGCTGGCGGAGTCAGTCCAGAAGGGGAACTGCCCCCAGCTTTCCTCACTCAGCGCCAGTGGCGACGTCGAGCATGTCGTGCGGCCAGGATCACCTTCGTTGTCAGGGTAGCTTCATCGTGCTTCATGCTTTGATGAGAAAATGTTGTTGGTGCCAGCCTGTCGAAGACTGACGTCCGTTGAGAAGGAATGTCCAGCCTGTCGAAGACTGACTTCTGGGCAGGGGAAGCAACCTTGGTGACTTTGCCTGAAGCGGGAGTTGGAGCGGCCATTCTTGCGAATACCGACCCTTTAGCAGGAGAAGCCTCTCTGATGACTTCGTTTATTAGGGTTGGAATGGCTATCCGCTTCGGGATAACTCCTTCGGGTATTGCAGGCTTCTTCATGGGCCCATTTGAGCTGTGGCCTAGTCTGTTAAAGACCGAGGTGTTGGATTTGGACAACCCGTTGAGAGGGGCCGCGGTAGTTGCAAGTCGATCAAAGACCGACTTCTTCGCAGCTTCCTGTGACGGCATTGGGGAGTTGAAGCTCATTGGTGGGAGCATGGTCCGAAGAACAACCCAGTGGTGGCCTGTGTCACCTGTTCCACTGGCATCGCGAAAATGGAGGCCGCTTGAGGTCCGTAAGTTACTCCACCAGATGGGGCGAAGCGAGAATTGTTGTTGCAGTTGGTGCAGTTGGAAGCCATTGATCTTCATTTTTCTGCACAGAGCAAGACACCAAATCTTAGTACCTCGAATCCAGGGGCAACCACAACAAACCGCAATTCGTTCGCGAAACACAACACACGAAGTGTGGAGTGGAAAGAGGAAAAGGTCCCACCAGGCGTGCCAGAATCTGTTTCCGCCGAAAAGACGTGACAGGGACGTTGGGATGTCCGGACTGAATTTTGGGGGCAGATGCTATTTGGGTTTTATCCATCCACCTCTCCGAAGATGCCAAGTTGATTTATGGCACCGTGCATCGGAGGTTTGGACAGATACGGCCGTTGTAGCAGACTTCGTCAGATTCCCCCTCATTGTGAGGGGTTTTTGATTGTGGGAACGCTCTTCCCTGTAGGCGCAAGCCCCTGCAGTTAATTACGCTACCGCATCGCGGTAACCACTTTCTCCTGCTCCAAAAGGTCACTTCATGTCGTATGTGTTTGTTTTGTTTTTGGTTGCCTGTGGATTGTATACGGAGACTAATTTATATTGTCGCCCGTAGGGCGTGGATTAGTACAAATCCGTATTTTCTTAGATTTGGGTTTGGGTTGGTTTAAGGATCGTTAACCTCGTTTGAGATTAAGATCAACTAAAATGTTTGTTTAGGATACGTTGGTCTAATTTTAGACTAAGATCCACTCAACGGGATTTTGGGATCATTTAGATCCAACGAAAGAGTATTTGGGCTCTACCGTCATAGTTTAGGGACGTTGCGGTCCATTGGGTTTAAGGACATCGTAGTCCATGAGTTTAAGGACCTCATAGTCCGTAAGGTTTAAAGACATCGTAGTCTGTAAGGTTTAAAGACATCGTGGTCTGGTTTAAAGACATCGTGGTCTGTAAGGTTTAAAGACATCATAGTCTGGTTTAAAGACATCGTAGTCTGGTTTAAAGACATCATAGTCGGTGGAGTTTTGGTTTAACCGTTTGGGGATGCACCAAAAGTTATTGGTTATTGGTACCCTCCATCTCTCTGAAGACGTTGAAGAATTACAACGACATGTATCAGAGGTATGAAGAGATGTACCCTTGAACCAATGTCCCGACTGGGGGAGAATGGGATGAACATCAGTTTAGATGCCATTTGTTGGGGGCTCATCAGTTGTCTTTAGGACTGAGATCGGTTTGGGAGACCCTAAGCATGAGGGGCTCAATTGATGGTCCTCGAAAAATTTGGTCTGAGTTTGGCTAATATTGGCCTCCCACAGTGTTAAACACTGGTATATGATCAACGCTCACGTGCTCCTACGTGAGGTCTTAAATTAGTGTTAAACACTGTGGAGCACTTGAAGTAGTGTTAAACACTGAGAATTTGATGCGCTCACGTGGGGTCACGTGAGGCGATGTTTCTTTAGGTTTATTCCCTTATTCTTTTCTGAGCGCTAAGCGCTATTGGGTCACGTGAGGTCACATGAGGCACCCCAAAAATGGAAACTGCCTTTGACTTATTCCCTTTTTGCTTTGTAAGTGCTAAGCACTACTTCGGGGTCACGTGTGATCACGTGAGCCAATCTCGGTTATCCTCTTTTGTTCATCAGAGGTGCTCACATGGGAGCACGTGATCGGCTATTATCATATTGGGTGTCAATCCTTTTACATGCATGGAGATCCTGGGTTTCGAGATTTTCAAGCCTACTGTTTTGTAAGAATTAAGTTCATAGGACTTAGTTTTTCTGTTAGGTTTGGGATCTTCATGGCAGAATCTTCCCGATGAGAATTGAATTCTCAACTTGTAGAGAGATCTGCTTCTGCAGATCTTTCACTATAAGGAAGAACTAAGTTCTCATATGAAGGGTTAAACCCTTGTTTTATCAGAGAAATTAAATTCCTATATACTTTTTGGGAGAATTAAATTATCTAAACTTAGATCTTCCCCTAGGTTTTGGATCTGCATGGCAGGATCTCCCCGATGAGAATTGAATTCTCAACTTGTGGGGAGATCTGCTTCTGCGGATCTCAATCAGAGGAAGAACTAAGTTCTTTTTTAGAAGAGTTAAACTCTTATGGAGATGAAAGGGAGATGTGATATTCTCTGTGTTGTGTTCCTTCTTTCACCTAGAGTTTCTTTTTTCTTTTTCTCTCTGGGATCTTCTTCTCTCTGGAGAATTAAATTCTCTTTTCTTTTGCTTACGAGAGGTTTCTCTCTCTCTTTTTCTCTTTTGAGAACTTGAAACTTATATGGAGGTTTCTCTGTACAAGACTTGAAGTCTTGGGTCCTTTATATAGTGAAGGTTGTTCTGTTGGATCAGTTAAGGAAATCTCTCATTGAGAGATCTCCAATTAATTTGGGGAATTTATCCACCGTTGGATCTATGATCCAAGGACTTCTATTTACAGAAGAGATTTTCCTTGTTTTTAACAAGATTGGGAAAATATTTTCCCATACAGAACTTATTCTGTATCTTGGTGATTTTTAATCACCATTGGATCTTTGATCCAACGGTGCTCTGATTTACAGAGCACAATCTTTCTTGTTTGGAAAGATTTGAGGAGTATTCTCTCAACAGAATTTAATTCTGTAATTTGATGATTTATTATCTTCGTTGGATCTTTGATTCAATGGTGGAGAACATTTAGTACTAGCGCTGGCGCACTCGTGCTTTGCACGTGAGGCGCTGCCTCGGAGTCTTCGACTCATGGTGCTGGTGCTCTTGGCGCTAGCACTCTCGTGCTTTGCACGTGAGGCGATGCCTCAGAGTTTTTGACTCTTATTGCTTGGTGCTCTCGTGCTTTGCACATAAGGCGTTGCCTCAGTTCAAATTTCAAATTTTGAACAGAGCTTTGCTCTGATTGGGGGAAACAGCCTTCTTGTGGCATTGTAGACTTGGTTATATCAATGCGACTAGAGTAACTAAGTTGCATAAGGATGCATATTTGGAACCGTTCGAATTTACATCTTATGAAACTTGTCAGTCCTGTCTCAAAGGAAAGATGACCAAAACTCCATTTACGGGACACGGAGCAAGAGCTACTAAACTCTTGGGACTGATACATAGTGATGTATTCGGTCCTATATCTGCACATACCAGGAATGGTTTCTCGTACTTCATTACACTCATCGATGATCTCTCTAGATTCGGACATGTGTTCTTGTTAAAACACAAGTCTGAAGCCTTTGAGAAATTCAAGGAATATAAGAGCGAATTAGAGAACCAGACGGGTAAAAATATCAAAATCCTTCGATCAAATCAAGGAAGGGAATACTTAAGCATGGAATTCCAAGAATATCTAAAAGAGAATGGGATTCTCTCTCAGCTTACTCCTTCGTATACACCACGGCACAATAGTGTATCGGAGCGGGGGAATCGCACCCTATTAGATATGGTGCGCTCTATGATGAGTATTGCTGAGTTACCTATTTCCTTTTAGGAATTTGTGCTTGAAACATTTGCTTATATATTGAATAGGGTTCCTACCAAGTCTGTGCCTACCACTCCATATGAGATATGGGAGGGGAAGAGACCATGTCTTAATTTCATTAAGATATGGGGTTGTCCGGCTTATGTTAAAAAGCAAAATCTGGATAAACTCGAGACAAGATCCGTTTTATGTAAGTTTATTGGATATCCCAAACATTCGTGAGGTCATATCTTTTACCACACAAAGAAACAAAAGGTGTTTGTTGCTCAGCACGCTGCATTTTTGGAAAAGGAATTTCTTGCAAAAGAAATTAGCAGGAGCATGGTAGAGCTGGAAGAAGTTCCAGATACACAAACTACAACTGATAATTTGGTAGAACCGGAGGATTCAATAATCCCCAACGAACCTCAGTCACTCCGCAGATCTAGTAAGGTTTCTCACTCACCTGAGAGATGCTACGGTTTCCCCATAGACAGTAGGAGCGAGGATTGCATCATGGAAGACGATGACCCAACTAGTTTTGAGCAGGCCATCACAAGTGGGGACTCTGTGAAATGGCTGGATGCTATGCGATCTGAGATGGAATCCATGTACACCAAAAAAGTATGGACTTTGGAAGTTGCTCCTGAATGGGTAAAATCCATTGGGAGCAAATGGATTTTCAAGAAAAAGATCGGTGTAGATGGAAAGATTGAGACCTTCAAAGCTAGACTTGTATAAAAAGGTTTTCGTCAATGACCAGGTGTCGACTATGACGAGACTTTTTCTCCAGTGGCTATGCTTAAGTCCATCAGGATCCTACTTGCCATTGCTGCATACCTTGACTATGAAATCTGGCAGATGGATGTCAAGCCCGCTTTTCTAAATGGTGATTTAGAAGAGATTGTGTATATGACACAGCCAGAGGGCTTCGTAGACAGTACGAGCAGCGGAAAGGTGTGCAAGCTGTTTAAATCAATTTGCGGATTAAAGCAGTTGTCGCGGAGCTGGAACATCTGTTTTGATATAGCGGTCAAAGAGTTTGACTTCATCAAAAACGTAGATGAACCATGTATATATAAAAAGGTAGTAGAGAGTAAGGTCGTATTCCTCGTATTATACGTGGATGACATACTCTTGATAGGAAATGATGTTCCTATGCAACACTCGGTCAAACTCTTCCTATCACAAAAGTTCTCCATGAAAGATCTGGGAGATTCCCCGTACATCCTAGGGATAAAAATCTATAGAGATAGATCTAAAAAGATTTTGGAATTGTCCCAATCAGGTACATAGACACCATACTAAAAAGGTTTAGTATGGAAGATTTTAAGCGTGGTAATTTTCCCGCTTGCTCAGGAATCACCCTTCCAAAGAGATGTCTCCCAAGACTGATTTGAAGAGGGCTCGCATGCACGAATACTAAGTAGGACTTATCTGAAATGACGGAGGGCTACGACAGGTTTTTCTGAAAACCTATTGTAGGATTCCTAGGCACACTCAAGAGGTTCCACAAGGCATCAACCATGCCAAATTCTAAATTTTCCAGTGCCGAGAAACCCTAATGCGATCGTTGACTAGAGGATAGGCGATAAAGATAGCAAGTTAACAACTTTAACTAAAAGTGAATAGAAATACAACCTTTGTAGATCTGCTCCACCATTTCTTTAGCTCCGTGTTGACGTCCCTCCGCTGCGATCATCGGGATCCCAGACCCTAGTGTCAATTTCATCGGAGAAATGGGCGGGCTAGGTCATTGACTTCGATGCCGAAGATGATCTACGTCGAGGCAACTCTAACTCGAGCTCCAACTTCACCAAGTCATGAAACTTGTGAAGAAAACACCCTATACTACTTGGCAAGTGGTAGAGGATGAAGAAATAGGAAGTAGGTTCACTTTGGATTTGGATTTCTCACTTGGAATCATCACTTGACATTTTTCAAGAGAGCTTTTTCTTTTTCTTCACTTGAAGAAGAAGATGAAGAAGAAGAAAAAGAATAATGAATTAATTTCAAAAAGAAAAATGAAGTGATGGTTATCATAATGCAACCATGGGTGAGGCTAACTCATGTAGAGAATGAACTAGGGTTTAGGTAAATGGTTAGGGTTAAGGAAAGAAACAAAACGGTCAAGCTTTCAAAGCTTCAACAAAATCCAAACAAAGCCACCATTTTATTTCTAGCCAAAATGAATAGATAAATAAATGAATAAATAAATAATTCAAATGAAACCCTAACCATTTACTAAACATGGTCTAAATCAAGCATACACCCAAGTTTGCATGTATCATCAAACATGATACAATCTTGTGCACAAAAATATATCACATATACAATGTGCACAAACAAGTGAGAAAAACATCTTAAGTGAACCAATATTAGTTAATGTAAAGTGATATATCAAATATATAATTATACATTAAATCATTAAATCAACACTTGATTTAATGATCCGGTCATATCATATATAACCGACTAATATCAATAGTAACAACTTATCGAATCAACACTTGATCCGATAACCCGGCTATATCGCATATAACCGATCAATGTCACAAATTGATAGAATCGAATACAGTATCACATACTGGTATTATTCTCGGTCCCGCACATATCTCATATGCGCTCCTATTTCGTTTCGCTTGAGCCAGGAAACCTCTGTGTAGGACTCTAAAGACTCGTCAATACGCCGGCAGCAGGTGATGATCATATCAAACACCCACAAGCCGCAAGCGGTCTGCTAAACGTAACGGCCACCCGGGTATTGAGCGATCAGAAGATCAACGAGCAAGCCCGCTCACAATCCTGTGAATCCAACCAGTAACACTTACCGTACAGTCCGGTCTGTTCGTCTAATATGTCGCATATCTCGTCTAGGGGTGGTAAACGTCAGACCCCAATAACTCGATAAGTCGTGTCGATATGAGGTCTATAACAGTTCGAGAAACTACTGGTAACACTTACCAGTAAATCTCAACAACCCTGGCCAGGGATTTCCGGTTATAGCCAATTGAACACAGCGCAACATCAACTCCCTATACCGGGAGAGACGAATCCCCTCCTATCGCTCATTACATCCATGTGATTCGGGACTGTACCCAAAAACCACCGTTTTGCACGCCCTCTTGGACGTGGTAAGGTGGAAATCAAAGCACAGTGGGAATCACACAAGACTCTATGACGATCTCGGGTCTACAGACTAACCTGTACCAGTGTCACCAGAGAACTGCCATCTGACGTAAGGTATAATACCATCTGGGAGTTCTCGGTGAGTCCGTCCAGTGTACCCAGTCTCCACTGAGCACCCGTATATCATCTCTGATGTCAAACACCAATGGATATGGGATCATCCATCGCCCATCTGTATGGTTCGAGAAGGTATACGCTAGTCTACTCTGGTATATCGATGCCCCGTCTCGATACACCCACGACTAGGGACCTTGAAGGATGTACTTATAGACTACCATGTCCCCACTAGTATGATCCGCATCATAGTCCAAGTAGTCAAGTACACATCCTAAGGGCTTTACCAACATGTAACAGAGAGACAATCAGTATACACGTTAAGGCAAAGAGTAACCAGATAGCATACTATCATGTCGAGCAAGAAAGTCCTCCCTATATATGTCCCAGCATCCACTACAATATACATCCTATGTACAGTAATGGCCTCTAGGGCATACATATAACTAACAATCTCCCACTTGCACTAGGGCCATCTGTAGCAGTGGTTGTAGTATCTCATACTCAACCATCCCATAATAGTCTCTCTCTGGGAAAAGGCCTTTGTGAGTGGATCCGCCGTGTTGTCCTCTGAGTCTGCTCTCCTAACCTCGATCCCCTGGAGATCAACCATCTCCATGATCAGGTGACACTGCCTTAGAATATGTCTGGATCACTGATGGGATGGGCGTTCCCTGGCATAAGCCACAACTCCATTGTCACACAATGGGAGGAACTAAGTTCATCTCATGAACAAATATACATCCAGACTGCCTCTTTGGTAGCATCTTGAGTAGCGATGTATCCAGCCTTTATTGTCTAGTATGCCACGGTATCTAGCTTGGAACTCTTCCAACATACCGTCCTTTTACTGAGGGTAAAGACAATGCCTGTGACTGACATTCAGTCGTCCTCATCACTCTGGAACCTTTCCAGTGATTCTCCCCAGGATCAATTGATGCCATCTCACTACAACTAGTGAGTTTCCTAGCATCCAATCAGATCTATCTAATAGATCCAAAACCCAGAATTTAGGTGGTATCACTTTGATCCTATATGGAGAATCATTGTGATAAGTGGAGATTGACCGATCGTAGCATAGGAAACTCCTTTCTTATCAAGAGTATGTCATCCACGTACTCCACGAGGATCATCACCATACTCCCTACTACCCTTTTGTTTATACAAGGTTCATCTACCATTTTGATGATATCAAACTCTTTGACTAACACATCAAAACAGACGTTCCAACTCCGCGATGCCTCCTTTATCACATAAAACATCTTGCACACGTTTTCGCTGCTCCCACTGTCTACGAAGCCCTCTGACTGTGTACTTATAGACGCACTCTTCTAAAACATCATTTAGAAAAGCAGTCATGGCACCCAACCGCCAGATGTCGTAGTCATGGTATGTAGCCGTGGCAAGTAGGATCTGGATGGACTTAAGCATAGCCACTGGAAAAAGGTTTCATCATTATCCACGCCTGGTCGATGACGAAAAACCTTTAACAAGTCTAGCTTTGAAAGTCTCAACTTTTCCATCTACACCAAGTAATCTTCTCAAGATATACTTGCTCCTGATGGGGATTTAACCCTTCAGATATAGCAACCAAAGTCCATACTTTGTTGGTGTACATGGATTCCATCTCAGATCGATAAACATCCAGCCATTCTTACAGAGCCTCACTCCTGATGGCCAGCTCGAAACTAGTTGAGTCATCATCTCATGATGCAATCCTCGCTCCCACTGTCATAGAAAAACCGAAGTATCTCTCAGGTGGATGAGGAACCCTACTGGATCGGCGGAGAGGCTGAGGTTCATTGGTTACTATTGAATCATTTGGTTCTATCAAATCATCTGCTATAGTTTGTATAGCTGGAACTTTTCCAGTTCTACATAACAGACCTTGCCTCGAGCTTGTCCGGATTTTGCTTTTAGACATAGGCCGGACAACCCCAAATCTTAACAAACTTAAGATATGGGCTCTTCCCTTTCCATATCACATATGAAGTGGTAGGCAACTGATTTGATTTGAACCCTATTCAATAGGTATGCAGCTTCTCAAGTGCATAACTCCCAAAAGGAAATAGGAAACTCAGTAGTACTCATCATAGAGCACACCATATCACATAGGGTGTTTTTGCTCCGTCCCGATACACCGACGTGCTGTGGTGTATTCGGAGGAGTAATGCTGAGAGAGAATCTCATTCTCCTTTAGAATAGTCCAGGAATTCCGTGCTCAAGTATTCTCCTCCTTGATCTCATCATAGGACATAATACTTTTACCCGTATTTTGGTTCTCTACTTCTAACTTATATTCTGTGAATATCTCAAAAGGTTCGGACTTGTGTTTCAATAGGAACATATGTCTGAATCTTGAGAGATCATCAGAGAATGTAATGAAGTAAAAAGAACCGGTCTTGGTATGTGTAGACAGGGGACCTTCATACATCAACATGTATCATCCCAAGAGTTCAACTAACTTTTTCTCTGCTTCTAATAAATAGAGCTATGGTCATCTTATCTCTGTGACATGACTGGCAAGTTTCACAAGATATAAATTCAAACTAATTTAAATATGCATCTTAATGTAACTTTAGCTAGTCGGGTCGCATTGATATGACCTAGTCTACAATACCTCAAGAAGGATTCGTTCATTTCTGAACTCTTCCTCTTGTGTGTGTTCCGTATACTAAGAATTGTAGTTTGATTTAGAACATCAATGCTTTTAGATAACGTGCCTGAACCGATCAACTTTTGATATAGGAAATGTTCAAAACATTATCTAACAATACAAAATTATATCCTTTCTTTACTAATAAAGAGACTGATATGATTTTGTATATCAGGTTCGGTATCTAATAGCATTTGTTCAGAATTAATGTATTGGTAATACAGGGTGACAGTGACCAACAGACTTGGCTGCAACACTTGCACCGTTTTCTGCCTCATGAAACTTATCACCCGTTCTCAGTTCTCTACCTTTTGTAGCCCTATGTAACAGATTACATATCTGGGATCCTAATCCGGTATCATATACCCAGGACGTAGAGGATACAGAGAAACAGTTCTTTGTAACGAACACACCCGAAGGAGATGCATCATATGCACTTTCTTCGTTTGGGCGGCATAGGAATTCTGGTAATCCCCAATTTCCTACTCTGTCTTATAACAATTATAAGTTGGAGCGGGACCAACGTTCCCCAGCTCAGTATAACAAGCGGGTTCGGTCAATACATCCGTATTATTATCTTGATTAAGGCGTGACATGGTCGCTACCAGGAGAGAGAGAGAGAAGAAAACACTCTGCGTGCGCTCTTGTAAGATCAGATTGGTTATTATTTTATCTAATCTGGATGGCTCCCACTGTTTTTTATCAAATCTTCCTTCAAACCATAAAAGGAAAGACTAGCCGGGATTAATTACACGCTACAAGTTCGCCAATCTTTCAGCCAGGCCAGTGTCGGTACTTTGAGGGAGGTGCCCCGTGCTTTCGCACGGACCTAATTAATGTAAACCTCGTTTTCCCAGAGGCGTAACCCCGTTGACACCTTTCTAGACACCTACTAGATCGGCTAATTGTAATGTGTAAAACTCTCCCAGGAGTAACAATTACTCGCAGCGGGTATCGGGATCCAACTATCTCATAGAAGGTATGCAATCTCATTGCAAATTTCAACACTTGAAATTCCCGATAATATTTTGCCCCTAGCAGCTATATGACCTTAACATAGTCAACAAATCATAAGTGCTAGTCAAGTTCAACCCGTCATTTCCTGATTGAATTAAACCCACCCGTACGACCCTTAACATAGTCAACAAAGTCGCACGACTACCCTAATCCAATCGCATCATATGCTTATACAGATAAGCACTAATTAGCTACCGCACACTACGCCTTAACATAGTCAACAAACGTAGCACGAATACTAACAAGTACTTATCTGAAATGACGGAGGGCTACGACAGGTTTTTAAGAAAACCTATTGCGTAATGAACTTGATATCGTTGTAGGATCGAATGAATTTAAAAATGGAGTGTTTCTGAGGCTTTTCTAGTTTTGCTAAAGGGGTCACTCCCGGTGAAGGGATCGTCGGCCCTTTCCTCGTCGAATGAGGTGCGGGATATATCATATATATCACTGTGCAAAGCAGAAACTATAGAAGCAATCAAAAGACAAACCGAGAGTTGTAGCATCTGCCAGTTATTGCTAAAGGAGTCACTCCCGGTGAAGGGATCTCGGTCCTTTCCTTATCGAATAAGGTGCAGGATGTTCTACAAGGAACACCGCGATGCAAAGAAATAACTGTAGCTACCTGTTTTATTTTTGAAATTCGATTCCACGACATCTTTTAGGTTTATTTTCTTTCATTAATCTCATTAATGAAGTCCCATCATTTAAGTCACCTAAACATCACAGATAAATATAACGTACGCTTATGCCATCCGCATTCACCTCGATGTCCCGTCTGCACCGTTAGGTTAGGTAACTAACGGCAGAGCGGGGTAGGGCTAGCGCGGGTGTAAAACATAAGCAACGTCTATATAATATATCATATATACTATATACTATATCTATCTGAACAAATCACATGATCACATCACAGATAACGCAGCAGAAAATATCATATGAAATATTGGATATACTAGGACGTCCGTGTTTTTAATACGAGCCAGTATAAAACACGGATTCCACGGTCGTGATGAATAGCCAATCCCACACCCCTAGACCCCTACGAAAGCGGCAAGCAACCCTACCAATTCTAAGGTTAGGAAACCCGGACTCGACTCCTCAAGTTGGTCTCCCACTGGACTCCAGAACCCGGTTACTTGTGCTCCCCTCCTTGGGTCTATCCTAGTGCGGAAAAGTAAATAATATACAAATGGTGACATCATCCGCAACCTGGAAGTGCCCCAATAAAAGAATATTACATACAAGTTTTTTACATGAATGAAAGATGAAAAACACTCGTCTCACATAAAAAAAACCCGGCCATTCAAACACGACAATCCAATATAACATATCCAGCAACACATAACATCATATGTCATCAACGTAAGTAAATATGCGCATCCCAATTGTCGTTGACATATAGCAACGAAACCGGCGATATCACATATTACACTTACGGTCACATAAAAGAAAGTGTAAAACTACAACAGTTGGAATCCGCAAACTCTTTAGACATCGCATGCTTAATCAAATGAATCCCTTAGACATCGCATGCCTAACAATTATAAACCCCGCATTTTAGTCTCAATATCGAAAACTCTTTTCAATATCAAGCCGGGCAATTCAACAAGATTCCCGACATTCTGATCGAATGCTCGTCGCAAACTTCAGTAGACGGCCGCACCCCCGATGTCGTCGATGAAGTACACTAAGGTGGAACACCGCTGCCGCGAGCACCCAAACGGATACTTTCGGCGACGGGGTTCTCCTACAGTCACTTGGTCGGGGCTATGGGGTGTAGCAGACTATTAAGTTTATCCGGCGAGTATCCGCGTACGCTACGTGATTGCGACGGACTTTTGATCGCATCAAAATTCCGTGGCAACCGATCAAGTGAGACTAAAGTGTTATGTTTATAACATCCAAATCAGTTATCTCATAACTACTTGTGGATTCCAAGTATTGTATCACATTCCAGATAAATAGAAAATGTTAAACTTTCCGATCGAACATTCAAACACCCAAGTTTTCCCGAAACAGCTCAACACATGAAATAAGTTTAAAAATATTCACTTCATGCCTCAGTACCAACGGTCCAGCCGTAGAAGGGTCAAGCCAACGCCTCACATGTGGCACGCCGTACTGCCCCAAACCCGAAGGTTCAAAAGGCAGTTCAAGACGGTCACATAATCGAGTTAAGGTCTGTTGTCTTCTAGAGGGACCATCGCGTTACTTGCACTACTTAGAACGTCATTAAACTACGGAAAAATCCAACAATTGGAAATTTCCCGGCAGGGGAAAAAGCGGGTATTTTTATCCGGTCGAACTTTTTAACATATTCTAAAATTATCCGGAAAAACACAGACGAAGTTAAACATCCCGATCGAAACACCGAGTCCCCAATACAACCCAGAAAACTCAACTCTTGAGTAGAAGTTAAAATATCCTAGAAAATATAGCACTAAAATATAGGAATTACTGTGCAATTTTCAAAAGCTGATGTGACTACTTGGCCGCGGAACCGCCGAACAAGCCATGCTTGTGCCGCGGTTCCGCCGCGCTTTAATCGAATCATGATCACGTGCTGCACAGTAATTACTAAACAACCCTGCTGAATTTTCTACATATTTTTAATTCGCAAAAATCCCAGTTTTGAAAAAATGTACAGAGAAGGGTTTTAAACTAGGGTTTCGGGTTCGATCGGACTTCTAACATCGTCTACGCATCGCCTAAGGCTCTAGCTAGGCTCTGATACCACAGTAGGGTTCCTAGGCACACTCAAGAGGTTCCACAAGGCATCAACCATGCTAAATTCTAAATTTTCCGGTGCCGAGAAACCCTAATGTGATCGTTGACTAGAGGATATGCGATAAAGATAGCAAGTTAACAACTTTAACTAAAAGTGAATGGAAATACAACCTTTGTAGATCCCCTCCACCATTTCTTTAGCTCCGTGTTGACGTCCCTCCGCTGCGATCATCGGGATCCCGGACCCTAGTGTCGATTTCATCGGAGAAATGGGCGGGCTAGGTCATTGACTTCGATGCCGAAGATGATCTACGTCGAGGCAACTCTAACTCGAGCTCCAACTTCACCAAGTCATGAAACTTGTGAAGAAAACACCCTATACTACTTGGCAAGTGGTAGAGGATGAAGAAATAGGAAGTAGGTTTACTTTGGATTTGGATTTCTCACTTGGAATCATCACTTGACATTTTTCAAGAGAGCTTTTTCTTTTTCTTCACTTGAAGAAGAAGATGAAGAAGAAGAAAAAGAATAATGAATTAATTTCAAAAAGAAAAATGAAGTGATGGTTATCATAATGCAACCATGGGTGAGGCTAACTCATGTAGAGAATGAACTAGGGTTTAGGTAAATGGTTAGGGTTAAGGAAAGAAACAAAACGGTCAAGCTTTCAAAGCTTCAACAAAATCCAAACAAAGCCACCATTTTATTTCTAGCCAAAATGAATAGATAAATAAATGAATAAATAAATAATTCAAATGAAACCCTAACCATTTACTAAACATGGTCTAAATCAAGCATACACCCAAGTTTGCATGTATCATCAAACATGATACAATCTTGTGCACAAAAATATATCACATATACAATGTGCACAAACAAGTGAGAAAAACATCTTAAGTGAACCAATATTAGTTAATGTAAAGTGATATATCAAATATATAATTATACATTAAATCATTAAATCAACACTTGATTTAATGATCCGGTCATATCACATATAACCGACTAATATCAATAGTAACAACTTATCGAATCAACACTTGATCCGATAACCCGGCTATATCGCATATAACCGATCAATGTCACAAATCGCGAGAATCGAATACAGTATCACATACTGGTATTATTCTCGGTCCCGCACATATCTCATATGCGCTCCTATTTCGTTTCGCTTGAGCCAGGAAACCTCTGTGTAGGACTCTAAAGACTCGTCAATACGCCGGCAGCAGGTGATGATCATATCAAACACCCACAAGCCGCAAGCGGTCTGCTAAACGTAACGGCCACCCGGGTATTGAGCGATCAGAAGATCAACGAGCAAGCCCGCTCACAATCCAGTGAATCCAACCAGTAACACTTACCGTACAGTCCGGTCTGTTCGTCTAATATGTCGCATATCTCGTCTAGGGGTGGTAAACGTCAGACCCCAATAACTCGATAAGTCGTGTCGATATGAGGTCTATAACAGTTCGAGAAACTACTGGTGTTTCCTGATTTAAAATCAGGAAAGCTTCTGGGAAAAGCTTCAGAAGAGGGTCACGTGCTTACACGTGACCAGCAGTCACGTGTTGACACGTGACACCTAAACGCATCATCCAAGCAAGTTCAGTTTCCTGACTAAATCGAAGAAAAAGGGCTTCAGAAAGGGTCACGTGCTCCCACGTGACCAAGGTCACGTGTCGGCACATGACATTTAAATTCAAGCAGCAAAGGCACACATTGATTCGCTGATCAAATCAAAGAAAAGGCTTCAGAAGAGGTCACGTGTTGGCACGTGACGCTCAAAGCAGCGGGCTAGTCCTCCAGTTGAATCAAAAGAAAGAGGCTCCAGACAGGGGTCACGTGTTCACACGTGACCAATGGTCACGTGTTAACACGTGATGGCTGAAACAGCAACCAGAAGACAGCGCAGAAAGAAAGAGGACTCTTCATTCCGAAGGGGTCACGTGTCCACACGTGACCATGGGTCACGTGGTCACACGTGACCGGCTTTCAAAGCCCATGTTGACGACAGAATTAAATTCTGGAGGAGATTTAAATCTTTCCGAAGGAAAGTAACTATCTGGGGCCAATCAAATTAAAGATTCAGAGATGATTAAAGATCATCTATCTATGGAAAATCTCGGGTTTGGAAAGATTTCCCCTTTAAATCTAACCAAAATAACAAAGGAGAATCTCTGGATTTAAAATCCAATGGTGAATAAAATTCACCCAATAATCCAAAGGTCCAAAATGAACAATGGATGCAAATCAAATATCCCATGAAAGATTTACCAAAACTAATTGATTCAGCTCCTTCTCCTATAAATAGGAGCCAAGAGACACAAAGAGACAGATATATAGAGAGAGACATACATACGCAGAAAGAAAAAGGAGGAGAGCTTTGATACTGGGATCTTCTGCAAAAACCCTAGGTAAGAAAGGGAAGGCCTTTTGAAAGAATGAGAATTTAATTCTCAACAGAGTTTAACTCTAATATATAAAACAGAAGAATATATTTCTTCTCTCTTTGATAGAGGATCTGCAAAGTGCACATCTCCCCTTTAGGTTGAGAATTTGATTCTCAATGGGTTGAGATCCTGCCATGCAGATCCAAAACATAGAGAGGGAATGCAAACATGAGAATTTAATTCTCGCAGAACTATAGGAATTTAATTCCTTTAAGATAAAATTAGGGCTTGACCCTGTATCATGGGAATTTAATTCCTTCAAAACAAAAGAAACAGGGTTGAACCCTAATTAAGAATATAGTTCTGTGGAAACAGCAGGAATTTAATTCCCTTAATTATAATTCTTTAAAATGGGAAGTATAATTCCTTGAAAGCTTTTAAGGGTTTAACCCTCTTCAGTTCTTCACATATACGAGGAATTTAATTCCTATAGAAAATTCAGAGTTCAACTCTATTTCAGAATATAAATCTTCGAAAGGAAGTAGGAATTTAATTCCTCCGAAATCTAAAGCTCGAGGAATTTAATTCCTGAAAAAAGATCAGCAGATCCTCTAAAAAACGACATACATAGAGGCAGGGTCACGTGCCACCACGTGACCCCCCAAGAGATCTATAGAAAACCCTTTGAGGCAATCCCTCACGTGACCACGTGACCCTTAACAAAAGCTCTAACAAATGAGCATATGAATGCCCGTCACGTGCTGACACGTGATGCTCTGAAAGATGCAGTAATCTCAGCAGAATCATTAAAGGGGAGGCACTCTCACGTGTGGCCACGTGACCTCTCTTGCCTTAGTGTTTAACACTAAATTGGAACCCTCGAATCCAGTTACTGAAACAACTGTTGGGCCTAGTGTTCAACACTAATCAAAAACTTTACTTGCAGTGTTCAATATTGAATACCTTAGTGTTTAACACTAATTTGAGGGCTCTGTTACCAGTACTTGACACCAATCTGTTTTAGTGTTTAACACTAGTTTGAAAGCCTTATTGCTGGTGTTTAACACCAATTATTCTTTTAGTGTTAAACACTAACTTGTCAACTTTATTCCCAGTGTTCAACACTGATCGCTCTGAAGTGTTTAACACTAGGCTTTGGCCCAATTGGCTAAAGGGATGGAGGCAAAGCCTCTCCCTCAATGGACCAACCAAAAGTCAATATTCCAGACCTGACTGGACTTAGCCCAAGCTGGCCATAAGTCCTCAATTTGTGATTAACTGAGCCGATGGGCTCATAACATAATTGATCAGTCTTGACCCAAATTGGGCCAGGGACTATTTAATCCACCCCGGTTCTAGGGTACATCTCTTCACTCCTTTGATACTTGGCATTGTAATCCCTCAATGTCTTCAAAGAGGTGACGGGTCCCGATGACCACTCATGATATGGACTGTGGGGTCCTTAAACCCATGCCTAACGCAAAATTCTTGGTTACGTGGAACGCGGATAACGTCACTCTTTGACCCCGTGGAAAACGTCCAGAGCGGATCCTGGTCCTTGCGGAACACGGCAGTGAACCCGTGTGAAGCATCCAGAGCGGAGCCTGGTCCTCGCCTAGTGCGGCAGTGAACCCGTGTGAAGCATCCAGAGCACATACCGGACTGTGGAGTCCTTAAACCCATGGACTATGACGTCCTTAACCTTGACCGAGATGTCTTAAAACTACCCATGGACCGCAATGTCCTTAAACTACCCATGGACCGCAATGTCCTTAAAACTACCCAGGGACCGCAATGTCCTTAAACTACCCACGGGCCGCAATGTCCTTAAACTACCCATGGACCGCAATGTCCTTAAACTAGAACCATAGAGCCTCCATACGCTCTTTTGTCCCGTTTAAGTTGATCTTAGCCTTAAAGATGGCTAACGTATCCTTAAACCTTCAAACAGACTGGACTATGAATCCCCCCAAATTAACTTTGGCTCGAGGGTACATCTCTGAACTCCTCTGACATCCGTCGTTGTAATCCTTCAACGTCGTCAGAGAGGTGATGGGTCCCGACGGCCACACATACGATGGACCACCATGTCCCTAAACTGGAACAATAGAGCCCAAACGCTCTTTTGTCGAATTTAAACGATCCCGTTAAGTTGATCTTAGTTTCAAACTAGACTAACGTATCCTTAACAAATGTTTGAGTTGATCTTAGCCTCAAGAATGGCTAACGTGTCCTCAAACCAAACCCCCAAACCCAAATCTAAGATAACACGGATTTGGATTAGTCCACGCCCTACGGGCGACGACATAACTCGGTCTCCGTAAACGATCCACGGGCAATAAAACATAAAACAAAAACACACGACACGAAGTGACCATCTGGAGAAGGAGAAAGTTGTTACCGCGATGCAGTAGCGTAATTAACTGCAGGGGCTTGCGCCTGCAGGGAAGAGCGTCCCCACAATCAAAAAACCCCTCAAACGAGGGGGAATCTGACGAAGTCTGCTACATCGGACGCATCCGTCTAAACCTCCGATACATGGCGCCATGGATCAACTTGGCATCTTCGGAGAGGTGGACGGATAGCACCTATTGGCATCTACCCCGAACCTCAGGCGAGACGGCCCGACGTCCCGCGTGTCCATTCGGAGGGGAACAGATTCTGGCACGCCCGGTGGGACCTTTTCCTCTTTCCACTCCACACTTCGTGTGTCGTGATTCGCGAACCAATCGCGGTTCGCCAATGATTGCCCTTGGGTTTCAAGATACTAAGAATTGGCGTCTTGCCTATTGCAGAAAACAAAGGATCGATGGCTGCTACTTCCGCGAAGTCCTTCAACTGCTCAAACTGCAATTGCGACCAACGCTCTACCTCGCCAGGAGGTATAGCCTATGGACCCCAAGCTGCTTCGTTGTTCACGATGCCGGTGGACCAAGTGACTCAAGCCACTACCGGATTGTTCTTTGGGACTATGCTCCCCCCATCAAGCTTCATGGCGCCGGTGCTGACAAAGGGAACTCTCAGGGAGTCGGTCTTTGATCGTCTTACCCCTGCCGCGGCTCCTCTCAACAAGTCGCCCGACGTCAACGCCTCGGTCTTCTCTAGATTGGGCCAGAAATCTTGCGAACTCATCATGGGGCCTACAATCTCAGAGAAGGCTGCTTCTAAGAAAGCGGCCGCTCCTGCCTCCGAAATCGCCAAGGCGGTTTCCCCGGTCAAGAAATCGATTTTCACAAGATTAACAGCTTCGACTCCCGCTCCCACTGCACAAAGGACATCGGTCTTTGACAGGCTAACACCAACGACGACCCCCCATCCACACAGGGGGCAAGACGAAACCATTCTTATAGCTGACTCTACGCCGTCTGCTCGACGCGCTCGACGTCGTCATTGGCGCCGAATAAGGAAGGCTG
This sequence comes from Agapanthus africanus, assembly GCA_030015575.1. Taxonomy (NCBI): domain Eukaryota; kingdom Viridiplantae; phylum Streptophyta; class Magnoliopsida; order Asparagales; family Amaryllidaceae; genus Agapanthus; species Agapanthus africanus. Next base: position 55,955,448 of record JASDDO010000004.1, read on the forward strand.
GGGGCAACTCCCCCTCTGGATTGACTCCACCAGCCCCGGTGATAGAAGTTAATGCTGCTGTTCCAACTGGGAACAGCTTCGAAATGTTAAATAAGGTGCGAAGGAATTCCCCTACTGCAGTGCTAAAGAGGTCTCCTCCCCCATCAGGAAAGGTCGTGAAAATAAAATCAGACCAGCCCCGATCTCCTCAACGGCTGTCTTCCAAAATCTATAAGGTTTGGCGGCAGGCCCGAGACTCAATCATCGATCCAAACTTCTCCCGCCAGCACAAGAAGCTGAAAATCCAACCGAAGGCTGGTCACCAGGCTAAACCCCAAAAGGCTGTCTGGACGCCCTCCTCAACGGCCCCCTCAACCTCCATGGCTCATAAAAGGAGGAAGCCAGAAAAGATCCCTAAACACGCAACGACGGCTAAAAGCAATGAGCCCAGACACCCTAAGTCTGGGGGCGCGATGGTACACACTGTTTATATGGCTTCTGGAAAGGAGGAAAGCCGCACTTCTACGGGCCACCGACCGCTGACCCGATCCGTGACAAAAGCCCAGGAACAACAACAAAAATTGCAGGAAATGATGAGTGCTATGGCCGCACTTACCGGGCCAAAAGAAAGCCCAGAAACGTCCTCAGACGCGCGCCGGGAGGAGGAAACCGACGCTGAGTTCCTTCGCCGGACATTGGAGAAAAAGGACAAAGAGGCTGCTGAACAAGCGGCTAATATACAGCGTATGGGCCTTCTCTTCCAAGATATGATAGGAATGATGATCCAACAGGACCTACCCGCCGAAGATCCCCCAATCGTTCTTGAAGACGACCGAGGAGAAACGTCGAATCCGCTGCCGGCCCTCTCGACGGCTAAGGAAGAGAGAATCTCTAAGGCGGACTTGGCTGACTACATAGCCCAGCAAATCCGAGCTCATCATGCGACTGAGGCAACTGGCCAAGTCGTGAAGACGGGGCGGCCGTATCCAAGCTGGTACGACCAAATCAAATACCCGCAAGGCTATACGATACCAAAATTCCACGTATACAAGGGGACCGGCAATCCCCATCAACATGTCGCCCAGTTCCGGGCCCTCTGCGGTAACACCGGCGGGGATGATAAACTGTTACTCCGTCAGTTCGTTGGCAGCTTATCAGAAACAGCGTTCGAATGGTATTCGGAACTCCCGAACGATTCTATCAAAACGTTCGCTGAAATGGAACTGTTATTCACTCAGCGATTCGCGAGTGCCAGCGAACGCACTCCAATAACTGCACTGATTAACGCCAGGGTAAAACTAGGCGAAACCTGGGTCCAGTATGCTATACGCTGGCGGAATTTGTAGTCGAGATGCGAGCAACGCATTGAGGAGGCACCCGCAGTGGGCATGTTCGTGGGAACCCTAGACCCCCACACAACTATCTCCCAGTTTATGATGTTTTTTAAGCCAACCACATTCCAGGCTTTAATCGACAAGTTGGCTCAGATGGACCAGATGGGCCATAGGCCACCTCCCCCGAAGTCGGAACCTCAGAATGACAAGGGTAAAGGAAGGGCAACCTTTGTCGCGAATGCCCAACAGCAACCTGACGCCCCGAAATCGGCAGATCAATTGGAAGAAAGACGCCGATATTATAACGAAAAGATGAAGCGTCCCTACTCGTTCCCACGAGACAAGACGAAACGGTTATTCGAGCTGGCAATACGTAACAGACTTATAAACTTACCAAATCCAAGGCGACCGCCACAACCCACCGAGGTGAATAACCCCAATTATTGCCCTTACCACCAAACGGTAAGTCATCCGATTGAATATTGCTTCGTCTTCAAAGGATGGATTGAAGATCAATACCTCCAGGGGAAGTTTGTACTGTCCGAAAAGTGGAAGGTGAACCCACCACAACCGCATACTCCTAAGAAAGCAGATACACCGGGGGCAACCTGCTCCTTTATTGAAGAGGCTCCATGGGAGGTCGTACTTTCATCCAAAACCAAAAGGATGCTGAGAGACCTTCATGCGTGCCCTGCAATCGAATGGAAGGACCCTCTTGAACCTCAGATTATCGAAGGGATGTTGCAGCCCCGCGCAACTATGAAGACTTCTGATAAAGATCCAAATACTCACGTCCAGCCGTCAAAAGCTTCGAAGAAAAAGAAGAAGAAATCCAAGAAGCCCGCGAAGCTTGGAGACGAGCGCACGAAACTGAAAAAGCAGATCAACGCGCTGGAAGAATACAATCAAAAGGCGCGAACCCCTATCACACTGCAGGAGTTCCTCAACCACATCTTTCAGGAGAAGGATAATGGAGAGAGCTCGTCAGATGAATCCGAAGGGTATGTGGCAAGTTGCAACGTGATCTCCCACTCGTTTACCGATGATGAGAAAGCTCCTAGCACTAAGAAGCTGGAGGCGGGGCCCGAACCAGAGCGTGCGAGGCTGACAACTGATATGATCAATGCCTTCCTAGACGAGATTCGTCTAAAAAGTAAAGCGGATCAGGAGCGTGAGATGGCAGCATCAGAAGGAACCAAATGCGGGCGACTGAACGAAAGAGTTGAGCTACCCCTGCCAGAGCGAAAGGCATCCGAAATGGACAAGAAGATATTCAAGACAAGGAAAAGGTTCGCCATAGCCATTTCAATGGGAATGAAGCTACCACCTTCGGAAGGAAATAGGCACGATGGGGCGGAGAGGCACCCTGACTATTGCGCATATCATCGGAAAATCTCACATCCCACAGAGGAGTGCGACGCCTTTAAGATATGGTGGCAAGGATATGTTGCTCATCGGCAACATTGTAAGCGCATGAAACGCAAGATCCGTCGGAAGCAAAGAAGCACTGTCGACGGGCTCAACAGAATTACTGGCAACTGTTATATGGCTCATGCCGAGGGGTCACAAGTTCTCACCTTTGGGAGCGACTCTGATGAAGAAGTGACTCTGGGCCCTCTCTTTGAAGAATCCGTATTAGAGAAAGATGAGGAATCGGAAGCCTGCGAAAACATTCAACTGCGCAATCGCACACTCCCAGAAAAGAATCTCGGGCCCGTAAGCAGAAAAGATAAGGGAAAGGAAAAGGTCATTGAAGATATCGCTTTAGATGACCAAGTCACGAAAGAACTAACTACCAGAGACCCTCCTAGGAGGAGTAAAGTGGACTATAACATCCTCGCGCATCTAAGGAAGCTACCTTCTCAGCTTAGCATTCTCGACGCCCTCCTATTATCAAAAGAAGCGCGGGACTCACTAATTAAGGCATTACAAGAACCTGAGCAATTCCAAGCCTTTCTCGCCACTGAAAAGATGAACTGGAGGAAGTGCATACAGCCGATATCACTTTCGGTGATGAAGACCTCCTTCTCGGGACGTGCGACCATAACCGTCCCCTATATGTCTCCGGATACTGCCATGATATCAAGATAGGCAAGATCTTGGTGGATAACGGATCCTCCGTCAATCTCCTTAATGTTCGGGTGTTGAAGGAAATCTGCATGAGTGTGCAACATCTCGCTCGTGACAAAATCACTATCTCCGGTTTCGATTCGCAATCGTCACGGACTCTCGGATCTGTAATACTAACACTACGCTTCGGACTTCTCGTCACGGACATCAAATTCCATGTCATCGACGCCAAGACCTGCTACAACGCCTTGCTCAGTCGTCCTTGGCTACACGAATACAACATCGTCCCTTCTACACAACATCAGTGTATGAAGTACTTTAAGGATGGTTTCGAGTACACCGTAACAGGTGAGTTGAACCCATTTTCCGTGAACGAAGTCCGCAAATACGAAGATGCGAAATACTTCTTGCCAGACTTCGAAGATACAGAAAGGTGTCGCAACTCGGAGAACAAAGCCGCCGCTACCATCCCTGTTTTCGGAAGCGATACCGAAGAAGATGAAGAGATAGTTTATACAGGGCCATCTCAACGCAACAACCGGGGGACGCCCGCCCCCATACTGGTCTTCGGAAGTGATTCAGAAGATGAGGTCAATGCCATATTCTCCAATCGGCTTTCAATACAAGCACCCCCTGACGATGACCATAGTTTGCAAATCACCACGGTACCGCGGGAACACTACAAGGATCTCGACACGCTTGAAGCTCACAGTGTGCAGGACCTGCAAACGTTTTACGTCCCTCCCAGGCGTAGGGGTGAGAAGGTGATCCTATTCTACAGATCCTCAGAGTCGAAAATAGAGAAAGAGATCTGGCATGGCGCAGATGCTACATGCGACAGACTCCAACCCATCCGTCTGCCTAGATACTATACGAACGAATTAAAGAAGCTATTGAAGCGCCAAGGGGTACCCTTAAAACAAACTGTTCGACAGGCTCGGTTCTACAACATGATTTGGGATGTCCCTGGAACCCAACGCAAATTGCCCAACGGGAAAATGGAAACACTTGGGCTTGGATACGCAAGAACCGGAAAACGGGAGCGGGCCCACAGCAGCTACGCTATATATACCTTTGATGAAGAAGAGGACGCCCTGTCAGGAGATGCCGACCCCTCGTCAAAATTAGACCCCGCGATTGAAGCGCCAAGTCCGTCGTTTGAAGAACGAATGGGCAAGCCTATCAGGAAAGTGGGTCAGAAAGCTCGGGAAGACCGCAGCCGCGAAATGGCCATCTACGAGAAGGCCAGGACGCAACGTCTATTTCAACAGACTGCGAAAGAAAAAGATGTTCATCCTTGTCAACCCATCATGCGAAAGGCCCGATGCGGAGACGGAAATAAGTCGAGAAGCGGAAAAAAGAGCCGACAACAACGACGCAGGATTAGAGGGTTAAGTGATCGGGTACTGCACAGCTCGGATTCGTCCTTCATAGAAAAGATGAGTCGAGCGTACTCCTTCCCCCGAGACAAGATGGAAAGGTTACTCAAGCTCGCCCTAAAACATCAGATGATCACGCTTCCAGAGTCTAGACACCCTGAACAAGCTAATAAGGCCTCTCGCTCGGGCTATTGCTCTTATCACCGAGCCATAGGACATCCTACCGAAGACTGCTTCACCTTCAAGAACTGGGTCGAGGACCAGTACCGAAGGGGCAGATTCGCTTTATCCAACAGCTGGAGGGTAACGCCGCCCCGAAAGCACGAACCCAAGGCCGCAAGAACAGAACCGGATCCGCCTCAGTCCCGGGAGTGGATTCGCCCCTGTCATACGATCACGATATTAAAAGAAGAGCCCGAGAACATAGATGACCTTCCCCGGTGCTTTGAAAACAGCGATGATGAGGTGATCTCAGAATTTCTGCCCGCTCCGAAAGAACTGGAAGACGGTATACATACTACTGCAGATAACCTCAGGAAGATTGAGTTGGGATCGGCAGAGGACCCGCGACCGACATTCGTCAGCGAGCTACTCTCTGAAGAAAAAGTGGCCGCGTTAAAAAACGTGCTTCTGCGACATAAAGACTGCTTCGCGTGGAACTACTCCGAGATGCCAGGATTAGATCCGGAGATTGCTGTGCATAAACTAGCAATATCCCCAGATATAAAGCCGGTCAAGCAGGCGCCAAGGAGGATGCGACTCGAGCTTGAGATGAGCATCAACGCCGAAGTCAAGAAGCTGATCGATTCTGGATTTATCCAAGAAGTCCAATATCCCGATTGGATCGCCAATATCGTTCCAGTAATGAAAAAGAATGGGACGGTACGCATATGCGTGGATTTCAGGGATCTCAATAAACCCTGTCCAAAGGATGATTTCCCAGTACCGGTAACCGAGCTAATGATAGATAACACGTCCACTCACGAGGTTTTCTCCTTTATGGACGGTTCGTCAGGATACAATCAGATAAAGATGCATCCCGAAGACCAGAAGCACACCGCTTTCCGGACCCCTTTGGGTATATTCTGCTACAGGGTTATGCCCTTTGGTTTAAAGAACGCTGGCGCTACCTATCAAAGGGCCATGACAAAGATCTTCGACGACCTCATACATGACATCGTCGAGTGCTATATCGATGACCTCGTAGTAAAGAGCATGTCATACGAAGAGCATTTAAACCACTTGGAGACTGTGTTTCAACGCCTTCGGCAATATAATTTGAAAATGAATCCCCTCAAATGCGCGTTTGGAGTCTCCTCGGGCAAATTCCTAGGATTCATTATTCGACACCGAGGTATTGAAATCGATCCGTCAAAGATCAAAGCGATCATGGAAATGCCTCCGCCAAGAACCCTCAAACAGTTGCGGTCCCTCCAAGGGAAGCTCGCGTACATCCGGCGATTTATCGCCAACCTTTCAGGCAAATGCCGCCCCTACAGTCACCTGATGAAGAAGGGAACCCCATTCGTCTGGGATCAAAGATGCCAAGGTGCACTAGACGAGATCAAGCAGTACCTGCAGAACCCGCCGGTATTGGCTGCGCCGGTCAAGGGAAAACCCCTCATTCTGTATACAACCGCCCTCGAAGGTTCCTTGGGCGCATTATGGGCGCAAGAGAACGATCAGGGGAAAGAGAGAGCACTCTACTACTTAAGTCGAGTTCTACTGGGGGCAGAAAGCAATTACTCTCCCATTGAAAAACATTGCTTGGCATTAATCTTCGCGATAACAAAGCTCAGGCACTACGCGTTGGCACACGAAGTTTGTCTCATCTCGAAGGTGGACCCTCTTAAATATCTGATGTCAAAAGCCATATTGACGGGACGACTCGCTAAGTGGGCCCTGCTCTTGATGGAGTTCTCGATAACATATCAACCTCTCACGGCAGTGAAAGGCCAGGCCATTGCCGATTTCCTCGCTGAGCACCCGATACCGGCCGATTCTCCTTTGAATTGTGATTTGCCGGACGAGCATGCATTTGATGCGATTAGCGGCGGAAGCACCCGATGGGAACTCTATTTCGATGGAGCGTCCTCTGTAAAGAAACGAAAGCAAGGTATCCCAATGATCAAATCAGGGATAGGCCTCATCTTTGCAACTCCATAAGGAGGGATAATGCGTTTCGCCTTCTCCTTGACAGAGCCGAGGACAAACAATGAGGCTGAATATGAAGCTCTGATAGCAGGCCTCGAAATCGCCATCGACATGGGACTTGAAGACCTCCTTATATATGGGGATTCTCAGCTGGTCGTTAGCCAAGTTAATGGTGACTACCAAACGTGCAAGCCGGAGTTGGTGAGATACGGAGAAAAGGTGCAACAACTGTTGACCCAGATTCCCTCTTATACTTTGGAAAATATACCGCGCGCGGAGAACAGCAAAGCAGACGCGCTGGCCAAACTTGCTAAAGAACTGGCTGACGAGAACCTCGATGATGTCAGAATCGTGGTACAAAGCTGTCGAGTGCTCACACCGGCAGAACTATCTCCAGAACTGCATAAAGAGGGAGCGACTGAGCAGACGACCCTGCAAATAAAAGACCATGAGAAGGCCGAGGACTGGAGGGAAGTCTTCATAGACTACTTTAAGTCCCACCTAATGCCCAAAGATACATCCTCGAGGCATCAACTCATGAAACGAGCTCTATCTTTTGCCTTCGTCAACGATGCTCAATACAAGAGGTCATTCGATTCTCTGTGGCTGAGATGCCTAGGACCTGACGAAGCGAGAAGGGTCGTCCAAGAAGTTCACGACGGACTTTGCGGTTCTCACCAAGCAGGCCCAAAGATGAAGTTAAAAATTAAACGGATGGGTTACTACTGGCCCACGATGATCCAGGACTGCCTCGAGTATGCGAAGCAATGCCACTCGTGCCAGATTCATGGAGACTTTATCCACCAACACCCAAATCCACTACACCCAACGGTGGCCAGCTGGCCATTCGAAATGTGGGGAACTGACATAGTCGGCCCCATTGAGCCGGCATCATCTCGGGGACATCATTTTATCCTGGCAACTACTGATTACTTCTCCAAATGGGCAGAAGCAATACCATTGAGGGAAGTGAAGACGGAGAATATCCTCCATTTCTTCAAGACGCACGTCATCTATCGGTTTGGAACCCCACGGCGGATTATCTCCGATAACGGGCCAGCCTACAGAAGCCATAAGATTAGCCGCTTCGCGCAGCAGCACAGTATAGACTGGAGGTATTCTTCAGTTTACAACCCACGAGCTAACGGTCTGGCCGAGGCCTTCAATAAGACCTTGACGAAGATCATAAAAAAGACCGTTTCCCGGAATAAGAGAGATTGGCACGAAAGGCTGCAAGAAGCCCTTTGGGCTTATCGAACTACATTCAAGACGGCCACGAACACAACGCCGTACGCATTGGTATTTGGGACGGAAGCAGTACTCCCCCTCGAGATAGAGTTACCCTCTCTACGAGTGGCAGTCCACCATGAGCTGACGGATGAAGAAAATGCTCACCTTCGGCTTGAGGAGCTTGATTCCCTTGACGAAACCCGGCTCATAGCGCAACAACATCTAGAAGCCTACAAAGCAAAGATGACGCGCTCGTACGAAAAATTGACCAGGCCGAGGACATTCCACCAAGGCGAACTCGTATTAGTGGTCAAAAGGCCTATGATCCCCAATCGTGCCAAGCGGGGGAAATTCGAGCCAAACTACGAAGGCCCATACATCATAGACCAGGTCTACCAAGGTGGAGCCTATCTACTCGTGGACATGCACGGTGAAAGGCCTTTCAGGCCAATAAACGGCCGCTTCTTGAAGAAATACTATGCTTAGTGAGCCACAGCCTAGGTCAACGGTAGATGACGACGACTATGTCCGCTCGCTACCTTCCTAGGCTCAGACTCAGCAGTAGCTGGCCTTCCCATATCAACAGACCGAAACGTCTTTAAACTAACGATGGACCGAAATGTCCTTAAACTACCAACAGACCGAAACGTCTTTAAACTAACGATGGACCGAAATGTCCTTAAACTACCAACAGACCGAAACGTCTTTAAACTAACGATGGACCGAAACGTCCTTAAACTACCAACGGACCGAAACGTCCTTAAACTAGCGATGGACCGAAACGTCCTTAAACTAACGACGGACCGAAACGTCCCTACACTACTACCGCAGCATCCTTAGGCTGACGAGATAGATATAAAAAAAACGGTATGTCCATAAAGCAAAGTGGGCACGGATGAAAACCCGAAAGGGCTCCGTGAGTAAAAACAGCAGGACTACCGGCGAGTGTTTGTGAAAACCCGAAAGGGCGCAACCTCGTTAAAAGGCACTTATAGGGTCCTCTCGACCTTGTAAGGAGAAATCACCTGCGTGAGATCCTTACGACTCACAAAGGAGCAACACACTTAGGGATCCTCACGACTCCTAAGGAGAAAACACACTTACGAGATCCTCACGACTCGTAAGGAGAATTCTCTTATGAGACCCTCACGGCTCATGAGACTTGAAAGTCTTAAGTTACAGAAACCTAAACCTGTTCTTAAGCAAACCCTCCACAACCCTCGATATTGCCCTACAAGCGGCTCGTACTGACCCTTGTATACAATCCACGGGCGCGAATAAACATTTCCCCAGCAAAGTCCAACCCTTGTGGGTCCTCTCGATCCATGAGGAGAAAGCCCTCATGTAGGATCCTTACGACTTACAGAGGAGCACACACTTAGGAATCCTCACGATCCCTAAGGAGAAAAATCCACCTGCAAGATCCTCACGACTTGTAGGGAGAAACACCCTTGTGAGACCCCTACGGCTCATGAAGTCAAAGCCTTGGTCGACAGGACCCTTAACCCTGTTTGCTGAGCTACCTTTGTTTATCATCGACAAAGGCAGATGATGATTTGCTCCTGGCAACATTCCAGTTGTAGCGATGCTGATGCTGAAACCGGTATCTAAAAATCCAAGCTTACAGCGAAAAAGCTAGCAAGCCACACATGCATACGAAATAGCCGAAATGATGGGGCGACTTGCAATAAAAAGCAGCAAGTAAAAGTGTATGCATGACAAAATAGCCGAAATGATGGGGCAACTCGCAATAAAAAAAAACAGCGAGTGAAAATAAATAAATAGCCGAAATGATTGGGCACCGCGAAAAAATAGCCGAAATGATGGGGCAATCACGACCTTCGCGATATAAAAGCTGAAATGATAGAGCATCGCGGAAAAAGAAATAAAAGTGAAAACTTCGCCCTACAGGTGATGTTACATCTAACCCTGTATACAATCCAGGGGCGCAATCAAAGAAGGGATCATACTCCTCCCCCGAGTTTCATCATAAAGAGAAGCCAGATCTCGGCGATTCACAGATAGCCTAGTGATCACCACCGCGGCATTCGTCTCGATACAGAGGACGCAATGCCAGCAAACGAAGCGAAGGCCAAATTCCTAGCTTCAACGTCTTGACGACACAACATCAAGCGAAACGGAACGGCGGCAACCCCAAGTTCCATGGCTCGGCGATACATATCACCAAGAGTCAAACCTCCATCCCGTGAAATGCGGATACAATCAACAAACTTCCTGGTTACGTGGAAAGCGGATAATGTCACTCTTTGACCCCGTGGAAAACGTCCAGAGCGGAGCCTAGTCCTCGCAGAGCACGGCAACGAACCCGTGTGAAGCATCTAGTGCAAAATTCCTGGTTACGTGGAACGTGGATAACGTCACTCTTTGACCCCGTGGAAAACGTCCAGAGCGGAGCCTAGTCCTCGCCGAGCACGGCAGTGAACCCGTGTGAAGCATCTAGTGCAAAATTCCTGGTTACGCGGAACGCGGATAATGTCACTCTTTGACCCCGTGGAAAGCATCCAGAGCGGAGCCTAGTCCTCGCCGAGCACGGCAGTGAACCCGTGTGAAGCATCTAGTGCAAAATTCCTGGTTACGCGGAACGCGGATAATGTCACTTTTTGACCCCGTGGAAAGCATCCAGAGCGGATCCTGGTCCTCGCAGAACGCGGCAGTGAACCCGTGTGAAGCATCCAGAGCGGAGCCTAGTCCTCGCCGAGCACGGCAGTGAACCCGTGTGAAGCATCTAGTGCAAAATTCCTGGTTACGCGGAACGCGGATAATGTCACTCTTTGACCCCGTGGAAAGCATCCAGAGCGGAGCCTAGTCCTCGCCGAGCACGGCAGTGAACCCGTGTGAAGCATCTAGTGCAAAATTCCTGGTTACGTGGAACGTGGATAACGTCACTCTTTGACCCCGTGGAAAACGTCCAGAGCGGAGCCTAGTCCTCGCCGAGCACGGCAGTGAACCCGTGTGAAGCATCTAGTGCAAACTTCCTAGTTACGTGGAACGCGGATAACGTCACTCTTTGACCCCGCGGGAAACGTCCAGAGCGGATCCTGGTCCTCGCAGAGCACGGCAGTGAACCCGTGTGAAGCATCCAGAGCGGAGCCTAGTCCTCGCCGAACACGGCAGTGAACCCGTGTGAAGCATCTAGTGCAAAATTCCTGGTTACGTGGAACGTGGATAACGTCACTCTTTGACCCCGCGGAAAACGCCCAGAGCGGAGCCTGGTCCTCGCCAAGCACGGCAGTGAACCCATGCGAAGCATCCAGAGCAAATACCGGACTGTGGAGTCCTTAAAATCCACGGACTATGACGTCCTTAACCTCGACCGTGATGTCTTAAAACTAACGATCAACCACCCCTATTCCTTACAGATTTTTGCCTCGGTTTAAGGGTACATCTCTTCATTCCTTTGATGCCTGGCGTTGTAATTCCTCAACGTTTTCAAAGAGGTGACGGGTCCCTGCAACCAAACATCGGACTATGACGTCCTTAACCTCGACCGCGATGTCTTAAAACTAACGATCAACCACCCCTATTCCTTACAGATTTTTGCCTCGGTTTAAGGGTACATCTTTTCACTCCTTTGATGCCTGGCGTTGTAATTCCTCAACGTCTTCAAAGAGGTGACGGGTCCCTGCAACCACACATCGGACTGTGGAGTCCCTAAATCCACGGACTATGAGGTCCTTAACCTTGACCGTGATGTCTTAAAACTAACATCGGACTGTGGAGTCCCTAAATCCACGGACTATGAGGTCCTTAACCTTGACCGTGATGTCTTAAAACTAACAGCGGACTGTGGAATCCTTAAATCCACGGACTATGAGGTCCTTAACCTTGACCGCGACGTCTTTAAACTACGATACCTAGAGCAGCCCCTGACCCCGTGAAACACGGACAAGGGTAACCGCACCCAGCACTTACAAGCCCTCACGACCTGTAAGGAAGAAAAACTCTCTTGTGAGATCCTTACGACTCTCAAGGGAAAACCCGACTAAGAATCCTCACGATCTCTAAGAAAAAACTTACACCTATGGGATCCTCTCGACCTGTAGGGAGAAAAACTCTTTATGAGACCCCCGTGGCTCATAAGATGCAAAAGTCTTAGGAAGCAGATCTTAACCCTGAATCCTGAGCCATCGCTGTCCTGCAAGGAGATCAAGATAGAATACCCGCAGAATACATTCAATAAAAAGGGGACACACCATTGAAAAGAAGAATATGCCTTCATTTATAAACCTCCCTTCGACAACAATACTCGATCTAAAGCCAGCGCAAACCACCCGATACGGAAGATAACGCGGCAAGTTTCTGATCTGTATCCTATCAGGCACGCATTTGCAACTGTATGAATGTTTAAAAGGAAATGTTACCCGAGGCACTGATGTGCATGCAACGTAACGATGGTGCTCGTAATTAAAGAAAAACAAAAAGCTCATTTACGCAAGCAAGACACACGTACGACTGTCTGACAAGCATGAAAATTCAACAGAAAGCATGCAAACCACCAATGATTAAAGGAGTACATTGATTCAAACATACTACATTGGCGGGAAAAGATCACCAAACAAGGGATCAGAAATACAAGGGTTAACAAAGCAAAACACAAAATTCTCCAACTCCCTCTCCGCCCTCTCCAGCACGTCAAAACGGCGGTTTTCGCGAGGAGTCGCTCCCCACCGGTTGGAACCGTGCTCATCAACAAAAGCAGACATGACGGCCCGACGAGCTCTTATCTGACTCAGTAAATGAACTGAGTGATCCTTCAGAGCTTGAGTGATTAGACAAGCCTCATGAAAACACTCAAGCTTGTCCTCCGCCGCGTCAAGGATCGCCGAAGTCATCTCCGCCGGATGAGGGGGTATATCGGCAAGCACAGACAGGAGGATCATCCGGAGCCAAATGGAGCCCATGGGAAGAGGAGAGCCCCGACGAGTCAGTAGCTTATACATCACCGTGTCACATTGATCATCGGTGAGAAGGGGATCTGCCAGCCGCGCAGCGCAGCGAGGGATTATCTCTTCAATGGGCACATCCCATGGTTGCCGACGAGCATGGGGACGATTGCAAGCCATGGCGATTGATCGGGTTCTCAAAGATGATCAACTTAAGGTATGAATGGATTTCTCTGTGAAGAAAAGAAGTAAGGAATGGGTTCAGGTTATAAAGGGGAGCATTTAATGCTATGCACAAAAAATGTTGTGCATGGTGGGACGATTCTCAAAGCCCGGAAAAAAGGGGAGAGCGTTGGAAATGAAATCCAACGACGCATTGGAATCAGGTTAGGGAAATGAAACGTCCCCATCAAACAGATCCTTGCATACGCAACACATGAGCACTAGCCTTCGATTGGCAAATGAGGCGGCACTGCACAGACACAACAGAGAACTAAGCTCTGAGAACGAGAATCAAATTCTTAAAAGAAAGGTCTGAAAGGAAGGACATGAAAAAGTGAAGACGCTTCTGAAAAGACGTTTCGTCTACCCTACTCCCCAAAGCAGATCCAACGGTCACAAGAGGTAACAGCGTTGCACTCACGTGCAGACACGTGAGAACAACGCTGTGGGGGCATTTGTTTCCTGATTTAAAATCAGGAAAGCTTCTGGGAAAAGCTTCAGAAGAGGGTCACGTGCTTACACGTGACCAGCAGTCACGTGTTGACACGTGACACCTAAACGCATCATCCAAGCAAGTTCAGTTTCCTGACTAAATCGAAGAAAAAGGGCTTCAGAAAGGGTCACGTGCTCCCACGTGACCAAGGTCACGTGTCGGCACATGACATTTAAATTCAAGCAGCAAAGGCACACATTGATTCGCTGATCAAATCAAAGAAAAGGCTTCAGAAGAGGTCACGTGTTGGCACGTGACGCTCAAAGCAGCGGGCTAGTCCTCCAGTTGAATCAAAAGAAAGAGGCTCCAGACAGGGGTCACGTGTTCACACGTGACCAATGGTCACGTGTTAACACGTGATGGCTGAAACAGCAACCAGAAGACAGCGCAGAAAGAAAGAGGACTCTTCATTCCGAAGGGGTCACGTGTCCACACGTGACCATGGGTCACGTGGTCACACGTGACCGGCTTTCAAAGCCCATGTTGACGACAGAATTAAATTCTGGAGGAGATTTAAATCTTTCCGAAGGAAAGTAACTATCTGGGGCCAATCAAATTAAAGATTCAGAGATGATTAAAGATCATCTATCTATGGAAAATCTCGGGTTTGGAAAGATTTCCCCCTTAAATCTAACCAAAATAACAAAGGAGAATCTCTGGATTTAAAATCCAATGGTGAATAAAATTCACCCAATAATCCAAAGGTCCAAAATGAACAATGGATGCAAATCAAATATCCCATGAAAGATTTACCAAAACTAATTGATTCAGCTCCTTCTCCTATAAATAGGAGCCAAGAGACACAAAGAGACAGATATATAGAGAGAGACATACATACGCAGAAAGAAAAAGGAGGAGAGCTTTGATACTGGGATCTTCTGCAAAAACCCTAGGTAAGAAAGGGAAGGCCTTTTGAAAGAATGAGAATTTAATTCTCAACAGAGTTTAACTCTAATATAAAAAACAGAAGAATATATTTCTTCTCTCTTTGATAGAGGATCTGCAAAGTGCACATCTCCCCTTTAGGTTGAGAATTTGATTCTCAATGGGTTGAGATCCTGCCATGCAGATCCAAAACATAGAGAGGGAATGCAAACATGAGAATTTAATTCTCGCAGAACTATAGGAATTTAATTCCTTTAAGATAAAATTAGGGCTTGACCCTGTATCATGGGAATTTAATTCCTTCAAAACAAAAGAAACAGGGTTGAACCCTAATTAAGAATATAGTTCTGTGGAAACAGCAGGAATTTAATTCCTTTAATTATAATTCTTTAAAATGGGAAGTATAATTCCTTGAAAGCTTTTAAGGGTTTAACCCTCTTCAGTTCTTCACATATACGAGGAATTTAATTCCTATAGAAAATTCAGAGTTCAACTCTATTTCAGAATATAAATCTTCGAAAGGAAGTAGGAATTTAATTCCTCCGAAATCTAAAGCTCGAGGAATTTAATTCCTGAAAAAAGATCAGCAGATCCTCTAAAAAACGACATACATAGAGGCAGGGTCACGTGCCACCACGTGACCCCCCAAGAGATCTATAGAAAACCCTTTGAGGCAATCCCTCACGTGACCCACGTGACCCTTAACAAAAGCTCTAACAAATGAGCATATGAATGCCCGTCACGTGCTGACACGTGATGCTCTGAAAGATGCAGTAATCTCAGCAGAATCATTAAAGGGGAGGCACTCTCACGTGTGGCCACGTGACCTCTCTTGCCTTAGTGTTTAACACTAAATTGGAACCCTCGAATCCAGTTACTGAAACAACTGTTGGGCCTTAGTGTTCAACACTAATCAAAAACTTTACTTGCAGTGTTCAATATTGAATACCTTAGTGTTTAACACTAATTTGAGGGCTCCGTTACCAGTACTTGACACCAATCTGTTTTAGTGTTTAACACTAGTTTGAAAGCCTTGTTGCTGGTGTTTAACACCAATTATTCTTTTAGTGTTAAACACTAACTTGTCAACTTTATTCCCAGTGTTCAACACTGATCGCTCTGAAGTGTTTAACACTAGGCTTTGGCCCAATTGGCTAAAGGGATGGAGGCAAAGCCTCTCCCTCAATGGACCAACCAAAAGTCAATATTCCAGACCTGACTGGACTTAGCCCAAGCTGGCCATAAGTCCTCAATTTGTGATTAACTGAGCCGATGGGCTCATAACATAATTGATCAGTCTTGACCCAAATTGGGCCAGGGACTATTTAATCCACCCCGGTTCTTGGGTACATCTCTTCACTCCTTTGATACTTGGTATTGTAATCCCTCAATGTCTTCAAAGAGGTGACGGGTCCCGATGACCACTCATGATATGGACTGTGGGGTCCTTAAACCCATGCCTAACGCAAAATTCCTGGTTACGTGGAACGCGGATAACGTCACTCTTTGACCCCGTGGAAAACGTCCAGAGCGGATCCTGGTCCTTGCGGAACACGGCAGTGAACCCGTGTGAAGCATCCAGAGCGGAGCCTGGTCCTCGCCTAGCGCGGCAGTGAACCCGTGTGAAGCATCCAGAGCATATACCGGACTGTGGAGTCCTTAAACCCATGGACTATGACGTCCTTAACCTTGACCGAGATGTCTTAAAACTACCCATGGACCGCAATGTCCTTAAACTACCCATAGACCGCAATGTCCTTAAACTACCCACGGACCGCAATGTCCTTAAACTACCCATGGACCGCAATGTCCTTAAACTAGAACCATAGAGCCTCCATACGCTCTTTTGTCCCGTTTAAGTTGATCTTAGCCTTAAAGATGGCTAACGTATCCTTAAACCTTCAAACAGACTGGACTATGAATCCCCCCAAATTAACTTTGGCTCGAGGGTACATCTCTGAACTCCTCTGACATCCGTCGTTGTAATCCTTCAACGTCGTCAGAGAGGTGATGGGTCCCGACGGCCACACATATGATGGACCACCATGTCCCTAAACTGGAACAATAGAGCCCAAACGCTCTTTTGTCGGATCTAAACGATCCCGTTAAGTTGATCTTAGTTTCAAACTAGACTAACGTATCCTTAACAAATGTTTGAGTTGATCTTAGCCTCAAGAATGGCTAACGTGTCCTCAAACCAAACCCCCAAACCCAAATCTAAGATAACACGGATTTGGATTAGTCCACGCCCTACGGGCGACGACATAACTCGGTCTCCGTAAACGATCCACGGGCAATAAAACATAAAACAAAAACACACGACACGAAGTGACCATCTGGAGAAGGAGAAAGTTGTTACCGCGATGCGGTAGCGTAATTAACTGCAGGGGCTTGCGCCTGCAGGGAAGAGCGTCCCCACAATCAAAAAACCCCTCAAACGAGGGGGAATCTGACGAAGTCTGCTACATCGGACGCATCCGTCTAAACCTCCGATACATGGCGCCATGGATCAACTTGGCATCTTCAGAGAGGTGGACGGATAGCACCTATTGGCATCTGCATCGAACCTCAGGCGAGACGGCCCGACGTCCCGCGTGTCCGTTCGGAGGGGAACAACTGGTAACACTTACCAGTAAATCTCAGCAACCCTGGCCAGGGATTTCCGGTTATAGCCAATTGAACACAGCGCAACATCAACTCCCTATACCGGGAGAGACGAATCCCCTCCTATCGCTCATTGCCTCCATGTGATTCGGGACTGTACCCAAAAACCACCGTTTTGCACGCCCTCTTGGACGTGGTAAGGTGGAAATCAAAGCACGGTGGGAATCACCGAAGACTCTATGACGATCTCGGGTCTACAAACTAACATGTACCAGTGTCACCAGAGAACTGCCATCTGACGTAAGGTATAATACCATCTGGGAGTTCTCGGTGAGTCCGTCCACTGTATCCAGTCTCCACAGAGCACCCGTATATCATCTCTGATGTCAAACACCAATGGATATGGGATCATCCATCGCCCATCTGTATGGATCGAAAAGGTATACGCTAGTCTACTTTGGTATATCGATGCCCCGTCTCGATACACCCACGACTAAGGACCTTAAAGGATGTACTTATAGACTACCATGTCCCCACTAGTATGATCCGCATCATAGTCCAGGTAGTCAAGTACACATCCTAAGGGCTTTACCAACATGTAACAGAGAGACAATCAGTATACACGTTAAGGAAAAGAGTAACCAGATAGCATACTATCATGTCGAGCAAGAAAGTCATCCCTACATATGTCTCAGCATCCACTACAATATACATCCTATGTTCAGTAATGGCCTCTAGGGCATACATATAACTAACACCTATTGCGTAATGAACTTGATATCGTTGTAGAATCAAATGATTTTAAAATGGAGTGTTTTTTAGGCTTTTACTAGTTTCGCTAAAGAGGTCACTCCCGGTGAAGGGATCTCGGCTCTTTCCTTATGGAATAAGGTGAAGGATACATCATATATATCGCTATGCAAAGCAAAAACTCCAAAAGCAATCAAAAGACAAACCGAGTGTTGTAGCATCTGCCCGTTATTGCTAAAGGGGTCACTCCCGGTGAAGAGATCTCGGCCCTTTCCTTAATGAATAAAGTGCAGGATGTTCTACAAGGAACACCATGATGCAAAGCAAGAACTGTAGCTACCTGTTTTTGAAAATTCGATTCCACAACATCTTTTAGGTTTCTTTTCTTTCATTAATCACATTAATGAAGTCCCATCATTTAAGTCACCTAAACATCACAGATAAATACGACGTACACTTATGCCATCCGCATTCGCCTCGATGTCCCCTCGTGCACCGTTAGGTTAGGTAACTAACGGCAGAGCGGGGCAGGGCTAGCGCGGGTGTAAAACATAAGTAACGTCTATATAATATATCATATATACTATATACAGTATCTATCACAACATATCAAATGATCACATCACAGATATCGCAGCAGAAGAAACATATGAAACATTGGATATACTAGGAGGTCCGTGTTTTATTTTGA
Organism: Agapanthus africanus; assembly: GCA_030015575.1. Classification (NCBI taxonomy): domain Eukaryota; kingdom Viridiplantae; phylum Streptophyta; class Magnoliopsida; order Asparagales; family Amaryllidaceae; genus Agapanthus; species Agapanthus africanus. The sequence goes on from JASDDO010000004.1 coordinate 55,974,143, forward strand.
GCCTCTATACAACACGGATTCCACGGTCGCGATGAATTGCCAAACCCACACCCCTAGACCCCTACGAGAGCGGCAAGCAACCCTACCAATTCTAAAGTTAGGAGACCCGGACTCGGCTCTTCGAGTTGGTCTCCCACTAGACTCTAGAACTCGGTTACTTGTGCTCTCCTCCTTGGGTCTATCCTAGTGCGGAAAAGTAAATAATATACAAATGGTGACATTAACCTCATCCCGGAAATGCCCCGATAAAAGAATATTACATACATTTAATTTTACATGAATGAAAATAAAAACCCTCATCTCACATAAAACCCCCGGCTATTCAAAACGCGACGATCCAATATAACATATCCAGCAACACATAACTTCACATGTCATCAACGTAAGTAAATATGCGCATCCCAATTGTCGTTGACATATAGCAACGAAACCGGCGATAACACATATTACACTTACGGTCGCAGAAAAGAAAGTGTAAAACTACAACAGTTGGAATCCGCAACCTCCTTAGACATCACATGCCTAACAATTATAAACCCCGCATTTTAGTCTCTATATCGAAAACACTTTTCAATATGTAGTCGGTCAATTCAACAAGATTCCCGATATATGATCGAATGCTCGTCGCAAATTTTAGTAGACGGCCGCACACATATTACACTTACGGTCGCAGAAAAGAAAGTGTAAAACTACAACAGTTGGAATTCGCAACCTCCTTAGACATCACATGCCTAACAATTATAAACCCCGCATTTTAGTCTCTATATCGAAAACACTTTTCAATATGTAGTCGGGCAATTCAACAAGATTCCCGATATGTGATCGAATGCTCGTCGCAAACTTTAGTAGACGGCCGCACCCCCGGATGCCGTCGACGAAGTGCACTAAGGCGGAACACCGCTGCCGCGAGCACCCAAACGGATGCTTTTGGCGACGGGGTTCTCCTATAGTCACTTGGTCGGGGATTTGGGGCGTGGTTGTCTATTAAGTTTACCCGGCGAGTATCCGCGTACGCTACGTGATTGCGACGGACTTTTGATCGCATCAAAATTCCGTGGCAACCGATCATTTGAGACTAAACTGCTATGTTTATAACATTCAAATTAGTTATCTCATAACTACTTGTGGATTCCAAATATTGTATCACATTCCAGATAAATAGACAATGTTAAACTTTCTGATCGAATAATCAAACACCCAAGTTTTCCCAAATAGTTCTCAACACTTGAGGGGAGTTTAAAAACATCTATCGCATGCCACAGTACCAATGGTCCAGCCGTAGAAGGGTCAAGCCAACGCCTCACATGTGGCAACGCCGTACTGCCCCAAACCCTAAGGTTCAAAAGGCAGTTCAAGACGGTCACATAATCGAGTTAAGGTTTGTTGTCTTCTAGAGGGTCCATTACGTAACTTGCACGATTTAGACGTTCTTAAACTACGGAAAAATCCAACACTTAGAAATTTTCCGGGTCGGGAAAAAGTGAGTTATTGATATCCGTTCGAACATTTTAATACTTTCTAAATATCCGGAAAACATTACGAAATTAAATTTTCCGATCGAATCTACGATTACAAAATAAACCACAGAACACTCAACACTTGAGTCAGATTAAAAATACCTAGAAAGATACACTAACAGAAATAGACATTACTGTACAAAAACAAAAGCAGAATATCACTGTACGGTCGGGGATACGCGGCACAAGCAGGGTATTGCCGCGGTTCCGCGGCGGTCCGTACGAGTTAGGTGCTCGTTTTCTACAGTAATGTTTATATTTACCTGCTGATTTTTTTAGGTATTTTTAATTCAGAAAAGACACAGTTTTAAAAAAAATGTCCAAAGAAGGGTATATTTCGTCGATTCGGAGTTCATTCGGAGTTTTAACTTCGTATACACGTCGCCTAATGCTCTAGCTAGGCTCTGATACCGCTGTAGGGTTACTAAGCACTCTAACAAGGTTCTACAAGGTATCAACCATGCCCGATTAAAATTTTAGCCGTGCCGAATAACCCTAAATAAGATCTTTGCTAGATAATTAGGGTTACTCATGCAAGTAAATAACATTTACATCTAAGTGAATACGAAATACAACCTTTGTAGATCGGTCCTTCACTTCTTATGCTCCTTGTAGTAGTCCCTTTGCTGCGATCATGGTGCTCCCGGACTCTCGGACGGCTCCATGAGAAGAGGGCAACGGTTTTGCTTGAAGTCTTCGAGGCCGAAGATGATCTACGTCGAGGGAATACGAACTCAAGCTTCTACTTCACTAACTAGAGAATTAGTGAAGCAAACACCCTAAACTAAAGTTCTAGTCTAGTAGAGGATGATGAAATAGGAAATGGGTACACTTTAGAATTTCTTTTCTCACAATGTTTCTCTCTCTTTATAAAACCCTAGAAAGAATTTGAAGGAGGAAGAAGATGAGCTCAAAAATGAGAATGAAAAATAATCAAGAGAGAGAGAGCTAACCATGGGTGAGTAGGTATCATATACTAACTCATGTAGAGACATAACCATGGCTAATTATAGTGGTTAGGTTTATAAAAATCCTAAGTAAAACAAAACTAGTGGACTTTGGTCAATGCACTCACAAGCTTCATGAAGCTTCATGCACTTGAACAACTATCCACTAATTTTGTATTTACTTTGTATATTAAAACCCTACCAATATAATTATAATGGTATATGTCTCATACACCCATGTAAGTTGTATCAACAACCATGATACAAAATGAACAAAAATAAATATATATCACATATATATTAAGTTGTGCACAAGTGAGAAAAACAAATGCTTAAGTGAACCAATGTTAGTTAATGTAAATTAGTATATCACATATATAATTATATACTAAATTATTAAATCAACACTTGACTTAATAATCTGGTTATATCACATATAACCGACTAACACAAAATGTACCAACTTATCGAATCAACACTTGATTCGATAACTCGGCTATATCACATATAACCGGCCGATACAATAGTCGCGAGAATATAATACGGTATCACATACTCGCATTATTCTCGGTTCCGCACATATCACATATGCGCTCCTATTTCGTTTTGCCTGAGCCAGTAAAACCTCTATGTAGGAATCTAAAGACTCGTCAATACGCCGGCAGTAGGTGATGATCATATCAAGCACCCATAAGCCATCAACGGTACTAGCTGGACATAACGGCTACCCGAGTATTGAGTGATCAGAAGATCAGCAAGCAAGCCCGCTCCAACTCCTGCAAAAAGCCTGACGGTGACACTACCGTACAGTCCGGTCTCCTCGTCTGATATGTCGCATATCAAGTCTAGGATTGGTAAACGTCAGACCCCAATAACCGATAAGTCATGCCGATATGAGGCTCATAACGGGTCGAGAAACTACTGGTAACACTTACCAGTAAATCTCTAAACCAGCCCTGGCCAGGGACTTCCCTGTTATGGCCAATCGAGCATAGCGCAACATCAACCCCCAATACCGGGAGAGACGAAACCCCTCCTATCTCTCATTGCCTCCATATGACTCGGGACTGTACCCAAAAACCACCGTTTTGCACGCCCTCTTGGACGTGGTAAGGTGGAAATCAAAGCACAGTGGGAATCACATAAGACACTATGACGATCTCGGGTCTACAGACTAACCTGTACCGGTGTCACCAGAGAACTACCATCTTACGTGAAGTATAATACCATCTGGGAGTTCTCGGCGAGTCCATCCAGTGTACCCAATCTCTACTGAGCACCCGTATATCATCTCTGATGTCAAACACCAATGGATATGGGATCATCCATCGCCCATCTATATGGATCGAGAAGGTATACGCTAGTCTACTCTGGTATATCGATGCCCTGTCTCGATACACCCACGACTAGGGACATTAAAGGATGTACTTATGAACTACTCTGTCCCCACTAGTATGATGTGCATCATAGTCCAGGTAGTCAAGTACACATCCTAAGGGCTTTACCAACATGTAACAGAGAGACAATCAGTGTACACGTTAAGGTAAAGAGTAACCAGATAGCATACTATCATGTCGAGCAAGAAAGTCCTCCCTATATATGTCCAAGCATCCACTACAATATACATCTCATGTATAGTAATGGCCTCTAGGGCATACATATAACTAACAATCTCCCACTTGCACTAGGGCCATCTGATAACAGTGGTTGTAGTATCTCATACTCAACCATCCCATAAAAGTCTCTCTCTGGGAAAAGGCCTTTGTGAGTGGATCCGCCGTGTTGTCCTCTGAGTCTACTCTCCTCCCCTGGAGATCAACCATCTCCATGATCAGGTGACACTGCCTTAGAATATGTCTGGATCACTGATGGGACGGGCGTTCCTAGGCATAAGCCACAACTCCATTATCTCACAATGGTAGGAACGAAGTTCATCTCATGAACTAATATACACCCAGACTGCATCTTTGGTAGCATCTTTGGTAGCGATATATCCAGCCTTTATCGTCTAGTATGCCACGGTATCTATCTTGGAACTCTTCAAACATACCGTCCCTTTACTGAGGGTAAAGACTGTAAGTCCACGTTGCCCACCCCGGTGCTTGCGGGGAGGCGGAAAACATAATAAAAATTGGATTTTTAATGACTTAGGCAACATGGACCTTGCTTGTGAGGATCTTTGCTAAACGAAAACTAGCTAAAGTAAACTAACAACTAACTAAGTTGTAGAAAGGTTATACCTTGAGCTCGAACTCCTTCTCTCCTTGTTCGTCGGAATGGTAGAAAGGCCTCACCTTGCTTGTCTTCTTCCGTCAAAGAAGGATCCACCCGAAAGCCTCGACCTTTAGCTTCAACTCCAAGCTAGGAGTAACTAGAGTGCAAGAAATGCTAAGACTTGAACCCTAGAAGTGAGTAGAGAAGATCAAGTGAAGGTTTTTCTCAAGCTTTTTTTTGTTTCTCAACACATGAGAGGGAGAGAGCTTGAGGGAGAGGATGAGCAAGAGAGAAAAGATATGAGAGAATCAATTATTAGTGAGCCATTCTCACTAATATGTGTGTGATATTTTAATTAATTAATTAGCTAGAAAATTGTCATGGTTTAATCAAGAGGTGACCATTATCATTTCATTATTAATGCAAATTGCAAGGATCAAAGAGCATCTTCCAAATGAAATGATCATGGTCAAATTGTCAACTTGGTCAACAAGTCAATGAAGTCAAAAGGTCAACAACAACAACCATGCACAATAATTAAGCTAATTAATCAATTAACAATAATACACACAAAAACAATAGGGTTAATAAAATGATAATAGTCATTAACCCTAAACAAGGTCCTCTCCCTCAATCTCAAGCAACTGTGCATACGCACCCGCATTCGTGATCCGAGGAACACGAACACAATGAGAAAAACCAATCTCAAATCATATACTAGGATCCGGCTTAAACCAAAGCCCGCTAGTATAAACTGTCCGGACAGCAAACGTGCACAAGTGCGCGGATGCGAACGAACCCTGTCGCAAAACCATGCGACCTCTACTCATTTTGCCTAAAGGCGAATAGCTCTCTGTGTGGGACTCTAAAGACTCGACACTACGCTGGCAGTGGGTTTAATCACAGACCGCAAGCGGCACTAGCTGTACGTAACGGTCCCCAGGTAGATGTCGATAAGAAGACTGACGAGGTGAACCCCATCTGCACTCCTACTGAGCCTGTATGTGACAGTCTCCGTACAGTCCGGTCTGTTCGTCTGATACATCGTATGGCGGGCCTAGGGGGGCGGTGAACATCAGTCCCCTAATAGCGGTACAAGTCGTGTCGGAGTGAAGCCCAGAACACCCTGAGATAACACTGGAAGCCTACCAGTATATCTCGCTTGCCCTGGCCAGGGACTACTCGTGTAATGGCTCTTCTGGACACAGCGCGATGTCAACCCCCAATACCGGGAGAGACGAATCCTGTCTAACCGTCACTGCCTCCAAGTGCTTCGGGACTGCACCCAAAAACTACCTGTTTGCACGACTCCTTTGAGCCGTGGTAGGGTAGTAATCAAAGTGCAGTGGGAACACACTCGAGGCGAAGTGACAGTGTCAAGTCAGCGGACTAAGCTGTACTCATGTCACCTGGGAACTGATAACTGACGATAGGTATATTACCAACCAACAGTTCCCGACGAGTCCTGTCCAGTGTACTCGTAACCTAACGAGCACCCGCATACTATCCCAAGTACGACGTACTAACGGCTGTGGGACAGACTGTCTCCCACACTGGGATGAGAAGCGCATACGCTAGTCTACTCCGGAGTATCGATGCCCTGTCTCGATAGTCCAACGACCAGGGACCTGTATAAGGATGTGCTTATAGATTACCCAGCTCCCACGAGTGCGAGCGCCATCACAACGCTGGTAATCAAGCAAAGATCCTAAGGGCTCTACTAATATGTATACCAGCAATATGCTAAAAGAAACACATGCACATATTAAAGCAGAGAAAAACCAAGTAGCATACTACCATCTCGAGCAAGATTGTATATACAACTGTGAATATCCCAAGCTTCCATTAAGTAATATACAAACTAGTATGATACAGTAATGGCCTCTAGGGCATATACACTAACAATCTCCCACTTGCACTAAGGCCATGTACTGGCGTATCGAAGACCTATCATCTCGATCAGCCGCTCGAACTGAGTCTGGGGCAAGGCCTTGGTGAATGGATCTGCTGTGTTATCCTCTGATGCAACTCTCCGGACCTCGATCTCCTGGCGATCCACAATCTCCCTGATCAGGTGATACCGCCTTAAGATGTGTCTGGATTTCTGATGGGACCTGGGTTCCTTCGCTAAAGCTATAGCCCCGTTGTTGTCGCAATACAGAGGTATTGGGTCAACAATGGACGGAACCACCTGAAGTTCTTTCAAGAACTTCCTCATCCAGACAGCTTCTTTTGCGGCATCAGATGCAGCGATGTATTCCGCTTCCATAGTCGAGTCAGCAACGGTTTCCTGTTTGGAGCTCTTCCAACACACCGCCCCTCCATTGAGGGTAAAGACAAAACCCGACATGGACTTGGAATCATCCTTGTCACTCTGGAAGCTGGAGTCAGCAAAGGCCTCAATCTGTAGGTCTTTTCCGCCATACACCAAGAACATCTCCTTAGTCCTTCTCAGGTACTTGAGAATGTTCTTTACTGCTATCCAATGTTTCTCCCCAGGGTTTGACTGATACCTGCTTACCACACTCAGTGCATAAGCCACATCCGGTCTGGTACACAACATCGCATACATTATAGAGCCTACCGCAGAAGCGTAGGGTATAATAGACATGCGATCCCTCTCCAAATCAGTCTTGGGAGACATCTCTTTGGAGAGGGTGATCCCGTGACAAGCCGGTAAATTACCGCGCTTGGAATCTTCCATACTGAATCTCTTCAGTATGGTGTCGATGTACCTGGACTGTGAGAGTCCTAATATCCTCTTGGATCTGTCACGGTAGATCCGGATACCCAGAATGTATGAGGCATCACCCAGGTCTTTCATGGAGAACCTGTGTGACAAGAACCCCTTGACAGATTGTAGCATAGGAATGTCATTTCCTATTAAGAGAATGTCATCCACGTATAAAACGAGGAATACTACAGTTCTCGCTACAAATCTACTATAGATGCATGGTTCATCTGGATTTTTGATAAAGCCAAATTCCTTGACCGTCTCATCAAAACAGATGTTCCAACTCCGCGATGCCTGCTTTAGTCCATAGATGGACTTAAGCAACTTGCACACCTTTCCGCTGCTCCCACTCTGAATGAAACCCTCTGGCTGATCCATATAGACACACTCCTCTAAATTTCCATTCAGAAAAGCGGTCTTTACGTCCATCTGCCAAATCTCATAATCGTGGAAGGCAGCAATGGCAAGAAGTATCCGAATGGATTTCAGCATAGCCACTGGAGAAAAGGTTTCGTCATAGTCCAAGCCAGGTCTTTGACGAAAACCCTTTGCTACCAGTCTAGCTTTATAGGTCTCAACCTGTCCATCTACACCAATCTTCCTTTTGAAGATCCACTTGCATCCTACGGGTTTTACCCCGTCTGGAGCAATGTCCAACATCCATACTTTGTTGGTGTACATGGACTCCATCTCGGTCCGCATTGCATCCAGCCATTTTACCGAGTCGACGCTCTGAATGGCTTGCTGGAAGCTAGTAGGCTCATCACAATCTATGATGCAGTCCTCTCTATCCCCGTCAATGAGAAAACCGTAGTATCTCTCGGGCGGATGAGACTGCCTACTACTCCTGCGGAGTGGCATAGGAATGTCCTGTTCTTTCGAACCTTCTGGTTCCTCTAAGCTTTCAGTAATGGTTTGTGGTTCTGGAATTTCTTCCAGTTCTACTGCGCTCCCGCTTATCTGATTTTCTAAAAACTCAGTTTCCAAGAAGCGGGCATGACGAGAAACAAGGACTTTTTGCTCCTCTGCGTAATAGAAGAGATACCCCTTGGAGTTCTTTGGGTATCCCACAAACTTGCACTGTACTGAGCGTGCCTCGAGCTTGTCCGCATGCTGCTTTTTTACAAAAGCTGGACATCCCCATGTCATAAAGGATTTAAGACAGGGTTTCTTCCCACTCCACATCTGATATGGTGTGGTAGGCACTGTTTTAGTAGGAACTTGGTTCAAGAGATGTGCAGCTGTTTCCAGTGCATAACCCCAGAAAGATCGCGGTAACTCAGCCTTACTCATCATGGACCGTACCATATCCAATAGGGTTCGGTTCCGTCTCTCCGATACACCGTTGTGTTGCGGAGTGTATGGAGGAGTAAGCTGAGAGAGAATTCCATTCTCTTTTAAATAATTCAGGAACTCGGCACTTAAGTATTCTCCACCTCGATCCGATCTTAGAATCTTGATACTTTTGCCGGTCTGTTTCTCCACTTCATTCTTATATTCCTGGAACTTTTCAAAGGCCTCGGACTTATGTTTCATTAAGAAGACATAACCGTACCTTGAAAAATCATCCGTAAAAGTAATGAAGTAAGAGTAACCGCTTCGCGCATGTGTAGACATTGGACCGCACACGTCGCTGTGTACGAGTCCCAAGAGCTCGCTCGCTCTTTCTCCGTGTCCAGTGAACGGAGTCTTTGTCATCTTTCCCATGAGACAAGATTCACAAGTGGCATAAGACTGATACTCGAACGGATCCAAGTATCCTTCTTTATGTAACTTAGTCAACCGTGTCTCATTGATGTGACCCAGTCTACAATGCCATAAGAAAGCCTGATTAATATCTGGAGACTTTCTTTTGTGTGTATTCTGGATATTGAAAACCTGTGGTTGGTTTAAAACGTAAATACCGTTGTTTAATGTACCTGACCCAATCAAAACTTGATTAAGGTGAATGTTCACTACATTACTTACAAATGCAAATTCATAACCTTCTTTAGATAATAAAGATACAGAAATGATATTACAGGTTGCATTTGGTACATAATAACAACTACGCAAAACCAAAAAGTGTCCATCTGATAATCCCAGGTGATAGTCCCCCACGGCCTCTGCATCCATGCTAGCACCGTTCGCAACTCTGAGGGTCATGTCACCTGCCTTCAAAACTCTACGCTTTCTCAACGCCTGCAAAGAATTACAGATATGAGATCCTGATCCGGTATCCAATACCCAGGATGTAGAGTTTATTGATAGACAGTTTTCAATAACATACACACCTGAAGCTGAAGCTGCAACTCGTTTCAAATCCTGTGTTCTGGCTTTCCAAGCCTTGCAATCTTGTTTCCAGTGACCACTTTTGTGACAATAGAAGCATTCTTCCTTCCCCACCATCTTCCCCGCTACTTTTGTTGCTTTACCCTTTCCCTTCGTATCCACTTTACCGACACCGCCTCTTGGTTTGGCGGGGGCTTTCTTCTTCTTGCCCTTGGTTTTCGCCCTGGACCTAGAAGAGGAAGATCCTCCTACAAACAAAGTGGATGTCTCCCTACCCTTCTGTAGGGTGCCCTCAGCAGTCCTCAACATGTTCAGAAGTTCGGCAAGTTCAACCTCCTTTCCTTGCATGTTGAAGTTAAGAACGAACTGGGCGTAAGTGGAAGGAAGGGACTGGAGAATCAAATCGGTATAGAGTTCATTCTCCAACGTGGTCCCTAGGTCCGCGAGCTCCTCTATGTAGCCGATCATCTTAAGCACGTGGTCCGCTACCGATGATCCGACGGCCAACCTTGCCGAAAAAAGCTTCTTCGACACTTCGTAACTGGCGATACGAGACTGCTCTCCATACAGTTCTTTTGTATGGAGAAATATGGACTCTAGGTCCATATTCTCGTGCCTCCTCTGATGTTCGTTGTCCATCGAGGCTAGTACGAGGCATCTGGCCCTCGCGCAATCTATCTCCCATGTCTTACGGATTTCTACATCCGCGACGCTGGAGGTGGGACCTGGGACAGGGGGAGCTTTGGTGGTAAGTATATACCCCAGCTTGTCATAAGTGATAGCCATCTTGACATTCCTGAGCCAATCTTTGTAGTTTGGCCCTGTCAATATATTTTTATCTAACAGTAACTTAAGTCCGGTCATGTTGAATGGTCGCTGCAATTAGGAGAGAGAAAAGAAACACTTTAGCATGATGCTCTTGCAAGTTTAGAGTGGTTTTTAGTTTGTCTAAACTGGATGGCTCCCACTGTTTCTCGAATCCCTTCTCAAACCATAAAGAAAAGGATTAGCCGGGATCATTCTCACCGTACAATACTTGCTTAACCGTTCAGCCAGGCCAGTGTCGGTACTTCGAGGGAGGTTTTCCAACGCTTTCGCGAAGTTCCTTAATTAAATAACCTCTTTTCCCTGTGGGCGTAGCCCCGCTAACACCTTTCTAGGCACCTACTAGGTTTATAGCATTGATCGTTAAGTGAGAGTTTTCCCGAGGAGTAGCATATACTCACAGTAGGATCGGGATCCAAATATCATCGCGTGACGAAACTGAAGGAATCCTACCAGAATCACCACACTCCAAATAGTATGCAAATCTAGCAAGTTTCAGTACTTATGAAACTCCCGATGTGGATTTTTGCCCCATGCTCTTATGACCTTGACTAAGGCCAACAAATCATAAGTCACATGTCAAGTTCTACCCGTCGTTATCCAGGTTAATTTGAACCCACCCGTATCTACCCTTGACTATGGCCAACAAGGCAATACGACTGTCTCAAACCAACGCATTCTATCTATGCAACATATGAATACCCACCAGCTACCAAACACTGTGCCTTGACTAAGGCCAACAAACACAGCTTGAATACCGTTGAATATTCATATGAAACGACGGAGGGCTACGGATGGTTTTGGCGAAACCGTGAACGTAGTGAACTTGATATAATCGATGGAACGAGATAGCTTTTAAAAGGAGTGGTTCAAGCTCCGCGTTTAAAAGTTTAGTTTTGAAAAGAACCGAGTGGTTTTCAAAGTGTTCCATTCGACTTTTACTTGGTTTATTTCTTGCATTAGTTCTTTTAATGCGTCCCATCATTTAATCCTACCATTGCAGAAAACAACCAAAATATGACGTACGCTTATGCCATTCGCATTCGCCACGGGGCCCCGTCATCACCCGTTAGGTTACTTAACTAACGACAGAGCGGGGGCTGGGCTAGCGCGGCTGTAAAACATAAGCAACGCCTAAATAGTTATTATATATAAATATATAGCAATGATAGACATTACAGATCACAAATGAATACATTGGATATACTAGGAATCCGCAATGCGTTCGAGCCTGCAACGCAAAGCGGATTACACGGTCGCGGTGAATAGCCAATACCCCACCCAAGACCCCTACGGGTGCGGCAAACTACCCGCCAAGCACCCGAAGCGAAGCAACCTCCCTCACCACCGTGAGTAGGCCACTCGGCACTTCGAGATACCCGGTAGTTTGTGCACCCCCTCCATGGGTCTATCCTAGGAGCAAAAACAGTAAAAAGAATTATACAATGACGGCTACAACCCCGACCCGGTTGTGCGGCCATACAAAGAATATTATTACATCAATTTACATGTTACAAATGAATGAAAGAAAAACAACGCTCATCTCACATCCACCCCGGCCATTCACCCGCGACAATCCAATCCATTCATATCCACAAACCAATAACAATCACAGATCATGTATAACCCCGACTAATCGTCTTATAGCGATTAGCCGACGTTCAATACATGCAAGCATTACAGATATAACCGATGTAGTTAAAGTGTAGTGAAGTTCCGGAAAAATACGGATTTATAGGCCCCCAAAAGTAAATTTTAGTTCTGGAAAATCTGGGCACATATAATATATTCTAAAAATCCCAGAACCAACACAGACACGCACTGCACGAAAAACGATGCAGGGAAGACGACAAACGGCGGCGCTTCCGCGGCACATGCCTACCTCGTGCCGCGGAAGGGCGGCGGTTTGAACGAATCACTGTACCGTTTTTCATGGGTGTTCATACAAAACCCTGAGCCGAATTTACAAGTATAAAGTTTTTCATTTAGAGCAGAAAAAAATTTAACAGAAACTAGGGTTTTGCAAAAGTTTGGTTTTTGGATTTTCCGGTTTCGAAACTTCGTTACACTTCACTACCTAGCTAGTTTGAGTTTAGTTAGGCTCTGATACCACTGTAAGTCCACGTTTCCCACCCCGGTGCTTGCGGGGAGGCGGAAAACATAATAAAAATTGGATTTTTAATGACTTAGGCAACATGGACCTTGCTTGTGAGGATCTTTGCTAAACGAAAACTAGCTAAAGTAAACTAACAACTAACTAAGTTGTAGAAAGGTTATACCTTGAGCTCGAACTCCTTCTCTCCTTGCTCGTCGGAATGGTAGAAAGGCCTCACCTTGCTTGTCTTCTTTCGTCAAAGAAGGATCCACCCGAAAGCCTCGACCTTTAGCTTCAACTCCAAGCTAGGAGTAACTAGAGTGCAAGAAATGCTAAGACTTGAACCCTAGAAGTGAGTAGAGAAGATCAAGTGAAGGTTTTTCTCAAGCTTTTTTTTTGTTTCTCAACACATGAGAGGGAGAGAGCTTGAGGGAGAGGATGAGCAAGAGAGAGAAAAGATATGAGAGAATCAATTATTAGTGAGCCATTCTCACTAATATGTGTGTGATATTTTAATTAATTAATTAGCTAGAAAATTGTCATGGTTTAATCAAGAGGTGACCATTATCATTTCATTATTAATGCAAATTGCAAGGATCAAAGAGCATCTTCCAAATGAAATGATCATGGTCAAATTGTCAACTTGGTCAACAAGTCAATGAAGTCAAAAGGTCAACAACAACAACCATGCACAATAATTAAGCTAATTAATCAATTAACAATAATACACACAAAAACAATAAGGTTAATAAAATGATAATAGTCATTAACCCTAAACAAGGTCCTCTCCCTCAATCTCAAGCAACTGTGCATACGCACCCGCATTCGTGATCCGAGGAACACGAACACAATGAGAAAAACCAATCTCAAATCATATACTAGGATCCGGCTTAAACCAAAGCCCGCTAGTATAAACTGTCCGGACAGCAAACGTGCACAAGTGCGCGGATGCGAACGAACCCTGTCGCAAAACCATGCGACCTCTACTCATTTTGCCTAAAGGCGAATAGCTCTCTGTGTGGGACTCTAAAGACTCGACACTACGCTGGCAGTGGGTTTAACCACAGACCGCAAGCGGCACTAGCTGTACGTAACGGTCCCCAGGTAGATGTCGATAAGAAGACTGACGAGGTGAACCCCATCTGCACTCCTACTGAGCCTGTATGTGACAGTCTCCGTACAGTCCGGTCTGTTCGTCTGATACATCGCATGGCGGGCCTAGGGGGCGGTGAACGTCAGTCCCCTAATAGCGGTACAAGTCGTGTCGGAGTGAAGCCCAGAACACCCTGAGATAACACTGGAAGCCTACCAGTATATCTCGCTTTCCCTGGCCAGGGACTACTCATGTAATGGCTCTCCTGGACACAGCGCGATGTCAACCCCCAATACCGGGAGAGACGAATCCTGTCTAACCGTCACTGCCTCCAAGTGCTTCGGGACTGCACCCAAAAACTACCTGTTTGCACGACTCCTTTGAGCCGTGGTAGGGTAGTAATCAAAGTGCAGTGGGAACACACTCGAGGCGAAGTGACAGTGTCAAGTCAGCGGACTAAGCTGTACTCATGTCACCTGGGAACTGATAACTGACGATAGGTATATTACCAACCAACAGTTCCCGACGAGTCCTGTCCAGTGTACTCGTAACCTAACGAGCACCCGCATACTATCCCAAGTACGACGTACTAACGGCTGTGGGACAGACCGTCTCCCACACTGGGATGAGAAGCGCATACGCTAGTCTACTCCGGAGTATCGATGCCCTGTCTCGATAGTCCAACGACCAGGGACCTGTATAAGGATGTGCTTATAGATTACCCAGCTCCCACGAGTGCGAGCGCCATCACAACGCTGGTAATCAAGCAAAGATCCTAAGGGCTTTACTAATATGTATACCAGCAATATGCTAAAAGAAACACATGCATATATTAAAGCAGAGAAAAACCAAGTAGCATACTACCATCTCGAGCAAGATTGTATATACAACTGTGAATATCCCAAGCTTCCATTAAGTAATATACAAACTAGTATGATACAGTAATGGCCTCTAGGGCATATACACTAACAAAGACAATGCCTATGACTGACATTCAGTCGTCCTTATCACCCTGGAACCCTCCCAGTAATTCTTCCCAAGATCAATTGATTCCATCTCACTACAACTAGTGAGTATCCTAACATCCAATTAGATCTATCTCATAGATCCAAACCCAGGATTTAGGAAGTATCACTTTGATTCTATATGGAGAATCCTTGTGATAAGAGGAGATTGACCGAGCATAGCAAAGGAAACTACTTCCCTAACAAGAGTGTGTCATCCACGTACTCTACGAGGATCACCACCATACTCTCTACTACCTTTTTGTATATACAAGGTTCATCTACCATTTTGATGAAGTCAAACTCTTTGACTACCACATCAAAACAGACGTTCCAACTCCGCGATACCTGCTTTATCACATAAAACATCTTGCATACGTTTCCGTTGCTCCCATTATCTACAATGCCCTCTGACTGTGTACTTATAGACGCTCTATTCCAAATCATCATTTAGAAAAGTAGTCATGACACACAACCGCCAGATATCGTAGTCATGGTATGTAGCTGTGACAAGTAGGATCTGGATGGACTTAAGCATAGCTTTGAAAGTCTCAACTTTTCCATGTACACCAAGTAATCTTCTCAAGATATACTTGCTCCTGATGGGGATTTAACCCTTCAGATAAGGTAACCAAAGTCCATACTTTGTTGGTGTATAAGGATTCCATCTCAGATCGCTAAGCATCCAGCCATTCTTACAGAGTCCCACTCCTGATGGCCAGCTCGAAAATAGTTGGGTCATCATCTCATGATGCAATCCTCGCTCCCACTGTCATAGAGAAACTGAAGTATCTCTCAGATGGGTGAGGAACCCTACTAGATCGGCGGAGAGGCTGAGGTTCGTTGGAAACTATTGAATCCTTTGGTTCTACCAAATCATCAGCTGATGTTTGTATAGCTGGAACTCTTTCCAGTTCTACCTTATACCCATTAATTTCTTCACAAGAAATTCCCTTTCAGAAAGGTGGCATGTTGAGAAACAAAACATCTTTTGTTTCTCGGTTAGGTAGAAGATATTCCCTTGCGAATGCTTGGGATATCCAACAAACTTCTACATAACTGACTTTGCCTCGAGCTTGTCCGGATTATGCTTTTAGACATAGGCTGGACAACCCCAAATCTTAACAAACTTAAGATATGGGCTCTTCCCTTTCCATATCTCATATGAAGTGGTAGGCAACTGATTTGATCGGAACCCTATTCAATAGGTATGCAACTTCACAAGTGTATAACTCCCTAAAAGGAAATAGGAAACTCAGTAGTACTCATCATAGAGCGCACCATATCAAATAGGGTGCGATTGCTCCGCCCCGATACACCGACGTGTTGTGGTGTATGCGGAGGAATAATGCTGAGAGAGAATCTCATTCTCCTTTAGAATAATCCAGGAATTCCGTGCTCAAGTATTCTCCTCCTTGATCACATCAAAGGACATAATACTTATACCCGTTTTGGTTCTCTACTTTCTAACTTATATTCTGTGAATATCTCAAAAGCTTCGGACTTGTGTTTCAATAGGAATATATGTCTGAATCTTGAGAGATCATCAGAGAATGTAATGAAGTACAAAGAACCGGTCTTGGCATGTGTAGACAGGGGACCTTCATACATCAACATGTATCATCCCAAGAGTTCATTAACTCTTTCTCTGTTTCCTAAAAACAGAGCTATGGTCATCTTATCTCTGTGACATGACCAGCAAGTTTCACAAGATGTAAATTCAAACTAGTTTAAATATGCATCTATATGTAACTTCAGCTAGTCGGGTCACATTGATATGACCTAGTCTACAATACCTCAAGAAGGATTCGTTCATTTCTGAACTCTTCCTCTTGTGTGTGTTCTTTATACTAAGAACTGTAGTTTGATTTAGAACGTCAATGTTTTTAGATAACGTGCCTGAACCAATCAACTCTTGATATAGGAAATGTTCAAAACATAATCCAACAATACAAAATTATATCTTTCTTTATTAATAAAGAGACTGATATGATGTTGTATATCAGGTTCGGTATCTAATGACATTCGTTCAGAATCAATGTATTCTGGTAATACAGGGTGATAACTGCCAACATCTTGGCTGCAACAATTTCACTGTTTCCAACTCTTGAAATTTATCACCCGTTCTCAGTTCTCTACCTATCTGTAGCCCATGTAACATATCACATATGTGGGATCCTGATCCGGTATCTCATACCCAGGACGTAAAGGATACTAAGAAACAGTTCTCTGTAATGAACACACCCGAATAAGATGCATCAGCATGCACTTTCTTCGTTTGGGCGGCACGGGAATCCTGGTAATCCCCTATTTCCTGCTCTGTCTTATAACATTTATAAGTTGGAACGGGACCAACGTTCCCCAGCTCAGTATAACAAGCGGGTTCGGTCAAAACATCCGTATTATTATCTTGATTAAGGCATGATATGGTCGCTACCTGGAGAGAGAGAAGAAAACACTCTGCGTGCGCTCTTGCAAGATCAGATTGGTTATTATTTTATCTAATCAGGATGGCTCCCACTGTTTTTATCAAATCTTCCTTCAAACCCTAAAAGGAAAGACTAGCCGGGATTAATTACACCCTTACAACTTCGCCAATCTTTCAGCCAGGCCAGTGTCGGTACTTTGAGGGAGGTTCCCCGTGCTTTCGCACGGACCTAATTAAGTAAACCTCGTTTTTCCAGAGGCGTAACCCCGTTGACACCTTTCTAGACACCTACTTGATCGGCTAATTGTAATGTGTAAAACTCTCCCAGGAGTAACAATTACTCGAAGTGGGTATCGGGATCCAACTATCTCATAGAAGGTATGCAATCTCATTGCAAATTTCAACACTTGAAATTCCCGATAATTTTGCCCCAAGCATCCTATGACCTTGACGGAGGTCAACAAACCACAGGGTGCAAGTCAAGTTCAACCCGTCATTTCTTGATTGAATCAAATCCACCCGCACGACCCTTGACGGAGGTCAACAAGGTCGTACAACTACCCTAATCCAATCTGCATCATATGCATAAGCAGATAAATACTAGTTAGCTACCGCACACTACGCCTTGACGGAGGTCAAAAAACGTAGCACGAATACTAAGTAGTACTTATCTAAAATGACGGAGGGCTACGACAGGTTTTTCTGAAAACCTATTGCGTAATGAACTTGATATCGTTGTAGAATCAAATGATTTTAAAATGGAGTGTTTTTTAGGCTTTTACTAGTTTCGCTAAAGAGGTCACTCCCGGTGAAGGGATCTCGGCTCTTTCCTTATGGAATAAGGTGCAGGATACATCATATATATCGCTATGCAAAGCAAAAACTCCAAAAGCAATCAAAAGACAAACCGAGTGTCGTAGCATCTACCAGTTATTGCTAAAGGGGTCACTCCCGGTGAAGGGATCTCGACCCTTTCCTTAACGAATAAGGTGCGGGATGTTCTACAAGGAACACCACGATGCAAAGCAAGAACTGTAGCTACGTGTTTATGAAAATTCGATTCCACAACATCTTTTAGGTTTCTTTTCTTTCATTAATCACATTAATGAAGTCCCATCATTTAAGTCACCTAAACATCACAGATAAATACGACGTACACTTATGCCATCCGCATTCGTCTCGATGTCCCCTCGTGCACCGTTAGGTTAGGTAACTAACGGCAGAGCGGGGCAGGGCTAGCGCGGGTGTAAAACACAAGTAGCGTCTATATAATATATCATATATACTATATACAGTATCTATCACAACATATCAAATGATCACATCACAGATATCGCAGCAGAAGAAACATATGAAACATTGGATATACTAGGAGGTCCGTATTTTATTTTGAGCCTCTATAAAACACGGATTCCACAGTCGCGATGAATAGACAAACCCACACCCCTAGACCCCTACGAGAGCGGCAAGCAACCCTACCAATTCTAGAGTTAGGAGACCCGGACTCGGCTCTTCGAGTTGGTCTCCCACTGGACTCTAGAACTCGGTTACTTGTGCTCTCCTCCTTGGGTCTATCCTAGTGCGGAAAAGTAAATAATATACAAATGGTGACATCAACCTCATCCCGGAAGTGCCCCGATAAAAGAATATTACATACATTTAATTTTACATGAATGAAAATAAAAACCCTCATCTCACATAAAACCCCCGGCTATTCAAAACGCGACGATCCAATATAACATATCCAGCAACACATAACATCACATGTCATCAACGTAAGTAAATATGCGCATCCCAATTGTCGTTGACATATAGCAACGAAACCGGCGATAACACATATTACACTTACGGTCACAGAAAAGAAAGTGTAAAACTACAACAGTTGGAATCCGCAACCTCCTTAGACATCACATGCCTAACAATTATAAACCCCGCATTTTAGTCTCTATATCGAAAACACTTTTCAATATGTAGTCGGGCAATTCAATAAGATTCCCGATATATGATCGAATGCTCGTCGCAAACTTTAGTAGACGGCCGCACCCCCGGATGCCGTTGACGAAGTGCACTAAGGCGGAACACCGCTGCCGCGAGCACCCAAATGGATGCTTTTGGCGACGGGGTTCTCCTATAGTCACTTGGTCGGGGCTTTGGGGCGTGGCTGTCTATTAAGTTTACCCGGCGAGTATCCGCGTACGCTATGTGATTGCGACGGACTTTTGATCGCATCAAAATTCCGTGGCAACCGATCATTTGAGACTAAACTGCTATGTTTATAACATTCAAATTAGTTATCTCATAACTACTTGTGGATTCCAAATATTGTATCACATTCCAGATAAATAGACAATGTTAAACTTTCCGATCGAATAATCAAACACCTAAGTTTTCCCAAATAGTTCTCAACACTTGAGGGGAGTTTAAAAACATCTATCACATGCCACAGTACCAATGGTCCAGCCGTAGAAGGGTCAAGCCAACGCCTCACATGTGGCAACGCCGTACTGCCCAAAACCCTAAGGTTCAAAAGGCAGTTCAAGACGGTCACATAATCGAGTTAAGGTTTGTTGTCTTCTAGAGGGTCCATTACGTAACTTGCACGATTTACACGTTCTTAAACTACGGAAAAATCCAACACTTGGAAATTTTCCGGGTCGGGAAAAAGTGAGTTATTGATATTCATTCGAACATTTTAATACTTTCTAAATATCCGTAAAACATTACGAAATTAAATTTTCCGATCGAATCTACGATTACAAATTAAACCCCAGAACACTCAACACTTGAGTCAGATTAAAAATACCTAGAAAGATACACTAACAGAAATAGACATTACTGTACAAAAACAAAAGCAGAATGTCACTGTACGGCCGCGGATCGCGGCACAAGCAGGGTATTGCCGCGGTTCCGCGGCGGTCCATACGAGTTAGGTGCTCGTTTTCTACAGTAATGTTTATATTTACCTGCTGATTTTTTTAGGTATTTTTAATTCAGAAAAAACACAATTTTAAAAAAATGTCCAAGGAAAGGTATATTTCGTCGATTCGGAGTTCGTTCGGAGTTTTAACTTCGTATACACGTCGCCTAATGCTCTAGCTAGGCTCTGATACCACTGTAGGGTTACTAGGCACTTTAACAAGGTTCTACAAGACATCAACCATGCCCGATTAAAATTTTAGCCGTGCCGAATAACCCTAAACAAGATCTTTGCTAGATAATTAGGGTTACTCATGCAAGTAAATAACATTTACATCTAAGTGAATACGAAATACAACCTTTGTAGATCGGTCCTTCACTTCTTATGCTCCTTATAGTAGTCCCTTCGCTGCGATCATGGTGCTCTCGGACTCTCGGACGGCTCCATGAGAAGAGAGCAACGGTTTTGCTTGAAGTTTTCGAGGCCGAAAATGATCTACGTCGAGGGAATACGAACTCAAGCTTCTACTTCACTAACTAGAGAATTAGTGAAGCAAACACCCTAAACTAAAGTTCTAGTCTAGTAGAGGATGATGAAATAGGAAATGGATACACTTTAGAATTTCTTTTCTCACAATGTTTCTCTCTCTTTATCAAACCCTAGCAAGAATTTGAAGGAGGAAGAAGATAAGCTCAAAAATGAGAATGAAAAATAATCGAGAGAGAGAGAGAGAGAGAGAGCTAACCATGGGTGAGTGGGTATCATATACTAACTCATGTAGAGACATAACCCTGGCTAATTATAGTGGTTAGGTTTATAAAAATCCTAAGTAAAACAAAACTAGTGGACTTTGGTCAATGCACTCACAAGCTTCATGAAGCTTCATGCACTTGAACAATTATCCACTAATTTTGTATTTACTTTGTATATTAAAACCCCACCAATATAATTATAATGGTATATGTCTCATACACCCATGTAAGTTGTATCAACAATCATGATACAAAATGAACACAAATAAATATATATCACATATATATTAAGTTGTGCACAAGTGAGAAAAACAAATGCTTAAGTGAACCAATGTTAGTTAATGTAAATTAGTATATCACATATACAATTATACACTAAATTATTAAATCAACACTTGACTTAATAATCCGGTTATATCACATATAACCGACTAACACAAAATGTACCAACTTATCGAATCAATACTTGATTCGATAACCCGGCTATATCACATATAACCGGCCGATACAATAGTCGCGAGAATAGAATACGGTATCACATACTCGCATTATTCTCGGTCCCGCACATATCACATATGCACTCCTATTTCGTTTTGCCTTAGCCAGTAAAACCTCTATGTAGGACTCTAAAAACTCGTCAATACGCCGGCAGTAGGTGATGATCATTTCAAGCACCCACAAGCCGTCAGCGGTACTAGCTGGACGTAACGGCTACCCGGGTATTGAGCGATCAGAAGATCAGCAAGCAAGCCCGCTCTAACTCCTGCAAAAAGCCTGACAGTGACACTACCGTACAGTCCGGTCTCCTCGTCTGATATGTCGCATATCAAGTCTAGGGTTGGTAAACGTCAGACTCCAATAACCGATAAGTCATGCCGATATGAGGCTCATAATGGGTCGAGAAACTACTGGTAATACTTACCAGTAAATCTCTAAACCAGCCATGGCCAGGGACTTCCCTGTTATGACCAATTAAGCATAGCGCAACATCAACCCCCAATACCGGGAGAGACAAAACCCCTCCTATCGCTCATTGCCTCCATGTGACTCGGGACTGTACCCAAAAACCACCGTTTTGCACGCCCTCTTGGACGTGGTAAGGTGGAAATAAAAGCACAGTGGGAATCACACAAGACTCTGTGACGATCTCGGGTCTACAGACTAACCTGTACCGGTGTTACCAGAGAACTGCCATCTGACGTGAGGTATAGTACCATCTGGGAGTTCTCGGCGAGTCCATCCAGTGTACCCAGTCTCTACTGAGCACCCGTATATCATCTCTGATGTCAAACACCAATGGATATGGGATCATCCATCGCCCATCTATATGGATCGAGAAGGTATACGCTAGTCTACTCTGGTATATCGATGCCCTGTCTCGATACACCCACGACTAGGAACATTAAAGGATGTACTTATGAACTACTCTGTCCCCACTAGTATGATCTGCATCATAGTCCAGGTAGTCAAGTACACATCCTAAGGGCTTTACCAACATGTAACAGAGAGACAATCAGTATACACGTTAAGGTAAAGAGTAACCAGATAGCATACTATCATGTCGAGCAAGAAAGTCCTCCCTATATATGTCCAAGCATCCACTACAATATACATCTCATGTATAGTAATAGCCTCTAGGGCATACATATAACTAACAGATTTATTGTGAGAAAAATAAAACTAAAGTGAGCCCACTTCCTACTTCATCATCCTCTACTATTAGCCATTTAGTATAGGGTGTTTGCTTCACTAATTCCACAATTAGTAAAGGGGTGGCTTAGGTTAGTGTCTTCTCGATGTAGATCATCTTCGGCCTCGAATACTTCGATGCAAGCTTGTTCGTTTCTTCATGGGAGCCTCTCTAGAGTCCGGGAGTTCGTGATCGCAGCGAAGAGACTACTACACGGAGATATTGAAGTGAAGGACCGGTCTACAAAGGTTGTATTCCTTGTGCACTTTAGTTGCAAAGTTGTTTGCATTCGTTTCATCGGATTTTCTAGTATCGATTCTTGAGTTAGGGTTTACTAGAACGGCAAATTTTTAAAATTGGCATGGACGATGCCTCCCGAAAACTTGCTGCCGTTCTAGGCAACCCAACAGTGGTATCAGAGCCATGCTAGAAAATTAGACGATGTTTGCTAGGATTACGAAACCGAAACTACTCTGAAACACCCGATACGAAAACTTGGTTTCTGTCGAATTTAAAAAGTCTTCAAAAAAAATTTTAAACAACTGCAGAATGTTATATGTGATATACCATGAACACCACCAAAAATTGAGGCAATTTTGACCAAAAGTGGCCGGCCACAATGACTTAAAATCCGAGCTCCTCGGGTGAATAGCGGAGTTCTGGCTTCAAATTTTGGTAGTGTTCCAGTCTCTGGGTTTTAGGGTTTCAGGTGTTGTCTGTTTTTGCTAAATTTTCATGTGATGTTAACTTTCTGCAAAAGAAATTCGGAGTGTTTCGTAATCGTAATTATAACATGTATTCAGGTTATTTAGACGATGTTAAAAGGTTTGAACGGATATCAATAACCCAATTTTTCCCCCGCTGGAAATTTTTCAAGAGTTGGATTTTTTCTGAGTTTAAAATTTTCAAAATATCTTGCAAGCGATTCTGTAGACCCTCTAGAAGAACGAAACCTTAACTCGATTATGTGACCGTCAGAATGGCCATCAAACCCTAGGGTTTGTGGTAGTTCAGCGGTGCCACATGTGAGGCATTGGTTGACCCTTCTGCGGATGGATCATAGGAGCTATAACAGTTTCTGGGTACTTTTTGAACTCCGCTCAAGTGTTGAGCTTATTGGGAAATTTTGGGTGCTTGATTATTCGATCGAAAAGTTTAACTTCGTCTAGCTATCTGTGATTGTGATACAATATTTGGAATCCACATAATTGGTTATGTGATAACTAGTTTGAATTTTATAAATCTAGCAGTTTAGTCTCATTTGATCGGTTGCCACGGAATTTTGATGTGGATCAAAAGTCCGTCGCAATTACGTAGTATACGCGGATACTCGCCGGGTAAGCTTACTAGATAGCCACGCCCCATAGCCCCGACCAAGTGACTGTAGGAGAACCCCGTCGCCAAAAGAATCCGTTCGGGTGCTCGCGGCTGCGGTGTTCCGCCTTAGTGCACTTCGTCGACGGCATCGGGGGTGCGTCCATCTTCAAAAGTTTCCGACGAGCATTCGATCAGTTTATCGGGAATCTTGTTGAATTACCCAACAGGTTATTGGAAAGTGTTTTCAATATCGAGACTAAAATGCGGGGTTTATAATTGTTAGGCATGTGATGTCTAAGGAATTAATTTTGTTAGGCATGAAATCCAATGTATGTGATGTGTTGGGTTTATGATGTCTAAGGTGGTTGCGGATTCCAACTGTTGTAGTTTTTCACTTTCTTTTCTGTGACCGTAAGTGTAATATGTGGTGTATCGCCGGTTTCAGTGCTATATGTCAACGACAACTGGGATACGCATATTTACTTACGTTGATGACATGAGATGTTATGTGTTGTTGTGATATGTTATATTGGATCGTCGTGATTTGAATAGCCGGAGGTTTTATGTGAGATGAGGGTTTTTATTTTCATTCATGTAAAATTCATTGTATGTAATATTCTTTTATTGGGGCACTTCCGGGTTGAGGATGATTTCACCATTGTATATTACTTACTTTTCCGCATTAGGATAGACCCAAGGCATGGAGCACAAGTAACCGGGTTCTAGGGTCCAGTGGGAGACTATCTCGAGGAGTCGAGACCGGGTCTCCTGACTCTAGAGTTGGTGGGATTGCTTGCCGCTCTCGTAGGGTCTAGGGATGTGGGTTTGGCTATTCATCACGACCGTGGAATCCGTGTTTTATACTGGCTTAAATTAAAACACGGAATTCCAAGTATATCCAATATTTCATATGTGTTCTTCTGCTGCCGATATTTTATGATGTGATCACTTGATATGTTTTGAGATGAATGCATATATTATATATATAAGATATAATAAATATTGTTGGTTTCGTTTCTTATGTGATGCTTAGGAAGCATAACAGATGGGACTTCATTAATGAGATTAATGAAAGAAAAAGAAACCTAAAGATGTTGTAGAAACTTGTTTAAAAACTGGTAGCTCTAGTTCTTGCTTTGCATAGCGGTATTCTTTGTAGAATATCCAGCACCTTATTCGATAAAGAAAGAGCCGAGATCCCTTCACCGGGAGTGACCTCTTCAGCGAAACTAGCAGATGCTACAAACTCGGTTTGTCTTTTGATTGCTTTTATAGTTTTTGCTTTGCATAGTGGTATTTGTGAAATATCCTGCACCTCATTCGATGAGGAAAGAACCGAGATCCCTTCACCGGGAGTGACCTCTTTAGCAAAACTAGTAAAAGCCTAAAAAACACTCCTTTTCAAAAATCACTCGATTCTACAACGATATCAAGTTCATTACGCAAAAGGTTTTCTTAAAAACCTGTCGTATCCCTCCATCATTTCAGATAAGTACTACTTAGTATTCATGCTACGTTTGTTAACCATGTTAAGGCGTAGTGTGCGGTAGCTGATTAGTGCTTATCTCCATAAGCATATGAAGCGGTTGGATTAGGATAGTCGTACGACTTTGTTGACCATGTTAAGGGTCGTGCGGGTGGGTTTAATTCAATCGGGAAATGACGGGTTGAACTTGGCTAGCGCATATGATTTGTTGACCATGTTAAGGTCATAAGTCGCTAGGGGCAAAACATTATCGGGAATTTCAAGTGTTGAAATTTGCAATGAGATTACATACCTTTTATGAGATAGTTGGATCCCGATACTCACTGCGAGTAAGAGTTACTCCTGAGAGTGTTTTACACATTACGATTAGCCGATCAAGTAGGTGTCTAGAAAGGTGTTAACGGGGTTACGCCCCTGGAAAAACGAGATTTATTTTAATTAGGTCCGTGTGAAAGCACGGGAACCTCCCTCAAAGTACCGACACCGGCCTGGCCGAAAGATTGGCGAACTTGTAGGGTGTAATTAATCCCGGCTAGTCTTAACTTTTAGAGTTGAAGGTAGATTTGACTAAAACAGTGGGAGCCATCCTGATTAGATAAAATGATAACCAATCTAATCCTGCAAGAGCGCACGCAGAGTGTTTTCTTCTCTCTCTCTTCTGGTAGCGACCATGTCACGCCTTAATCAAGATAATAATATGGATGCAGTGACCGAACCTGCTTATTATACCGAGCTAGGGAACGTTGGTTCCATTCTTTCTTATAATTGTTATAAGACTGAGCAGAAAATAGGGGAATATCCGGATTCCCATGCCACCCAATCGAGGAATGATCATGTTGATGCATATTTTTCGGGTGTGTTCATTATCAAGAACTGTTTCTCAGTATCCTCTACGTCCTAGGTATGAGATACCGGATAAGGATCCCACATATGTAAGAGTTACATGGGCTACAGAAAGGTAGAGAACTGAGAATGGGTGATATGTCTCTAAGTGTTAGAGAATGGTGCAATTGTTGCAGCCAAATCAGTTGGCAGATATCACCTTGTATTAATACATTGATTCTGAACGAATGTTATTACATACCGAACCTGATATACAACATTACATCGGTTTCTTTAATGAGTTAAAGAAGGATATACTTTTGTATTGGAGGATAATGTTGTGAACATTTTCCTGAATCAAAAGTTGATTGGGTCATGTACGTTATATAATAGCATATACGTTCTAAATCAAACCACAGTTCAAAGTATATAGATCACACACAAGAGGAGTAGTTCAGAAATGAACGAATCCTTCTTAGGGCATTGTAGACTAGGTCATATAAATGCGACACGACCAGCTAAGTTACATAAGGATGATTATGAGAATATGTTCGAATTTTCATCTTATGCTACTTGCCAGTCTTGTCTCAAAGGTAAAATGACCAATACTCCGTTTACTGGAAACAGAAGAAGAGTTGCTGAACTCTTGGATGGATACATGATGATGTATACGGTCCTATGTCTACAAATGCTAAGGTAGGTTCTTCATACTTCATTATATTCATCGACTATCTCTCAAGATCCGGACATGTGTTCCTGTTGAAACACGAGTCTGAAACTTTTGAGAAATTCAAGGAATATAAGCTTGAAGTTAAAGAATCAGACGGGTAGAAGTATTAAGTCCTACGATGTGATCGAAGGAGGCGAATACTTGGTCATGGAGTTCCTGGATTTTCTTAAAGGAGAATGTGATTCTCTCTCAGCTTACTCCTTCGTATACACCACAGCACAACGGTGTATCGGGCGGAGGTATCGCACCCTATGAGATATAGCGCACTTTATGATGAGTACTGCTGAGTTACTTTTTTTCCTTTTTGGAGTTATGCACTTGAGAAGCTACATACCTATTGAATGGGGTTCCATCCAAATCAGAGCCTACCACTATATATGAGATATGGAATGGGAAGAGACCATGTCTTAAACGAGTTAAGATATGGGGTTGTCCGGCATATGTTGAAAAGCAAAATCCGGACAAGCTCGAGGCAAGGTCAGGACTGTATAAGTTTGTTAGGATATCCCAAACATTTGTCAGGGAATATCTTCTACCACACTGAAGAGCAAAAGGTGTTTTGTTTCTCAGCATGCCACCTTTTTAGAAAAGGAATTTCTTGCGAAGAAATTATTGGTCATGAGGTAGAACTGGAATGTGTTCCAGCTAGACAAACTAACAGCTGATGATTTGGTAGAACCAAAGGATTCAATAGTCTCCAACGAACCTCAGCCTCTCCGCGAATCTGGTAGGGTTCCTCATCCACTTTAGAGATACTACGATCTTCTTGGTGACAGTGGGAGCGAGGATTTCATCATAAGATGGTGGCCCAACTAGGTTCAGGCAGGCTATCACGAGTGGCGAATCTGTGAAAAGTCTGGATGATATGCGATCAAAGATGGAATCCATGTACACCAACAAAGTATGACTTTGCATGTTGCACTTGAAGGGGTAAAACCCATTGGAGTAAATGGATCTTGAGAAGATTATTGGTGTAAATGGAAAAGTTGAGACTTTCAAAGCTATGCTTAAGTCCATCAGGATCAATGCAAGCATCGCGGAGTTGGAACATCTGTTTTGATGTGGCAGTCAAAGAGTTTGACTTCACCAAAGAGGTAGATGAACCTTGTATATACAAGAAGGCTGTAGAGAGTAAGGTTGTCTTCCACGTATTATACGTAGATGACATACTCTTGATAGGAAATGGTTTCCTATGTTACACTCAGTTAAGCTCCTCTTATCACGGGGATTCTCAATAGAAGATTTGGATGATACCTACTACGTCTTGTGGATTATGATATATGGTGATAGATCTAAGTGGATGTTGGGAGTTTCCCAAATCCAGGTACATTAACACCATACTGAAGGGGTTTAGTATGGATGATTCTAAGCATTGTGGTTCGCCCACTTACTCATGGATCACTCTCTCCAAAAAGATGTCTCCCAAGACTGATTTGGAGAGATCTCGCGTACAAGGCATACCCTATACTTCGGCAGTAGGCTCTATCAGAGTATGCGATGTTATGTACCAGACCAGATATAGATGACTGTTCAGTTGATAAAACTGCACATTTAATATGACATTTTTCCTACTATTTCTATATAATAAAAGGTGTTTATTATAATATATAATACATATAAGGGTTTATCTGTAAAAATACTATTTTCATGTGTTTATATATTATAATTAAACATTTGGTAGGAAAAAGTAAGCATGTAACATTTGGCCCATTTAAATATGCTTACCATATTATACATTTGACCAATACTTAATGGTTAAGTTAATATCTCAATAAAACAAACGCTACTAAATATTATTTGTTGAGCTATTGTGCAGAATTTGCAGGGCTGAAATCAAGGAAATCAAAGTTGGTAAAACAAACCTGCCTAATTAAGAAATTAAACTAAAGAAATCAAGGCTGGCAGTGACGAAGAGAAGATTTTCAGTTTCCAAAGATGTTAAAAGATCACCACGTGTCAGATAAACAAAGCCCCAGAAAAATAACCACACGATCTCCCTACTTGGCTACGGAACCGCGGTCAAACCCACCTATTGGCCGTGGTTCCGCCGCGGTTTGGATGACTTAGTTGTTGGGATTTTTCTGTTTGGATCTTAACTACTGGTTTCCAAATTAGGAGACTAGGGTTCTGGCTCTGGGACTATAAATAAGGACCGAGTGCCTTTTGGAAAAATCATCAAGCTGAAGAGATCACGAAGTCCAAGACGGCTCACGCATCCAGGCTGATCATCAACGGTTCATCTACCTCCTTAAAAGAGATCGAGAAGAAAACTAGCATTTTATAATCATTTTCTAAGGGAACAAAGTGTAATTGATCTTGTTGATTAATAAAGATAGTTTATTTTATTGCATTTTATTTTCTTCATGATTTCTATCTCTTCTTATCCAACATGCACGAGTAATTCTTTGCTTGTTAGGGTTCATGGGATTATGGTAGATTAATGGATGATGAAGATCCTTAAACTCTTTTTAAGTCCTATAAAGTTTATAAACTCTATCAAAAGAATAGTTAACATCCTAATTGGACACGCCATTTGATTGATCTATATTTTATGTGTAGTATATAGTTAACCGCAATCAATAACGGTGTCGCGTGTAGCTAGACCGAGATGAGTACGAGTCGTCCTCTAGGAATCGTGGAACCTTTTATTCTTACTTTAGGCGTGTTGATTAGGAAGGAAGAATAAGAATGGTGAAGAATGGTTGTAGGATCTAGATCTATGTTAAACACGTATGCAAAATATAGATCTAGATTAACTACGGATGTAAGTTTAATATTAAAAGAGGGCTTATAGGGTTCATTAGAATTTAGTAGTTATGGATGATTAATTAAAGATTACTCTTTTTATCCTTTAATAGATTTAAAACTAGAACGACAGTGATGCATGTAGATTAGGGTTTCTGGAGGGAAAAGGGTTCTCACTCTTAACCCCTATCTCGACATGGAACTCCGTTCATATCTAGCCTTTACAAAAACAATTGTTAATCTAATCTCTAATCGTGGTCGCGATTATCAATGAATTGATAGCGCGCCCAATTAGGATGTTAACTATTCTTTTGATAAGGTTTATAAACTTTATAGGACTTAAAAAGAGTTTAAGGATCTTCATCATCCATTAACCTATCCTAATCCCATGAACCCTAACAAGCAAAGAATTACTCGTGCATGTTGGGATAAGAAGAGATAGAAATCATGAAGAAAATAAAATGCAATAAAATAAACTACCTTTATTAATCAACAAGATCAATTACACTTTGTTCTCTTAGAAAATGATTACAAAATGCTAGTTTGCTTCTCGATCTCTTCTAAAGATGTAGATGAACCGTTAATAATCAGCCTGGATGCGTGAGCCGTCTTGGACTTCGTGATCTCTTCAGCTTGATGATTTTTTCAAGAGGCTCTCGGTCCTTATTTATAGTCCCAGAGCCAGAACCCTAGTATCCTAATTTGGAAACCAGTAGTTAAGATCTAAATAGAAAAATCCCAACAACTAAGTCATCCAAACCGCGGCGGAACCGCGGCCAATAGGTTGGTTTGACCGTGGTTCCGCGGCCAAGTAGGGAGATTGTGTGGTTGTTTTTCTTGGGCTTTGTTTATCAGACACATGGTGATCTTTTAATATCTTTGGAAACTGAAAATCATCTCTTCGTCACCGCCAGCCTTGATTTCTTTAGTTTAATTTCTTAATTAGGCAGGTTTGTTTTACCAACTTTGATTTCCTTGATTTCAGCCCTGCAAATTCTGCACAATAGCTCAACAAATAATATTTAGTAGCGTTTGTTTTATTGAGATATTAACTTAACCATTAAGTATTGGTCAAAGGTATAATATGGTAAACATATTTAAATGGGCCAAATGTTACATGCTTACTTTTTCCTACCAAATGTTTAATTATAATATATAAACACATGAATATAGTATTTTTACAGATAAACCCTTATATGTGTTATATATTATAATAAACACCTTTTATTATATAGAAATGGTAGGAAAAATATCATATTAAATGTGCAGTTTTATCAACTGAACAAATACCCCCAAACTTATCTTTGATCGTCCCGAGCAAACTAGCTTATTCAAGAGAAGGAGAAAAAGAAAGGAGAATGCTAAGCACACTTTCGTAGGCAACACGATTGCACTGAGCGCGTGCAACAAGCCGTTAAACCTCTAGGTGTCCCTAGTATGAGGAGTGTTGTCTCCTGAGGGTTTTCAGCGGATTGCACCCACAAAATCCCATAATAAAAGGAAGACTGTGAAAGTTACATATAAAGATAAGAATT
This sequence comes from Agapanthus africanus, assembly GCA_030015575.1. NCBI lineage: Eukaryota > Viridiplantae > Streptophyta > Magnoliopsida > Asparagales > Amaryllidaceae > Agapanthus > Agapanthus africanus. Next base: position 56,005,265 of record JASDDO010000004.1, read on the forward strand.
ATAAAAGAAAGACTTTGAAAATTAGAGTTTCCAACTGCACTAGTTTTTCAGTTGCTATGAGCCCTATCTTAATAGTCATGAAAAGATGTTAGGAATCACATCATCCCTCAATAAAACATCGTCTTTATTCTTCATTCCTACCTTTCATCCAAATATCGATCATATACCCCTACGTGTGTGTATAGAACATCCCTACACTCGGAGAATTCGATTCAAGCAATCATACTCTTGTCCATCTACCTTAGTACCTTTTAATCAATGAATATTTAGATGGATTTGCTCGCACATTTTTCATGCGACCGTTAATACTTCTTGAGGTACTAACCGACCGATTACTCATGTGCTTGCTGATTAGGTGTATTCGTAATTTCCTCGTCTTGCACCACCTAAGGCTTAGCAGTGACTCCCAGACCAGTTGGTCTAAGGCACTAGGTGATGAAGCACCCTCGCTATATTTTTTTATTGTTGCCTCGGTGATAACAAAACCAGTGTTCATTTTTCTTCACCATTTTATATTTTATTCATTTATAATTTCCTTCATACTTTGGCTTTTAGACAAGAACATTTCAAGGTATCCTCTACTATCCTGAGTTTCAAGACGTGTGTAAGTGCGTATAGTAGGGTATCAACGTTCAAATGTTTGGCTTCCAGAATAGCAACTATTTTTCAGACTTATTTTTATTCTCAGATTAGTAGTTTCCTTCATCTTACTAACCCTTAGGACAACAGCTCATAACTACTTATTATTAGTTTCATTTAAGAAAACATCTAACTTTCTTGTTTTTCTTAAACTATTCCTATCTTTCATATGTAATTTTTCACTTTCTACTCTTTTATTATCAAAAAAAATTGTGCTTATGCAAAGTAACGCGTAAATAAGCATAAACCTCCCCCAAACCTGTTTACAGCAATGTCCTCACTGATGTCATCCGTAAAGCTCAAAAACTTGTAGACTTGGGAGGAAAAAGGGGACAAGAAATAATGAAAGTGAAATCCTCCCAAACTTATTTTTGGCTCACAATTTTGTAAAAATCGTTTTCTTTCAAGAACCAAAATATCCCCTCCTCCAAACTTGAGTTAAACAATATTAAGCTTTTAAAATTATTGGGGGGGTTAAAGTTATTGGTCAATGCCAAACTTTGCAAAGACCGAAAGTCAACACCAACCATTCGAAGATTTTATCGGTGTAGTGCACCGGTTGGTGGAAGAACAAGTTGAAAAGAGCCAAGAAGAAATGGGGAAAAGATAAGTGGTGGGATGGAATGGATTTGCGTCTCAGTTTGGAGAGATGACTCAATGATTGTGATGGGTTACTCGCATTCTCTTTATAGTCCAGAAGAAGGGGTGGAGGTTCAATTTCTTTGTTTTGTAGATGATTCATCTCAACACCCGTGTTTGCTAAAAATGCGAGTTCATCAGCGAAGATTTCCTCAAAGCTTTCATTGATACCCCGAAGAATAATGTCATCAGAAAAAATGGGGTGATCGTAAGACTCTATAAAAAGTTCCCCATCAGCGTTAGATGTTGACCCGGACAACTCGGTGGAAGAGTCCGTGTATGTATAATACATGGTTGGGTCAAACAACAACATATGAAAAGAGTCAGTATCATGAGGTTGATCAAATTCGCTGCTGTCGACATCCATTAATTCGACAGAACACACATGAGCATAGGGTTCGGAGGGTTCACTTCCCAACTTGTAAATGTTAAGCTCAATTGACTTCTTTCCAAAGGATAGGGTCATAGAGCTGTTTCTACAATTGATTACTGCGTTGGAAGTTGCTAGGAAGGGTCGACCGAGTATCATCGGGATTTGATTTCGTAGGTTCGCTACAGGTTGTGTATCTATAACGATAAAGTCCACGGGGAATATAAATTCCCCGACTTTGATTAACACATTCTCTAGCTCACCCCTAGGTTGGGTGATAGATCGATCGGCCATCTGAAGAGTGCAATGCGCCGGTTTTAACTCTCCGATCCCTAATTGCTCATAAACAGAATACGGAAGCAAGTTAACACTAGCACCTAAATCGAGTAGCACGATTGATATTTTTACCCCCAATAGAAATAGAAATTGTAGGACTTCCGGGGTCCTTTCGTTTCTTGAGTAATTGTTATGTAAAAGCGGTGCTCACATTACTCGCAAGGAAAACTTTTTTAGGTACTTGAACTTTTCTCTTCCTAGTGCACAAGTCCTTTAGGATTTTCGCATAAGACGGAACTTGTTGAATAGCATCTAGGAGAGGAATGTTTATGTTAACTTGCTTAAAAATTTCCATAATCTTCTCCATTTGTGGACTTGGTCTGTTGCCCCTTAACCTGTTTGGATAAGGTGCTTTATCAATAAGGGTTGGGTCCAACATTGGAGAGGATTGTGGGGATGGAATGGATCGCAAAATTGGAGTGGGGATCGGTTTAGATAGATTTGTGGAAGTGGGCTGAGGGTTCGAGCCTTGGGGAAAACGGAGAATAGGCTCGGAAGGAGGTGGAAGACTAGACGAATTAGGTGAAGAAGTAGAAGCCGGGGTATCATTGGTATCACTAACATCATCAACTGATTCACCTACTCGGTTATCCAGCACTCTTCCTGATCTCAACGTTGTGACGACACTCACATTATAACTTTGTGAGTGGCCAGGATTAGGTATAGGTTGAGATGGAAGTTTCCCTTTCTCTCTCGCACTCATTGCGGCGTTCAACTGTGCAATTTGGTTTTCAATTGATTTAATACTCTCACCGTGGGAGGGGGAGTCTTTCTTTATGGTATCAATAGAAGACTTCCTATCAGCCGACATTTGAATGGTATGTTTCATAAACAAATCCAAAGTTTGTGCGAGTGAAGAGTTATCAGTACCGGCCAATTGCGATGCAGAAGTGTTGGCCGGATTTTGAAAAAAAATTGACTGAAAGGGGTGCTGACTTTGTGGTTGTGGTTGCTGTGGAGGAGGTCTTTGATAATTGCTTTGGAACTGGTTTTGATTTTGGGGTTGGTTTTGGTTCCAAGCAAAGTTAGGATGATTCCTCCATCCTTGATTGTACATGGAAGAATAAGGATCGTTTCTAGGTCGCTGCTGAAAAGCAGCATTAGTTTGCTCGTGACCTTGAAACGGTGCATTCATAGGACATTCTTCCGTCAAGTGTGAAGGATTAGAACAGCAACCACACACGGTCTTGGGTAGCATGACCTGATTTAGGGAGACTGATGAGAATTTGTTCTCAATAGCGTCGAGTTTCTTCTGCATCGCTGCCATTTCGGCTTTTACTGCGATGGAAACGTCGAGCTGATGAATACCTTCTCTCGATGAAGGTGGTCTTACGCTTTCCCACTGCAAAGTGTTTTTAGCAAGGTCTTCCAGATATTTCCAAGCTTCACCATCATCTTTAGACATAAAATTGCATTGAAAATTTGTTTCAAGCATCTGCTTTGTCGCTGGATTAATGCCCTCATATATAATTCGGCACAAATCCCATCTATTGATTCCATGATGAGGACATTGGACAAGCAGATCTTTGAAACGTTCAAAGCACTTCCAAAATGGTTCGTTGGGAAGCTGGGTAAACTGATTGATCTCGCTCCTAACACGGGCGGTCTTATGGTTTGGGTAAAACTTCTTAAGAAATGCTATTATGAATTCATCCCAATTAGTGATAGAGTGTGCGGCAGTATTATAAAGCCATTTTTCTGCCAAGTCGCACAAAGTGAATGGGAGAAGACGCAAGCGCATAGCATCCACAGTCAGTTGTGAAGTACCTATCATTGCGCATACGTTTTCGAATTTAGTGATGAAAACGTACGCGTCTTCAGACTCAAGCCCATGAAATTTGGGCAACAGATTGATGTAGTGGGGTTTAATTTCAAAATTATCCCCGTTGGCTGGTGGAATGGATAGACAAGTAGGAAGGGGACCATGGATAGGATAGCATCTCTCTTGGAGAGAGATGCGAGGTGGATTCTGCTCACCTATGGGCGGTGGCAGCGTGGTGTTATAACCTGATGGAGTACCGTCCATCTCGGTCGATGTGGTGGATGGTGGGGAAAAAGAAGATGAAGAAGTACCGACTTCGGAGTCGATAGCAGGAACGCGGACAAGACGGGCACTAGAATCCCGTATCCAGCCAAGCATGCACTAAACGGTTTAGCGCAAGTGGCAGTGTGTGTATGATTTAAAATTGGTTTGTTTTGAAAAAGTGGGACTTAAGACAAATCACACAAAAATGCACAAACAACCCTAGAACTAAGGTTACCTAGGTCAAGTCTCTAGACCACTCCTAGACTTCCAAAGGACAAGCCGCAGGATCAATCCTCTACCACATCTTTACTACTCTTGTGGCCAGGTAAGTGCCAGGTAAGTGGGAGGTATCCACTACGTAAGTAGTGGGCCTAATTAAGTAATCACTTGCCTTAGACACACTTGCCTAGACACCACAAAAGTAATGCGGATAAGCGATAGATTACCCACGACCTTCCTCTGTCCTTAATGAGCGCGACAGTCCTTAGAGTCTTGTCTAGATATTTTTTAAATTAATGTAGGGTTGATGCAGATGCTCGGTTTGTGATTTGTGGGGCTTAGGAAGGGTGATAAAATCCCCACCTAATATGGATTTGGTCTTTGCCCCTTAAAGTCCGTTTTAAAATATGCAAAACAAACCAATCACAAAACTTTGCAAAAAGATTTTTTTTTGAGCGGCGATATTTTGTAAAGAATCCTGCAGAAAAGATATTTTATTGGATTTCAGAGGAGAGAGAAAGAGTTTAGAATCTTACCAGGGAAGTTTGGAACCCTAGATCCTCAATTGCGCCGCGCTTCCGCCGCCAATGTGGCTTATTTGCCGCGGATCCGCCGCGAGAAAGAAGAATCAGTTGATGAAATTTTTCTCTGTGGCCTTCTGTACTCCTCTGGATCTTGATGAATGTCTCTGTCTTTCTGTTTCCTCAAGTTTGTAACTCCAGATGTCCTTGCAAAATTCACACACAAATCGTTAAATATACAATTTTCAGTTTTGTTTTAATTATGATATAGATCGAATAAGAATTCAACACAAATAGTAAGAATAAAAAATTACGCACGTATCCCCGGCAACGGCGCCATTTGATTGATCTGTATTTTATGTGTGTGTGGTTAACCGCAATCCATAACGGTGTCGCGTGTAGCTAGACCGAGATGAGTACGGGTCATCCTCTGGGAAACGTGGAACCTTTTATTCTTACTTTAGACGTGTTGATTAGGAAGGGAGAATAAGAATGGTGAAGAATGGTTGTAGGATCTAGATCTATGTTAAATACGGATGCAAAATATAGATCTAGATTAACTAAGGATGTAAGTTTAATATTAAAAAAGGGCTAGTAGAGTTCATTAGGATTTAGTAGTTATAGATGATTAATTAAAGATTACTCTTTTTATCCTTTAATAGATTTAAAACTAGAACGACAGTGATGCATGTAGATTAGGGTTTCTGGAGGGAAAAGGATTCCCACTCTTAACCCCTATCTCGACATGGAACTCCGTTCATATCAAGCCTTTACCAAAACAATTATTAATCTAATCTCTAATCGTGGTCGCGATTATCAATGAATTGATAGCGTGCCTAATTAGGATGTTAACTATTCTTTTGATAAAGTTTATAAACTTTATAGGACATAAAAAGAGTTTAAGGATCTTCATCATCCATTAACCTACCCTAATCCCATGAACCCTAACAAGCAAAGAATTACTCGTGCATATTGGGATAAGAAGAGATAGAAATCATGAAGAAAATAAAATGCAATAAAATAAACTACCTTTATTAATCAACAAGATCAATTACACTTTGTTCTCTTAGAAAATGATTACAAAATGCTAGTTTGCTTCTCGATCTCTTCTAAGGAGGTAGATGAACCATTGATGATCAGCCTGGATGCGTGAGCCATCTTGGACTTCGTGATCTCTTCAGGTTGATGATTTTTCCAAGAGGCTCTCGGTCCTTATTTATAGTCCCAGAGCCAGAACCCTGGTCTCCTAATTTGGAAACCAGTAGTTAAGATCCAAACAGAAAAATCCCAACAACTAAGTCATCCAAACCGCGGCGGAACCGCGGCCAATAGGTGGGTTTGGCCGCGGTTCCGCGGCCAAGTAGGGAGATCGTGTGGTTGTTTTTCTGGGGCTTTGTTTATCTGACACGTGGTGATCTTTTAACATCTTTGGAAACTGAAAATCTTCTCTTCGTCACTGCCAGCCTTGATTTCTTTAGTTTAATTTCTTAATTAGACAGGTTTGTTTTACCAACTTTGATTTCCTTGATTTCAGCCCTGCAAATTCTGCACAATAGCTCAACAAATAATATTTAGTAACGTTTGTTTTATTGAGATATTAACTTAACCATTAAGTATTGGTCAAAGGTATAATATGGTAAGCATATTTAAATGGGCCAAATGTTACATGCTTACTTTTTCGTACCAAATGTTTAATTATAATATATAAACACATGAAAATAGTATTTTTACAGATAAACCCTTATATGTGTTATATATTATAATAAACACCTTTTATTATATAGAAATAGTAGGGAAAATGTCATATTAAATATGCAGTTTTATCAACTGAACAATGACTCACTAGATGTAGTGATCAGGAATCAATCGGATCTTGGGAGAATCACTGGAAAGCTTTGGAGGACATTCTTAAGTACTTGAGAAGCACTAAAAGAAAGTTCTTGGTTCGAGCTTTCAGAGTGATAAGGTCGACTGAGAATCTGTCACAGGCATTGTCTTTACCCTCGGTGCAGGGACGGTTTGTTGAAAGAGTTCCAAGCTAGATACCAAGACATACAAGACGATAAACAATGAATACATTGCTACCAATGATGCTGCCAAAGTGGTTGTCTGGGCATTTCTTGTTTATGAGATGAACAAGGTTCCTACCATTGAGCGTCCAATAACTGTTATTGTGACAACAATGGAGTTGTGGCTTTAGCCTAGGAACGAAGGTCCCATCAGCGTTCCAGACATATTCTGAGAACAGTATCACCTGATCATGGAGATGGATGATCTCCAAGGGATCGAAGTAAGGAGAGTAGACACGAAGGATAACACAGCGGATCCACTCACAAAGGCCTTACCCCTACAGAGACTTCTATGGGATGGTTGAGTATGGGATACTGCAACCACTGCTATTTTGTTGGGTATTGGATACTACAACAGATGGCCTTAGTGCAAGTGGGAGATTGTTAGTTATATGTATGCCCTAGAGGCCATTACTGTACATGCGATGTATATTGTAGTGGATGCTTGGACATATATAAGGAGGAGTTTCTTGCTCGACATGATAGTATGCTATCTGGTTGCACCTTATCTTAACATGTACACTTATTGTCTCTCTATTACATGTTGATAAAGCCCATAGGATGAGTACTTGACTACCAAGATTATGATGCAGATCATACTAGTGGGGACAGGGTAGTCGGTAAGTACATCCTTCAAATGTTCCTAGTCGTGGAAGTATCGAGACAGGGCATCGATACTCAGACTAGCGTATACGCTTCTCGACCCATGTGATGGGTGATGGATGATCCCATATCTATTGGTGTTTGACATCAGAGAAGGTATACGGGTGCTCAGTGGAGACTGGGTACACTGAACGGACTCGCCGAGAACTCCTAGATGGTATTATACCTATCGTCGGATAGCAGTTCTCTGGTGACATTGGTACAGGTTAGTCTGTAGACCCGAGATCGTCATAGAGTCTTGTGTGATTCCCACTGTGTTTTGATTTCCACCATACCACGGTCAAGAGATCGTGCAAAAAGGTGGTTTTGGGATACATTCCCGAGTCACATGAAGGCAATAAGCGATAGGAGGGATTTCGTCTCTCCCGGTATTGCGAGTTGATGTTGTGCTATGCTCGATTGGCCATAACAGAAAATCCCTGGCCAGAGTTGCTGAGATTTACTGGTAAGTGTTATCAGTAGTTTCTCGAACCGTTATGGACCTTGCATCGGCATGACTTATCAGGCTATTGGGGTATGACATTATACCACCCCCAGGCTATGATATGCGACATATGAGACGAAGAGATCGGACTGTACGGTAGTGTTACTGATTGGATTCGCAGGAGTACGAGCAGACTTGCTTGTTGATCTTCTGATCGCTCAATACCCGGGTGGCCGTTACGTTTAGCAGACCGCTTGCGGCTTGTGGGTGTTTGATATGATCATCACCTACTGCCGGCGTATTGAAGAGTCTTTAGAATCCTACACAGAGGTTTCCTGGCTCAAGCGAAACGGAGTAGGAGCACATATGTGATATGTGATGGACCGGGATTAGTACGTGTATGCGATATCGTATTCTATTCTCGCGTAATGTGACATTCGTTGGTTATATGCGATATAGCCGGGTTATCGGATCAAGTGTTGATTCGATAAGTTGTTGCATTTGATATTAGTCGATAATATGCAATATAGCCGGATTATTAAATCAAGAGTTAATTTAATGTATAATTATATATTTGATATATTACATTACATTAACTAATATTAGCTCACTTAAGTATCCATTTTTCTCACTTGATGATACATTGATATATATGTGATATATGTTAATAGTATTATTTTCTTTTTGTACACAAAATATATATGTGATATATATTGTTGTGTCATGCTAGGTTACACTTGCAACATCTATGTATGAGACTCACACCATGCTAGGGTTAAGTTAGGGTTTATATTTATTTCAAGAAAATTCAAAATTGTGGAGATATTTGTCATGGTTCAAAGCTTGTAGAAGCTTGTAGTCTTCATTGACTTAGTCCACTCCTTTGTCTTGCTTAAGATATTTGTTAACCCAACCCTTAACCTTAGACTATGGTTTATTCTCTACATGAGTTAGGCATGACACTAACTCACCATGGTTGCAATTCTAACCTCACTTTCTCATTCATTTTCCTCAAGATAAAAAGCTTGCTAGTTTTTTCTAAGTGATGATTTATTGTGAGAAAAATAAAACTAAAGTGAGCCCACTTCCTACTTCATCATCCTCTACTATTAGCCATTTAGTAAATGGTGTTTGCTTCACTAATTCCACAATTAGTGAAGTGGTAGCTTGGGTTAGTGTCTTCTCGACGTAGATCATCTTCGGCCTCGAAAACTTCGATGCAAGCTTGTTCGTTTCTTCATGGAAGCCTCTCTAGAATCTGGGAGTTCGTGATCGCAGCGAAGGGACTACTACACGGAGCTATTGAAGTGAAGGACCGATCTACAAAGGTTGTATTCCTTGTTCACTTTAGTTGCAAAGTTGTTTGCATTCGTTTCGTCGGATTTTCTAGTATCGATTCTAGGGTTAGGGTTTACTAGAACGGCAAATTTTTAAAATTGGCATGGACGATGCCTCCCGAAAACTTGCTGTCGTGCTAGGCAACCCAACAATTGAGGTCTGACGATTCCACCCCAAGACTCGATATGCGACATATCAGACGAAGAGACCGGACTGTACGGTAAGTGTTATTTATAGGATTTACGAGAGTTTGGACAAGTTTGCTTGTTGATCTTCTATTCGTTCAATACCTGGGTATTCGTTACATCCAGCTAGTACCGCTAACGGCTTGTAGGTCTTTGATGTGATCATTACCTACTGCTAGTGTATTGGCGAGTCTTTAGGGTTCCACATAGTGGTTTCCAGGCTCAAGCGAACCAAAATAGAGCACGTATGGAGATATGTGTGGGAGCTTGATTAAATACGAGTATATGATACCATATTCTAATCTAGCGTTTATTGATATTAGCCAGGTTATATATGATATAACCCGATTATTGAATCAAATGTTGATATAATAATTTGATATATATATATATATTATATATATATATATATATATATATTAACTAATATCATACCCATTTAAGATTTTCTTCTCTTTATAAATATTTATATATTTGATATAAATATGTATTCTTTTTGTATCATGGTAGATGATACACATAAGTTGGATGTATGAGAATTACATGGAAATATGGATAAGAACATTTGGATTTATCATTTATCTTTTTAAATGTAAAAAAGAATGACTCATTTTTTTTCAAGTGAGTCATTCTTGTTTTACTTTAAAGAGATAAGCATGGTAGAATTCATATGAATCTTGATCACAATTTCAAGTTTATCTCATTCTCACACAACAATCTTCTTCTTCTTCCTTTTTCTTCACTTGCTACACTATTCATGCAAGAAGAAAAATAAAAGAAGAATTTTTAGTGAGCAAAATCCCTACTTCATCAAGCTACACTACTCTGGCAAATTAGTATAGGTTGTTCTCTTCACTAATTTTTAGATTAGTAAAGTGTGAGCTTGGGTGTGAGAAGTTTCGAGGTGGATCATTTTCGACGACGAAGACTTCGAGCAAGCTCATTCCATCCTTCAAGTGGAGTCAAAGAAGAGTTCTAGGACTACTACTCGGAGCATTTGAAGTGAAGGACTAGACTACAAAGATTGTAGCCTCTCTTCACTTAGCTTAGTTTCTTGCTTTGCTAACTTTGAAACCCTAAAACTCTAGTATGATCTTGTTTAAGTAGACTTAGCCCTCTAGAATTTTAAAATTGCATACTTGATGTTCGTAGAAAACTAGTAGAGGCGCTAAGATAGACTTTCAGCGACTACATTACTTTATCACTCTATGTGGATGATATGTTGGTGGTAGGTTCAAATTTCAAGAAAATTCAAAGTCTTAAGAAACTGACGGCCGAACAATTCTCCATGAAGGATTTGGGAGCAGCCAAGCAAATTCTGGGTATGAAAATTATTAAAGATAGGCAGCAGCGAAAGTTGTGGTTGTCGCAACAGGACTACGTGGAGAAGGTTTTGAAGCAGTTCAATATGGACAAAGCAAAACCGGTAAGTACACCTTTAGCATAGCACTTCAAACTCAGCAAAGAGTTGTGCCCGACAACTTAAGAGCAGAAGGATGACATGACACAAGTGTCCTATGCATCAGCTGTTGGGAGTTTGATGTATGCAATAGTGAGTACACGACCAGATATTGTACAAATAGTGGGAGTTGTAAGCCGGTACATGCATAACCCGGGAAAGGAGCATTGGAATATGGTGAAGTGGATATTGAGATATCTCATAGGAACATCCACTCATTACTTATGTTTCAGGGGTGATACACTCAATGTGCAAGGTTATATTGATGCAGACCACTCAGGTGATCAAGATAGTAAGAGAAGCACGACAGGGTATGCATTCATGGTTGGGGGAATATTAGTCAGTTGGATTTTCCAGTTGCAAAAGATTACTGCGTTGTCAACGACAAAGGCCGAATATATGGCCATCACGGAAGCCAGCAAAAAGATGATATGGCTACAAGGGTTACTCGAAGAATTGAGTAAGAAACAGGAGTGCAATACCTTATGGAGCGATAGTCAAAGTGCAATACATTTGACCAAGAATACTGGATATCACTCTAGGACAAAGCACATCAAGATGCGGTATCATTTCATTCGTATAGCGTTGGAGGATGGTGAGTTGAAATTGCAGAAGATCGCGGGAGAAAAGAATCCTGCAGGTATGTTTACTAAGGTTGTAGTTAGAGATAAGTTGGATCTCTATTGCAGGTTGGTGAAGCTCTTCGTGAAGATTTGATGAGAAAAGAGCAGATAGAGGAATCGTATGAAGTCTACTAGTTTTTTGGGAGTCAAGATGGAAGATCTCCAAGTGGGAAAATGCTGATATCGTGGAGTTTTCTTCCTCAGACGTCTGAAGAAGAAAGGTTCAGACGTCTGACCAAGGCTCATAGCAATCTTGAGCCGGCTCGACCCTATCTTGAGACGGCTTGGTAAATTCTGAGACGACTCACGTGTATGGAATAGATTATTCTCCTCTATTCATATGAGACGGCTCATAATTATGTTGAGTCAGCTCAAAGGTTTTTTGTGACGAATAGGGTATTTTCGTAATACCATGTAATCCTAATTCAAGTGCGATTTAGGGTTGGTTATAAATAGGGTTTTTTCATTAGGAAAAAAGATGTTGCTATTAACAATAAAGAGGGTGACAACTAAAAGAGATTTGAAAGAAATCTTCTTGGGTTTTCTCTTGGTGTAATCTTAACAAAAAAGAATTAGTGGAAGTTTTGCAGATTCCGCTCTGCCGGGGGCAAGCCATATTGGGTGAACCTCTTAAACAAATATTGTGTCACTCTCTAGTTTGATTATCTTATTCTTGCATTGTTTTATTTTTCGTTGTATATTGCGTTTTGTGTGGTTGGCCGTTTAGAAAAGTTCTTGATTCTTCGGTATTTTTCAACGCACTCACCCACCATCACTATCACCTTCCACCACCATCATTTACTCCTCCTTCACCACCGTCACCGCCACCACCAGCACCACACACCCGCCGCCGCCGCCATCATCCCCTTATCCTCCGGCGTCGGCCCCTCACTCACGGTCAGGTTTCAGCTCCAGCTCCTTTCCCGCTCCCCCCAATACATTAATTATTTAATTAATATTTAATAATTATTAAACTATTTAAAATGTAATTTTTTTAAAATGGGCCAAAGCCATTGGGAGTTTAGAGTAAATAAGCCTTAATTTAAAACATATACACAAAAAGTTATGTGATTTTATAAATTTTTTATTCTTACTACTATATCAATTCATGGCTGTAATCCAAAAAATTTATGCGATTACAGACATTTTCCATTTTGAAACCATGGTAAACGTTGTAAAAAGGAAGATTAAAATTGGTAATGTTGGGCATTAAAACTATTTATGTAAAGTTTACAATTTGACTGGTAAGACAGAAATTTTCTTCTAAGCCAGCTGATAAAGATACAATTTTCATACAATCTTTCTGGTAATGAAAAATGAAGTACAATAATCAATAATACAATTAGAAATGTGGAGATTAGCTAACTACGAAAAAACGTACTCCTCTAATAACAATCAAAAGTCAACTCTCCACCTTTTCATATCATCCATTCATCTTTATCCCTTAAAACATAGATTGTGCACAAACAAAGAAAAAGGTGATATTTGTACTCTTCCTCTTGCATCGAATGCTTGGAAAATTAACATACAGATAATAATTTTTAATTTTTTCCTTTTTAAGTCAATGATTAAAATAGTATCAAAGTCACATAAAACCTGGCGTGCATATCTTATTATCCATAAAGATCAAGATAAATAATATCAATCATTTAAGAAACCGCACACAGGTAGAGGTGTAGAATAACCCGTGACCCATTTGACCCGTAAAACACCGGTCATGGATCAAAAATTTACAACCCGTTTAAAAATTACCCATACTCGGCCTGTCTGTTTAAAAGTATCACTGGGTCGACCCAGCCCACTAGTTCATGGGTTTACCCGTTTGTTGATCTGACCCAGTGGGTTCATGGGTTTTACTCGGCCCGTATCGAAAATAAAAATCAAACAGCTTATCATGTTGTTTTTTCTAGTCATTTTCAATAGACTTTTTATGTTAAGATTATATCATGAATATTAAATCATTTTTAGAATGAATATTTAAATGCAATTATCAATTTTAGTTATAATATTAGTTATAATAGTTAATCTATTTAAATCCCAAAATAAAATTCCTTATATTAAATTGCAAATTAGTTTGAAAACAAACATAAAAACAATATAAGTCATCTATTATGAACCATTTATCCAAACACAGGTTATCCGCACATCCACCCACCGTATACGGGTCAGGTGCCGGGCACAAAAATTATGATCCGTTTAAATCTAGGCATTTTTACCCGTACTCATTTTACCCGCTACTCGCAATAACTCATTCGCGGATGGCCCGACCCGTCCGTTTGACACCTCTGCATATAGTTGATTTATCGTCAACCTCTAGCATGTGCCAGCAGATATCCATTTTTCTAGGGTTGTTATTGAACTTGAATTCTAATGTTGTTGGGTTACGGCAGCGTCCCGACCATCAATCCATGGCCAAATGCGGAACAAAAATTTGTAAAACTTGGCGCTAGCACAACCAATTATCCGGATCGTACCATTAACCGTTTACTAGCAATCTATAAAAGTGTTCAGAGATTATACCGATCGATCCGTGTCCTTCGGTCTTTAATCTCTGCACCAAGCTCCTCGCCGGCTGCCCCGAACAAGTCCACTCTCCGGTCTCCCTCGTCGAAGACGATCCACCTCGAGAATTCTTAATACGGACTCCCGCTTCAAACTGAAGCAACTCGAACAACTAGTTTGCTAATCTAGGTGCTCAAGATGAAGTAGAGATGGTGTGTGAATACTTCGTCTCAAAACACTCTAGGGTTCTCAACACATGAGAGCGATAGGGTGGAGGTTGAAGAAGATGCCCATGATGAAACTGTGAAGCTCAAGACTTTAGCTTACAAAAGAAAAACAACACTTGAGAGAGAGAAAGAAGTGGCTGCCTTCTCATTGTAGGTGTTGTGTTGTATTTTTGTGATAGCTAAAGGAAAAATACATAGCACAAAAAAAATATCTAATGCCGTCACAAAAATCTAACAACAAATATAAACAATAAAGCATAGTCCATGCTTTATCTGTAACAACCCTAATTTTCTTATACACTTTTTCCTATACAAATTTTTTCAAAATATTTTTAAAATCCACAAAGGGGTATTTTAGCCTGAGCACAAGATTTAGGTAATTATTTTTGTTTTTAATTACAAGCTACAAGAATGAAATAACTCCATTTTTAGTGTACAAGAAATTACTTTAAATTTAATGTATACTAGAAGTATTTATTCTTGCTGCTATCAGTTTAAGTAATTAAAAACCACAATAATTACAAGAAGGAGCTTGTAGCTCATTGGTAATACCTTGCACTACTGAACCAAGCCACCGGAGTTCAAATCCCATGCCCCACATTAACAAAAAGTAAATATACCAAATTGTACCCCCAGAAAATCCCCGGCCACTGGAAGCCTGACTCGGCCCGACTCGGCGCCGCCGGCCGGGGAATCGGCCGACTCGGTCCGGCGCCGCCGGCCGAACTTGGCCGGACGGCCGAGTCACCAACTGAGAAAAGTTGGCTCTTGACTTGGTCAACCCTCTTGCACACTTATTATACCTGGATCGGTTTTAATTTGGCCAATAAATCCCTTTTACTCCTAGGTTTAATGATTTTTAATGATTTTTATATATTTTTTTTAATTAAAACCCTAACCCTAGCCTAGCCCTATATAAACACCCCTACTTTCTACCATTTTACCCTACAACTCTAAGTCCACTCTCCCAAATTCTCAAGAGAACTCGGTACGTTAGAAAAAGAGCGAGAAGCGAAGCGCTGCCGAAACCGACGACGGATTCCGGCGATCGTAGTAGAACCTTCACGACATTTTCGACGCACCGACAATCACCACCTCCCTTATCCTCCTTAGTTTGTCCAAAACCGTAAGTCCCATCTCTTCTATCTCTCTTTTCTTTTAATAGAAAATACGACTTTTTGGAACCCGACGGAAATCGGAACAAACCGATTTCCGATTCGGTTTTTCTACAAATTTCCACTTGTCACCTAATCCATAATACCTACCTATATGCATGTTGACTATTAATCACCTAGAAACCAATTTAAATAAAGTTTCTCACATGAAATGATAGCTTTCTTGTAAAACCGTATTTTTTCATAAAAATACCATAAAGTTTATTTTTCTTGTTCTAATTAATTCCCTCACTCTTAAATATGTTTATCTTGATAAATAAACTTGTAGAAATCAATTTGAATGAATTTTCACACATGAAATGATAACGTTTTCAAATACCGTATTCTTGCGCTTTAATGCCTTCAAGTTTAATACATCATATTTAACCTCTAAAACTTCATTAAAACTTAAAATAAGTCACGAGGTAATGACCTACCTCTACACACACACAAATATAACCCTAATTGATAAACATCAAAATATAGAATACGAAAATACAGGACTTTTCACTAAAATACCATATTCTTTATAAACCTTTTCTAAAAGTTTTAAGTTGCACACAATTCTAAATAAAATCTTTTAAAATAAAAGCACGATATGTCATGGACATCGATCGTTTATCTAAACTGTCTTGTGATGTCTAGGCAAGTGTGTCTAGGCTAGTGGTTTTTAATTAGGCCCACGACTGTGATTCCTTCCCACTTACCTGGCACTTATCTGGCCGCAATTGACGGTGAAGAGGCGATTTGAGGCTTCTAATGACTTGTCGTTTAGACCTTAGAAATAGGCTAGTTGGCCTAGGAAACCCTAGAAAATAAAATACGGAAATCTATACCCTTTTACAAATAAATACATTTTATTTATAAAACCGTTTTCCTAAATGAATAGTATTTGTTAAACCTAAGCAAAGCGCCGCTACAACCCACTTTTGGGGAACCCGTTAGGGATAGTACGGTTAATCGTGCACCCGCGGGCTAGTAGTGCGAGATTCAGACCTCCGCAAGGAGCATTCGGTCTCGAAAGGTTTAAAATACAGCATTTAAGAATAATGTGATTTTGGAAAATAAAATAATTATTTAAAATTATTCTTGTATTAAAATATATTTAATTACCATTTAGACACCTATTTTATTATAATATAAAGTTTCCACATTTTCCTAAAAAATTACAAGATTAAAAGTTACATTAAAATACCATGAATTTTAAATAAAATAATTAATACTTTATTTAGGATATATTCACTAGAATAACACAAATAAAATTCACACTCATTATAACTATAAAGACGAATAATAAATACTTGAGCTATTTTGAAAACTATACAATAATACTTTTTACATAAAACCCCCTCAAGTTTTATAAATTACAATAAGGCCCCTAACAAATATAGAACTTCAAATTATCTTTCTTTTAGTCTGACTCGGGTTAGAGTCTGACTATTTCTGACTTGAATATGATTCAATTCAATCTATATTCTTTATATTTCAACTCAATATGAATACATGAATCCCAGAATCCAGTTAATAATCTATACAACTTGACTGAACCGAACCATGGATATTCCTTTTACATGTTTCTCAGTATTCCATTTACATGAATCTACGGTTATAACCGTTTCCTGATATCATGGTTTCGGTCAGTCAGTCAGTCTATCATGCAATTAATACAAGTTTACAAGATAACAATACAAACAAGATATCGCGGGGTTTAAGGGGTAGATTGGTACGGAAGGTGTTAAAGGTGGCACGAGACGGTAAGATTAAGACACCTAACCTGAATCCAATTGCCGTTGTTCCGGGTTGTATAACGGAGCCTTGTACTTCCATTTGCCCTGGTCTCTAGCATACTGAGACCCCTCTCGTATACACTAGTATCCTTCTGTACCAAGCTACAACAACAACGTTAACACCATATTACTATAATATGACAATACAATACAACATTAAAAGCTACTCTCTCTCTCTCTTACTCTCTGTCTATTTCCTCCTTATCTTTGGGACTTACCGAGCGACCTGTTCGCTGACGACATTCTATTTCTTTCTTCTTTGAATGTCGTCAGGTGCGTTGGACCAAGCTGAGATCGAGCCCACCGGTGAAGATTTGGAGCAGTTCCACGAAGATCCCGAGATCTAGATATTGTACCTTGTTCTTTCCAGTATTTTCATTTTCTGTTATGCCACTGTTTAGGCATCGCTTTTCATTTCAGTTGTATTTTCTTTTCATGCATTGTACAAAGAGTGTTATTAATAAAAGTTGTTATTTCTATATCATTTGTCTCTTGTGATTTACTTTATATTGCTTAGTTACGCTTAGCGTATGTACTTCTGAGTATATACGTAGCGGGCCTCGTCGCGTCCACTTCGCCGTACACTGGGAAGCGGGGCGTGACATTATCATTTAATGCCTACAAACCAAAACTTGCCTTCACACTTTACACATAATCTATATTAAACATTTAACCAAAAAACCCTAAATGTTTAATACAATAAAAAGAAATGGCATCAACTAAAATTATCTTGTAACGGATTACAAGAATACCCCTAATCCGTATATACATACCCGCATCCGTATTCCGACTGAATACGAATACTACGAGACGAAAGTAATCCAACAATCTAATACTACGATCCGGCTTAAACCAAAACCCACTAGTATGATCCGTGCACGAGTGCGCGTATATGATCGAACCCTTCCATAAAACCATACGGCTTCTACAACGTTTCGCCCGAACCAAGGAAACCCTCTGTGTGGGACTCTAAAGACTCGTCAATACGCTGGCAGTGGGTTAACCACAAGCCGTCAGTGGCACTAGCTGTACATAACAGCTACCCAGGTATTGAGCGAAAGGGAGGCCGACGAGCGAACTCGTTCAGAAACTCTACTGAGCCTGACAGTGACAATATCCGTACAGTCCGGTCCGTTCGTCTATGAGTATCGCATATCGGGTCTATGGGGGTGGATAAAGTCAACCCCCAAATAACGCGATATTTAGTGTCGGTATGAAGCCCAACACCACCAGAGAAACCATCGATCCTAGATCGGTAATTCTCGACTATCTTGGCCAAGGATTTCTGGTGATGGCCATCCGTGCACACTGCGATCTCTACCCCCAATACCGGGAGAGACGAATCCCCTGACGATCCGCTCACTGCCTCCATGTGGCTCGGGACTGTACCCAACTAAAACCTGTTTGCACGACTCCTTCGAACCGTGATAGGGTAGTAATCAAAGCATAGTGGGAACTCACACGAGATAAAATGACGATCTCAGGTTGATAGACTAACTTGTACACATGTCACCTGGGAACTGTTATCTGACAATAGGTATAATACCAACTAGCACGTTCCCGGCGAGTCCGTCATGTGTACTCATAACCCAATGAGCACCTGTATACTATCTTAGGTGAACCAACTGACACCAATAGCTTGTGAGACCGGTCATCGCCCCTCGTCGGGGTCTCGATCCGTATACACTAGTCTACTAATGGAGTATCGATGCCCAGTCTCGAAACTCCCACGACTAGGGACATTTTAAGGATGTGCTTATAAACTATCCAACTCTCGCGTATATGATCGCCATCATACTGCTGGTAGTCAAGCAAGAATCCTATGAGCTCTATCAACATGTAATAGTGAACTGTAATGTCACCTGAAACATGTACACGATGATAAAGACAAACCAGATAGCATACTATCATTTTGAGTAAGACTGTCCTACCGGTATAGGTTCTCCCTCAATCATTGCAATCACGTGCCTGCGATCCAATAATTGACTTTGAGGGCACTATAGCCAACAAATGTACCAGTTGGATAATTGTCATGTTGGATCATTTTTTGGATTTGGATTTGAACTCGGCTTATGTGTTGGATTTGGATTAGGACGCAAGCTTTCGTATTGGATCTGGATTAAGACGCAAACTTTCATGGTGGACTTGGACTTGGACTTTTGATGTGGACTTACTCGAGTTTGTGCACAATTTATATTTGCGGAGTTTTTGTGATATAACATTTTTATTATTTAAACTTATAAATGTGTTAAATTGATAGAAGATTAATTAACTGTTATTTTAATAAAATATTGATACAAAATTTCATTGATAACAAACAAAGAAGTCAGACATACTAATAAAAAAATTTAAAATATGAAAATTATATACTATAAAATTTTAATCTAAATTTTCCTAATAAACGCTCTCTCTATCCATTTTTTATCAAAATGAAAAATAAATATAATGTTCTATCCTGTTAGCACATTCAACAATCGAAGGAGAAAAAATAAATCTTTTAAGCGTTCAAAATAAATAATAAATATTAATGCAAAATAAAAAATAGTATTCTATTAAGGAATTGCAATAAATAATTTAATAAACCAGTCAAAGGCCAAAACATTTTTTCAGGGTTTTATGAAGAAGTTATGAAATATAATCTAATCAATTAAATCATAAATAAAAATGGGATGAGACCTAGAAAAAGAAAAAATATTCTAGCATTTTATGAAAAAAGTTGCAATATATAATCAAATAAATCAAAATATAGATAAGAACAAGACGAGATCAAGATAAAAAAAATCTTTCTAGGGTTTCCGGAAAAAGTTGTAAAATAAAATATAATTAATCAAAATATAAATAAAAATAAGATAAGATCAAGAATAAAAAAAGAACCTTTTCTGGGGTTGAAAGAATTCATGAAGATGAAAATGCCTCAGAATCCAAGCGCAGAAGAAAGTCTCCACATTTTTTCCTTGAACTTTTTTTTTTCAATTTTCACATCTCTGGTTTATATAGTTGGCCTGAAAAGTTGGACTTTTGGAATCCAATCCAAATCCAAGTCCAATAGCTCAATAACTCTATATTCTAAAATCTAAACCCGAGTACATAATCAATAACACTAGATTCTAAAATCCAAACCGAGTCCAGATCCAATAACGCTAGATTTTAAACTCCAAATCTGTGACCAAAAACCGATGACGCTATATTTTTAAATCAAAATCCGAGTCCAAACCAATAACTCTAATACTTAAAGTCTTAGAAAAAGTCTAAATCCAATATGACAATCCAAAACCAATAACCCCACCACCAAAGCATAGTCACAAATTCGCCGTTCGGGAATTATTCGGGGATGTCGAAAATTAGGATTCAGAGAACTGTTCGAAAGAAATCGGTACGTATTCGGGAAAGATTCGGCAAGTATTCGTGAAATGTTAGGGAACGATTTCGATCAAGAAATTAATATAAGAGGCGCTGGGTTTTGATATTATGAATTATTCGCTGTTTATTTGAATTATTCGCGAATAATTCACGAATTATTCGAAGCGTTCGCCAGTGGCGATTAAATCGGAGAATTAATCGGCAGATAAAAAATGCATGAATTTATTCACGAATTATGTGACTATGCCCCCAAAGTAAACTATGCGAAGATAACCTCAACTACCATGTTTTTCACAAGAATACCTCAAAGTTTCTGAACAGTACCTGTAAAAATAGCATCAAGTTATTTTAGTGTAATTTACCTTGAATCCATTGGTCAAATCTCAGCCGTCCGATTGATCGCTGGCGTGGACGGTCTCTCCATATAACGAGATCTGCCTGCGGCCAATTCATATATTCGACACTCTCTTCCCAAGAAACAACGTGAGATCGAAACGAGGTACGAAAAAAAATCCCATCTTTTTACTTTTAATCGAAAATTTTACATTAAAATTATTCAGCTTTAGATCTAGGGTTTCATGTTTTCGGATCGATATCTTTGTATTTTGCTGGCGATCTCAATCAAGTCGAATTTTTTTTAGGGTTTGCTATTCTAGATCCTGGAATAAATTCGTGTTGCCTTCGAATTTGGGGATCTCGATTTTTTTGATGAAGGTTTATTATAATTAGCCTAAAATAGACATTTAATCGAAATCCTTAGCATGATTGGATGATAAAAGATTGATTCATCATAGAAAATGGAACATGTGAATCGAGCGTTCGCAGCACATTCTTGCTTCTGCTCCAGGAAAAATCCATAATTTTTATGCTAGCGTATTTGTTGGCATAAGCTAGATTGAAGTGGAAAATTGGTTGAGGTCACCTATTAACTGTGGGCTTGTTTCTTGATCTTGATACCGGTGCTAGGCCAACACATCGGTGTTAGGCCAACACATCGGTGTTCGTTAGCTGTGAGCCTGCAATATCTAGGAATGGTATGGAAATTGACCTTGTTTGTAGCCGCCATTGTGGATCTGTTATTTGAGGAGAATTTCTCGCAAATTTAGTTGTTTGGGTTTTTAATCGAGTCAAGTTTTTGGTTTAGTTTTTTGAGTTTGTATTGTTAAATCTTATTCCAAATTTTGTTGAACTTAACTTTGCTTTGAATATTATAGAGGGATATGAATATCTATCTTAATGATGATGTTTATGACTTAGGATGCTGTGTATTTTATTTTCTGCTATCATTCTCTACTTTGTTGTACTCATTGCTTTAGTAATGGATAATTTTTTATGTATGTTTTGTAACAATTTGGTTCTGATTAATGCCTTATTGGATATGTAAAGTTTGGGTATGTTTTGGACAACTTGGTTTTGATATAGGTCTTATTGGATATGTAAAGTTTGGGTAAATTTTTTTTGCTAAGTAATATGAGTGTCCATTTTGTTTTTAGCAATTTGATATATCATACGCTGAATTGGATCAGGCCTCCTTCCACGTTATAGGTTCATGTCTTCTTAATTCGTCATCCACTTTACCACCATGGGTCTGCTATATGTTGAGCCTGGTACATGTATTTGTGTATTTTTCCAGGCACTAAATAGGTTATTTCTCCTTATGATTTTAAGCTGATGAAATATGGTATTTTTGATTATTATCGTAGCCTTGGCTAAAACAAATCCTATGCATTTACACATCCATTTATCAGCTTGGATGCAGAGAATGAAACTCTCGGGTTTCCAATACTTGTCCGTAGTGTTATTGGTCATTAAACATCCTTTTTTATGCACATTCTTTAGCATATTATGCATGGGAAGACGTTCTATTCATCCCTTGGCTTCATCTGTGCCTCAAATATTAATGTAGCTCTATAGCAAATCTTTCACCTTTTCTTCTCAAGTTTCTCCTGACTAGGAAAATTGGAAGATCCCATATTCTCTCTTAAAGATTATGACAAGCCCCTCTATGTGCCATAGATTTCTGGGCCATAGATTTAGCATGAATCAGGAGAGAATTAATTTCTGCTTTCAAAACTTTCACAAACCTCATTCTACATAGTTAACTCTATTTTGGTTAGCAATGGCATATATCACGACGATGGTGACGATGAATTTGTAAACTTAGATAGTCGAATTCATGAGGAGTATCGTTAATGTACTATTTGCAAATTTAATTTTGAGTCACATTGCTTGAATATGACATCATAATGCGGCATAGTGTATAGTGTATCAGACGTACGAAGCATGTGGTTTGAGAAAGATAGATCTTTGGGAATGAGGTATACTAAAACTTCAATACTAAATGATGAGTACATATGTTCCAAATTCCAGTGAACTGATGACTAGAATTCCATTAAAAGGCAACATTAATGTTTTAGGTAAAAATAGATGACGGTTTTAAAGCCAAAACCTATTCATTTGTTTATTGGTTGTCTTCTAAATAATTTATGGAAAGCTTCTGACATCATCGTCACCTATAAGCTTTTGAGAACTCGGTTTAGGTTTCAATTTCGCTCTCCGTATTTTTATTTCTTGTTTTAGTGGGTTTGTTATGTTTTGTTGGTTTTGGTATAGGTTTCGGTTTAAACCTTGGTTTAACCAGTTATTATTATTATTCTAGACATACACATGTAAAAACACATGCATATATCACAATATACTTAGTGAATTTCCTTCTTAGAGTGTTAAAATTCATTACATAGCCAATATTTGATACTAATTGTTGAGGGAAAATCATAGATTTAGATTGCAAAATCTAAGGTAATCATATGGTAATTAATTGTACAGAGAAAATTACATATTCAGATTGCAAAGCCAAGGGAAACATAAACATATGGTAATTAATTGTAAAGGGGAATATTTTAGCAAAACTTAGGGGATGAGCAGAAATATTATCTGAGTACATCTAGTTTTAGGCTCAATACTGCCGGATGCATGTGCTTTGAGGCTAAGTACATGTAATTCCAGGCTAGATACAGCTAGAAATTATGCTGCAGAGATTCAGCTATGGGTATAGGATATATGATATGAGTAGTGATTAAAAAGCGGCCGAAAAAAGCGGTGCAGCCAAATGGTCTGGCTGCCTAGACGGCCGTCTATGGCCGCATTGGCATCAATTTTTCCTTATTTGCATAGATGTTATTTTCTTTTAGCTTTTCTGCTTAACATTGTTTCTAATTGGGTTTTTAACTATATTGGTTTCTTTTTCCCTTGCAAAGGCCTCAATACGCATTTTGAAAGGCGTAAACAAAGTATTAAATGTAAGTCGAGTAGTTAACAATGAAACAAATTATACTGGAACTCAACCTAAATAACATTTGTTATGAGAAATAATTGATACAACAATTATAATTATAATACTAACAGTAAGACAATAACACAAATACAATTATAGTAGTAAGTTAGTAACAATAATGATACACACGAGCTGAGAAGGATTGGAGACTAGATTGAGATCAGCAGCAATGGCAGAGAGGGATTTATGGTCGATGGTGGCGATCGTTGGACCTCGACGACGGTGGCGATAGTTGGACCTCGACGACGGTGGTAGATCGATCTCGTTGATTGGGATCATGTTTGCAGACCGATCTTGTTGATCGGCTATGGTTGGCGGCTGACCTCGTTGATTGTGTTGTAGATCGACCCTCAAAGAGAATGACTTAAGGTTGCTTGTGCCCTCGGTGGCAGGTGGCTCTCGTGAGCAAGCGAGACATGATTTTGGTCATGCTCTCATGAGAAGAAAACCCTAAATGATCTGGGTTAAAAGGTTTTATATTTTTAATAATGATAATACAACCCTGGTTTATTAGAATTACACCTCCAATTCACAAAGGAAAATAGTATGCGTACACGGGTGAGCATGACAACTGACTGCGGTGCGGAGCTGCTACCTTGAGCGAATAGACGACCGCCTTTTAAAATACTGGATATGAGTTGGATTGAAGGATTTATATTTTCAAAAAGTTGAGGATAAAATTTGTTGGGACATGCTAGCATTTTATTGTTTATATATATAGGGGAGTGATCCATTGTAAATCGGGCCGCGTTTTTAAAAAATGGGAACTCCTGATCTACGATATATTTTAACGATCCGATCCGTTCAAGTTGATCGCCCTACCCTCAAATATTTGTATATGAAAAATCAAAGGATTTAAAGATCTATAGCTTATGCATCGGATGACGTTTATGTTGCATTATCGAAAGACGTTCATTTTGCACCTATCGATGCATAGGCAAGATGTCTTTAAATCTCTTGATTTTTTATACACATATATTTGAGAGTAGGGTGATCAACTTGAACGGATTGGATCGTTAAAATGTGTCGTACATCGAGAGTTCCCGTTTTAAAAACCACGGACTGGTTTGCAATGGATCACCCCCTATATATAGTAAAAGGTTATCTTTTTAGCAAATATAAACTAGAATACAAGTCATTTGTTAGTTTTAATGCATGGATTGTTGGTGTCTTAGCCTTGTTTCAGATAGGTTCACTATGAAACCGATCTGAAAGGACTGATATCTGTCGGTTTGACCGAAACCTTGAATCATGCTCATAAGCTTTTTCTTATAGAAAAGGGGACCGAGATGAAGAAAGTCTTTGAAATTTAAAATTTTCCTCACCCTATATGAACAAATTTAATGTTGTCAAGAGTTTGTTGAAGTTATCAACAGATTTTTATGAGTCTCCTAATGAATTATATGAAAAATATTGCACTGTTGAAATCGCCAATCGAATTAACAAATTGGTTGAAATTTGATATTTAGAAGGTTCACAAACCAAGTTTAAGCATGTTTAGAGAGGTTGTATAATTGGATTCCATTGCTAAGTGGTTCACGATATGCTGGATTGGGATTTTACAAGTCAAGCTTTCTTTACGATGTGGTACATTCTTCTATGACTTCCCCATGTTGTTCTGCTCTCTGTTTTGGTGTTAAATTGTTTAAGATTATTTACATCCTTTTAGGGTATAATTGAGGCGTAGTAAGATTTCCATTGATTAGAATTAATAATTTATCGAAACAATAATAAAGGACTTCTGCAAGTGAAAAATGATCAGTAGTTTTTTGCTAATAAATAATTGGAGTTTGAGATTTGGTAAGAGGGATACAAACAACAATAATAAATCCTTTTACCTCAAATTTTCAGGATAAATATCTAGTTATGTGAAAGTAAACAGTAGACATGGCACACGCACTTTGTATTACGATTTTCTCTGGGAAATTGATTGGAAAATGACAGCCATATATAGGATGGATTCTTTTCTTGGAAATATTTAAGGTTTGTGCATATATTGTGCATCTGATATGAAATGTAAATCAGTATAGAGAATCATGCTGTTATCTTTGTGGTATTTTTCCTTTGTTGCGGAGGTTGCCTGAGCTTTAATGGCATGACCAATAAAATAGTTTATTCTACTTATTTATCCCAAGCTGAAAACCTGTTGTCAGAAGAAATCTTTCTGTGCTTTTTTTTGGGGGTATGCTCTGTAGTCTGTAGTTGGCTCGTTAGGTAAAGAAAATTTTAGATAATACGACGATGAATCTAATGATGGAATTCTTTTATATATTGTTGTTGTAGCAGAGAAGTACACATTATATGCGCCGCTGACATTTGTATTTGGAAAGAGTGATGTCAGAAGGGACCAAAAAACAATGTTGATATTTATCACCATATGGAGAATAAAAAGTCTGCATCATATTCTTTACATTAGGCCACCATCAAGTTGTTTGAGCGTTCTATTTTTTCTTCTCTGTTTTAATCACCAATTTTGCTCACAGTTTTACACCCAATAGTTTGTCTAAAATATTATCAATGTCTATAAGTTATACTCAGTGATATTTTATAGGACATTGATTCACATCGATAATGTCTATTGCAAAAATAATATTTATAGCATGCTATTTATTATCTGTCAGAATGACACTTGTAAATCCTCTTTAATGATCATTTATGTCTTATCCCCATTCTTCATTTTCTTCGTCTAGTCTCTGTATCTGACCTACTTTGCCCCATGTTTTCTTCTTGTAAATTTTGGTCTTATACTGGTGCAGGTTTAAGATGACAGCAGTAAAAATCATTGGAGCACTTGCAGGAACCTTGGCGATCGCATATGCTTGCGATGTAGTTATTTCTGATAGAAAGATTTTTGGAGGCAAGTCTTCAATTCACGCAAATGTTTTGGCTAAAATGGCAATAAAATCCCCAAGTTACCTAACTTTGCACTTTACTGCCCTATTAATTCTTTGCTGTACTTAGATACCTTAATGTTTTTTCAAGTATGCACTTTGATAACCTTTTGTCAACTTGAACGTATATATGACCAAAATACACTTAGCTTATCTTCCTCCTCTGATTTTGTATTTAGTTTGATCAGTTTCTTCTTCATTCTTCAAAAATTTGTACTCTTTCTTTCAACGCTGGATTAAAAACATATTTCTCTCAACATCATTACCTTCTCAATTCGCTTGACCAACGGAAATTAATTGGTTAGTTTTTTTTTTTGGCATGATAATTGGTGGGTGGGTGCCTGAGAGAGAGAGAGAGAGAGAGGCTATAATTTTTAAAAGAGTATTTTTTAGTATGCAGATGGATGTGTAAGGATTTAATGATGTAGAGATGAAGAAGTTGAAGGATCATTTTGGGTTGGTTTCCCCAAATGGAGGGGAATAGTTGCCCAAATCCTCTTTTAAATAATTTTTTTTGATGAAAGAGCAAGGCTCAAATAGTTTAACGAAATGTATCATAGTGCAAATGGGGTAAACTAAGATATATAAGTGCAACTTAAAAAGCAACAAGGTATCGAAGTGCAAAGCTAGGTAACTTCAAGGTATTATAGAGCAATTATCCCAATTGTTTTTTCGTAAGTTTACATAATAATGATCATAGGCTTGACAATTTTCTTTCCTTTTTAATACAGGTTCCACACCGAAGACTATCACTGAAAAAGAATGGTGGGAAGAAACTGATAGGAAGTTCCAAGCCTGGCCTCGCACTGCGGGACCTCCAGTCGTCATGAATCCGATCACCCGCCAAAATTTCATCGTCAAATCAACTGATTCTTAAAAGTTTCTAGTACCAAAATAAAAACTGGTTTTCAACCACATGATTGTGAGTTTGATGGGAATTTCTTTTGTTATACCATGTGAATAAGTTTCACTATCGAATTTTGTTGGAGATTGGTCGCATAAATTTGCAAATTTGCAGTCGGTCGTCTCATATGCTTTGAAGCATACATTCACTATTCTGTTTTGCTCCAGTTAAACTGAATGTTATTATTTAGTTATGTTGTGGTTGAATGTGACTTTGGTTCATTCTCTCTTGGTTTCGCATCTTTAAACTTCCTTGTGTTAATGGCATAGGATTGCATGTTATGATATTTTGCTTTTATCAGTTTGAGCCTATGATTCCGCTTTAGACATCAATGATTATAAATTTATGTTTGAGTCTATGTTCTCTCGTATGACTTCAATTATCACAAATTATGTTGATAAAGGTATGTATAACTGCCATGAATTTTGTTCATTTGTTCTTGTGGAGGGAAAGGAGCCAAATTAGGAAAATTTGATTTGGAAAGTTTTGAGTTTTGAAATGATAGTTAAATGAAGAGCCCAGCATTCAACAGCCATACGGAAGTGTGGCGAGAAATAAAAATGATGTTAGGGAGCCAACTATTTCAAAGTATTAGATATCGACTCAAGCCCAAATATTTGGTGAATTTTTTGGGTTGTGCAATTTTGGCTTAGGCTTCATTATTTTTATTTTTGTTCTTTTTTCATTGTGCCCATTTCAAACTAAAATTGTGTCTCCAGGGACTTTGAATAAGAATGATGAAGATAAAGGAATAGGTTGAATGATGAAGATAAATAAAAGCCATGTAGAATCATAAAGATTTTAAGCCCATTGCATTTCTTTATAATTTTTAAGGTTGATTGCACAAAAAAACCTCACAGTTTGCCTCGTGTAGCACTTATACCGTCTAATGATTTATTAGCGCATGTATAATTTTTCCTTGTCGAACAAAACCTTGAAACACACTCAAAATTTGCTCGAAACAAGGTAACGTGATTGTCTAAGTTAACTTCAAAACTTGTGTAGTTTGAGGTTTTGGTCGATGAATAGGCGGTATATGCGCTAATATATTACTTGAGGGGGTATAAATGTTATAGGGCATAAACTATAGCGGAGTTTTATGCAATTAACGTACATGGCATTCCTTGTACAGGTAGGCATCTTATTCAAATAGGCATGCATGTTGAATTTATGTAGATCCTTTGATTTCTCATATATGCATAAATAGAAATAAATCAAAAGATATTGGAATTCAAGAAAGCCAACCTAAGAAGAAAAACTAAAGGAGTTTGTCAAGGTCATGAGATTGCAACAATTTGGCATATTTGTATGCCTTATAATATAGGAGATTAGAAGTTAGGAAAGGATGTTTTGATGTTTTTAAACTTTGTATTAAAACCTCATAATAATATGTTGTCTAAAGTTATTCATGGATTGACCCTTTCCTACGGCTGCTAAATGAGCCGAACTCGAGCGAGCTAGGGTCGGCTCGAGTTCGGCTCGTTTAGTTTTGGCTTGGCTCGAGTTCGGTTCGAGCCGAAACATTAGGCTCATGTTCGTTTATTTAACGAGCCAAGCTTTTAACAAGCTAACGAGCCCTTAACCGATCTTTGGAGCTCAATTTTTTTTTAATTACGCGTTCGATTTCTTCAAATTGGAGCTTGATGTTTTTTATTTGTAGAGATATTCTTATAGGAATTCAAAGAAGAACCGTCTTCAAGAAGATTTGAATTTTTTTTAAAGGTTTCGAAGTTAGGATAGGATCAGAGACTTTCCGAGTTTGGGGTTGAGAAAAAGGAATAAAGTTTCGAAAGCAGGAAATTGGGACTTGATATGAAGAGATGAGCAAAATAAAAAATTATATATAAAATATAGGATGTTGGATTGGCTAGTTAGTACCATTAGATTATTCGGTATGGGCTTAATATTTAAAACATATATTATAAATGAACCAAACTCGAGCTGTTAACGAACGACCCAGGTGTAGCTTGAGGTCGGCTCGTTTACTTAACGAGATGAGATTTTGGCTCAAGATCGGTTCATTAACAAATGAACCGAATTTGAACGAGCTCTTATCGAGCTGAACCCGAATCGAACTCGAGCCAGCTCGGTTCGATTAGCACGTCTGCCCTTCCCCCACTGGGTGCCTAAATGCAATAAATCCATACCTTTAATTGCTACAAACTCTAAAGAGTTCCTAAGATACTGTGTAGTAATAGCTTGAATATATGAATAGTAATTATTATTACTTATAATATTAAGATAAAATTAATTTAAAAAAATTTCCCTAATTTTTCAACATACATCCCATTATAAAGTTTGTTATGCTGTGCAGCTTTATTTACATTTGTTTTTCATGGCTGCCCCTAAAATATTTATGTTCCCTAAAGTCAAATTGCATAAATAACAATATCATATGTCCCAAGTAAGGAACGTTGGTTTATATCTTCATTCTTATTAATTGGTTGTGAATCTTTTTCCTTTTGTTTTCCTCCTCCTTTTTGTGTCGTCGAAACTTGATGCAAGCAAAATTAACATCTCAAATCTCTAGTTCACTGATAGATCATGACGGATATGAGATGGATTTTTCTTTCTTTAAACATCCCCTCAATAATTATTTTAGAGCATTACTCCATACTCCATTAGACATCTTTTAGTTTTTATAAAGTTCTATATTACAGTCAAAATGTCTAGCTAATAGTTGAAAATTGTACACCGAAATCTTTTGTGTTTGGTTCCGACTTGCACGAGCGAAAATTGAAGTGTAAAGCAGCTATCTTAGATATCTGAATGTTGATCCAAATAAAAATATATATGTTAATCAAACATGAGAAAATTCAATTAGTTTTCTTACATCACCAACAAACCAACCAAAAAGAAAAGGAATACAAAGTTTTTTAAAAGAATATTACATGCACACAATAACCCTAAAAGAGAGAAAATGTGGCGGAAAGTGATGCAAGGAGGGACACCCATGAAAGTCCTTAAAACAGACAATAATTATTATATTTGCAGCTACACAATATCTATTATTTTTCTAATTTTTAAATTATGATTTTTATTTCTTAAATTAATTTAGAAATCCAAATATAGATCCAAATAGATTGAAATAATTAAACACAATTTGAGAAAATATTTAATTAGTTTTCTTACATCCCCAGAAGACCGAAAAAAGAACATAAACCAAGAAAAGGGAAATTACCACTTTTTAAAAAAAATTTCCAAAAAGGATAATACATGGAAACAAAGAAATTTAAAAGAGAGCAAAAGCAATGTAATTAATGAGGGGCAAATAGACAATTAGTACTGGATTTACAGTTGCACAATATCTATTGTTTTTCTAATTTGTAATTCTTAATTTTCATTTAAATTATTTTAGAAATACAAATAGAAATCCAAATAATATGAAATAATTAATACAATTTGAGAAAATATTCAATTAGTTTTCTTACATCCGACAAAAAAGAAAAAGAAAAGAAAACAAGAAAAGGAAAGAACAAATGATTTTTTTATAAAAATTTCCAAAATTGATAATACACGCAAACATAACAGAAAGAAAATTGGGCAAAAAAGAATGTAAGGAGGGACAAATAGACTATCTTTATACAACAACAACAACAACAACTAGTGAGCCTTTTATCCCAAGCATATGGGGTAGGCTACATGAACCAACACGCGGGTCCAGCACATGAATCCTCCGCCTCCACTCACTTCTATTGAACAAAATACTTTCATTGAGGCCTTTGGCAACCATATCTTTTCGTATCACCTCCATCCATGTTTTCTTCGATCTCCTTTTCGTTCTTTTGACATTACCTATATCGAGAATATCATTCGTCGAATCGGTACTTCCATAGATCTTCCATTTGCACTAAGGCATGTAATTGGCGTACCGAATACCCAACGTCTACTCTAAGGCCAGTTGTTGGCGTACCGCATACCTAACATCTCAAAAAGTCGCTCGAACTGCTCTTGAGGAAGGGCCTTGGTAAATGGATCCGCCGTGTTATCTTTCGTATCTACTCTCCGGATCTCGATCTCCCGGCTATCTACGATCTCCCTGATCAGGTGATACCGCCTTAAGATGTGTCTGGATTTCTGGTGGGACCGTGGTTCCTTCGCTAAACCTATAGCCCTATTGTTATCGCAACACAAAGGTATCGGATCAATAATGGACGGAACCACCTCAAGTTCAGTAACGAACTTCTTCATCCAGACCGCTTCTTTTGCGGCATCGTTTGCAGCAATGTATTAAGCTTCCATCGTTCAGTCTGCGACGGTGTCCTGTTTGGAGCTTTTCCAACATACCGCCTCTCCATTGAGGGTAAACACAAAATCCAAGACAGACTTGCTGTCATCTTTGTCACTCTAGAAGCTTGAGTCGGTAAAAGACTCGACCTTAAGGTCTCCATTACCGTATATCAAGAACATCTTCTTATTCCTTCTCAAGTACTTGAGAATGTTCTTCATAGCTGTCCAATGATTCTCACCCTGGTTCGATTGATACTGGCTCACCATGCTAAGCGCGTATGTTACATCTGGTCTGGTACATAGTATCGCATAGATTATAGATCATACCGCCGAAGCGTAGGGTATAGTGCTCATGCGAACCTTCTCCTCATCAGTCTTGAGAGACATCTTTTTGTAGAGGGTGATTCCGTGCAATGCGGGTATATTACCGCGCTTGGAATCTTCCATACTAAATCTCTTTAGTATGGTCTCTATGTACCTAGACTGTAAAAGTTCCAACAATCTCTTGAATCTATTTCTGTAAATCTTAATCCCCAGAATGTAGGAGGCATCACCCAGGTCCTTTATGAAGAACTTTTGCGACAAAAACAGCTTGACCGATTGCAGTATAGGAATGTCATTTCCTATCAAGAGAATGTCATCCACGTACAAGACGAGAAATACAACAGTTCTCCCTACAACCTTCTTGTAGATACATGGTTTGTCTTCGTTTGTGATGATGTCAAATTCCTTAATTGTCTCATCAAAACAGACGTTCCAGCTCCGCGATGCCTACTTTAATCCATAAATGGATTTAAGTAACTTGCACACCTTCCCGCTGCTCTCACTGTCTATGAATCCCTCCGGCTGATCCATATAAATGCACTCTTCTAAACTTCCATTTAGAAAGACCGTTTTTACGTCCATCTGCCAGATATCGTAATCATGGTAGGCAGCAATGGCAAGTAGCATCTGAATGGATTTCAGCATAGCCACTGGAGAAAAAGTTTCGTCATAGTCCACTCCTGGTTTTTGACGAAAACCTTTTGCAACAAGTCTAGCCTTATAGGTTTCCACCTGTCCATCTGCACCAATCTTTTTTTTGAAGATCCACTTGCATCCAACGGGTTTTACCCCAGAAGGAGCAATATCCAAAATCCAAACTTTGTTGGTGTACATGGACTTTATTTCGGATTTCATAGCATCAAGCCGTTTTATAGAGTCCCTACTGTTAATGGCCTGCTTATAACTAGTAGGATCATCTTCTTCCAAGATGCAATCCTCTCGATCCCCATCTATGAGAAAACTATAGTATCTCTCGGGCGGACGAGAAATCCTACTAGATCTGTGGAGTGGTTGAGCTTCGTCCGGGATTATTGAATCCTCTGGTTCTACCAAATCTTCAGTTAAAGTTTGTGCTTCTGCAATTTCTTCCAGTTCTATCGTGCTCCCACTAGTTTCTTTTGCAAGAAATTCCCTTTCCAAAAAGGTGGCGTGGCGAGACACAAACACCTTCTGTTCCCTAGTGTGGTAGAACAGATATCCAAGCGAATTCTTAGGATATCCCACAAACTTACAAAGAACCGATCGTGCCTCTAGTTAATCCGGATTTTTCTTTTTAACATAAGCCGGACAACCTTATATCTTAATGAATTTAAGATGTGGTTTCTTACCACTCCATATTTCATAAGGAGTCTTAAGCACAAATTTGGATGGAACCTTATTCAATAAGTATGCCGTTGTCTGAAGCGCATGTCCCCAAAATGAAAGAGGCAGATCAACACTACTCATCATGGAGCGAACCATGTCCAATAGGGTATGATTCCTCCGTTCCGATACACCATTGTGCTGTGGTGTATACGGAGGAGTAAGCTGATGTTAGTGTATATGCCCTAGAGGCCATTACTGTATCATACTAGTTTGTATATTACTTAATGGAAGCTTGGGATATTCACCTTGTATAGACAATCTTGCTCAATATAGTAGTATGCTACTTGGTTTGTTTCTACTTCAATGTGTACATGTGTTTATTTTAGTATATCACCTATACACATTAGTGGAGCCCTTAGGATCTTTGCTTGATTACCAGCATTGTGATGGCAGTCACACTAGTGGAGGCTGGGTAATCTATAAGCACATCCTTATGCAGGTCTCTAGTCGCAGGACTATCGAGACAGGGCATCGATACTCCGGGGTAGACTAGCGTATGCGCTTCTCATCCCAGTGTGGGAGACGGTATGTCCCACAGCCGTCAGTACGTCGTACTTGAGATAGTATGCGGGTGCTCGTTAGGTTACGAGTACACTGGACAGGACTCGTCGGGAACTGTTGGTTGGTACTATACCTATCGTCAGTTATCAGTTCCTAGGTGACATGAGTACAGCTTAGTCCGCTGACTTGACACTGTCACTTCGCCTCGAGTATGTTCCCACTGTACTTAGATTACTACCTTACCACGGCTCAAAGGAGTCGTGCAAACAGGTAGTAGTTGGGTGCAGTCCCGAAGCACTTGGAGGCAGTGACGGTTAGACAGGATTCGTCTCTCCCGGTATTGGGGGTTGACATCGCGCTGTGTCTAGGAGAGCCATTACACGAGTAGTCCCTGACCAGGGCAAGCGAGATATACTGGTAGGTTTCCAGTGTTATTTCAGGGTGTTCTGGGCTTCACTCCGACACGACTTGTACCGCTATTAGGGGACTGACGTTTACCGCCCCCTAGGCCCGCCATGCGATGTATCAGACGAACAGACCGGACTGTGCAGAGATTGTCGCATTCAGGCTCAGTAGGAGTTCAGATGGGTTTCACCTCATCAGTCTTCTTGTCGACATCTACCTGGGGACCGTTACGCACAGCTAGTGCCGCTTGCGGTCTGTGGTTAAACCCACTGCCAGCGTAGTGTCGAGTCTTTAGAGTCCCACACAGAAAGCTATTCGCCTTTAGGCAAAAGAGTAGAGGTCGCATGGTTTTGCGACAGGTCGCATGGTTTTGCGACAGGGTTCGGTCACATCCGTGCACTTGTGCACGTACAGTGTCCGGACAGTTAACACTAGCGGGCTTTGGTTTAAACCAGATCCTAGTGTATGTTTTGGGATTGGTTTTATCTCGTTTGTATTCGTGTTCCTCGGAACGCGGATGCGGGTGTGTATGCATAGTTGACAGAGAGACAGAGGCAGAGTATTCTCATTGGGGTTGTTGACTGTTGACTTTTGGCTAAACCCTAATGAGAATAAGAAATATGATTAATGATAATATTAATTAAGTATTATTGTGTCATGGTTGAGATGAGGGGTTGACTTTGTTGACTTGTTGACTTTGTTGACCGGTTGACTAGGTTGGACTAGTTGACCATCATCATTGCAATGGCTATCATTTCATGGTAAAGACTTTTGCTTGCTTGTTTTGCTTTGCAATATGAGTGCATGAAATGATAATGCCACTTGATATGATATGAACCATCACATAATACTCAATTATTATTATTATTATTATTCTTTTTGGATTATGGGAGAGAGGTTGGCAAAAGGATTTTTCATTCTCTCATTTTCATTTCTCTCTCTTGCCATCACTTGCTTAAGCTCTCCCTCTTCCTCTTGCTCTCTCTAGCTCAAGGCAAACTATTCTCATGTGTTGAGACTCATTGCCTTAGAGATAAAAAGACACCAAAACAATCCTCTACTCATTCTAGTTCACAAGGCCTAGCAAGCCAAGTGTTCTAGTTTCTTCAAAGTTCGAAGAAGAAGCCAAAGGTAGAAGCTTTCGGGTGGATCCATTTTCGGCGCAAGGAGACGACGAGGTGAGGCCGATCCGTACACCGGGAGGAGTTGAAGACGAAGGAGTTCAAGAAAGGTATAGCCCCCTAACCGAGTAGGTAAAACTCAACTTAGGTTGTTAGTTAGTTGTTTAGCAAAGATCCGTATTTGTAGTCCATATTACTACCCTCTTGAAAATCGTTTTTCACCACTTCCGCAACCCCGTAAGTACCGGGGAAGGGTAGCATGGACTTACAGATGAGAGAGAATACTATTCTCTTTTAGAAAATCACAGAATTCCGTACTCAAGTACTCCCCTTCTTGATCAGATCGAAGGATTTTAATACTTTTTCTTGTTTGGTTCTCTACTTCGCTCTTATATTCTTTGAATTTTTCAAAAGCTTCAGATTTGTGTTTCAAAAGGTACACATATCCGAATCTAGAGAGATCGTCAATGAATGTAATGAAGTACGAGAACCCACCCCTCACATGTATAGACATCAGACCACATACATCACTGTGTATGATTCCCAAGAGCTCTGTAGCTCTTTTTCCGTGTCCGGTGAACGGAGATTTGGTCATCTTTCCTTTGAGACAGGATTGGCAAGTTTCATAAAATGAAAATTCGAACGAATTCAGATAGCCATCCTTATGCAACTTACCCAGTCTTTTCTCACCGATATGACCAAGTCTACAATACCACAAGTAGGTTTCGTCCGTATCTGAACTCTTCCTCTTGCGTGTGTTTTGTATATTGAAGACCGTGTTTTGATTTAGAACGTAGATACCATTACACAGTGTACCTTCTGCAACCAATACCTGATTAAGGTAAATGCTCATGATATTTCTATCCAGAAAAAAGTTATATCCATCTTTATCAAGTAAAGATACTGATATGATGTTGCAAAGCATGGAAGGTACATAGTAATAATTGTTCAAAATTATAGTATTGTCGCTTGGCAATACTATGTGATATTCACCGATGGCAGCAGCATCAACCTGTGCTCCGTTCCCCACTCTGAGGGACATATCATCCGGTCCAACCATTCTACTTTTTCTCAATCCTTATAATAAATTACATATGTGAGATCCTGATCCGGTATCTAGTACCCAGGAGGTAGGGTTGACCGAAAAACAGTTTTCAATAACAAATACACCCGAAGAAGATGCATTAGAATGCTTCTCCTTCAATAGGGATATCTGGAATTCCTTATAGTCCTTTTTCCCTTGTCCATACTTGTGACAGTTGTCACAAGTTAGAGCCGAACCGACGTTTCCCAGCCCAGTGTAATAAGCTGGTTTGGTCAAGTTAAACATTTTATTATCTTAATTAGGGAGTGAAATGGTTGCTACCTGGAGAGAGAGAGAGAAAATAAACACTCAGTGTGCGCTCTTGCAAGATCAGATTGGTTAATAGTTTATCTAATCAGGATGGCTCCTACTGTTTCCTCGAATTTTCCTTCAAACTTTTAAAAGGAAATCCAGTCGGGATCATTCGCACCTCACAAGTTCGCTAACCGTTCATCCAGGTGAGTGTTGGTACTCCGAGGGAGGTTCCCCGTGCTCTCGCATGGACCTAATTAAAATAAAACTCGTTTCCACAGAGACGTAGCCCCGTTAACACTTTTCTAGACACCTAATAGGTTAGCTAATTGTGAAGTGAAAAATATCTCTCAAGAGTAATCCTACTCATCAGTAGGATCGGGATCCATCTATCATCGCGTGATAATGTAGATGGAAGCCACTCTGGTCAGCACATTCCAGAAGGTATGCAACACTAGCAAGTTTCCTGTATGTTTGAAACTCCCGATGTGGTTTTTGCCCTTAGGACCCAAGTGACCTTGACGAATAATCAACAAATCAAAAGGTCCTAGTCAAGTTCAACCCTTCATTATCCAAAATTGCATTAGACCCGCTTACATGACCCTTAACTGTAAGTCGATGTCGCACACCCCACACGGTTTGTGGGGAGGCGGAATTTACAAAAACGATTTTTATGACAAGCAACATCGACTAAAACATCCATGATCTTTCAGAAATCCTAACTAGCTAAACTACATAGAGGTTTTAAACTACCGTGAAAGTGTTTTATACCTCCAAGTTACAAGTCCTTCGGGTCTTTTTCTCCTCTTCTTAAGCTCCTAGAAGATGTGGATCAAGCTTGGTTGTCGGCCCCCTCGTGTCGAAGACGATCCGCCCAAGAGTCTATGGTTCAAGCTCCAACCTCAATAATGAGGTAACTAAAGTATCTAGTTTGCTAATCTAGATAGCTTAGGAGATGTAGAGAGTTAATTGGACTATTTAATCTCAGAGAATCCTAGGATTCACAACACATGTGAGGGTTAGGGTTTGAGGAAGAAGGAGGAGAGCAAATGGAGAGAGAATGAAAAAACACAAATGATCAAGTGATGAAGCAAGTGAAAAATGGCTACGTATTTTCCTCACATCAAGCATGCATTATTTTTCATAGAAAATATGGAGCCATGCTTGAATAGTAAGTGCAAACCAATAAACTAAAGAATTATCCATGCTTCACCCATGCCACAAATATCTCCATTTTCCACCTCATTAATCTATTTTCCAAAAATAGATTAAACTAAAATGAAGTGTCCCCTTTTAGAAGCATCTCTTGTAAATTACAAGAATGCCCTCACCGTATATACATACCCGTATTCATACCGCAAAAAATACGAATACAAAAAGATAAAAATAATCCAATAATATAATACTAGAATGCGGCTTAATCCTAAGCCCACTAGTATTATCCATCCGAACAACATCCGTGCAGTCAGTACACGTATATGATCGGAACCCTGCACGTAAAACCATACGGTCTCTACATCG
Organism: Agapanthus africanus; assembly: GCA_030015575.1. NCBI lineage: Eukaryota > Viridiplantae > Streptophyta > Magnoliopsida > Asparagales > Amaryllidaceae > Agapanthus > Agapanthus africanus. The sequence goes on from JASDDO010000004.1 coordinate 56,043,738, forward strand.
TTTCGCTTGAACCAGAAAAACCCTCTGTATGAGACTCTAAAGACTCAACAATACGCTGGCAGTAGGTTTAACCAAAATTCCGTCAGCGGCACTAGCTGTATGTAACGGCTACCCGGGTACCTGTCGAAAAGAAGGCCGATGAGAGAACTCATCCGAACCCCTACCGAGCCTATCCGTGACAATCTCCGTATAGTCCGGTCTATTCGTCTAAGAGTATCGTATATTGGGCCTAGGGGGTGGTAAACGTCAGACCCTTAATAGCGCAATAAGTCGTGTCGGTGTAGAGCCCAATACACCCTGAGAAACTACTGGTGTACCTACCAGTAAATCTCACTTGCCCTGGCCAGAGACTTTATGTATTACCTAACCGAACACAGCGCGATATCAACTCCCAATACCGGGAGAGACGGATCCCTTCTAACCCCTACTGGCTCCAAGTGCTTCGGGACTACACCCAACCACCACCTGTTTGCACGACTCATTTGAGCCGTGGTAGGGTAGTAATCTAAGCACAGTGGGAACACACTCGAGACGAATAGTGATGTCAAGTCAACGGACTATCCTGTACTCATGTCAACGGGGAACTGCTAACCGACGATATGTATAATACCAACCAACAGTTCCCAGTGAGTCCGTCCAGTGTAACTCATAACCCAATAAGCACCTGTGCACTATCTCTGGTACCGTATACCAATAGCTGCGGGACAGGCCACCTCCCATGACGGGGATAAGAAGCGTATACACTAGTCTACTCTGGAGTATCGATGCCCTGTCTCGATAATCTTACGACTTAGGAGAAGCTTAAGGATGTGCTTATAGACTACCCAGCCTCCACTAGTGTGAGTGCTATCACAACGCTGGTAGTCAAGCAAATATCCTAAGGGCTCTATAAATATGTATTGGCGATATGTTAAAAGAAACATATACACATATTAAGATAGAATCAAACCAGATAGCATACTATCATATTGAGCAAGACTGTTATTATATCTGTGTATATCCCAAGCTTCCAAAATGTAATATACAATCCAGTACTATACAATAATGGCCTCTAGGGCATATATCGCTAACATTGACGAATGATCAACAAAGTCACACGACCGTCTTAACCAATTCGCATTTACCTATGATACAGACAATCATTACTTAGCTACCGTACACTACGCTTTGACGAATAATCAACAAACGCAACACTAATACTAAGTAATAATTATCTGAAACGACGGAGGGCTACGGATAGGTTTTTGGTGAAAAACCTTTTAACGTAATGAACTTGATATCGTTGAAGGAACCGAGTAGTTTTGAAAATGAGTGGTTTAGGCCCCGCTTTTGAAAACTAGTGGTTTTGAAGAAAACCGAGTAGTCTATAGTAACATAAACTTTTGCTCAAGAGGTCACACCCCGCAAAGGGATCTAGGCTCTTACCTCCTCGAATGAGGTGCTGGATATTCCTAACCGAATACCACTATGAAAAGCGAAAGAATATGACTATAGTTTTTCGAAATTTGTTCCAACATCTTTTAGGTTCCTTTTCTTGCATTAATTAAAATTAACGCGGTCCTATCAATTAATTCCTATCACACCAGAAAAGAATGAAAATAAAATGTACGTATATGCCATCCGCATTCGTCACGGGGCCCTGTCATGCACTGTTAGGTTATTTAACTACCAGCAGAGCGGGGGCAGGACTAGCACGGATGCAAAACATATACAACATCTACTAGTATTTATAAATATATATAACCATTCGTCCCAGGTATGATAGAAGAAACATCACAGAACGGTAATAATCAACATGGAATAGCGGATAATCTTGGAGCCTCGGGTTTCATTTGAGTCGCAAATGAGACCCGATGTTCCCGGTCGTGTGGATAGCCCATGCAATGAAAAACCTAGACCCCTACGAGCGCGACAAGTTACACGCCAATCCTGGAAGTAAGGCAACTCCAATCAACAAAGTGAATGGGCCACCTAGTACTTCACGGAATTCGGTAACTTGAGCACCCCTCCATGGGTCATCCTATACCCCCTACAAGTGCGGCGAACAGCCCACCAATTCTAGAGTAAGGCCCCCTCCGTCTCAACGCCATGAGATGCGGGCCCGTTGCCCTCTAGAACCCAACTATTCGAGCACTCCTCTGCGGGGTAATTCTAGTACAGAAAAGAAAAATATATATACAACAGTGACATCGACCTCAACCCGGTCGTGCCCCAATAAAAGAATATACAATCTGGCAGAAACGGCAGTCCACATGTCAGACGCTCGCCCTGCAATAATGAATATACAAATGAATTTGAACTGTACAACTACTATTTAACTATAGGCTATCCACCATGACAATCCATCCACAACATCAGTGCAACACAGAACATAAACGTGAATATCATGTTCGTAAACTCGTTTGATTTTACATATAGCAATCAGTCGGGTTATACCGCTCATTGATATTCACAGTCCCAGAAACAAATACACAGAAAAGTAAGAATTTAGAGTTTCGATTGATTAAAACTTTCCGCATTTTCCCCATGTACAAACCAATACACAAACAAATCTGGGCAAAAACCAAACATACCAAAAATCACATTTCCATAAACAAGAACCCCTGAAAAAATTTAGAGCCTTGTTGCTACAATTTGGCCGCGGATCAGTGGCCAAATGACCTATTTGGCTACAGATTAGCGGTCGAATTTGGTTACTAAGAGCTCAAAATTTTTTCTTGGCTCTGAAAAAGCCTGCACATATTTTTAAGCTCACTGAAAAGATTTTTTGAACAACTTTAAAAATCGAATAGCGAGTAAGGTTTTTGGAAATACGATTCGGATAATTTTGTCGATCGAAGTTCTAAATTAGTGCAAATTAGCTAGTTAAGATTTATAGACCGGCTCTGATACCATGTTGGGTTTCCTAGCGTCCTCGCCGTCTACCACGGCCGTTGCGGAACGAAAAACTTTGATTTTTAAAAAAACCGGCGCTAGAAAACACATCCTATAATCTAACCATAAACCGATACTAGCTAACTAAAGAGATCTATCTACTGTGATAGAGGTTTATACCTAAAACGTGTCCTTCGGGTCTTCATTCCTCTTCTAGAGCTGCTCGGGATCCTTGATCAACCTTGCTAGACCGCCTTCTTAATCCTAGATGATCCGCCCGAAAGTTCTTGATTCAAGCTTAGCTCCACAAATGAAGCAATTTAGTAACTTAGTTTGCTAGTCTAGATTATTAAAAAGATGTAGTGATTTTTCTAGTGTATTTCTATCTCTCTTTCTCCCTTGATTCTCAACTCATGAGATGGTAGGGAGGAATATGAAGATGAAGGAGGAGGAACTCAAGAGAGAGAGGCAAGTAAGGAGAGAGAACCTTGTGCTGAGAATGAAACCCCTTTTTTGAAGAAAATCATGAAGCATGGTTTTGTAAAAACCATTTTTCAATAAAATAACACAACCATTCTTGAATAGTTTGCACAAATGAATTTACAATTCATTTGTCAACACTATTACAGCATGGTTCACACCATGCTCTCCTTAACACCTCATTTCCTATTTTACACCTCATTTTCCATTTTGCAAATAAAATGGAAAATACATGATGAGGTGTCCTCCTTCTAGAATGTCTTTCCGTATAAATACGGAATACATTCTACCGTATATACATACCCGTATTCATAACAAAATATGAACACCGAAGAGATAGAATAATACCACTAAAATAATACTAGCATTAAATCAATATCCGATTTAATGAACCGTCTTAATCCTAAGCCCGCCAGTATTATCAACCGTCCGATCGAAAATCTGGATAACACTAGAATATACATATCAAAATATGTACAGGTAAATTATTAAATCAATACTTAATTTAATAATCCGGCTTAATCCTAAGCCGGCTAGTATTATCATTCGATCAAAACCCTGCACGTATAAACATACGTCCACCATATCGTTTCGCCTGAATCAGAGAAAGCCTCTGTGTGGGACTATAAAGACTCGACAGTATGCTGACAGTGGGTTTAACCACAAGCACGTCTGTCACGTCCCGAAAGTACGGAACATGACCGGCACTTAAACTACGAAACGTCTCGAGGCGTACGTAATCCAAGTAAGCCGAAAACCCAGAAATGCAAACCAAGAAAAGTAGTAGCGTGAAGGAAAACCAATTTAAATAAGTAGTTTTAATAGCATAAGCCGAATTATGGGGGTTTCTAAAAACATCAAAAATTTCCTGAAAATTTCGGCAGAGTCTCCTTTGTAAATACTGGCCCCCAAATGGGATACAACATGAATAGTATACGAAATCAATAAAAAGGCATCCCCAAGCGGGAGCTAGCTCTTCGTCAATCGACGGTCACAACCACACAAGCAATATAATATACAACGCCAACGGCGAGGATCAAAATTCAAAAGGAAACTCAAAACCACAAGAAAACCACAGAAATATAACGCGCGACTCTAAGGTCGAAGGAATAACATCACTGGTCTCTATCTCAAAATAAATACATGTTTGGTTGATGGAACTTCTAGATACAACAGAGTAATAATATACAAGTTATATAATGTGGGGTACGATACAAGTAAACCAACCTACTAGCAAATCACTCGAAGGAAACTATGCCCGCAAGCCGTAATGAAACCTGTACGGTAAACCTGCAAGAAACTGGGGCACAACGGGGGTGAGTTGCCAACTCGTGAATAGAAAAGCATCTACGCACAGAAATCGCATAAATAACGCAACCTAGGTCAACGATCATAATATATTCTCAAATATATGAATAACATGCAGCCTAAAACAATGGCTAGGGTAATATCTAACCCGAGTGTGATCTCATGTGCCCGTGTCAGTGCCTCAGGTAGCAATATATCATATGAATGAGGTATGAATGCATGGAACATAATGCATGTACTGACGAAAACTGCTTTCATAAATCAGTGAGATTTCTGTATTTTAAAAGTGAGGTACCATAAATGAAATCAGCATAAAACAGTGCCCAGCATCGACACAAAACAAGTGTCCAAATATCTCGATATCTCTGTATCACAATCTCTGTACCTCAATATCTCAAAATCTCAATCATAATATCTAGGGCGCCGTCAATCCAGACTGGTCCCTACCATCCATCTCAAGACCACGACGGTATCCTCCGGATATCCGACGCGTCGGGTAATATCACCGGTCGGTAGTGCTCCCCTGCCAGGCTCAACGTCAACAACATGATCCTCTTGCCCCGGGGTACCGCACCGGGCCCACCATGTACCCGAAACGGTTCCTCCACTCCTCGAATCGGGTCTCGAAATCCATCAGCAAACTCATGGTGGACGACTCATACATCATGGGAAAACCACACTTTTTATTTTAAAAGAGAGAAAATGTTTATTTATGTTTTTTCGGTTTTCCTCCAAATCCAGAAAATCTCATGGAAATCCGAATCCAAAACCTCAATAACACGTAAAATAGTGAATATATGCATGAGAATCCATGAATGCAGCATAACAATGAATAACAGTATGCATGAAGTAGCAGGTAATAACTACAATATCTAAACTAACATATAAGGCAAGTACGCTAATATCATGTCTAAACTATTAGCTACCAGGCTATGTCAAGCAATAATATTTTCTAAGGTGTACGTGACATGGCAATTACCGATGAAGATGTGTATGAGCCGGCAAGTAAGTGTACGTGGTACATACGCATCATCGGTAATGGTGCTGGTGTCCTAACAACATGATATCAATAATGGAGTATGAAACATAATATAAGCATGCGATGCGAAGCGAACCACAATAATGAGCGGGAGCTGAATACTAGACGCAACTATAACTAATCTGCACTAATCTAATATAAGTCCTACAAATGGTGCCTTTTGAAATAACACGAATCATGGGGTTTTGAAAATAGGGGCTACGGTGTTTTTATGAAAAGATACGTCTTTTGAAATATCCGTAGGATCCCTTGGGCTGTCTTTTAAAATACCCACGATTCGTTAGTTTTTGAAATAGGTAAGAATCGAATCTAATCTAACAACTAAACTAAACTAAAGGGCTAAGCTAACAAGCTGGACTACAGGTAAGGAAACCGCCTAACATCTGAGTCGATACATATACATACCTGTATATATATTAGTCGGTGATCCCGCCTCAATAATATCATATCCGATACCTATCTATAATCAGACATCCCAAGTCAAGAGCGCGGATCAATCATCAAGATATAGCTCGTACGTAAATCCGTCGTACGGCATCCCCAATTCTGGGTACGGGTCAATATCATATTCCTCACACTATTCCTCTGGTATCCTCTTTATCCAAGATCATAGTCTAGGGTACTGACCTATGTCTAGTACAATACTAATATCCTCAATATACTCATGATTTGACTACCGATCGACAATCCCGTACAAACCGATATCGTCAGCACATATCATCATCAAGGGGTATACATCACCCGATACGGCCTAATATCAATGTCCTAGCATATCATGCCTCATATCACGATCACATGTCGACCATTTTATTTATAACACTATTCACCCGTATCGCCGCCCCAAGATCCGCTATAACACCAGGACGTACCTCAAGTACGAATCCTGCCATATCACCGATATCACAACCATAAAACAAATCTCATCGACTCAGCTCAATCCCAAGTATCATTCTCAAATCCGTATGTGAACACATAGTCCGATACCCATGTGAACACATAACTATAAAGAATCCCAAGAGCACATAAAAATAGGAATGTATGCAAGTATGTATGTGTAGTGCAACACTACCCTAGGGTTCGCAACACTAAAATAATCCAACACACCAATATCCATCCTAAATATCGTTATTAATCCCAAATAACATATAATAATTGTTGGTGTGTATACGCATCCGTATACACCACCACGGACTGCGGGGGTGCTATACGCCATCCACCGGACTCCTCCCCGTAGATATAAATCTACTCACCTGGTCCTCGCTTGCCGATGCCGACGTCGCCACGTGCTTGCCTGTCGTCTCGAAGTCCACATGGGTTACCTACATATCATAACGCACCGTATCGCATTAAAATCCGACTCATGACCAAAACGACACACGAATCCCGCATAGGTCAAAACCTATGGTTGCTCTCACAAACCAACCCAAAAACCCTCGACGTCGGCGTGCAAACGCCCGACCATCGAGAAAAACCCAAGTACACTCATTTGCACATTCACGAATACTAATTTAAATATAGAATATGTTAAAATTCACAAAAACCCCAAATTCACTTTAGAAGCCATTTTTCCGAAAATCTAGCAAGCAAAAATTACCCGTTTTAATACAAAACTCGACGTTTAAATGAATGTAGCGGCCAATATACTTATTAAATATCTTAAATAAGTCATATAAATCATTTCCATAATTTACTCTCATCAATTTCATTAAACCCAAAAACCTAGTTTGCAACAATTAAGTAATTTGGACAATTTACATATAACAATTTGCAATTTAACACCAAAACTAGGTTTTACATATTTTAAGATGTCAAACTATACATTTCAACCTTGATGATATAATAAAAACCCTAATTTAAAATACAACCCTCACTTGATTTTTAATTTCATCAAATGCAATAATAAAGACCTAGTAAGCAAAATAGCTTAAATTGGACGATTAAAAAGTGGCAATTTGTAATATAGCAACTAGCTTAGATTTGTACATGTCATAACATATTAATCTACCCACCACAACCATAATCCCATGATAGAAACCCTAATTACATTCAAACACTTTCACAAATTTTCAATCTTGAAATTGGAATCAAATAATTAGCTAATTAAACTAATTTAAAGTAGCTTATCAAAATCTAAACACTTGGGTTAGGATTATACCTCCAAACTATGAGATCAAACTTAAGATCTAGCCTTCCAAAATGCTCTCTTTTCACAAAGATCCATGCTTGAAATACTAAGGAATAATGTGTAAAACTTAGATTTGGAATTAGAGTTGAATTTGTATGGATTTGAAGTGATTTTTGTGGAATTTTTTTGATGCAAAAATGGAGTGAGATTTGGGGATGGGGCTGCTGCTGTAGGGATAGAATTTTCGGCCAGAATTGGTGGGGGTTGGGTGAGGGAGGAGAGAGAGTGAGGTGGGGAAAGTTGAATTTAGTCAAAGTCCACTCTATTCTTATCATTTTCTACTCTTTTCTTTTCTTTTCTTTTGAAAAAAAGAAGTGATTGGAGAGAGGGAGAGGGGGAGGGCTGTCATGGTGGGGCCGGCCACATGGGGAGAGGGTGAGGTATGGGTGTGTGGGTTAGGAAAAAGATAAATGCTATACCCCAATTCCCATTAACACTAATTTCACCGAAAAAAGCCTTTTTCTTCGATATTTTCTAAACCGTTTTGGCAAACGATTTCATTTCAAAAACCACATGATAAAATTTTATTTAATATTTTATGATGCACAAAATTTGTTTCAACTCATTCCAATTTGTAATTTTTCCTAATTAAATGTATTAGTGACGGCTTAAAATAATATTAAAATAATTAATTTCGGAAAATTTTTCAGAAAATTTGAAATTTCACCAGTGACTCAATAAACACCAAATACTAGCAATTACATAGCTAGAATATGTATATTTAATTTTATAATAATGATATTTGTATTTTGACATTTTACAGAAAACCCCCTTATTTTACCTATTTTCCGAAATTTCACCGAAACGATTTTCAAAACGCTACAAACTTCCCCCCTTAAAAAAATTCGGTCCCCGAATTTAAAGTAAAACCCCCCCAAATACTAAAACATCTAAACCAAAACTATCAAGTCGTCGGGGCTCCGAAATTGTAAATACATAAAACAAATCGTAGCGCAGCGCATGCGCATGAAAAATGAGCATATAACTCAAATCAAAATTCCGTCAAGCATCCCGCAATCATCGGAGTCATGGGGAAGACATCAATGCCAAATCCAAAGCAAAACCAATATGATATAACTCGAAACTATACATGTAAATATCGAATCTATATAAGTAAGTATCTGAAGGAAATGCATGCCAAATCTCTTTAAGTCGCTTTGCAACGCGTATAACACTGCACAGTGGCGGACGTCTATCATAAGAAAATAACTATATACATATATACCTTTGTTTGAAATGTACGTTCCGCCGTTTTGGAAACAATTTAGAAGGTTCTCCTTGTTTTAAACATTTCGTGTCATATCAGACACGTAGGTAAATATTGAGGCTATAGCTCGCTTTTTGGAAATCCCTTCAATAACTATCAATGCATGCAAAATATATTCAGGTATTGTTTTCTGACTAGTCCTGCTTAGTACGAAAACACATAGCAATATCATAAAAACGTACTGCTCTATAAGAAAAATCAATCCCAAAATACGCATATGAATACTACGTGCGTCTGGTGCGCACGGAAATCAAAATCCAAATATGTGCCATACATATGCACAGAAACAACATCTAAGTGCATCGGGTGTGCATGAAACATCTGTCGTAGGCAACATGTGTGCCTGACAGCAAAATCAGGTGCATCTGACATGCACGAAAAATCTCGATTTAGTGCATCTGGTGTGCACCAAAATCACACTTCAAAACTTGCGCCCAAAATCACACTTCAAAACTTGCGCCCAACATGCGCGAAAATCCAAATCAGGTGCATCCATCGTGCACGAAATCATGAAATCCAATATCAAGTGCCGAATATACGCAAAATCCAATCAGGTGCACAAGGTGCACAAAACAAATATCGAACATCACCATCGAAATCGAAGTCCAGAGCATCTAAATGCACAACATACGTAACAATGCACTGCAAGCATATAAGAACTATACCGAGTGCAAAAACCAAATCGTGTGCGTATATACGCACAAATCAACTCAACTGTATGAAATCCATATAATCACAAACATGAGAACCAAGGCACGAAAACGATATCAAGTGCAACAACCGTGCAAAAATCGTAAATACTCAGCAGGTGCAACCATGGTCCATGAAGACAAATATCATGAAACTCAATCATCAAAATCAATCATGCGAATAAATCGCCCAAAATACGCAAATCAAGTATGGCGGAATAGTCCCGCTCAAGCACATCCTCCAAGAATCTCTGGCCAACTACCGTGGTCACTCATAGCATGTCTCGTCGACGATCCTGAACTCTGGCCTGCCGGTGTGCATAACATGACCACTACTGGGTCCAAGTCTTCTCGTAATTTATTCCAGAAAGGTCCTATCGAGATCTCTCCCAAATCTCGTCTCTGCCGAACTGTCCGGAAGTCATCGTCCTTTACTAGATCTGTTCTCGTTCTGGAACGGCTGCATACTCAACGCGACTCCTTCTGGAAGGTATATCCAAGTACAATGCCTCGGCATACGTATCGCATCTATGATATCGGCGGAGTGGAACGTCGTTTCATCTAGATCTGGTACGAACCCCTTACTTCACCTTTCTCTAATGTCGACCGCTTCGGACTCGTCTCGTCGTGGCTGCATGGACTGAGCTCTAACGGCTATCCTCGTATCGGGAGTCTCCCAAGAAATGCATCTCACCACCTAGCATCCGAATTAAGTCGAGCCATCCGATCGAGTCGTCAAAACCTCATAATCCCCCAAGAGCTCAACATCTTGGGCACAGTTTAATAGTATCGAGTACATACCACAGTATCGGTGGTCCAGCCGTAGAAGGGCAAACCCAAGCCTCACTAATGGCGCCGTAGAACTGCCGCAAACCCGAAGGTTCAAAGGCTTTCACACGGTCATTAAGTCGAGTTAGGGTTTCATTCTTCTAGAGGGACCATAGAATTGCCTGCATGTCTTTCCGACTACTTTAAACTTGGAATAATAGATATTTGACATTCGATCGTCTCTGTCGACTCCCAACGTCTCCGCGTGAAGTCGTCTTTAGCTAGAATCAATCTATCTGATGACCTCGCATCGGGGTAGGCGAACGATCCACATGTCCTAGTCATTCATCCTCGATGACTAGCGACCTTCCATCATCTCTTAGTACAACTCATTCTGCACTAACTCCAGCATCTGGGGCAATATCTCATCGTTCGCAGCAATAACTGGCTCGTTCGTCTGCTCGCTGAACGATGCCTCAATCATCAGGAGTAAGCAATACTTCAATGGTCATCAAAATCTGGCTGGCCTCTATCAGTGACTCAATCCTCTAGTGCAAATCGGCACGTCCGAGTAATCTCATGCAGCAATCCACCCAACGCTCGTGGCGTGAAGACACAATGAAAAGACACATCTCTGCAATCGTGTGTCGCCGGAATCATGCCCTGGTCAGTCCTCGTTCGTGACGAGCTCGTGCTGACCGCAACTCTAGCCGTAGCTCTCCCTGCCCGTAATCGTGGCAGCAAAACCATAACTGGTACTGATGAGGCTAGATCGGAATGAATATAATACTGAGCAAAGAAATGTACATCCTAAGGCTTCTTAAGTGTAGTAGCGTATCGTAAATATGCAGCGGAACATACCCACGGTACGTCACTCTACTTTAGTCACCTATTCCATCAACCAAGGGTCATCCTACGCTCCGAAGGTAAAACCTAACGCTCTGATACCAACTTTGTCACGTCCCGAAAGTACGGAACATGACCGACACTTAAACTACGAAACGTCTCGAGGCGTACGTAATCCAAGTAAGCAGAAAACCCAGAAATGCAAACCAAGAAAAGTAGTAGAGTGAAGGAAAACCAATTTAAATAAGTAGTTTTAATAGCATAAGCCAAATTATGCGGGTTTCTAAAAACATCAAAAATTTCCTGAAAATTTCGGCAGAGTCTCCTTTGTAAATACTGACCCCCAAATGGGATACAACATGAATAGTATACGAAATCAATAAAAAGGCATCCCCAAGCGGGAGCTAGCTCTTCGTCAATCGACGGTCACAACCACACAAGCAATATAATATACAACGCCAACGGCGAGGATCAAAATTCAAAAGGAAACTCAAAACCACAAGAAAACCACAGAAATATAACGCGCGACTCTAAGGTCAAAGGAATAACATCACTGGTCTCTATCTCAAAATAAATACATGTTTGGTTGATGGAACTTCTAGATACAACAGAGTAATAATATACAAGTTATATAATGGGGGGTACGATACAAGTAAACCCACCTACTAGCAAATCACTCGAAGGAAACTATGCCCGCAAGCCGTAATGAAACCTGTACGGCAAACCTGCAAGAAACTGGGGCATAACGGGGGTGAGTTGCCAACTTGTGAATAGAAAAATATCTATGCACAGAAATCGCATAAATAACGCAACCTAGGTCAATGATCATAATATATCCTCAAATATATGAATAACATGCAGCCTATAACAATGGCTAGGGTAATATCTAACCCGAGTGTGATCTCATGTGCCCGTGTCAGTACCTCAGGTAGCAATATATCATATGAATGAGGTATGAATGCATGGAACAGAATGCATGTACTGACGAAAACTGCTTTCATAAATCAGTGAGATTTTTGTATTTTAAAAGTGAGGTACAATAAATGAAATCAGCATAAAACAGTGCCCAGCATCGACACAAAACAAGTGTCCAAATATCTCGATATCTCTGTATCACAATCTCTGTACCTCAATATCTAAAAATCTCAATATCTAGGGCGCCGTCAATCCAGACAGGCCCCTACCATCCATCTCAAGACCACGACGGTATCCTCCGGATATCTGACGCGTCGGGTAATATCACCGGTCGGTAGTGCTCCCCAGCCAGGCTCAACGTCAACAACACGATCCTCTTGCCCCGGGGTACCGCACCGGGCCCACCATGTACCCGAAACGGTTCCTCCACTCCTCGAATCGGGTCTCGAAATCCATCAGCAAACTCATGGTGGACGACTCATACATCATGGGAAAACCGCACATTTTATTTTAAAAGAGAGAAAAGGTTTATTTATGTTTTTGCGGTTTTCCTCCAAATCCAGAAAATCTCATGGAAATCCGAATCCAAAACCTCAATAACACGTAAAATAGTGAATATATGCATGAGAATCCATGAATGCGGCATAACAATGAATAACAGTATGCATGAAGTAGCAGGTAATAACTACAATGTCTAAACTAACATATAAGGCAAGTACGCTAATATCATGTCTAAACTATTAGCTAACAGGCTATGTCAAGCAATAATATTTTCTAAGGTGTACGTGACATGGCAATTACCGATGAAGATGTGTGTGAGCCGGCAAGTAAGTGTACGTGGTACATACGCATCATCGGTAATGGTGCTGGTGTCCTAACAGCATGATATCAATAATGGAGTATGAAACATAATATAAGCATGCGATGCGAAGCGAACCACAATAATGAGCGGGAGCTGAATACTAGACGCAACTATAACTAATCTGCACTAATCTAATATAAGTCCTACAAATGGTGCCTTTTGAAATAACACGAATCATGGGGTTTTGAAAATAGGGGCTACGGTGTTTTTATGAAAAGATACGTCTTTTGAAATATCCGTAGGATCCCTTGGACTGTCTTTTAAAATACCCACGATTCGTTATTTTTTTAAATAGGCAAGAATCGAATCTAATCTAACAACTAAACTAAACTAAAGGGCTAAGCTAACAAGCTGGACTACAGGTAAGGAAATCGCCTAACATCTGAGTCGATACATATACATACCTGTATATATATTAGTCGGTGATCCCGTCTCAATAATATCATATCCGATACCATATCTATAATCAGACATCCCAAGTCAAGAGTGCGGATCAATCATCAAGATATAGCTCGTACGTAAATCCGTCGTACGGCATCCCCAATTCTGGGTACGGGTCAATATCATATTCCTCACACTATTCCTCCGGTATCCTCTTTATCCAAGATCATAGTCTAGGGTACTGGCCTATGTCTAGTACAATACTAATATCCTCAATATACTCATGATCTGACTACTGATCGACAATCTCGTACAAACCGATATCGTCAGCACATATCATCATCAAGGGGTATACATCGCCCGATACGGCCTAATATCAATGTCCTAGCATATCATGCCTCATATCACGATCACATGTCGACCATTTTATTTATAACACTATTCACCCGTATCGCCGCCTCAAGATCCGCTATAACACCAGGACGTACCTCAAGTACGAATCCTGCCATATCACCGATATCACAACCACAAAACAAATCTCATCGACTCAGCTCAATCCCAAGTATCATCCTCAAATCCGTATGTGAACACATAGTCCCATACCCATGTGAACGCATAACTATAAAGAATCCCAAGAGCACATAAAAATAGGAATGTATGCAAGTATGTATGTGTGTATGTGTAGTGCAACACTACCCTAGGGTTCGCAACACTAAAATAATCCAACACACCAATATCCATCCTAAATATCGTTATTAATCCCAAATAACATATAATAATTGTTGGTGTGTATACGCATCCGTATACACCACCACGGACTGCGGGGGTGCTATACGCCATCCACCGGACTCCTCCCCGTAGATATAAATCTACTCACCTGGTCCTCGCTTGCCGATACCGACGTCGCCACGTGCTTGCCTGTCGTCTCGAAGTCCACATGGGTTACCTACATATCATAACGCACCGTATCGCATTAAAATCCGACTCATGACCAAAACGACACACGAATCCCGCATAGGTCAAAACCTATGGTTGCTGTCACAAACCAACCCAAAAACCCTCGACGTCGGCGTGCAAACGCCCGACCATCGAGAAAAACCCAAGTACACTCATTTGCATATTCACGAATACTAATTTAAATATAGAATAGGTTAAAATTCATAAAAACCCCAAATTCACTTTAGAAGCCATTTTTCCGAAAATCTAGCAAGCAAAAATTACCCGTTTTAGTACAAAACTCGACGTTTAAATGAATGTAGCGGCCAATATACTTATTAAATATCTTAAATAAGTCATATAAATCATTTCCATAATTTACTCTCATCAATTTCATTAAACCCAAAAACCTAGTTTGCAACAATTAAGTAATTTGGACAATTTACATATAACAACTTGCAATTTAACACCAAAACTAGGTTTTACATATTTTAAGATGTCAAACTATACATTTCAACCTTGATGATATAATAAAAACCCTAATTTAAAATACAACCCTCACTTGATTTTTAATTTCATCAAATGCAATAATAAAGACCTAGTAAGCAAAATAGCTTAAATTGGACGATTAAAAAGTGGCAATTTGTAATATAGCAACTAGCTTAGATTTGTACATGTCATAACATATTAATCTACCCACCACAACCATAATCCCATGATAGAAACCCTAATTACATTCAAACACTTTCACAAATTTTCAATCTTGAAATTGGAATCAAATAATTAGCTAATTAAACTAATTTAAAGTAGCTTATCAAAATCTAAACACTTGGGTTAGGATTATACCTCCAAACCATGAGATCAAACTTAAGATCTAGCCTCCCAAAATGCTCTCTTTTCACAAAGATCCATGCTTGAAATGCTAAGGAATAATGGGTAAAACTTGGATTTGGAATTAGAGTTGAATTTGTATGGATTTGAAGTGATTTTTGTGGATTTTTTTTGATGCAAAAATGGAGTGAGATTTGGGGATGGGGCTGCTGCTGTAGGGATAGAATTTTCGGCCAGAATTGGTGGGGGTTGGGTGAGGGAGGAGAGAGAGTGAGGTGGGGAAAGTTGAATTTAGTCAAAGTCCACTCTATTCTTATCATTTTCTACTCTTTTCTTTTCTTTTCTTTTGAAAAAAAGAAGTGATTGGAGAGAGGGAGAGGGGGACGGATGTCATGGTGGGGCCGGCCACATGGGGAGAGGGTGAGGTGTGGGTGTGTGCGTTAGGAAAAAGATAAATGCTATACCCCAATTCCCATTAACACTAATTTCACCGAAAAAAAGCCTTTTTCTTCGATATTTTCTAAACCGTTTTGGCAAACGATTTCATTTCAAAAACCACATGATAAAATTTTATTTAATGTTTTATGATACACAAAATTTGTTTCAACTCATTCCAATTTGTAATTTTTCCTAATTAAATGTATTAGTGACGGCTTAAAATAATATTAAAATAATTAATTTCGGAAAATTTTTCAGAAAATTTGAAATTTCACCAGTGACTCAATAAACACCAAATACTTGCAATTACATAGCTAGAATATGTATATTTAATTTTATAATAATGATATTTGTATTTTGACTTTTTACAGAAAACCCTCTTATTTTACCGATTTTCCGAAATTTCACCGAAACGATTTTCAAAACGCTACAACGTCAGTGGCATTCGCTGTACGTAACGGCTACCCAGGTATCCGTCGAAAATAAGGCCGACGAGGAAGCTCATCCGGACCACTACTGAGCCTATCTATGACAATCTCCGTACAATCCGGTCTCTTCGTCTAAGAGTATCGCATACCGGGTCTAGGGTATGGTAAACGTCAGACCTCTACTGACCTGATAAATCGTGTCGATTTAGCTCAGGTCCAATCCGAGAAAGTACTGATCTAATCATCAGTAGTTCTCAACTGCCTTGGCCAAGGTCTTATGGTTCTAGCCAACCGGACACAGTGCAATATCGACTCCCAATACCAGGAGAGATGAATCCCTGACAATCACTCACTGCCTCCATATGGCTCGGGACTGTACCTAACCAAAACCAACTTGCACGACTCAGTATAGCCGTGGTAGGGTAGTGATCAAAGCACAGTGGGAACTCACACGAGACAAATGACGACCTCAGGTCCTAAGACTAACCTATACTCATGTCACTTGAGAACCGCTATTTGACGAGAGGTATAATACCATCCAGAGGTTCTCAGTGAGTTCGTCCAGGATACTCACTCCCAGTGAGCACCTGTATACAATTTTAGGTGATCACACCAATGGTTGTGGGACCAACCACCGCCCCTCGTCGGGGTCTAGAAACGTATACACAAGTATACTCTGGAGTATCGATGCCCGATCTCGATACTCCCGCGACTTGGGACCTTTAAGGATGTGCTTATGGACTACCCAGCCCCCACAAGTATGATCGCCATCATAATGCTGGTAGTCAAGCAAAATCCTATGGGCTTTATCAACATGTAACTACCATATGTTATATCTAGTATAACATATGCACATCTTAAGATAAAGTCAAACCATAATAGTATACTACTGTATTGAGTCTTTATCAATATATGCAAGCAATATAAAGCATCAATAGAAAGAAATACACATATAAAGATAACGACAACTCAAATAATATACTATACACAACCGAGCAAAATTTTCCTGTACATACATATCCCTATCATCCTATACAATACAGGCATCTAGGGCATATATATCTAACATTCCATAAGTCTGCGTCGCACATAACCAAACCATCTTAGCCGGTTTTCCCGCATCTTCTCCTCCGCAGGTGCTACACCAACTTTTGCATGAATATCCTCATTTTGTACCTTATTTTTTCTAGTATTACCACATATCCAACGAAGCATGCGCATCTCTGCTTCGTGCATCTTCTGTGTATGATGTTTCTAGGAGCCCAGCATTCTGTACCATATAATAAGGCAGGCCGAATAGCGCTCCGATAAAACTTTCCTTTCAACCTTGACAAAAAGTTAAGATCGCACAAAATCCATGTTGCACTCCTCCATTTCAACCAACCAGGTTGGATCATTTGATTGACATCGCTATCAATCTCCCCATCCTTTTGAATGATGGAACCTAGATATCTAAATTGATCACTCGGTGATATCTCTTGCCCATCTAGTGTTATACCACCGTGTTCTCGACTTCTCTGTTTGCTAAATTTGTAATGCATATATGCTGTTTTGGACTTGCTCAATCTGAACCACCGAGATTCCAACGTTTGCCTCCATAACTCCAATTTGGCATTAACCCCAGCATTCGTCTCATTTACTGAACAATATCATCAACAAATAGCATACACCAAGGTACCTCATCTAGTAAACTCATCCATCACGACGGTAAACATGAATGGGCTTAATGAAGATCCTTGATGTAAACCAATTGTAATTGAAAAATCACCCATTAGGCCACCGCAAGTACTGACATTTTCCACTACCCCATCGTACATGTCCTTGATTATGTTAATGTACTTGACTGGGATCCCTTTCTTCATCATTGACCCCCCATAATATCTCTCTAGGTATCTTGTCGTACGTTTTCTCTAAATCAATAAATATCATATGCAAATCTCTTCTCCTCTCTCGAAAAAACTCAAAAAGTTGACGAAGCAAATGAATAGCCTCTGTCTTCGATCGTCTAGGTATGAACCTCAACTGGTTCTCTTTTATCTTAACATCCTTCCTTAGCCTGTGTTCAATTACTATCTCATAAAACTTCATGGTGTGATGCATAAGTTTTATTCCACGGTAGTTTGAGAAAATTTGTCACCCTTGTTCTTGTAGATGGGTACAAGGGTATTTTTCCTCCACTCATTTGGTATCTTTTTGATCTTCTAAATCTTATTACACAGATCTATCGGCCATTTAATGCCTATAAGTATCTCCAAATCTCGATAGGAATCCCGTCTGGACCAACCGCTTTTCTTGATTTCATTCTCTTCAAAACCTCTTTAATATCAGGTATTTTTATTTTACGTATGAAATCACGTTTTATATTTTGAGATTGAATGACAAGCCCATCCAAATTCTTAGTAGAGCTCTCATTGAACAATTTTTCAAAACAATCTCTCTACCTTTTCTTAAGAGATTATTTTGATAAATTGTTCAATGAGAGCTTTACTAAGAATTTGGAAAGACTTTTCATTCAATCTCAAGATATAAACCGTGATTTCATGCGTAAAATAAGAATATCTGAGGTTAAAGAAGCTTTGAAGAGAATGAAATTAAGAAAACACGGTTGTTCCAGACGGGATTCCTATCGAGGTTTGGAGATTATTTTGGTATGAAAGTTCCTAGTTCTCTTGCCGCTACAACCATGGCTAATTCGAAATCGAAAAATAAAAATTTACAAGAGATCACTAGACACTAATCCCTAGCAATCTATGCAAGGTCTAAAGATTACAACTTTTGATGTGTGTCCACCCAATCGTGGAAGACCCCTCCAAGCTCCTCGTAGGTCGTCGGGAACAAGCTTGAGAGACGACCGTCCTTGCCGAAGATGATCCACCTGAGAGAATCGATCCAAGCTCCAGCTTCACCTAGTGAAGCAACCGACGCTCCAAGCTGGCTAGAAAAGGAGTGTATGAATGTAGGTTTTTTCCACTATAATTTTCACTCTAAAACAAAACTCAAAAGAGCAAATGAGGAAGAAGGAGGATGAAGAGGATGAGAGCTATGCATGCAAATGAGCTAAGTGTTGAATAAATGAGAGAATGGTTTCATAACATTTTACAACCATCAAATAAAATATCACAACCATTTTTGTATAAACAATTGAAACCCATCCCTTTCTACATTCCCTCAACCATATCTAAAGCGTCCTCATCCTCCAACTCATATCAAATTGATTTTCTAAAAAGAAAATCAATATTGAGGTGTCCCCCCTCTAGAAGTATTCCATATAAATATGAAATACAACATGGTATACGTATCGAAATATATATACGCGTATCTGTATAAAAATACGAATAGCCAAGAGAGAGAGAGAAAATGAATAGTGAACAATAATACTAGAATATATATATATATATATATATATATATTATTAAATCAAAACTTGATTTAATAATCCGGCTTAATTTTAAGCTGACTAGTATTATCAACCGTCCAATTAAAGTCCGTGTAGCCAGTACATATATTTAATCAGACCCGTGAACGTATTAATATACGACTGTTCCCTGATTAAAAATCAGGAAAAACTTCAAAAGAGGCATCACGTGCTTACACGTGACCAATGGTCACGTGCTGACACGTGACGGTTGAAGCAGCAGTGCAAAAAAGCGCAGAGGAGAGAAGTCCACTCGGGGGTCACGTGCTCACACGTGACCAGGGGTCACGTGCTCACACGTGACCAAGGGGTCAACACGTGACTGGCTTTAAAAGCCTCACGGTTTACTAGAATTAAATTCTAAAAGATTATTTAAATCTTTCTAAAATAGATAAGAATTATGGAGAACCGTTGGATTAAAAATCCAAGGGTGATTAAAAAGCACCAATTTATGGAAAAATCTTAAACAAGGAAAGATCTTCCTAAATCTCACCGAAATAACAAACGAAATATCTTTTGATTGAAAATCCAACGGTGAATAAAATTTACTGAATGATCTAAAGGATCATATTAATTATGAAAACAAATCAAATCTTTCAATGAGAGATTTACCAAACAAATTGATTCTTTTCCTCCTCCTATAAATAGGAGCCAAGGGGAGAATAGGGGATATAAAGAATTTTGGAGAGAACTTTAGAGAGAATTCTGGCATCTTGAAAATTCAGAAAGAAAACCTTAGGTGAGAAAGGGGATCAAAACTTCAGAAAAGAGAATTTAATTCTCAAAAATCTATGAGTTTAACTCTTTTGTAAAGAACTTAGTTCTTCTTCTAGTTGAAGATTTGCAAAGCGCACATCTCCCCATAAGTTGAGAATTTAATTCTCATCGGGTCGAGATCCTACCATGCAGATCTAAAACTTAGAGGGGGGATTGAGTTTAGAGAATTTAATTCTCCCAAAGCTATAGAAATTTAATTCCTTCCAAAATAACATTAGGGTTTAACCCTATATGAGAATTCAATTCTCCAAAATTATAGGAATTTAATTCCTTCAAGATGGACAGAACTAGGGTTTAACCCTAATTGAGAATTTAATTCTCTCGGGCTCACAGGAATTTAATTCCTCTAAAAATAAAATTAGGGTTTCACCATATGCCAGAACTTAATTCTTTACATATATGGGAATTTAATTCCTCTGAAAAGAAAATTAGGGTTTAACCCTACATAAGAATTTAATTCTTTCATAAGAGAATCACAATTAGGGTTTAACCCTATGAAGAATTTAATTCTAAAAAAAAAGAGATAAAGAGATCTTCAAACATGCAAAGAACCAGGGTCACGTGTCCCCACGTGACCCCTATAAAGATCCATAGAAATAAGGAGGAAAGAGCTCGGAGGCAACGCCTCACGTGCTCCACGTGACTCCCAAAACACAGAGAGAAAAAGTAAAAGAAATAAAGGTCTTGGGCGCTCTCACGTGTTCCCACGTGACCCCTTGGCAGACGCTCTAACAATCAGTGCATGAACCCTCCTCACGTGTCAGCACGTGATGATCCAAAGTAAAATATAAAAAGTGTTTAACACTTAATTGCAGAACGAAGAAAAGGGGATCTGGCCCCACCTTTGGGCGCCCTCACGTGTCCCCATGTGACCCTTTTTTTAGTGTTTAAACACTAATTCAAGAGCTTCATTCCCAGTGTTTAACACTGACCATCTTTTAGTGTTTAACACTAATTTGAGAATCTTACTTCCAGTGTTTAACACTGATTATCTTCTAGTGTTTAACACTAATTCGAGAATCCTATTTCCAGTGTTTAACACTGTTATCCTCTAGTGTTTAACACTAATCTGAGAGATTTATCTCCAGTGTTTAACAATGCTGTTTCCTATTGTCTAACACTACTTTTAGCCAACTTGGCTAATTTTCCAGAGGCAATGCCTCCCCTTCGATTGAATCTAAAAATTGAGGAAATCAAAGATGAAAATGTTTAGCATTGCTAAATAATGGGGTCTTGAACCCAAACAAATAGACTAATGGTCCAACAAAGGGTCAATATGTCCACAAGCACATCAATGACACTAGCTGTACGTAATGGCTACCCAGGTATCTGTCGAAAGGGAAGTCGAAAATCAAGTCCGTCCGTACCTTACTGAGCCTGAATGTGATAATCTCCGTACAATACGGTCTCTTCTTCTAAGAGTATCGCATACCGAGTCTAGGGGTAGATAACGTCAGACCTATAATAACCCAATAAGTCATGTCGGAGTCAAGCTCATCACCGACCGAGAAACTATAGAACTCATATCAGTAAATCTCATCCACCATGGTCATGGATTTAGGGTGATGGCCAGCTGAACATAGCGCGATATCGACTCCTAATACCAAGAGAGACGAATCTTTAACAATCGTTCACTGCCTCCATGTGGCTCGGGACTGTACCCAACTAAAACCTATTTGCACGACTCTTTTGAGCCATTGTAGGGTAGTAATCTAAGTATAGTGTGAACTCACATGATAAAAATGACGATATCAGGTCAAAGGACTAACCTGTACTCGTGCCACTAGAGAACTTCTATATGAGGATAGGTATAATACTATCTAAAAGTTCTCGGCGAGTCCATTCAGCATACTCACCTCCAGTGAGCACCTGTATACTATCTTAGGTGACAAAACACCAATGTCTTATGAGACCGGCCACCGCCCCTCGTCGTGGTCTCGAAACGTATACACTAGCCTACTCTAGAATATCGATGCCCAGTTTCGATACTCCCTCGACTAGGGACATTTAAGGATGTGCTTATGAACTACCCAGCTCTCACGTATATGATCGCCATTATAATGCTGGTAGTCAAGCAAGAATCCTACTGGCTTCATCATTATGTATTAGCGACATGTAGTAAAAAGTAAAACATATACACATCAATGATAAAGACAAACCAGATAGCATACTATCATTTCGAGTAAGACTGTTCTATCTGTATAGGTCCTCCCTCAATTATCATAATTGCTTACCTGCAATTACAATAACTGCCTTGAGGGCACTTTATCCAACAATCTCCCACTTGTACTTAAGGCCAATTATTGCGGTATCACATACTCATAGCTTGTGTGCTACCGAATACCCAACTTCTCTACTAATCAGTTTCGCAAAGCTCGTTTGAGAAATATTCGTGTTCGAGAAATAGCATCAGTGAGTTGATCCGTTACAATATTCCAACTTTCTCTCTCTATATCCCAACTTCACGGAGATCAATAATCTCCCGAACTGAGCGATACCCTGCTTCAAGAATTTGACTGGATACTTGATGAGACCAAGTTCATAAATGAACAATTTTATCCAACAAACTTCTTGGGCTGTATCCTCCATTGAGTCATAACCATCATCCTGCACCATGTCTACCTCAGTATCTCTATTGGAACCCTATCCAATATACTTCTTCTCAAAAGAGGGTAAACTCAAAACTCTGACAGTATCTCTGTCATCCAGGTCACCTTGGAAGCCAGAACCGATAACCACTTCCTGGAGGAGGCTGCCATTACCATATACCAAGAACATCCTCTTATGTTTTTAACTGCTTCCCTTTGTTTCTCCGGGATTGGATTAATATCTGCTTACTGCAGCAAGTGCTAAAGCAACATTTGGTTTGGTACATGACATCACATGATTGACTCAATTACCTAAGCAAGTGATATGCCATTCAAGAGAGTCCATCTCCTCATAAGTCTTGAAGACATTTTTTTAGAGAGGGTGACTCCATTACCTACGGGTAGACTACCACGCCAGGAGTCATACATTTTAAATTACTTTATAATGGTGTTCAAGTATCCGAATTGGGACACTTCCTAAATCTAGATCTATTGATATAGATCCAGTCACCAGAATCCCTGATATCTCAGCAAGTGTAAAAGAAACTTGTGATTTGGTACATGGCATCACATGATTGACTCAATTACCTAAGAAAGTGATATGTTATTCATGCAAGTCCCTTTCCTCATCAGTATAGAAGACATCTCTTTATAGAGGGTGACTCCAGCACCTGTGGGTACACCACAACACCAGGAGTTGTCCATTCTAAAACACTTTTAAAATGGCATCTAAGTACCCAGATTGGGACGCTTCCCAAATCTAGATCTATAACCATAGATCTAGTCACCATAATTCATAATATCTTAACTAGATCCTATGTGGAGAAACTCCTGTGATAACCAAAGTTTGACCGATTGTAGTATAGGAACATCACTTCCTATCAAGAGTATTTCATCTAAATCCCACGACATAAATCCTTACATCCTTCTTACTAGGTTCATCTGTTGTTTTGATGTAGTCAATCACCTTAACCGTCATACCAAAACAGATGATCTGTTTTCGCTATGCATGCTTCAGTCTACGAATAGACATAAGCAACTTGCACACCTTCCGCTGCTCCCACTAATTACGATAACCCTCTGGCAGAGTCATATACACGTGCACTTCCAAATTATCATTTAGAAAGACGTTATAGTCATCCTTTTGCCAGATATCATAGTCTTGAATAGAAACAGTGGCAAGTCATATCCGTATGGATTTTAGCACAGACACTGAAGTAAAAGTTTCATCACAATCCACGTTGGGTATTTGATGAAAATGTTTACTACAAGTCTAGCCTTATTAGGTTAATACCTTTCCACCTTCACAGATCCCGAAAGATCTACATGCTTCTAATGGGTTTACCCATTTCAGGAGCACCCAGCAAATTCCATATTTTGCTGAAGTGAGTGGAGTCCAACTTGGATATAAAGCATCCATCCATCATCCGGAAGTCACCACTTCCCATGGTCTGCTGATAACTAGTAGGGCCATCATCACCATGACGCTGACCTCTTTGTCACCGTCTATGAGGAAATCGAAGTATCTCTCGGGTGGCTGAGGTCACCTACTAAATTTGCGGAGTGACTAAGGTTTTTCGAGTCCAATTGAATCTCCATGTTCTACTAAATTTTCAGTAACCGTTTGTGGTTCTGGAATCACTTCCAGTTCTACCATATTCCCAATAGTTTTTTTTGCAAAAAGATTCTTTTTATAAAATGGTGGAGAGTTAAGAACAAACTAATTTTTTAATCTTGAAAATGGTAGAAGTAAAGCCTTAGCAAATGCTTAGTATAATTCACAAACTGCTATTACCAAAGCGTGCCTTGAGTTTTTCCGGATTCTTCTTTTAAAAATAAACCGGATAACTCCATATCTTAACAACTTCAAGATATGTAACCAATCTTTATCCATATAGAATCAAAGGCACTAATTTAGATAGAACCAGATTCAAATGTCATACAGCTATTTCCAGTGTATATCACCTAAATGAAAAAATGCCATACATAATTACTCACCAAGGAGCGCATCCACGGATGAGTAACTTGTGAGAGAAGCAAGTTCTCAATATTACCACAATGGAATACCTAGTATAAGTATCTACATCTTCGATCAATTCGAAGAGTCCTGATAGTTCCAACGTATGGTTCTCTACTTTATTCTTATATCTATAAACTTCTCAAAATTTTTAGACCTTACA
Organism: Agapanthus africanus; assembly: GCA_030015575.1. Lineage (NCBI taxonomy): Eukaryota > Viridiplantae > Streptophyta > Magnoliopsida > Asparagales > Amaryllidaceae > Agapanthus > Agapanthus africanus. The sequence continues at coordinate 56,068,945 of JASDDO010000004.1, forward strand.
TTTCAACGAATACGTGTCTAAAACTAGAGAACTCATAGGTAAATCTGAATGATGTAAGGTACCAACCCCTTGTCCTAAAGGACACCGGATAATGTACATTACCATCTATAAGTACCAAGAGTATACTAACTCAAATTCCATGTGTTGTAAGTTAAAAACTGTAATTTGGTTAAGAATGTTTATATACCGTTATTCAATGAACCTTACCTTATACTCAACTGAAAAAGGTAAATGTTTAGAACAAAATTTTCAAAAAGTTATATCCCACGTTATAAAATAAAGATACAAATATATCATTATAAAAATTGGTTCAAAACAACGGTTATTCAAAACCAAATATTTGTCATAAGGCAAAACTAGGTGATTTAATCCAATAACGCCAATTGTTACGAATTCCGATATTAAGGATCAAATCACCCATTTTCCAATATTCTACTCCTACTCAGTATCTGTAACGTCATACAGATGTGAGGTTCTAATCTGGTATATACATACCCTGGAGTCAGAATCAATTGGGAAAACAGTTTTCAATAATATCACTACAGAAATTCTGAAATATAAATGTTTTAAGGGGGTGGCCGGGTATTCCTAGTAACGCCTTTTCCAATGTCCAGATGCACGACAGTAATCGTAATTTCCTCTGTCCTCACTCCAACCCTTTATATTGTAAGTCCACGTTGCCCACCCCGGTACTTGCGGGGAGGCGGAAAACATAATAAAAATCGAATTTTTAATGACTTAGGCAACATGGACCTTGCTTGTGAGGATCTTTACTAAACTAAAACTAACTAAAGTAAACAAACAACTACTTAAGTTGTAGAAAGGTTATACCTTGAGCTCGAACTCCTTCTCTCCTTGCTCGTCGGAATGGTAGAAAGGCCTCACCTTGCTTGTCTCCTTCCGTCAAAGAACGATCCACCCGAAAGCCTCGACCTTTAGCTTCAACTCCAAGCTAGGAGTAACTAGAGTGCAAGAAATGCTAAGACTTGAACCCTAGAAGTGAGTAGAGAAGATCAAGTGAAGGTTTTTCTCAAGCTTTTTGTTTCTCAACACATGAGAGGGAGAGAGCTTGAGGGAGAGGATGAGCAAGAGAGAGAAAAGATATGATAGAATGAAATATTAGTGAGCCATTCTCACTAATATGTGTGAGTTATTTTAATTAATTAATTAGCAAGAAAATTGTCATGGTTTTATCAAGAGGTGACCATTATCATTTCATCATTAATGCAAATTGCAAGAATCAAAGAGCATCTTCCAAATGAAATGATCATGGTCAAATTGTCAACTTGGTCAACAAGTCAACAAAGTCAAAGTGTCAACAACAACAACCATGCACAATAATTAAGCTAATTATTAATTAACAATAATACACACAAAAACAATAGGGTTAATAAAATGACAATAGTCATTAACCCTAAACAAGGTCCTCTCCCTCAATCTCAAGCAACCGTGCATACGCACCCGCATTCGTGATCCGAGGAACACGAACACAATGAGAAAAACCAATCTCAAATCATATACTAGGATCCGGCTTAAACCAAAGCCCGCTAGTATAATCTGTCCGGACAGCAAACGTGCACAAGTGCGCGGATGCGAACGAACCCTGTCGCAAAACCATGCGACCTCTACTCGTTTTGCCTAAAGGCGAATAGCTCTCTGTGTGGGACTCTAAAGACTCGACACTACGCTGGCAGTGGGTTTAACCACAGACCGCAAGCGGCACTAGCTGTACGTAACGGTCCCCAGGTAGATGTCGATAAGAAGACTGACGAGGTGAACCCCATCTGCACTCCTACTGAGCCTGTATGTGACAGTCTCCGTACAGTCCGGTCTGTTCGTCTGATACATCGCATGGAGGGCCTAGGGGGCGGTGAACGTCAGTCCCCTAATAGCGGTACAAGTCGTGTCGGAGTGAAGCCCAGAACACCCTGAGATAACACTGGAAGCCTACCAGTATATCTCGCTTGCCCTGGCCAGGGACTACTCGTGTAATGGCTCTCCTAGACACAGCGCGATGTCAACCCCCAATACCGGGAGAGACGAATCCTGTCTAACCGTCACTGCCTCCAAGTGCTTCGGGACTGCACCCAAAAACTACCTGTTTGCACGACTCCTCTGAGCCGTGGTAGGGTAGTAATCAAAGTGCAGTGGGAACACACTCGAGGCGAAGTGACAGTGTCAAGTCAGCGGACTAAGCTGTACTCATGTCACCTGGGAACTGATAACTGACGATAGGTATATTACCAACCAACAGTTCCCGACGAGTCCTGTCCAGTGTACTCGTAACCTAACGAGCACCCGCATACTATCCCAAGTACGACGTACTAACGGCTGTGGGACAGACCGTCTCCCACACTGGGATGAGAAGCGCATACGCTAGTCTACTCCGGAGTATCGATGCCCTGTCTCGATAGTCCAACGACCAGGGACCTGTATAAGGATGTGCTTATAGATTACCCAGCTCCCACGAGTGCGAGCGCCATCACAACGCTGGTAATCAAGCAAAGATCCTAAGGGCTCTACTAATATGTATACCTGCAATATGCTAAAAGAAACACATGCACATATTAAAGCAGAGAAAAACCAAGTAGCATACTACCATTTCGAGCAAGATTGTATATACAACTGTGAATATCCCAAGCTTCCATTAAGTAATATACAAACTAGTATGATACAGTAATGGCCTCTAGGGCATATACACTAACAATCTCCCACTTGCACTAAGGCCATGTACTGGCGTATCGAAGACCTATCATCTCGATCAGCCGCTCGAACTGAGTCTGGGGCAAGGCCTTGGTGAATGGATCTGCTGTGTTATCCTCTGATGCAACTCTCCGGACCTCGATCTCCTGGCGATCCACAATCTCCCTGATCAGGTGATACCGCCTTAAGATGTGTCTGGATTTCTGATGGGACCTGGGTTCCTTCGCTAAAGCTATAGCCCCGTTGTTGTCGCAATACAGAGGTATTGGGTCAACAATGGACGGAACCACCTGAAGTTCTTTCAAGAACTTCCTCATCCAGACAGCTTCTTTTGCGGCATCAGATGCAGCGATGTATTCCGCTTCCATAGTCGAGTCAGCAACGGTTTCCTGTTTGGAGCTCTTCCAACACACCGCCCCTCCATTGAGGGTAAAGACAAAACCCGACATGGACTTGGAATCATCCTTGTCACTCTGGAAGCTGGAGTCAGCAAAGGCCTCAGTCTGTAGGTCTTTTCCGCCATACACCAAGAACATCTCCTTAGTCCTTCTCAGGTACTTGAGAATGTTCTTTACTGCTATCCAATGTTTCTCCCCAGGGTTTGACTGATACCTGCTTACCACACTCAGTGCATAAGCCACATCCGGTCTGGTACACAACATCGCATACATTATAGAGCCTACCGCAGAAGCGTAGGGTATAATAGACATGCGATCCCTCTCCAAATCAGTCTTGGGAGACATCTCTTTGGAGAGGGTGATCCCGTGACAAGCCGGCAGATTACCGCGCTTGGAATCTTCCATACTGAATCTCTTCAGTATGGTGTCGATATACCTGGACTGTGAGAGTCCTAATATCCTCTTGGATCTGTCACGGTAGATCCGGATACCCAGAATGTATGAGGCATCACCCAGGTCTTTCATGGAGAACCTGTGTGACAAGAACCCCTTGACAGATTGTAGCATAGGAATGTCATTTCCTATTAAGAGAATGTCATCCACGTATAAAACGAGGAATACTACAGTTCTCGCTACAAATCTACAATAGATGCATGGTTCATCTGGATTTTTGATAAAGCCAAATTCTTTGACCGTCTCATCAAAGCAGATGTTCCAACTCCGCGATGCCTGCTTGAGTCCATAAATGGACTTGAGCAACTTGCACACCTTTCTGCTGCTCCCACCCTGAATGAAACCCTCTGGCTGATCCATATAGACACACTCCTCTAAATGACCATTTAGAAAAGCTGTCTTTACGTCCATCTGCCAGATCTCATAATCGTGGAAAGCAGCGATGGCAAGAAGGATCCGAATGGATTTCAGCATAGCTACTGGAGAAAAGGTTTCGTCATAGTCCAAACCAGGTCGCTGACGAAAACCCTTTGCTACCAGTCTAGCTTTATAGGTCTCAACCTGTCCATCTACACCAATCTTCCTTTTGAAGATCCACTTGCATCCTACGGGTTTTACCCCATCTGGAGCAATGTCCAACGTCCATACTTTGTTGGTGTACATGGACTCCATCTCGGTCCGCATTGCATCCAGCCATTTTACCGAGTCGACGCTCTGAATGGCTTGCTGGAAGCTAGTAGGCTCATCACAATCTAGGATGCAGTCCTCTCTATCCCCGTCAATGAGAAAACCGTAGTACCTCTCGGGCGGATGAGACTGCCTACTACTCCTGCGGAGTGGCACGGGAATGTCTTGATCTTTCGAACCCTCTGGCTCTACTAAGCTTTCAGTAATAGCTTGCGGTTCTGGAACTTCTTCCAGTTCTATCGCGCTCCCATTTAATTCTTTTTCTATGAACTGATGTTCTAGAAAGTGGGCATGGCGAGAAACAAGGACTTTTTGTTCCTCTTCGCAATAGAAGTAATATCCCTTGGAGTTCTTCGGATATCCCACAAACTTGCACTGTACTGAGCGTGCCTCGAGCTTGTCCGCATGCTGCTTTTTTACAAAAGCTGGACATCCCCAAGTCTTAATGTGATTAAGATGGGGTTTCTTCCCACACCACATTTCATATGGTGTAGTAGGCACAGTCTTAGTTGGAACTCGGTTCAAAAGGTATGCTGCTGATTCTAGCGCATATCCCCAGAACGATCGCGGTAACTCAGCGTTACTCATCATGGACCGTACCATATCCAATAGGGCCCGGTTCCGTCTCTCCGATACACCGTTGTGTTGCGGAGTGTATGGAGGAGTAAGCTGAGAGAGAATTCCATTCTCTTTTAAGTAGTTCAGGAATTCGGCACTTAAGTATTCTCCTCCTCGATCCGATCTTAGGATCTTGATACTTTTGCCGGTTTGTTTTTCAACCTCATTCTTATATTCCTGGAATTTTTCAAAAGCCTCGGATTTATGTTTCATTAAGAAGACATAACCGTACCTTGAAAAATCATCCGTAAAGGTAATGAAGTAAGAAAAACCGCTTCGCGCATGTGCAGACATTGGACCGCACACGTCGCTGTGTACGAGTCCCAAGAGCTCGCTCGCTCTTTCTCCGTGTCCAGAAAACGGAGCCTTTGTCATCTTTCCTTTGAGACAGGATTGACAAGTTGCATACGATTGATATTCGAACGGATCCAAATATCCTTCAGTATGTAACTTAGTCAATCTTCTCTCATTGATGTGACCCAGTCTACAATGCCATAAGAAAGTTTTATTAATTTCTGGAGACTTTCTTTTGTGTGTATTCTGGATATTGAAAACCTGCGGTTGGTTTAAAACGTAAATACCGTTGTTCAATGTACCTGACCCAATCAAAACTTGATTAAGGTGAATGTTCACTACATTACTTACAAATGCAAATTCATAACCTTCTTTAGATAATAAAGATACAGATATGATATTACAGGTTGCATTTGGTACATAATAACAACTACGCAAAACCAAAAAGTGTCCATCAGATAATCCCAGGTGATAGTCCCCCACGGCCTCTGCATCCATGCTAGCACCGTTCGCAACTCTGAGGGTCATGTCACCTGCCTTCAAAACTCTACGCTTTCTCAACGCCTGCAAAGAATTACAGATATGAGATCCTGATCCGGTATCCAATACCCAGGATGTAGAGTTTATTGATAGACAGTTTTCAATAACATACACACCTGAAGCTGAAGCTGCAACTCGCTTCAAATCCTGTGTTCTGGCTTTCCAAGCCTTGCAATCTTGTTTCCAGTGACCACTTTTGTGACAATAGAAGCATTCTTCCTTCCCCACCATCTTCCCCGCTACTTTTGTTGCTTTACCCTTTCCCTTCGTATCCACTTTACCGACACCGCCTCTTGGTTTGGCGGGGGCTTTCTTCTTCTTGCCCTTGGCTTTCGCCCTGGACCTAGAAGAGGAAGATCCTCCTACAAACAAAGTGGATGTCTCCCTACCCTTCTGTAGGGTGCCCTCAGCAGTCCTCAACATGTTCAGAAGTTCGGCAAGTTCAACCTCCTTTCCTTGCATGTTGAAGTTTAGAACGAACTGGGCGTAAGTGGAAGGAAGGGACTGGAGAATCAAATCGGTATAGAGTTCATTCTCCAACGTGGTCCCTAGGTCCGCGAGCTCCTCTATGTAGCCGATCATCTTAAGCACGTGGTCCGCTACCGATGATCCGACGGCCAACCTTGCCGAAAAAAGCTTCTTCGACACTTCGTATCTAGCGATACGAGACTGCTCCCCATACAGTTCTTTTGTATGGAGAAATATGGACTCCAGGTCCATATTCTCGTGCCTCCTCTGATGTTCGTTGTCCATCGAGGCTAGTACGAGGCATCTGGCCCTCGCGCAATCTATCTCCCATGTCTTACGGATTTCTACATCCGCGACGCTGGAGGTGGGACCTGGGACAGGGGGAGCTTTGGTGGTAAGTATATACCCCAGCTTGTCATAAGTGATCACCATCTTGACATTCCTGAGCCAATCTTTGTAGTTTGGCCCTGTCAATATATTTTTATCTAACAGTAACTTAAGTCCGGTCATGTTGAATGGTCGCTGCAATTAGGAGAGAGAAAAGAAACACTTTAGCATGATGCTCTTGCAAGTTTAGAGTGGTTTTTAGTTTGTCTAAACTGGATGGCTCCCACTGTTTCTCGAATCCCTTCTCAAACCATAAAGAAAAGGATTAGCCGGGATCATTCTCACCGTACAATACTTGCTTAACCGTTCAGCCAGGCCAGTGTCGGTACTTCGAGGGAGGTTTTCCAACGCTTTCGCGAAGTTCCTTAATTAAGTAACCTCTTTTCCCTGTGGGCGTAGCCCCGCTAACACCTTTCTAGGCACCTACTAGGTTTATAGCATTGATCGTTAAGTGAGAGTTTTCCCGAGGAGTAGCATATACTCACAGTAGGATCGGGATCCAAATATCATCGCGTGATAAAACCGAAGGAATCCTACCAGAATCACCACACTCCAAATGGTATGCAAATCTAGCAAGTTTCAGTACTTATGAAACTCCCGATGTGGATTTTTGCCCCATGCTCTTATGACCTTGACTTTGGCCAAAATATCATAAGTCACATGTCAAGTTCTACCCGTCATTCTCCTGGTTAATTTGGACCCACCCGTACCTACCCTTGACTTTGGCCAAAATGGCAGCACGACTGTCCCAAATCAACGCATCTATCTATGCTGCACATGAATGCCCAAACGCTACCAATCACTATGCCTTGACTTTGGCCAAAATACACAGCTTGAATACTTTTGACCATTCATGTGGAATGACGGAGGGCTACGAATGGTTTTGGCGAAACCGTGAACGTAGTGAACTTGATATAATCGATGGAACGAGATAGCTTTTAAAAGGAGTGGTTCGAGCTCCGCGTTTAAAAGTTTAGTTTTGAAAAGAACCGAGTGGTTTTCAAAGTGTTCCAATCGACTTTTACTTGGTTTATTTCTTGCATTAGTTCTTTTAATGCGTCCCATCAATTAATCCTACCATTGCAGAAAACAACCAAAATATGACGTACGCTTATGCCATTCGCATTCGCCATGGGGCCCCGTCATCACCCGTTAGGTTACTTAACTAACGACAGAGCGGGGGCTGGGCTAGCGCGGCTGTAAAACATAAGCAACGCCTAAATAGTTATTATATATAAATATACAGCAATGATAGACATTACAGATCACAGATGAATACATTGGATATACTAGGAATCCGCAATGCGTTCGAGCCTGCAACGCAAAGCGGATTACACGGTCGCGGTGAATAGCCAATACCCCACCCAAGACCCCTACGGGTGCGGCAAACTACCCGCCAAGCACCCGAAGCGAAGCAACCTCCCTCACCACCGTGAGTAGGCCACTCGGCACTTCGAGTACCCGGTAGTTTGTGCACCCCCTCCATGGGTCTATCCTAGGAGCAAAAACAGTAAAAAGAATTATACAATGACGGCAACAACCCCGACCCGGTTGTGCGGCCATACAAATAATATTATTATATCAATTTACATGTTACAAATGAATGAAAGAAAAACAACGCTCATCTCACATCCACCCCGGCCATTCACCCGCGACAATCCAATCCATTCATATCCACAAACCAACAACAATCACAGATCATGTATAACCCCGACTAATCGTCTTATAGCGATTAGTCGACGTTCAATACATGCAAGCATTACAGATATAACCGATGTAGTTAAAGTGTAGTGAAGTTCCGAAAAATACGGATTTATAGGCCCCCAAAAGTAAATTTTAGTTCTGGAAAATCTGGGCATATAATATATATCCTAAAAATCCCAAAATCAACACAGAAAGACACTGCACGAAAAACGATGCAGAGAGGACATCAAACCGCGGCGCTTCCGCGGCACGAGCCTACCTCGTGCGGCGGAAGGGCGGCGGTTTGGATGAATCTCTGTGTCGTTTTTCATGGGTGTTTTTAGAAAACCCTGAGATGAATTTACAAATATAAAGTTTTCTATTTTGAGCAGAAAAAATTTCAACAGAAACTAGGGTTTTTCAAAAGTTCGGTTTTTGGATTTTCGGTTTCGAAACTTCGTTACACTTCACTACCTAGCTAGTTCGAGTTTAGTTAGGCTCTGATACCACTGTAAGTCCACGTTGCCCACCCCGGTACTTGCGGGGAGGCGGAAAACATAATAAAAATCGAATTTTTAATGACTTAGGCAACATGGACCTTGCTTGTGAGGATCTTTACTAAACTAAAACTAACTAAAGTAAACAAACAACTAGTTAAGTTGTAGAAAGGTTATACCTTGAGCTCGAAATCCTTCTCTCCTTGCTCGTCGGAATGGTAGAAAGGCCTCACCTTGCTTGTCTCCTTCCGTCAAAGAACGATCCACCCGAAAGCCTCGACCTTTAGCTTCAACTCCAAGCTAGGAGTAACTAGAGTGCAAGAAATGCTAAGACTTGAACCCTAGAAGTGAGTAGAGAAGATCAAGTGAAGGTTTTTCTCAAGCTTTTTGTTTCTCAACACATGAGAGGGAGAGAGCTTGAGGGAGAGGATGAGCAAGAGAGAGAAAAGATATGATAGAATGAAATATTAGTGAGCCATTCTCACTAATATGTGTGAGTTATTTTAATTAATTAATTAGCAAGAAAATTGTCATGGTTTTATCAAGAGGTGACCATTATCATTTCATCATTAATGCAAATTGCAAGAATCAAAGAGCATCTTCCAAATGAAATGATCATGGTCAAATTGTCAACTTGGTCAACAAGTCAACAAAGTCAAAGTGTCAACAACAACAACCATGCACAATAATTAAGCTAATTATTAATTAACAATAATACACACAAAAACAATAGGGTTAATAAAATGACAATAGTCATTAACCCTAAACAAGGTCCTCTCCCTCAATCTCAAGCAACCGTGCATACGCACCCGCATTCGTGATCCGAGGAACACGAACACAATGAGAAAAACCAATCTCAAATCATATACTAGGATCCGGCTTAAACCAAAGCCCGCTAGTATAATCTGTCCGGACAGCAAACGTGCACAAGTGCGCGGATGCGAACGAACCCTGTCGCAAAACCATGCGACCTCTACTCGTTTTGCCTAAAGGCGAATAGCTCTCTGTGTGGGACTCTAAAGACTCGACACTACGCTGGCAGTGGGTTTAACCACAGACCGCAAGCGGCACTAGCTGTACGTAACGGTCCCCAGGTAGATGTCGATAAGAAGACTGACGAGGTGAACCCCATCTGCACTCCTACTGAGCCTGTATGTGACAGTCTCCGTACAGTCCGGTCTGTTCGTCTGATACATCGCATGGCGGGCCTAGGGGGGCGGTGAACGTCAGTCCCCTAATAGCGGTACAAGTCGTGTCGGAGTGAAGCCCAGAACACCCTGAGATAACACTGGAAGCCTACCAGTATATCTCGCTTGCCCTGGCCAGGGACTACTCGTGTAATGGCTCTCCTAGACACAGCGCGATGTCAACCCCCAATACCGGGAGAGACGAATCCTGTCTAACCGTCACTGCCTCCAAGTGCTTCGGGACTGCACCCAAAAACTACCTGTTTGCACGACTCCTCTGAGCCGTGGTAGGGTAGTAATCAAAGTGCAGTGGGAACACACTCGAGGCGAAGTGACAGTGTCAAGTCAGCGGACTAAGCTGTACTCATGTCACCTGGGAACTGATAACTGACGATAGGTATATTACCAACCAACAGTTCCCGACGAGTCCTGTCCAGTGTACTCGTAACCTAACGAGCACCCGCATACTATCCCAAGTACGACGTACTAACGGCTGTGGGACAGACCGTCTCCCACACTGGGATGAGAAGCGCATACGCTAGTCTACTCCGGAGTATCGATGCCCTGTCTCGATAGTCCAACGACCAGGGACCTGTATAAGGATGTGCTTATAGATTACCCAGCTCCCACGAGTGCGAGCGCCATCACAACGCTGGTAATCAAGCAAAGATCCTAAGGGCTCTACTAATATGTATACCTGCAATATGCTAAAAGAAACACATGCACATATTAAAGCAGAGAAAAACCAAGTAGCATACTACCATTTCGAGCAAGATTGTATATACAACTGTGAATATCCCAAGCTTCCATTAAGTAATATACAAACTAGTATGATACAGTAATGGCCTCTAGGGCATATACACTAACATATATGTCTCTATATCTTACCTTCTGTACACCAACTTAGGCTAGTTGGTTTTCTTTCTTTCCTACCATTTGACACCAGCCTAAGGTTTGGAAAAAGACTATCCAATAAGCGTAATAGGTGTATTCTCCTAATACAAGGAGCTCTCGTAGCCTGAGAGAAGGTAAAAGGAAGAGACAACCGAATAATCCAATTCAATTTCTTTAGAACCAGTGGCCATTCTCGACTGATGTAACTTCTTCGAATTCGTATGTAACTATACAATGACTTTTCCAAGCAATATGGATCATCGTAGTGACACAAAGTGTTCTGGGAAAACCAAAGGGAATGTAGGAGTGGCAGAGATATATGCGACTTTGTCGTGAACCGTGACAACCTAAATCCAAAGTCTGTAAAAAAGTTTGGTCAACTTGGTTAATGAGTTTTAGTTAAAGGTAAGTCATGGTCGCACAACCACACACACACACACACACACACACACACAGAGAGAGAGAGAGAGAGAGAGAGAGAGAGAGAAGAGACACTCAGCGTGCACTCTATCAAGATTAGATTAGTTAATCACATTATCTAATCAGGATGACTCCAACTGCTTCCTTGAATTCTTCTTCAAACCCTGAAAGGAGAACTAGTCAGGATCATATACACCTTACAAGTTTGCTAACCGTTCAGCCAGGCCAGTGTTGGTAGTCCGAGAGAGGTCATCCGTGCTTTCGCACGGACCCAAAACCTCGTTAACACTTTCCAGACGTCTAATAGGTTAGTTAATTGTGAAGTGAAAATCTCTCGAGGAGTAATACCTACTCATCGGTGGGAATCGGGACCCAACTATCATTATGTGATAACTTTGATGGAAGACGACAAAAATTACCATACTCCAGAAGGTATGGGCAAACTTGGCAAGTTTCCCTTATATTTGAAACTCCTGATATGGTTTTTCCCCAAACGGCTTATGACCTTAACAAGGTCAACAAATCATAAGACGCTATTCATGGTCAACCCGTCATTTTCCTTTATTAATTTAAACCTACCCGCACGAGCCCTTAAAAGTGGTCAATATGACTGTGCGACTGTCCTAGATAATCGCATCTCTATGCAGCAAACAAGTATCACATAGCTACCATACACTATGCCTTGACAGAGGTCAACATACATTGCATGAATACTAGGTGATACTTGTAAGAAATGACGGAGGGCTACGGCTGGTTTTTGGCGAAAAACCTTTAACGTAATGAACTTGATATCGTTGAAGGAACTCGAGTGGATTTGAAATAGAGTGGTTTAGGCCCGCTTTTAAAATTAGTAACATAAACTTTTGCTTAAGAGTTAACTCCCCGTGAATGGATCAAGGCTCTTTCCTCATAGAATGAGGTGCAGAATATTCTTAACCGAATACCTCTATGCAAAGAAAAAGAATATGACTATAGTTTTGAAGAAAACCGAGTAGTATTAAAATTGGTTCCGACAACATCATTTAGCTTTATTTTCCTTGCATATAATGCAGTCCTATCATTACAAGTTTCTAAGCCATACCAGAAACAACAAAAAAAGCATGCTTTTATATGCCATCCACATTCACCACAGGGTCCCGAGTCTTCATTGTAAGGTTACTTAACTTACGACAGGGCGGGGATAGGGCTAGCGCAAATGCAAAACATATAGAACCATATAATATATATATATATTTATATAATATATATATATATATATATATATATATCATTACAGGCAAGTAATAGACATCATAGGCATGCGAACAAAGAACAATGTGGAATAGCGGATAAACTAGTATCCATGCGTTTCATTTGAGTCCAAATAAACCGCGACATTCCCCATTCGTGTGGATAGCCCATACAAAGTTGATCTTAGACCCCTACGAGTGCGACAAGCCACCTGCCAATTCTAGAAGCTGGGTAACCCATCCTTAATAACATGATTCAGTCTCCCGTCACTTTCTAGAATCCGTTAACTTGGGCACTTTTCCGCGGGTCGATCTTATAACCCCTACAAGTGCTGCAAGCAACCCGCCAATTCTAGAGCGAGGTGGCCCTGTCTCAAACACGATGAGACGACCGCCTACTGCACTCTAGAAGCGGGCTACTCAAGCACTTCTCCTAGGTTAATCCTATTGGATATAGGTGACATCAAAGAAATTATTGTAATTGTAGGAATGCAATTACTGAATTCAAGAGGACTTGTACAGAGAACAGTCTTACTCGAGATGATAGTATGCTATCTAGTTTGTCTTTATCTGTCATGTGTATACGTTTTACTCGTTATCACGTATCGCTAATACATGAGATAAAGCCCATATGATCTTTTCTTGACTATCAGGATTTATGATAGGGATCATACCAGTGGGGACTGATAGCTTATAAGCACATCCTAAAATGTCCCTAGTGTAGGGTTTCCTTATCACCTCATATAGGGTTTGGAAGCATCACACATGCCACAACTTTGATTTTAAGAGGTGCTAAGAAAACTTAACTAGGAACCGAATTAGAAATATTGAGTAACAACTAATAGTATCACATGTAAAAGTTAATCTATCACTACGTGGAGAAACTACAACCTTTGTAGACCTCCTAGGGTGACTCCTTGGATCTCCTAGAGTTTGGAAAGGCTCGCTTGAACACTTCCGAGTCCACGACGATCCACCCGAAGTCCTTTGCTCAAAGCTTGTTGCTTCACTTGATCTTTCAAATCGGTGGAGCAAACACCCTACACAAGAGAGCTAGAGATGTGTAGGATGATGAAGTGGTTTATGTTATCATTTAAAACCCTCTCCTTTTCTTTTCCTCACTTTAAACAAATCTCAAAAGATCTTGAAGAAGGAGGAAGATGAAGATGGCAAAGCTTTTTGAAGATAATGATAATTCTTATGTTTTAAAAATAAAACAAAAGGATATATATGTGAGACACTCTCACAACAAACCATGGTTAATATAAATATCTAGATATTTTGTGATGAGTTAAAGAACAAAGGAAATTAACCAAGGTTAAGTCAATGGTCAACCAAAGAAGTGTGTAGAAACTATGAGTCATTTGTAAAGAAATGAGTCATTAGTTAATTTCCTTTATCTTTTAACTTAAAACAAAAACTATATATTAATATGAACCATGTGAGTCTTGCATTGCCATCTTCAATATATCAACAACCATGACATATATGCATGTATGTATGTGTGTATGCACATCAACATGTACATATACATGCATGCATCCATCTAAAGAATATGGTTTAACAAAAGTGAGCTAAAAAGCCATTTGATTTAATAAACCGGCCATATCATATACGACCCGACCAATAGTAAACACCTGATTAACATACGGTATCTCATACACGTATTTAATCGAGTTCCCGCGCATATCTCATATGCACACCACATCGTTTTGCCTGAGCTAGGAAACTTCTGTGTGAGACTCTAAGACTCGTCAATACGCCGGTAGTAGGTGATGATCATATCAAACACCTACAAGCCGCAAGCGGTCAGCTAAATGTAATGGCCACCCGGGTATTGAGCGATCAGAAGAAGAACAAGCGAACCTGTGAAAACTCCCGTCAATCCAACTGGCAACACTTACCGTACAGTCCGGTCTCTTCGTCAGATATGCTGCATATCGAGTCTAGGGATGGAATCGTCGACCCCAATAACTCAATAAGTCATGCCGGTATATGGTCTACAACAGATCGAGAAACTACCGATAATACTTATCAGTAATATCTCAGCAACCCTGGCCAGGGACTTCCTGTTATAGCCAATCGTGCACAGCACACAACATCAACCCCCAATACAGGGAGAGACGAAACCCCCCTATCACTCATTGCCTCCATATGCCTTGGGACTGTACCAAAAATCCACCTGTTTGTACGACTCTTTAGAGTTGTAGTAGTGTGGAGATCAAGATACAGTGGGAGGACACACAAGACTCTATGGCGATCTCGGGTCTACAGACTAACCTGTACCAGTGTCACCTGAGAACTGCTATCCGACGTATGATATAATACTACATAGGACTTCTCGGTGAGTCCGTTCAGTGTACCCAGTCTCACTGAGCACCCATATACAATCTTTGGTGTCAGCACACCAGATGGATATGGGATCATCCATCGCCCATCATATGGAACAAGAATGGTATACGCTAGTCTACACTGGAATATCGATGCCCTATCTCGATATACCTACGACTAGGAACATTTCAAGGATATGCTTATAAACTACAGGTGTCCCACTAGTATGATCCACATCATAATCCCAGTAGTCAAGCCAATATCCTTAGGGCTTTATCAACATGTACCAAATGAGTAAAAACATGATCAAGTGAACATATGATAAAGAGAAACCAGATAGCAAACTATCATGTCGAGCAAGACTGTCCTCTCTCTCTATATATATACACACATCAGTACATACACTATCATATAATGGCCTCTAGGGAATACATATATCCAACACCTAGTCGTAAGAATATCGAGACCGGGTATCGGCACTCCAGTTTAGAATAGTGTAAACATTTCATGATCCTGTACGGGGCGATGGGTGATCCCATAGCCATTGGTGTTTGACACCGATTATTGTATATAGGTGTTCATTGGATGAGTTACACTGGACGGACTCACCGAGAACTCTTAGTTGGTGTTATACCAATGTCAGATAGCAGTTCTCTGGTGACATGAGTACATGATAGTCCCTAGACCTGAAATCGATACAGTGTCTTTTGTGTGTCCCCATTGTACTTAGATTACTACCCTACCATGGCTCTACCGAGTCGTGCAAACAGGTTTTAGTTGGTTACAGTCTCGAAGCACATGGATGCAGTGAGCGGTCAAGGGAATTCGTCACTCCCGGTATTAGGAGTCGATATCGCGCAGTGCAAGACACGACTATAATCAGAAGTCCATGGCCCCAGCAGTAGAGATAAACCGGTAAGAGTTACCAGTTATATCTATTTGGTAATGAGTCCTCTGTCAGCACGACTTATCGGGTTATTAGGGGTCTGACAGATTCCACCCTTAAACCCGGTATGCGATACTCTTTGATAAGGAGACCGGACTATATGGTGACTATCACCTGTAGACTTTGTTGGGTCCGGCTGAGTTCGCTTGTCGACCTGCTTTATCTTGCTCATATCTGGGTTGCCGTTACGTACAGCTAATGCCACTGACGAGCTTGTGGGTTAACCCGAAAATGGTTGGATCTGAAAGTGTTTCAGAATCAATCGGATGCGATCCTATATAAACTAATGCCAGTGTATTGACAGGTCTATTCCCACCTAAAATTTGGGCGTTCATGTCAAGCAAAAGCATAATATATAGGCAAAAGAGCACGAAAGAGCCCCAAAGTATCAAGTGGCCTCAATATGTTCAAGGGAATGTAAAGCAAATTTTTCCGAACTATATTTTGCCGTACTCCTAAATGAGAATTAGTTAGATTATAATAGTATCAAAAGTGTCTTGAAAAGAACTTCGATTTGATATATTATGAGTCTCACAACTCTTCCGGAGTCAAAAGTTGTGAGTAAACGTGCGATGCAAGTATAGCTTAAGAAAAACTTGAGCAGAGCTCTTTTCCAAGAGGGGATGCATTTTAGTCCCACATCGGGCACACCAAAGAATTGAGAAGTGTTTATACAACACTTCCACCTTTTATTGCATTAAGACAAATGAAAGAGGATATGGTGAAACCACACACGCGCGCCGCCGCTGCCGTGCCGAGCTGAGTGAGCATGTGCCTGCACCTGCGGACACGAATGCTACACCGATTCCAGTTTACAAAGTCTCGAGCATTCTTTTTGCAGTAGGGAACCTGAATCAACAAGTGCGCAACGACGCATGCAATGCACGTACGCACCTATTAATGAATCCGAATCAACATGTGCGCAACGGTACGTGTAATGCACGTGCACGCCTATTAATGAATCTGAGTCAACATGTGCGCAATGATACGTGCAATACACATGCGCACTGCAGCAGATGCTTCCAACTGCGCACCTATTAATCAACAGGTGCGCACCGGTATGTGCAATGCACGTGCGCACTATCTTAAAGTGCGCAGTCGCCCGAACAAAGAAGATGCTTCTAAACGGAAGAACAAAATCTTTTTTTGTTGAAATGAATTTAACAGATCAAACTAAATTGATTTGGGATCAAAGATCCAACGGTGCGCATGTCACCCTTAATTGATATAAATCAATTAAATTTTTTTAAATCAATCTAAAATCAGATTTAGATCAAAACAGATCAACCAAACCCTAATTTCTTCTCTCCTATAAATAGGAGCCTCGTATGAAGAAATCAGAAGGAGGAACCCCCCCATAAGCTTGAGAAAAATTTAAAATCTTTATTGCCTTCTCCCTCAGGGAATAAGTACGCAAGGTAGAGATAAAAGAGGAAAAAACTTATCTTTTCCTCCATAAAAGCTTTTACTTTTATAGAAGCCTTTGCTTCTTTATCGAATCCATTGATTCACAAACAAAAAATCAAAAGATCTTAAATCGAAGTTTTTGCTTCTTGGAAAATAAAAAAAGGAAAAGAACAAAAAATATAAAATAAACAGAAGCCATTGCTTCTTAGTGAAAACTTTTGCTTACTGATGAAATCAGTGCGCACCCAAATCAGTGCGCACTTAACAAAATCTGCCTATAAAGGCATGCGCATCACGTGGAACTCACGTGTGCGCACTGAAGAAAATCTGCCGATAAAGGCATGCACATCACGCAGAACTCATGTGTGCGCACTTAACAAAATCTGCCCATAAAGGCATGCGCATCACGTGGAACTCACGTGTGCGCACTTCATGCGATACTTACATGCGCAATATCCCTAAAAGGAAAAAGTGCGTAACTATGTGCAAATCACGTGCACATTCCCTTTTTAGATCAAAACAAATTCATATGTACTTGCGCACTTGGACAACAAGTCTTAGCTTGACTACTTAGTTAAAATAGACTAAATATAGATTCTTTTGCTTCTCATACATGATCCATTTATCAACATATCAATGATGTCCAAATTGATCTTAGTCTCATATAAGACTAACGATTCTTAGATTCACTATGATCTTTTCCCTCAAATACGGGATTTTGTTTAAGGGTACATCTTTCCATACCTCTGATATATGTTGTTGTAATTCCTCAACGTTTTCAGAGAGGTGGCGGGTCCCAACAACCAACAACTCCTCCTTCGTCCCAAACACGGCGATGTTAGACCGAAATGTCCTTAAACTAATATTCTTCCCAAACATGGGAATGTTGGACCGGAACGTTCCTAAACTAATAATGGACCGCGATGTCCTTAAACTAATATGTTTTTCCCTGCGGATTATCTCTATACTGACTACCGTATACTATCCATGGGCTATTCATATATGATCTAATGATTAGTTGAGACCATATGCTCATTTGTTCATAAGTTGATTTTAGTTTCATATATGACTAATGATCCTTATATCAAACCTAAGTTTCCCGTGAATGGATGGACTTCACAAATGTGAGAAATGCATCCTAAGTTCATTCCCATTTGCAAACCAAGCTACCAATGTGGATATTGTCAAGTAAATGCTTGACCTAAAACATCTAAGTTGATCTTAGTTTTAAATAAGATTAATGATTCTTAGATAAAACCCAAGTTTTATATAAACCGTAGACCTCACAAATGTGAGAAATGCATCCTAAGTTCATTTCCGTTGGCAAATTAAGCTACCAACGTGGACCCCGTCAAGCAAATACTTGACCCAAATCATGAAAATATATATACGGATTTGGACTAATCCGCGCCCTACAGGCGATGACATAAATTAGTCTCTGTATACTATCCCCGGGCAACCAAAATAAATCAAACACAACACGACACGAAGTGAACTACTGGAGCAGAAGAAAGTGGTTATCGCAACACGATAACGTAATTAACTGTAGGGGCTTGCGCTTGCAGGGAAGAGCGTCCCCACAATCAAAAAACCCTCACAAATGAGGGGGAATCTGATGAAGTCTGCTATATTGGTCGCATCTATCCAAACCTCCGATATACGGTGCCATAAATCAACTTGGTATCTTCGGAGAGGTGGATGGATATGTCCAAATAGCATCTGCCCCCAAATTTAGGCTAGACGTCCAAACGTCTCAGTCCAGTTTTTGGCGGTAAACAGATTCTCGCACGTCCGGTGAGACTTCTTCCTCTTTCCACTTTACACTTCATGTGTTGTGTTTTGCCGTGATCAAATAATCGCGGTATATACATATTTGTAGTTGCCCTTGGGTGATGTGATACTGAATCTAGCGTTCCGTCTCTATATAGGGATCAATGGCATTCGCTTCCACTCACTACAACTCGAGCTCTGCTACATCTGGTGGAGTAAGTATAGGCTACTTGCAGCCTCAAATCTCTGCAATCCGGCTCTTCAAGAAATCAGTGGGCTTTTCTTTGGGACAATGGTCCTACCTCCTACCCTCTGTGCCTCAACGCTGAAGGAGGAAGCCCAGAAGAAGTCCGTTTTCCACAGGCTGGCTTTCCAAGCCTCAGCTTTGCCGACAGTATCAGTCTTCATACGACTGGCTCCTGCCAAAGACCAAGGTCAACACACGGGGCTTAATATTTATGCTCTCAAAGAAAACATGGGGCTAGCTCAGTAAACTCCTGAGACTGATGAAGCTCCGGTCGCATGACATCACCGATGTCGATTTGGGCATCAAATAAAACAAGCTGGGGGGCAGTTCTCCGTCCGCGTTGACTCCACCTGCTTCAACTCTGATGGTGAATGCTGCTGTTCTAACCAGGAACAGCTCTCAACAGCTGTGAAAGGCCAGAAAAAATTTCCCTACCGCAGTATGGAAAAAATCTCTGTAGCCCGTGGAGATCCAACAGGAGCAGAAGCCAGTTCGCTCTTCAAAGAGACTTTCCTCATCCATGTATAAGGTATGGAAGCAGGTGAAGAACTCAGTCGTAGCCTATGGCTCTTCCCCTAAACGTCAGCCAAACTCTGACAACTCCCCATCTAAATACTAGGAGACTCATCCCAAGACGGTTCCTATTCTGATGATTCCTCTTAAAGCCAAAGCGGCTTCTCACAAAAAAGAGACGCCTGAAAAAGCCTAAGTGCCCGAGGCAAACTCCGAGGGTCAATACTCCAAACGCCCTAAGCCTGGGGGCATAGTAGTTCACATAATCTACATGGTGAGCTCTAAAGATAAAGGTCAAGCCTCTACTAGTCAAGGACGGCATACTCAGTCTTCGATAAAAGCTCAACTGCAACGTGAAAAGTGTAAGTCGATGTCGCACACTCCACAGGGATTGTAGAGAGACTGAATTTACAAAAAATAATTTTATAGCAAGAAACATTGACTAACTTTCCAAGATCTACCATAAGCCCTAGCTAACAAAACTTATAAAGGTTCTAATCTACTATGAAGTGATTTATACCTTTGTGTTCAATTCCTTCGGGTCTTCTTATCCTCTCCTTAAGCTCCTCATTTGTATGGATCGAACTTGGTCATCAGCATCCTCATGTCGAAGACGATCCACCCGAGAGTCTATGGTTCAAGCTTTAACCTCAAGAGTGAGATAACTAAAGTATCTATTTTGTTAATCTAGGTAGCTTAGATGATGTAGAGAATGTTTATTGGATTAGTTTATCTTAATTACCCAAGGTTTCTCAACTCATGAGAGTGATAGGTGTTTGGATTCCTTAGCACCTAGCCTAGGGTTTGCTAGCATCACACATGCCACAACAAAAATTAAAGGGGGTGCTAAGCAATCAACCTAAAGATCGAACTAGAAAACTAGGGTAACAAAACTAGTAATCTAACATTACAAAAGAGAAGTGAGTGAAAATACAACCTTTGTAGATCCGGTCCTTCACTTCTAAAGCTCCGTGTTGACGTCCCTTCGCTGCGATCATCGAGATCCCAAACTCTAGAAAGTATTTCCTCGGAGAAATAATCAAGCTAGCTCGTTGACTTCGAGGCCGAAGATGATCTACATCGAGGAGACTCAAACTCAAGCTCCATCTTCACTAGGTCAAGAACTTTGTGAAGAGAATACCCTAAACTAAATGGCAAGTAGTAGAGGATGATGAAATAGGAAGTGGGTTCACTTTGGATTTTGATTTCTCACTTTATTTCTTCACTTGAAAAATTCTAGCAAGCTTTTCTTCTTGATGAAGAAGAAGAAGAAGAAAGAATAATGAATAATGAGAAAAGAAAAACAAGTGAAGTTTATCATAATGCAACTATGGGTGAGTTAACCTTTGTAGAGACTAAACCATAGTTAGTTATAATGGTTTGGTTAATAAATATCTTAATCAAGACAAAGTGAGTGGACTTTGTCAAAGATGCTTTAAGCTTCATGAAGCTTAAAGCCATGACAAAAGAAGCCACCATTTTGAATAATTAAGATAAATAAAAACCTAAATTATAATTAGCATGGTGTAAGTCATACACACACCCAAGTTTTCATGTATCATCAATCATGATACAAACATGTACACAATTATATATCACATATACATTATGTGTACATCAAGTGAGAAATGCAATCTTAAGTGAACCAATACTAGTTATTGTAAAGTAATATATCAAATATATAATTATACATTAAATCATTACATCAACACTTGATTTAATGATCCGGTCATATCTCATATAACCGACTAATATCTAGTGTATCAATATATCGAATCAACACTTGATTCGGTAACCCGGCTATATCTCATATAACCGACCAATGATACAAATCGCAAGAATGAAATAAAGTATCACATACTGGTATTATTCTTGGTCCCGCACATATCTCATATGCGCTCCTATTTCGTTTCGCTTGAGCCAGGAAACCTCTGTGTAGGACTCTAAAGACTCGTCAATACGCCGGCAGTAGGTGGTGATCATATCAACCACCCATAAGCCGCAAGCGGTCTGCTAAACGTAACGGCCGCCCGGGTATTGAGCAATCAGAAGATCAACGAGCAAGCCCGCTCACACTCCTGCGAATCCAATTAGTAACACTTACCGCATAGTCCGGTCTTTTCGTCTGATATGTCGCATATCTCGCCTAGGGGTGGTAAACGTCAGACCCCAGTAGCTTGATAAGTCATGCCGATGTAAGGTCCATAACAAGCGTGAAACTACTGAGAACACTTACCAGTAAATCACAGCAACCCTGGCCAGGGAATTCCAGTTATGGCCAGTCGAGCATAGCGCAACATCAACCGCCTATACCGGGAGAGACGAATCCCCTCCTATCGTTCATTGCCTCCATGTGACTCGGGACTATACCCAAAGACCACCTGTTTTCACGACTCAGTAGAGCCGTGGTAGGGTGGAAATCAAAGCACAGTGGGAGACACACAAGACTCTATGACGATCTCGGGTCAACAGACTAAGCTGTACCAGTGTCACCAGAGAACTGCCATCTGACGTGAGGTATAATACCATCTGAGAGTTCTCGGCGAGTCCGTTCGGTGTACCCTGTCTCCACTAAGCACCCGCATACTATCTCTGATGTCAAACAACAATGGATATGGGAACATCCATCGTTCATCACATGGGTCGAGAAGATATACGCTAGTCTACTCTGGAATATCGATGCCCCGTCTCGATATTCCCACGACTAGGAACATTGAAGGATGTACTCATGGACTACCCAGGCTCCACTAGTATGATCTGCATCATAATCCTGGAAGTCGAGTACACATCCTAAGGGCTTTATCAACATGTAACAGAGAGACAATAAGTGTACATGTTAAGATAAAGAGCAACCAGATAGCGTACTATCATGTCGAGCAAGAAAGTCCTCCCTATATATGTCCCAGCATCCACTACAATATACATCTCATGTACAGTAATGGACTCTAGGGCATACATATAACTAACAATAGGGTTTGAATAAGAAGCAGAGAGTAAAGGAGGAAAAAGAGTGTGAAGTCAAGAATGAGATGAAGAATGGCTAAGCCTTGATAATATCAAGCATATCATTTACAATAAAAATAATGTGACATGCTTCAATAGTTATCCAAATGAATGAGTCATCCAAAGTAGCCATACTTCAACCATGCTTAAATAACATCTCATTTCTCCACCTCATTATCCATTTAAATAAATGGATTTATCATAAATGAAGTGTCTTCTTCTAAAAGCACTCTTGTGAAAATACAAGAATACCCCTCACCGTATATACATACACATATTCGTACCACGAATACCAAGAGATGAAAATAATCTAATATTATAATACTAGAATACGGCTTAATCCTAAGCCCACTGGTATTATCCATCCGAACAAAAATATGTGTAGCTAGTACACGTATATAATCGAAACCCTGCATGTAAAACTATACGGCCTCTATATCGTTTCTCCTGAACCAGGGAAACCCTATGCGTGCGACTCTAAAGACTCGACAGTACGCTGGCAGTTGGTTTAACCACAAGCACGTCAGTGACACTAACTGTACGTAACGGCTACCCAGGTATCTGTCGAAAAGAAAGCCGACGAGAAAACTCGTCCGAACTCCTACCGAGCCTGTCCGTGACTATCTCCGTACAGTCCAGTCTTTTTATCTGAGAGTATCGCATGCCGGGTCTAATGGGTGGAAAATGTCAGACCCCTAATAACCTGACAAGTCGTGCCGATGTGGCTCAAGATCATCCGAGAATCTACCGATCTAACTACCAGTAATTCTCAATCTGCCCTGGTCAGGGACTTATGGTGTTGGCCAACCGAACACAGCGTGATATCGACTCCCTATACCGAGAGAGACGAATCCCCAGCAATCGCTCACTTCTTCTATATGGCTCGAGACTGTACCTAACTAAAACCTATTTGTACGACTCAGTAGAGCCGTGGTAGGGTAGTAATCAAAGCATAGTGGAAACTCACACGAGACAAATGACGACCTCAGGTCGACAGACTATCTGCACTCATGACACCAGAGAATTGCTATCTGACGATAGGTATAATACCATCTAGCCAGTTCTCGGTGAGTCCGTCCAGTGTACTCACCCCAGTGAGCACCTGTATATAATCTTAGGTGCAACACACCAATGGCTGCGGGACCAACCATCGCCCCTCGTCAGGGTCTAGAAATGTATACACTAGTCTAGTCTGGAGTATCGATGTCCAGTCCCGATACTCCTACGACTAGGGACATTTAAGGATGTGCTTATCGACTACCTAGCTTCCACAAGTATGATTGCCATCATAACGCTGGTAGTCAAGAAATGATCCTACGGGCTTTATCAACTTATACAAGCGATATGAAATAACAAGTAAAACATATACACATGTTAAGATAAATGAAAACCAAATAGCATACTATCATATTGAGCAAGATTGTCCTGTACATACATATTCCTAGCATCCTATACAATGAAGGCCTCTAGGGCATACATATCCAACAATCTCCCACTTTCACTAAGGCTTGTTATTGGCATATTAAGTACCCAACGTCTGCACTAGAGCCAGTTGCTGGCGTACCGCATACCCAACATCTCGAACAGTCTCTCGAACTGGACTTGAGGGATGGCTTTGGTGAATGGATCTTCCGTGTTGTCCTTTATATCTACTCTCCGTACCTCGATTTCCTGGCGATCTACGATCTCCCTGATCAAGTGTTACCGCCACAAGATATGTCTGGATTTCTGATGGGACCGTGGTTCCTTTGCCAAAGCCATGGCTCTATTGTTATCGCAATACAAAGGTATTGTATCAGCAATGGATGGAACCACCTGAAGTTCAGAAACGAATTTCTTTATCCAGACTGCCTCTTTTGCAGCATAGTTAACAGCGATGTACTCAGCCTCCATCGTCGAGTCTACTACGGTGTCCTGTTTGGAGCTCTTCCAACAGACCGCCCTTCCGTTGAGGGTGTTTCCATATTAATTAAACACAATAACAAGAGCTAAGCTATGTTAAATCCAATGAGGCAGCGCCTCACGTGTTCCCCATGAGAGCGCCGGCGCTGACGACAGTCTTATAGGATTAAATCCTATAGTGGCGCCGCACGTGAAGTTCACGTGAGCACCAATGTGCAAATCACAAGAGCGCCTGTTATATATAAGAATTAAATTCTTAAGTGGTGCCCACGTGCATAACACATGAGTGCTGGCACCCAAATTAAGAGCAGATAGAATTAAATTCTACATGGAAATTATTTCCCTAAAACCTGGGATATTTTCTGTTAAACGGAGCTGTTGGATCAAAGATCCAATAGTGATGATAAATCATCAAATGATAGAATTAAATTATATTAGGAGAAAATATCTCCCTAATCTTTCTAAGTGAGAAACATATTCTCGGTTGGATCAAAGATCCAATGAGAGAATTAAATTCTATTTTTGGAGATATATTTCCCCAATCTTTCTAAACAAAAAAGATTGTTCTCTGTAAAACAGAGAGTCCTTGGATTAAAATCCAATGGTGATTAAAAATCACCATTTGACAGAATTAAATTCTGTATATAGAAAAATATTTCCTTAATCTTGTTAAAAACAAGAAAATATATTCTGTATAACGGAAATCACTGGATCAAAGATCCAACGATAGATAAAATTCCCCAAATAATCTTTGAGACCATAAAAATCAATTGGAATCTCTCAATGAGAGATTTTCTCAAAACTGATCAACAATTTGCCTTGCTTATATAATGGACTTGAGACTTCAAGTCTCACAGATACAGAGACACACACAGAGGGACAGATACAAAAAAAGAGAACCCCTTAATAAGCTTCTGCAAACAAAAAGACAGAAGGTACAATTGAGAATTGTCTTTCTTTTTCAAAGAAGATCTTCCTCTTTTCAAACCCTAGCTAAAGAAAAGAAGAGATTGAAAATATCATTTTGCCTAATGCAAGTAAAACACAAGGGTTTAACCCTTCATATAAGAACTTAGTTCTTTCTCTGATATGAGATCCGTAAGTCAAATCTCCCACAAGTTGAGTATTTAATTCTCATCGAGAAGATTCTGTCCTTCAGACTCAAAATTTAGGGGAAATAACTAGATAAAAAGAAAAGAAATAAAAGAAACATGTTCCAGAAATTTAATTCCTCCGAAAACTGGGTTTAACCCTATAAAAAACTTAGTTCTTATAAAAAACGTAAGAACTTAGTTTTTAAAGAAAACTTGATCTCAGATCTTCAAAACAAAGATCTTGGTGATCATTAATGGTCAAAATGCCATTAACAGAGATTCAATCTCTAAAAAAAAAAGAAAAGGAACTCAGCGCCTCACGTGAAAAACACGTGAGCACCCAAAAAATTCCCAAACAAAGGACTCAGCGCCTCACGCGCTTCTCACGTGGGCGCCCCAAACAAAGGACTCAGCGCCTCACGTGCTTCCCACGTGGGCGATCAAAATAGAAGGCCAGTGCCTCATGTGAAATACACATGAGCGCTTGGTAAAAGTGCTTAGCACTTCATATTCAGTCAAAATGACTGAGTGCTTAGCACTAATTGGGTAACACCCATATCTCAGCGCCTTACGTGATTCACACGTGAGTGCCATATAAAAGTGCTTAGCACTTCATATTCAGTCAAAATGACCGATTGCTTAGCACTAATTGGGTAACGCCCATATCTCAGCGCCTCACGTGATTCATACGTGATCGCCATACAAAAGTGCTTAGCACTATATATATATATTCAGTCAAAATGACTAAAGTGCTTAATACTGATTGAATAGCGCCCATGACTGAGTGCTTCACATGATACACATGTGAACGCCAGAGCCCCAAACAAGTGCTTAGCACTTCTGCATAAAAGGAGAAAGGCTAAGAAAATAGAACCCAAATAAGTGCTTAGCAGTTTTGAATAAAAGAAAGAAACAAAAAAAGACTGAGCAGACTAAGCCCAAATTAGCTAAAAGTCACTCTGCAGTTTCTTACAGCGAAGCCCAAATGCTCTATTGTTGGATCTCAACAAAAATTTGACGATCCCTATAATATATCTAAGTTGATCTTAATCTCAAATAAGACTAACGTATCCTTAGTAAAAAATAAATTAAGCCCAAATGTTCATATATTTAAGTAGATCTTAATCTTAAACTAGATTAACGGTCCTTAAATAAAAAAAATATTTTTGAACTAAATGAAAATATAACCTAAGTTCAAAACTCCAAATCTAAAAATATACGGATTTGGACTGATCCGCGCCCTACGGGCGACGACATAAACTAGTCTCCGTATACAATCCACGGACAACTTTAACAAACAAAATAACACACGACACGAAGTAAACTATTGGAGCAGGAGAAAGAGGTTATCGCAATGCGATAATGTAATTAACTGCAGGGGCTTGCGCCTACAGGGAAGAGCGTCCCTACAATCTGATAAAGTCTGCTACAACGGTCACATCTATCCAAACCTCCGATATACGGTGCTATAAATCAAATTGGTATTTTCGGAGAGGTGGATGGATAAGTCCAAATAGTATCTGCCCCCAAATTCAGGCTAGACATCCCAATGTCTAAGTCCGGTCTTTCAGCGGTAAACAGATTCTGGCACGCCCGGTGGGACCTTTTCTACTTTCCACTCCACACTTTGTGTGTCGTGTTTCGCGAACAAAATTACGGTTTGTTATGGTTGTCTTTGGATTCGAGGTACTAAAACTTGGTGTTTTGCTCCTGTGTAGAAAATCAATGGCTCTCAACTGCGCCTCATACAACAGCAACTCTCGCTCCACCCCAACTAGAGGAGTGATCTATGGGCCCCATGCGGCCTTTATTTTCTTAATGCTGGTGGGGCAGGTCATACAAGCCACTAACGGACTGTTCTTCGGGACCATGCTCCCACCTGTGAGTTTCGGTTCCTCAACGCCACAAGAAAAAACATTTAGAAGGTCAGTCTTCGATCGACTGGCAACCACGATGGCCCCCATCAGCAAGTCGTCAAACACTGGTGTCTTAGTCTTCAACAGGCTGAGCAAAAGCTCGAACGGGCCCGTAAAGAAGCTCGTGATTCCAGAAGGAGCTACCCCAAAACGGCTAGCCCTCCCGACTCCTACTATAGGTGAAGCCGGCAAAGGTGCTTCCCTTATCAGACGGTCGGTCTTCAAAAGGTTGGCCGACTCTCCTCCAACTCCATCAAGAACATCGGTCTTCAACAGGCTGATGCCGACTGAAACCCCTCAGCATATCCGGTGGCATGATGAAGCCGCTTCCAAAACTGAGACGGTCCCTTCAGCAAGGCATGCGCGACATCGCCACCGGCGCCGAATAAGACAGGCTGGGGGCAACTCTCCTTCTGGACTCACCTCACTAGCTCCTATGGTAGAGGTCGACATTGCTGTCCCAACTGGGAATAGTTTTGAACCGCTTCGGATGGTGCGTAAAAACTCCCCAACCATGGTGCTAAAGAAATCTCCTCCGCCTGTAAAAGTTACAGTGCAGGCAAAGCCGGAGCGGCCTTACCAGCAGCTCTCCTCGCAAATTCATAGGGTCTGGCGAAAAGTCAAAGACTCTGTGATTGGCAAAAACTACTCTTGTCAACCAAAGAAATCGAAGGTCCGACAGGAAAAAGACCATTCCTCCGCTATACAACGGGGGACTTCTCCTAAACAGGTGCCTGTCACAACGGCTCCTTCAACTCCAATCTCTTATAAAAGAACGAGGCTTGAGAAAACTCTACCGCCCGTGGCAAATTCGATAGGCGATGGATATAAATGCCCCAAGTCTGGGGGCATAATCGTACATATGGTCTATATGATCAATAGAAAAGAAGAGAGCCGTGCTTCGGTGAGTCACCGACCGCAAACTCAGTCGCTGACAAAGGCTCAGGAGCAACAACAAAAGCTCCAAGAAATACTAAACAAAATGATGGCACTTACCAGACAAAAAGAAAGTCCGGATAAAGAGGCCGAGCAGCGCTAAGAGCAAGAGACCGATACAGAGTTTCTGCGAAGGGTGCTCGAGAGAAAGGATAAAGAAGCCTCTGAGCAAACTGCTAACATAAAGCAGATGGCTCTCTTGTTCCAAGATATGGTTGGAATGATGATCCAACCAGAACCCCCGGCCGAAAATCCGCCGATAATTATCGAGGATGATAGAGGGGAAATATCAAACCCTTATCTGGCCTTATCAGCGCCAAGGAGGAAACGATCTCCAAGGCCGCCCTTGATGATTACATTGCTCAACAAATAAGAGCTCATCAAGCCAATGAAGCCGCCGGCCAAATTGTCAGAACCGGGCGACCATATCCAGGCTGGTATGATCAAATCAAATACCCACCGGGATATTGTTGGAGATAATGCCCTCAGAGTCAATTATTGGATCACAGGTACGTGATTGCAATGATTGATGGAGGACCTATCCCGGTAGGACAGTCTTACTCGAGATGATAGTATGCTATCTGGTTTACCTTTATCATCGTGTACTGTTTTAGGTGACCTGACACGTCGCTATTACACGTTGATAGAGCCCTTAGGATTCTTGCTTGACCACCAGCAGTATGAGGGCGATCATATAAGTGGGAGCTGGGAGTCTATAAGCATATCCTGAAATGGTCCCTAGTCGTGTGAGTTTCGAGACAGGGCATCGATACTCCATAGTAGACTAGTGTATACAGTCGAGACCCCGACGAGGGGCGGTGGCCGGTCTCGCAAGCCACTGGTGTCAGTTGGATCACCTAAGATGTATACAGGTGCTCATTGGGTTATGAGTACACCGGACAGGACTCGCCGGGAACATGCCAGTTGGTCATATACCAGACGTCAGATGGCAGTTCCCTGGTGACATGTGTGCAGGTTAGTTCATCGACCTGGGGATCGTCATTTGTCTTGTGTGAGTTCCCACTGTACTTTGATTACTACCCTACCACGGCTCAAAGGAGTCGTGCAAACAGGTTTTAGTTGGGTACAGTCCCGAGCCACATGGAGGCAGTGAGCGTATCTTTAGGGGTTCGTCTCTCCCGGTATTGGCGGTGAGGTCATGCTGTGTCTAGGAGAGCCATTACACGAAGCCCTCGGCCGAGGCAAGGAGATTTACTGGTAGGTATTCCAGTAGTATCTCAGGGTGTTCTGGGCTACACTCCGACACGACTTGTACCGCTTTTGGGGGTCTGACTTTTACCAACCCCCTAGGCCCGCCATGCGATGCTCATAGACGAACGGACCGGACTGTACGGATATTGTCACTGACAGGCTCAGTAGGGTTGTCAGGCTGAGTTCACTCACAGACATCCCTTTTAGTCAGTACCTGGTGGCCGATCACGTATTGGCTTATACCTCTGACGTGCTAGTGGTTAAATCCACAACCAAGGTGTTGACGAGTCTTTAGAGTCCCCCACATTTCAGTTACTCAGCTTTCGGGCGAAAGGTTGTAGAGGCCGTATGGAGATATGGCAAGGTCAGATCAGATACGTGCGGTATTGCACGGATCAGGATCTGACAGTTTGTACTATAGGCCGTATGGTTATATGGCAGGGTTCGATCAGATACGTGCGGTATTGCACGGATCAGGATCGAACAAATATTACTAGCCGGTTTTGGTATAAGCCGGATCCTAGTATAGTACAGTGTAGATTTTGTCTCATTGCATTTTGTATTTCGGTCGAAATACAAATGCGGGTGTGTATGCACAGTATCGGGGTTTTCCTGTAATTTATTACGGGACCAGTTTTCTGGAGTTGCCAGTTTGCTTTTAGTTTCGGCCGATTTCCATTGTTCCGTTCATTGGCCGAAGATTGGTGGAGGAGGGCTTATTTGCATTGTTGCAAATAAGCATTTGTGGAGGGGGTCTTTGCATATTATCATGTCATGATACTTGTCCCATCATTTGACTTT
This sequence comes from Agapanthus africanus, assembly GCA_030015575.1. Classification (NCBI taxonomy): domain Eukaryota; kingdom Viridiplantae; phylum Streptophyta; class Magnoliopsida; order Asparagales; family Amaryllidaceae; genus Agapanthus; species Agapanthus africanus. Next base: position 56,099,481 of record JASDDO010000004.1, read on the forward strand.
CCTTTTTCATGATAGCTTGACTTTGGATCTCATCATGGTTGTTGATGATGAGGTTGGTGGTAGGTGGTTGAGTGTGGGTTTTGATTTGGTAATCATTTCCTTTTGCATGATAGTCTTCTCTCTCTCTCTCCATTGGTATTATTGGAGGGCTCTCTCATTCTATCACTCTCCTCTCTCATTCTCACTCTCCTCCTCTAGTCATGGCCGGCCAAGCATGGAGGAGGGGTTGCCCATTTTTGTAGTGGGGATTTTTGCTCTCTAGTTGCTAGAAAAATCCCCAAGTTCCTCCACATAATTCTTGTATCATCCCTCCACCACAAAAGGCAATTCCATGGACCCCAAAATGAGACTTCTTCTCTAGATATTCTACAGCATATCTTGGGCACGTCGAGTAGCCGGCTTCGTGCCCGAGTTGCCTCGGCATTGAGGTGGGAGCCCGTAAAAGAAGTAGGCGATGTGGTGCACTTCCGGTGACGAGGAGGAGACGGGACATTCCGCAAGAGATCGGGACGACGACGAGAAGACCGGAGGACTCGGATCTGTCGGTATACTTCTCTTCCCTATCTAGTTAGTTGCTTAGACTTGTTAATGGTTACGATCTGGATGTTTAGTGCGCGGTGGTGCCGGTTTGCTAAGTCCGCAAAATTAAAGTTTTTCACCGCTTCCGCATTCCGGCGTCGGATTGACGACCGGGGCGCCGCCGTGAACTTACATTGGTATCAGAGCCTCGCCATTAACTTAGTCTAGCTTTGTGTAATGTGTTTGCATTTCCGATCGACCAAAAAGTTCCAAAACTGCATTTTACCTTCGCATCAGTTTCTGTTGAAAATTTTTGGTCTCGAAAATTTTTTCAGGTTGTATAAAAGTACTGTGCAGGGAGTTCTAAGAACTCTGGGAAAATTCGACGCACTGATCTCTCACAGAGAGCGCAGATCCGCGGCCCCACCCTTCTTTTAGGCCGCGCTTCCGCCGCAGTATGGAGAGTTCAGTGGGCCAAAATTTTCCAGTGGGCTTCAGGGATTAAATTAGGGGTTTTGGAATATTAAAATTGGGCCAATTATTTCTGTGAGTGCTACAGTTTTTCTTGGGGCCCACTTGTTAATTGTTTGATCAATCGGAAAATTTTAAACACATTTTTCACAGTATTTACATTATATCTGCGACCGTGAATGTCACTCGATCGGTAAATCCGGTCTAACTGCTATAGCCCGGTTAGACGGATTTGCGAACGTGATTTTCACGTTGATGTTCTGTTTTTGCTGTGATGTTGCGGATCGGTCGTGGGGGATAGCCTGGATGCAATGCTAGTACAGTTGTGGTTGTATTATGTACATTTGATATTGCGGGGCGAGCGTCCGACATGTGGACTGCCGTCACTGCCTGTTTGTATTATTCTTTTGGGGCACGACCTGGTTGCGGTCGATGTACCCGGTGTATGTATATTTTACTTACTGTACTAGGATTACCCCGCGGAGGGGTGCACGGATAGCCGGGTTCTGGAGGGCAACAAGCCCGCATCTCATGGCATTGAGACGGAGGGGGCTTCACTCTAGGATTGGCGGGCTATTCGCCGCACTCGTAGGGGGTACAGGTTGACCCAGGAAGGGTGCCCAAGTTGCCGGATTCCGTGAAGTGCTGGGTGGTCCATTCACGGTGCTGAAGGGGGCTGCCTCGCTTCAGGTTTTGGCGGGTAACTTGCCGCGCCCGTAGGGGTCTAGGATTTCTTTGCACAGGCTATCCACACGACCAGGGGAACGTCGGGTTTCAGTAGTGGCTCTGTGAAACCCGGGGATCCCAGATATCTGTATTATTTCTGTGATGCTGTACATTTTCTGTGATGTTGCATTTCTTTTCACGCCTTGAGCGAAATATAATATATTGGTATATATATTAGTAGATGTTGTATATGTTTTACATCCGCGCTAGTCCAGTCCCCGCTCTGCCGTTAGTTAGCTAACCTAACGGGTAATGACGGGACCCAGTGGCGAATGCGGATGGCATATACGTACATCAGTATATTTTCGTTCTTTTTGGTGTGATCAATTGATGGGACTGCATTGATTCGGATCAATGCAAGTTAAAAACAAACCTTATCTGATGTTGTTGGAACACTTTTTCAAAAAGCTGTTATTGCAAGGACGTTCACTTTTGTTTTGCATCGTGATATTCAGTTGGAATATCCTGCTCCTCAGTCGACGAGGCAAGGGCCGAGATCCCTTCACCGGGAGTGACCCCTTGGACAAAAGGCTTGCGTCAGGGCATTAACTTCACTATAGCCGATTACTTTTGCTTTGCACCGTGGTATTCAGTTGGAATATCCTGCACCCCATTCTACGGGGAAAGAGCCGATATCCCTTCACCGGGAGTGACCTCTTTAGCGAAGGTTTTCGTCACTATATTTTCAAAAAGCTATTCGTTCCTTCAACGATATCAAGTTCATTACGTTAAAGGTTTTCGCCAGAAACCATTCGTAGCCCTCCGTCGTTTCATATGGGTAGTCAATAGTATTCAAGCTGTGTTTGTTGGCCTTAGTCAAGGCACAGTGTTTGGTAGCTGTTGGGTGTTCATATGCTGCATAGATAGATGCGTTGGTTTGGGACAGTCGTATAGCCTTGTTGGCCCTAGTCAAGGGCTTGTACGGGTGGGTTCAAATCAACCTGGATAATGACGGGTAGAACTTGGCATGTGACTTATGATTTGTTGGCCTTAGTCAAGGTCATAAGAGCATGGGGCAGAAATCACATCGGGAGTTTCAAAAGAACTGAAACTTGCCAGATATGCGCATACCTTCTGGAGTGTGATACCGTGAGCGGATTCCGTCACGTTATCATGCGATGATAGTTGGATCCCGATTCCCACTGATGAGTTAGTTTACTCCTCGGGTGACCCCGACTAATTCTTCTTTCAGGTTTGGAGGAGAATTTGAGGTACAGTGGGAGGATTCCAGATTAGATAAATTGGTAACCATTCTGATCTAGGTTAGAGTGCACGCTGAGTGTTTCTTTTCTCTCTCTCTTTGGCAGCGACCATTGACCCGACCCTAAGACTTTGACTCAGAGACCAAGTTGACCGAACCTTCTTAAACACAGGCTTTTGGATTGTCAGAGTTGCAAACCTCATTACCACTCCTACTTTTACCCTTTTCTCCAGGACACCCCGTATTGCTACGAACGTCCACTTCCATTGGACAAAACCATCGTATGGTTAGATACGAACTCGAAAGAATTTATTCGAGGATGGTTTCAGGTTCTGGAGAAAACGGATAGGACTATTCAGTTGTCTTTTCTTTTCACCCTCTCTCAGGTTGCGAGTACTCCTTGGTTTAGGAGTAGTACACCTGTTACGCAAATTGGATAGTCTTCTTCCAAACCTTAGGCTGGTGCCGACCGATAGGGAATGAAGAAAACCAATTAGCATAACGATGGTGTGCAGAAGGTATTAAGTTAAAGACAAAGCAAGGGATTAGTAAGAGGGCAAAGTAAATTGCAACAGATATTCACGACCAAACCAAGTTTTTCTTCGCCAATCCTAAAATCACCTTTGTATTTCTCCAGGACACTCCGTATCACTACGAAGATCCACAGTTTATTGGATACTCCATCGTATGGTTATATACGAACTCGAAAGGAACTTGTTCCTGTTCGGGGATGGATTCTGGTTCAGGAGAAATAGGAATAAGAGTTATTCAGGTGTCTTTTATCTTCACCTTCTCTCGCATTGCGAGTGTTCCTAGGATTAGGACAGTACACCCATTATGCTTATTGGATAGTCTTCTTCCAAACCATAGGCTGGTGCCGAACGGCAGGGAAGGAAGAAAACCATTTGGCCTAAAGGGGTGTGCAGATGGTAAAGACTAAAGACAAATGAAGGGATTTGGAGAGGTGGCAAAGAATTACACGGTTACAGTTGTGAATCTGGATAATGGAAGAGGCATTACTAGGAATACCAGGATACCCCATCGAGACATTTCAATGTTTCAGTTTCACTGTGTACTGTTAAAGGAAAACTGATTTCCCGATTAGACACTTGCTCCAGGGTATGTATTTACCAGGTATGATTCTCACATCTGTATGGTTTTACAGATGATGAGTGGGAGTAGGTTATTGGGAATTGGGTGATCATCCTCATTATATCGGGATTCGTTGTAATCGGTGATATTTGAGGAAGTCACCTGGGTCGTTTGCCGGTCGGCAAATGTTTGGTTTTGAATATCCGCTGTTATGCACCAATTTCAAATTGATATATCTGTACGTCTATTTTCATAGAGTGAGATATACCTTTCTGAAATTATGTCTATGACATTTACCTATATCAGTGGATGGTTAGGTAAGGAGAATTGAACAGCGGTGTAATTCTTCATAACCAAAGGTACAGTTTTCAACCTACGACACACAGTGAATGAGTTATCAGACTCAAGGGACTTATACAGAGTATTGTATGTTGTCCAGGGTCCATCAGGACAGAGGGGTTGGTCCTCGTACTATATTCGGTTTACTTATGACTTCTCTAGTTTTTTAGACAGGTGTTTCGCGGAAACACAGGGTCTGAATTTTGAGAAGTTATAGGTATTTGAATAGAGTAGAGAACCAGGTATAGCAAGTATCGGGATTCTTCAAAGTGATCGAAGATGTAGATACTTGTGTATGGTATTCAGTTGAGAGTAATGATAAAGAGATCTTGCTTCTCTTTCAGGTTATTCATAATTGGAAGCATTCCTAAGTTGAGTAACGCTGATCGGCCTCCTTCCATTTAGTTGACATGCACTGGAGACAGCTGCATGATTTGAATCTGGTTCAATTAAATCAGTGCCTCTGGTTCTATATTGGATATAGAACAGTTCATATCTTAACGAGGTTAAGGTACGGGGAGTTGTCCGGCGTATGATTAAAACCAGACACTGGACAACTCAAGGCACGTTTCTGTAATGGCTGTTTGTGGGTTGACCCAGGCTATGACGAGGGTTGACTTTCTACCATTTGGGTGAACAATAGAGATATTGTTCTAGACTCGCCACAGTTTTATTAAAAATGGATTTTTTCAGAAAACAGTAGTGGGAGTATGGTAGAACTGGAAGTGATTCCAGAACCACAAACAATTACTGAAGATTTGATAAGGAACCTAAAGATTCAATCTGGATTGACATTCCATTGGCCACTCCGCAGATAAGGTGGGTAACTTCAGGCACCCGAGAGGTACTACTGTAGCCTCAAGGACGGTGACAGGGAAGTTCTTGTTTACCCACAATTGCCATTGTTGTTGTTCCAGGTTGCGAGACCCGGCAGGAGGATGAGTATAGCGTCGTTCTAAACTAGCTTTAGAAGTGTACGTGTATATGACTCTGCCAGAGGGTTGTCGTAGTCAGTGGGAGCAGCGGAAGCATTGGTGGACAGGTAGCTTATGTCTATTTATAGACTAAAGCACCAGTAGCGGAGATAGATCATCTATTTCTGACGTGACAGTCATGGGTTTGACTTCATCAGAATAGGGGATGGATCTGTTGAGAAGGTAGTAGGGTGTGATGTCATGGTATTTGGATGACATACACAAAGTAGGAAAGGAAACTCCTATACTACGATCGGTCATACTTTGGTCGTCACACAATGGTTTCTCCACAAAGGAAATGGATTTTATATCAGACATACTGGTTACTAGATCTATGGTTTTAGATCTAGATTTGGGTGGTTTCCCAATCTGGGTACTTAGACAGCATTCTATGAGTATTTAGAGTGGACGACTCCTGGCACGGTAGTGTACCTACAGGTAATGGAGTCACCCTCTCCAAAGGTGTCTTACAGACTGAAGGGGAGAGGGACGTGCATGATTGGCAGATCACTTGCTCAGGCAATTGAGTCAATCGTGAGATGTCAAGTACCATACCAGATGTTGTTCTTGCACTAGATGCAATAAGTTGACATTAATCCAATCCTGGAGAAACAGTCGGAAGCAGTTTTAGAACATAAGTGAATGTTCTGGGGATATGATAACGACAGCCTCATTCGTGAGACAGTTATCATTCCAGGCTTCCAAGGTGACATGGACGACAAGGAGGTTGTCAGAGTTATAGTTTTTCCTTCTGATGAGGGGCAGTATTTTGGACAGGTGGTCCAAGGCAATACTGAGGGTGGCATGGCGCAGGATACTGATTAAGTTCAGTTGACGATACAGTCTAAGAAGTTTGGATTTGGAGTTCATTTATGAGCTATGTCCCATCAGACATCCAGACATATTCTAAGACAGGTATTGCTCTTTTCGGGAGATGGGTTTCTCCGCGAACTTGAGATATAGAGAGACATAGAAAGAGACATCAAGGCGGATCCACTCACTGAGGCTATTCCTCGAACGCAATAGTTTCGCAAACGAGCTTTGTGAGACTGACTAGTAGAGGAGTTGGGTGTTCGGCATCACACGGGCTGTGAGTATACGACATCGCAATAATTAGCCTTGAGTGCAAGTGGGAGATTGTTGGAGATAATGCCCTCAGAGTCAATTATTGGATCACAGGTACGTGATTGCAATGATTGATGGAGGACCTATCCCGGTAGGACAGTCTTACTCGAGATGATAGTATGCTATCTGGTTTACCTTTATCATCGTGTACTGTTTTAGGTGACCTGACACGTCGCTATTACACGTTGATAGAGCCCTTAGGATTCTTGCTTGACCACCAGCAGTATGAGGGCGATCATATAAGTGGGAGCTGGGAGTCTATAAGCATATCCTGAAATGGTCCCTAGTCGTGTGAGTTTCGAGACAGGGCATCGATACTCCATAGTAGACTAGTGTATACAGTCGAGACCCCGACGAGGGGTGGTGGCCGGTCTCGCAAGCCACTGGTGTCAGTTGGATCACCTAAGATGTATACAGGTGCTCATTGGGTTATGAGTACACCGGACAGGACTCGCCGGGAACATGCCAGTTGGTCATATACCAGACGTCAGATGGCAGTTCCCTGGTGACATGTGTGCAGGTTAGTTCATCGACCTGGGGATCGTCATTTGTCTTGTGTGAGTTCCCACTGTACTTTGATTACTACCCTACCACGGCTCAAAGGAGTCGTGCAAACAGGTTTTAGTTGGGTACAGTCCCGAGCCACATGGAGGCAGTGAGCGTATCTTCAGGGGTTCGTCTCTCCCAGTATTGGGGGTGAGGTCGTGCTGTGTCTAGGAGAGCCATTACACGAAGCCCTCGGCCGAGGCAAGGAGATTTACTGGTAGGTATTCCAGTAGTATCTCAGGGTGTTCTGGGCTACACTCCGACACGACTTGTACCGCTTTTGGGGGTCTGACTTTTACCAACCCCCTAGGCCCTCCATGCGATGCTCATAGACGAACGGACCGGACTGTACGGATATTGTCACTGACAGGCTCAGTAGGGTTGTCAGGCTGAGTTCACTCACAGACATCCCTTTTAGTCAGTACCTGGTGGCCGATCACGTATTGGCTTATACCTCTGACGTGCTAGTGGTCAAATCCACAACCAAGGTGTTGACGAGTCTTTAGAGTCCCCCACATTTCAGTTACTCAGCTTTCGGGCGAAAGGTTGTAGAGGCCGTATGGAGATATGGCAAGGTCCGATCAGATACGTGCGGTATTGCACGGATCAGGATCTGACAGTTTGTACTATAGGCCGTATGGTTATATGGCAGGGTTCGATCAGATACGTACGGTATTGCACGGATCAGGATCGAACAAATATTACTAGCCGGTTTTGGTATAAGCCGGATCCTAGTATAGTACAGTGTAGATTTTGTCTCATTGCATTTTGTATTTCGGTCGAAATACAAATGCGGGTGTGTATGCACAGTATCGGGGTTTTCCTGTAATTTATTACGGGACCAGTTTTCTGGAGTTGCCAGTTTGCTTTTAGTTTCGGCCGATTTCCATTGTTCCGTTCATTGGCCGAAGATTGGTGGAGGAGGGCTTATTTGCATTGTTGCAAATAAGCATTTGTGGAGGGGGTCTTTGCATATTATCATGTCATGATACTTGTCCCATCATTTGACTTTCCTTTTTCATGATAGCTTGACTTTGGATCTCATCATGGTTGTTGATGATGAGGTTGGTGGTAGGTGGTTGAGTGTGGGTTTTGATTTGGTAATCATTTCCTTTTGCATGATAGTCTTCTCTCTCTCTCTCCATTGGTATTATTGGAGGGCTCTCTCATTCTATCACTCTCCTCTCTCATTCTCACTCTCCTCCTCTAGTCATGGCCGGCCAAGCATGGAGGAGGGGTTGCCCATTTTTGTAGTGGGGATTTTTGCTCTCTAGTTGCTAGAAAAATCCCCAAGTTCCTCCACATAATTCTTGTATCATCCCTCCACCACAAAAGGCAATTCCATGAACCCCAAAATGAGACTTCTTCTCTAGATATTCTACAACATATCTTGGGCACGTCGAGTAGCTGGCTTCGTGCCCGAGTTGCCTCGGCATTGAGGTGGGAGCCCGTAAAAGAAGTAGGCGATGTGGTGCACTTCCGGCGACGAGGAGGAGACGGGACATTCCGCAAGAGATCGGGACGACGACGAGAAGACCGGAGGTCTCGGATCTGTCGGTATACTTCTCTTCCCTATCTAGTTAGTTGCTTAGACTTGTTAATGGTTACGATCCGGATGTTTAGTGCGCGGTGGTGCCGGTTTGCTAAGTCCGCAAAATTAAAGTTTTTCACCGCTTCCGCATTCCGGCGTCGGATTGACGACCAGGGCGCCGCCGTGAACTTACAGATATATGATCCCTAAGTTCCATGTCTATAAAGGAACAGGCAACCCTCATCAACATGTCGTGCAATTCAAAGTTCTGTGCGGAAACACTGAAGGTAATGAAAAACTGTTGTTTCGCCAGTTCGTCGGCAGCTTGTCAGAAACAGCTTTTGAATGGTACTCGGAGCTCCCAAATGACTACGTGAAAACATTCGCAGAAATGGAACTGCTGTTCACACAACGTTTTGCCAGTGCGAGCGAACGCACTCCGATCATGGCATTAATAAATGCCAGGGTAAAGCCGGGAGAAACATGGGTCCAATACGCAATCTAGTGGCGGAACCTGTGATCTAAGTGCGAACAGCGCATTAAAGAGTCTCCTGCCGTGGGCAAGTTCATCGGGACCCTTGATCCTTGAACGACTGTGTCCCAGTTCATGACGTTCTTCAAGCCCATAACCTTTCAGGATCTTATAGATAAACTGGCCCAAATGGACCAGATGGGCCATGGGCCCTCCTACTCAAATAAGGACCCTCGAAATGCTAAGGGTAAAGGGAAAGCAGCCTTCGTTGCTAACACGCAACAACAGCCGAGTGGCCCAAAACCAGCCGCTATAACAGCAAGTCCCTGGCCAGGGCTGATGAGATTTACTGGTAAGTGTTACCAGTAGTTTCTCGAACGGTTATAGGCCACACATTGGCATGACTTATCTAGTTACTGGGGTCTGACGATTCCACCCCTAGACTTGATATGCGACATATCAGACGAAGAGACCAGACTGTACGGTAAGTGTTGCTTATAGTCTTTGCGGGAGTATGGACAAGATTACTTGTTGATCTTCTATTCACTCAATACCTGGGTAGCCGTTACATCCAGCTAGTATCGCTGACGGCTTGTGTGTGACTGATGTGATCATTACCTACTGCTGGCATATTGACGAGTCTTTAGAGTCCCACACAGAGATTTCCTAGCTCAAGCGAAACGAAGTAGGGCACATATGGTGATATGTGCGGGAGCTTGATTAAATACGAGTATGTGATACCGTATTCTAATATCACGATATATGATATCGGTTAGGTTATATGTGATATAACCAGATTGTTTAATCAAGTGTTGATTCAATGATATATTATATGTATATGTATTTGATTTTGGTTGGTTATATATGATATGACCGGATTATTGAATCAAGTGTTGATTTAATATAGTATATTGAATGTTGTCGGTTATATGTGATATGACCGGGTTATTGAATCAAGTGTTGATTTAATATAGTATATTGAATGTTGTCGGTTATATATGATATGACCGGGTTATTGAATCAAGTATTGATTCAATAATGTGATATACATATAAAAGATATTAGTCAGTTATATATGATATAACCGGATTATTGAATCAAGTGTTGATTTAATAATTTGATGTATATTTATATTTGATATATTTATGTATTAACTAATATTAGTGCTCACTTAAAGAATTTCTTCTCTTTAAAATACATTTAATATATATGTGACATATATTAATATATGTATTTATATAATGTGTCATGGTGGATGATACATTGGACATGGGTGTATGAGACTCACACCAAGACTAAAGATTATTGGGTAATTATTTATTAAGAGTAAATAAAAAAATGAGGTGGAAATGAGCATGGCTTAAGATGCTTGTAGAAACATGTAGAAGCCATGACTCATTCCACTAATTTTGTTTACTCTAGATATTTTGTAACCCAACCATATCTTTAGCCCATGGTTAACTCTCTACATTATCACTTGTGATATTTTCTTCACCTTAGTTCTTCACTAGTTCATCTTCTTCATCTCATTTTTGCTCTCTAACTTTTCATGAGACGAGAAGAGAAAAAGAGAAAGTGATTTCTAAAGTGAGCAAAATTCCTACTTCATCAACCAACTCTCATTTAGCCCTTAAGATTAGGTTGTTTGCTTCACTAATTCTTGATTAGTGAAGAGGTAGCTTGAGTTAGAGTAACTTTAAGGTGGATCGTCTTCGGCCTCGAAGACGACGAAGCAAGCTCGTTCTTTTCACCAAGTGGAGCCTAAGAAGAGTTCTAGGGATCACTACTTGGAGCTAAGGGACTACTACTTGGAGCTTTAGAAGTGAAGGACTGGTCTACAAAGGTTGTATTCTCTGTCCACTTAGTGTAAAACTTGTTTACATGCTTAAAAATCCTAATTCTCTAGTTCGATTCTAGGTTAGTGTAGCTTAGAACTCTAGATTTTTTAAAATTTCATACTTGATGCTTGCTAAAACCTGGTAGGGGTGCTAAGACACACTTTCATGGTATCAGAGCCAAGCTAGAGCATTAGACAATGTGTTAGAATTACGAAACCGAAACTACTCTGAAAACCGAAACCTAAAACCCAACTTTCTGTTGATTTTAAAATGTTCTATGAAATTTTTTAAACAAGTACAGAATGTTACATGTGATATAACTAGAACACCAGAGAAAAAAGAGAACCAAAATCGAAATTTTGGCCAGCGAGATTCCCTTTTTGGCCGTCCTCGCCGGTTCTGTGATGTATGTTTGGGCTCGTTTTTGTTTGGTGTTCTGGTGTGTTGGGTTTATTATGATATGTGATACAATATTTGGAATCCACATTAATTAGTTTTGTGAAAACTAGGTTGTGTTTTGTAAATCTCGCGGTTTAGTCTCCTTTAGTCGATTGCCACGGAGTTTCGATTTGGATCAAAACTCCGTTGCAATCGCGTATTGTACGCGGATAGTCGCCGGGAAACAGTACTAGATAGCCACGCCCCATTGCGTCGACCAAGTGACTATAGGAGAACACCGTAGCCAAAGGCATCCACTCGGGTGCTTGCGGCCGCGGTGTTCCGCCTAAGTGCACTTCGTCGACGGCATCGGGGGTGCGACAATCTACTAAAGTTCCCGACGAGCATTCGATCATTTCATTGGGAATCCTGTTGAATTACCCGACTTCATATTGAAAAGTGTTTTCAATTTGAGACATAAATGCAAGATTCAAAGGGTTAGGCATGAAATCCGTGATACGAGATATTCCGTGTTTATGATGTCAAAGGATATGCAGATTCTAATTATTGTATGTTTCATTTCTTTTCTGTGAACGTAAGTGTAATATGTGGTGTATCCCCGATCTCATTGCTATACGTCAACGATATTCAGGATACACATATTTATTTACGTTAATGACATGTGATGTTATGTGTTGCCGTGATATGTTATATTGGATCGTCGTGATCGAATAGTCGGGGGTTTTTACGTGAGATGAGAGTTTTTCTATTTTCATTCATGTAAAAACTGTATGTAATATTCTTTTATTGGGAAACTTCCGGGTTGAGGATGACGTCACCATTGATTTATATTATTTACTTTTCCGCATTAGGATAGACCCAAGGCGGGGAGCACAAGTAACCGGGTTCTGGAGCCCAGTGGGAGACCATCTCGAGGAGTCGAGACCAGGTCTCCTAACTCTAGAATTGGCAGGGTTGCTTGCCGCTCTCGTAGGGGGTCTAGGGATGTGGGTTTGGTTATTCATCACGACCGTGGAATCCTTGTTTTTCATTACTGGATGAATTTAAAACACGGACCTCCTAGTATATCCAATGTTTCATATGTTGACTTCTGCTGCCTGAGTTCTGTGATGTGATCATATAACTGCGTGAGACGAATGCTATATATATATGATATATATAATAAACGTTGTGTTGGGTTACAGCAGCGCCCCGACCATCAATCCGTGGCCAAATGAGGAACAATTTTTTTTCTAAACTGGCGCTACCATTTCCCGATGCCCGGATCTACCCTAAACCCTATACTAGAAATACCAAACTAAGAGTTGGATGGTTATACCGAGTTGATCCGTTTCTTTCGGTCTTCAACCATCATCCCCAAGCTCCTAGCGGCTCCTTGATCGAGTTTGATCTCCGGTCTCCCCCATCGAAGACGATCCACCTTGAGAGTGTGTAATACGGGCTCCCACCTCCAAAACCGAGGCAACTCGAGTATCCAGTTTGCTAGACTAGATAGCCAAGATGAAGTAGAGAGTGTGTAGGATTACTTTGTCTTAAAACACCCAATGTTTCTCAACTCATGAGACTTAATGGGTGGAGGAAGAAGAAGCCATTGGAGGATGAGTGAAGCAACTCAAGAAAAGAAAAATGGCTAAGTGTTGTGAGCATGAAGAGATGAAGCATGAAGTGAAGAATAGCAAGCATGCTAGCAACTCAAGAAAGATTTCATCAAGTGAAGAAAATGCTCACAACACAAACTAAATCAAGCATGCCCAAATAGTGACTCATGAGTCACTACATGACTCACTCCATGAGTCATCTATAAAGCCATGCCACATTTAATGCCCAAGTCCACCTCATCCTCCACCTCATTAAATCATTTATCAAAAATGATTAAAACTAAAATGAGGTGGCATCTTCTAGAAGTATCTTATAATGAAATTACAAGAATACCCCTCATCTGTATATACATACCCGTATCCGTATTCTGAAAAATACGAATACAATAAGACGAAAATAATCTAACAATATAGTACTAGGATCCGGCTTAAACTAAAGCCCACTAGTATTATCCGCCCGATCATGATCCGTGCACAGGTGCACATATATGATTGAACCCTGCCATAAAACCATACGGCCTCTACAACGTTTCGCCCGAACCAGGGAAACCCTCTGTGTAGGACTCTAAAGACTCGTCAATATGCTGACAGTGGGTTTAACCACAAGCATGTCAGAGGCACTAGCTGTACGTAACAGCTACCCAGGTATTGAGCGAAAGGGAGGCCGACGACCAAACTCATCCCGAACCCCTACTGAGCCTGACAGTGACAATATCCATACAGTCCGGTTTGTTCGTCTAAGAGTATCGCATATCGAGTTTAGGGGGGTGGATAAAGTCAGACGCCTAACAACGCGATAATTCGTGTCGGTATGAAGCCCATCACCATCTGAGAAACTACTAATTCTAGATCAGTAATTCTCGACTACCTTGGCCAAGGATTTCCGGTGATGGCTATCCGTGCACTGCGCGTCATCAACCCCCAATACCGGGAGAGACGAATCCCCGACGATCCGCTCACTGCTTCTATGTGGCTCGGGACTGTACCCAACTAAAACCTGTTTGCACGACTCCTTTGAGCCGTGGTAGGGTAGTAATTAAAGCACAACGGGAACTCACACGATACAAATGACGATCTCAGGTCGACAGACTAACCTGTACACATGTCACCTGGGAACTTCTATCTGACAATAGGTATAATACCAACTAGCATGTTCCCGGCGAGTCTGTCCAGTGTACTCTTAACGCGATGAGCACCTGTATACTATCTTAGGTGAACAAACTAACACCAATGGCTTGTGAGACCTGTCCACCGCCCCTCGTCGGGGTCTCGATCAATATACACTAATCTACTCTGGAGTATCGATGCCCAGTCTCGAAACTCCCACGGCTAGGGATATTTAAGGATGTGCTTATAGACTTCCAGCTCCCACGTATATGATTGCCATCATAATACTGGTAGTCAAGCAAGAATCGTATGGGCTCTATCAACATGTAATAGTGATCTGTAATACCACATAAAGCATGTACATGATGATAAAGACAAACCAGATAGCATACTATCATCTCGAGTAAGACTGTTCTACCGGTATAGGTCCTCCCTCAATCATCATAATCACCTACCTGCGACTATGATAATTGCCTTGAGGGCACTATAGCCAACAATCTCCCACTTGCACTTAAGGCCAATTATTGCGGTGTCGCATACTCAGCCCGTGTGATACCGAACACCCAACTTCTCTACTAATCAGTTTCACAAAGCTCATTTGTGAAACTATTGTGTTAGAGAAATAGCCTCAGTGAGTGGATCCGCTCCAATGTTTCTTTCTGTATCTCTCTATATCTCAACTTCGCGGAGAAAGTTATCTCCCGAAATGAGCAATACCCGTCTTAGAATTTGTCTGGATATCTGATGGGACCCAGTTCACAAATGAACTCCAAATCCAGCAAACTTCTTAGACTGTATTATCCACTGAATTTAATCAGTATCCTGTGCCGTGCCTTCCTCAGTATCCGCTTGGACCACCTATCCAACATACTGTCCCTCAGAAGAGGGAAAAATAAAACTCTGACAGTCACTCTGTAATCCAGGTCACCTTGGAAGCCTGAAATGATAACCGTCTCCTGAAGGAGGCTGTCGTTACCATATCCCTAGAACATTCACTTATGTTCATAAACTACTTCCGAACGTTTCTCCAGGATTGGATCAATATATAAATTTATTGCAGCTAGTGCAAAAACAACATCTGGTGTGGTACTTGACATCTCATGATTGACTCAACAGCATAAGCAAATGATATTCCAATCATGCAAACCCCTCTCCCCTTTAGTCTGAAAGACATCCTTTAGAGAGGGTGACTCCATTACCTGCAGGTTCAACACCATGCCAGGAGTCGTCCATTCTAAAACACCTTTAGAATAATGTCAAAATACCCATATTGGGACACTTCCTAAATCTAGATCTAAAACCGTAGATCTAGTAACCAGAAAACCTGATATTATATCCATATCCTATGTGGAGAAACAACTTTGTGACAACCACAGTATAACTGATTGTAGTATAGGAATATCTCTTCTTATCAAGTGCATGTCATCCGAATACCTGGATATCACACCCAATTACCTTCTTACTAGATCCATCTCTTATTCTGACGAAGTCAAAGCCTATGACTGTCACATCAAAAATAGATGATCTATTTCCGCTATACCTGTTTTAGTCTATAAATAGACACAAGCTACTTGCCCACTGTGCTTCCGCTGTTCCCACTGACTACAACAACCCTTTAGCAGAGTCATATATACGTAGACTTCTAAAGCTAGTTTAGAACGACGCTATACTCATCCTCTTGCCGGGTCTTATAGTCTAGAACAGCAACAATGACAAGTCTGGGTAAACAAGAACCTCCCTGTCACCGTCTCTAAGAAGACCGAAGTACCTCTCGGGTGCCTGAGGTTACCCACTAAATCTGCGGAGTGGTTAATGGAATGTCGAATCCAATTGAATCTTTAGATTCTATTAAATTTTCAGTAATCGTTTGTGGTTCTGGAATCACTTCCAGTTCTACCATACTCCCACTTCTGTTTTCTGAAAAAATCCATTTTACTAAAACTGTGGCGAGTCAAGAACAATATAAATATTGATCTACCTGATGGTAGAAAGTTAACTCTCGTCAAAGCCCGGGATAACCCAAAAACAGCCATTACTGAAACGTGCCTCGAGTTTATCCGGATTCTGGTTTTAAGCATCAACCGGACAACTCCCTATACCTTAATATCGTTAAGATATAAATTGATTTTATATATCCAATATAGAAACAAAAGCACTAATTTAATTGGAACCAGATTCAAAATCATGCAGCTGTCTCCAGTGCATATCAACCAAATGGAAGGAGGCCAATTAATATTACTCAACTAGGAGTGCATCCATATATGAGTAACCCGAAAGAGAAGAAAGTTCTCCAAACCATTACTATCAACAGAATACCAAACACAAGTATCTACATCTTCGACTACCTCGAAGAATCCTGATACTTCCAACAAATGGTTCTCTACTTTATTCTTATATCTATAACTTTTCAATATCCGGACCTTGCATTTCAATGAAATACTTGTCTAGAACTGAAGAAGTCATGAGTAAACAAAATATAGTACGAGTACCAACCCCTTTGTCCTAATGGACACCGGACAACATACAATACTTTGTATAAGTCCCTTGAGTTTAATAACTCAAATCTTATGCGTCGTAGGTTGAAAACTGTACTATAGTTAAGAAGAATTACACCGCAGTTGAATGCACCTTACCTAACCACCAACTGATATAGGAAAATGTCATGGACACAATTTCAAAAGGTTATATCTCACTTTATAAAATAAACGTACTGATATATCAGTTTGAAATTGTTGCATAACAACGGATATTCAAAACCAAATGTTTGCCGTCAGGAAAAACCCAGATGATTTCCTCAAATATCACCAATTACAACGAGTTCCGATATAATGAGGATTTAATCACCCAATTCCCAATATCTTACTCTCACTCACCATCTGTAATAACATACAGATGTGAGAAACTGATCTGGTAAATACATACGCTGGAGTTAGATTCCAGTTGGGAAAACAATTTTCAATTAACATCGCACAGTGAAACTGAAATATGAAAATGTTTCAAAGGGGTTATCTGGTATTCTTAGTAACGCCACTTCCACTATCCTGATTCATGACAGTAACCATATACTTACCTGCCCTCACTCCAATCCCTTTATTATGTCTTTACTTATTAACTTCTGTACACCTCCTTTCGGATAATTGGTTTTCTTCCTTCCCTTTCCTTCGGCACCGGACTAAGATTTGGAAGAAGTCTATCCAATAAGCATAATAGGTGTACACTCCTTATGCCAGGAGCCCTCGCAACCTGAGAGAAGGTAATGGGAAAAGACATCTGAACAATCCTATTCTATTTCTCCTGAACCGGAAACCATCCTCGAATCTGGAATGAATTCCTTCGAGTTTGTATGTAACTATATGATGGCATATCCAATAGGAGTGGATATCCATAGTGATACGGAGTGTTCTTGGAGAAATCCAAAGTGGATGTAGGAGTGGCAGGGGTATACTTTGTTTCGTCGTGAATGATAGCAGTCACAATTTTCTTTGCCGTTATTCTAATCCCTTTATATGTCTTTACTTATTACCTTCTGTAAACCACCTTTGCGCTAATTGGTTTTCTTCCTCCCCCACCTTTCGGCACCTGCCTATGGTCTGGAGGAAGACTATCCAATAAGCTCAATAGGTGTACCCTATCCTAATCCTAGGAGCCCTCACAACCTGGGAGAAGGTAAAGGGAAAAGACAACCGAATAATCCTATTCAATCTCTCTAGAACCAGAATCCATCCTCGAATCTGGAACAAGTTCTTTCGAGTTCGTATGTAACTATATGATGGATTTATCTGGAAGTGGATGTTCGTAGTGATACGGGGTATTCTGGAGAAATGCAAAGGTGATATAGAAGTGGCAATGATATATGCGACACTGTGACATTTCAAAAGACAAAGTATTTTAAGAAGGTTCGGTTAACTTGGTTCATGAGTCTTAGTCAAGGGTCGGGCCATGGTCGCTGCCAAAGAGAGAGAGAAAAGAATCACTCAGCGTGCACTCTAACCAAGATCAGAATGGTTAATCACTTTATATAATCAGGATGGCTCCCACTGTTTCCTCAAATTCTCCTCCAAACCCAAAGAAGAGTTAGTTGGGATCATCTAAAATCACCCGAGGAGTAAACCTACTCATCAGTGGGAATCGGGATCCAACTATCATCTTATGATAACTCAATGGAAGCCATTCAAGTCACCACACTCCAGAAGGTATGTGCATGCCTGGCAAGTTTCCTGTATGTTTGAAACTCCCGATGTGTGTTTTTACCCCAAGCGGCTTATGACATTGACTAGGTTAACATATCATAAGTTGCAAGTCAAGTTCAACCCGTCATTATCCTGGATTAATTAGACCTACCCATACGAGCCCTTGACTAGGTCAACATGACCGTACGACTGTCATAACCAATCACATATCCATGCAGCAGAAAAGTACTACAGAGCTATCGATCACTACGCCTTGACTAGGTCAACATACGTATCACGAATACTAAGCAATACTCGTCTGAAATGACGGAGGGCTACGGCTGGTTTTCGGCGAAAAACCTTTAACTTAATGAACTTGATATCGTTGAAGGAATCCATGTGGTTTTACAAATATATAGTGGCGAAAACTTTTGCTAAAGAGGTCACTCCCGGTGAAGGGATCTCAGTTCTTTCCTCATCGAATGAGGTGTAGGATATTCCAAACTGAATACTATGATGCAAAGCAAAAGAATCGTCTATAGTAAAGTTATTACGTTGACGCAAACTTCTGCTCAAGGGGTCACTCCCGATGAAGGGATCTCGGCCCTTGCCTCGTCGAATGAGGTGCAGGATATTCCTAATCGAATACCACTGTGTAAAGCAAAAGAAAACGTCTGTAATGTCAATTCTTAAAAACTTGGTTCCAACAACATCATATATATGTTTGTTTTATCCTTGCATTGATCAGAATCAACGCGGACCCATCAATTAATCACACCAGAAAAAAACGAAAATATTTGATGTACATAAATGCCATCCGCATTCGCCACTTGGTCCCGTCATCACCCATTAGGTTAACTAACAACAGAGCGGGGAGTGGACTAGCGCGAGTGCAAAACATATACAACATGTACTAGTATATATATAAATATATATACAACAATCTTCCCAGGCATGATATAAAGCAACATCACAGAAGCAACACAGAATGGTGGATAATCTGGAGCCCCGGGATTCACTTGAGCCGAAAGTGAGACCCGATGTTCCCCTGTCATGTGTGTAGGGTTGCTATGCATGCGCACAAGGGTCTACGAGGCATCAACCATGCCCGATTAAAAATTTAGCCATGCCGAACAACCCGAATACGGATCTTTAAACTAGAGATTAGGCGAAAACTAACATGCTAAACATTTTAACACTAAGTGAGAGGGATTACAACCTTTGTAGATCCGGTCCTTCACTTCATATGCTCCGTGTTGTGGTCCCTTCGCTGCGATCATCGGGATCCGGACTCTCGAGAGGTTCCACGAAGAGAAAGATGCAACCTTTGCTTCCGATCTTCGATACTAAGATGATCTACCTTGAAGTTTCGTTAACACAAGCTAACACTCATGAAATGATGTGAACACCCTCATCTAAATGGCAAGGGAAGATGAGGATGATGAAGTAGGATTTTTGCTCTTTTTATTTATCTTTTTCTCATATTTATTCATCACTTTTGAAAAACTAGTAAAGCTTTTTCATAAAGAGAATGAAGGAAGAAGATGAACAATCACATAAGAATCCTTTTGTGATGAATAGAAAAAGAATAATATGATGAATAATGCAACCATGGTTGACTAAACCCATGTAGAGAATTAACTAGGGTTAGGGTTTGGGTTGGGTTAAAGCATGAGTCACTTACAAATATCTTTCACAAAACAAAACCAAAACCTTCTAGAAACATCTAGAAAGCTTAACCCTAATCCAAACCCTAATCATGTTTAAACTCCACTAAACAAGTTGCATTAGTTATCATATCATGTTACAATATTATATATCACATATATAATATTTATCGTAACAAAATAAAATAATACATTTAACATATATCGCATATATATCAATGTATTACCCGAGTGAGAAAAAGAATCTTTTAGTGAGCAAATATTAGTTAATGTAATTTAATATATCATATATATTATTATACATTAAATTATCGAATCAACACTTGATCCGACAATCCGGCTATATCGCATATAACCGACTAATATTTATCCGTACCGATTCATCGAATCAATACTTGATCCGATGACCCGGCTGATATCAAATATCGTGAAAATATAATACGGTATCACATATCGCATTATCATCGGTCCCGCACATATCACATATGTGCCCCTATTCCGTTTTGCCTGAGTCAAGAAACCTCTGTGTAGGACTCTAAAGAATCGTCAATACGCCGGCAGTAGGTGATGATCATATCAGACACCCACAAGCTGCAAGCGGTCAGCTAAACGTAACAGCTACCCAGGTATTGAGCGCTCAGAAGATCAACAAGCAAGCCTGTAACTTCTCCTGTGAATCCAATCAGTAACACTCCCGTACAGTCCGGTCTCGTCGTCCGATATGTTGCATATCTCGCCTAGGGGTGGTAAACGTCAGACCCCAGTAGCTCGATAAGTCGTGTCGATTTGAGGTCTATAACAGTTCGAGAAACTACTGATAACACTTACCAGTAAATCTCAACAACCCTGGCCAGGGATTTCCGGTTATAGCCAATCGAACACAGCACAACATCAACTCCCTATACCGGGAGAGACGAATCCCTTCCTATCGCTCATTGCCTCCATGTGATTCGGGACTGTACCCAAAAGCCACCTTTTTGCACGCCCTCTTGGACGTGGTATGATGGAAATCAAAGCACAGTGGGAATCACACAAGACTCTATGACGATCTCGGGTCAACAGACTACTCTGTACCAGTGTCACCGGAGAACTGCCATCTGACGTATGGTATAATACCATCTGGGAGTTCTCGGCGAGTCCGTCCAGTGTACCCAGTCTCCACTGAGCACCCGTACACCATCCTTGATGTCAAACACCGATGGATATGGGATCATCCATCGCCCATCATATGGGTCAAGATGCGTATACGCTAGTCTACTCTGGTGTATCGATGCCCTGTCTCGATACACCCTCGACTAGGAACAGTTATAGGATGTACTCGTCGACTACCGCGGCCCCACTAGTATGATCTCATCATAGTCCCAGCAGTCGAGTACATATCCTAAGGGCATTATCAACATGTAATATAGAGACAATCAGAGTACATGTTAAGATAAAGTACAACCAGATAGCATACTATCATGTCGAGCAAGAAAGTCCTCCCTATATATGTCCTAGCATCCACTACAATATACATCGTATGTACAGTAATGGCCTCTAGGGCATACATATAACTAACAATCTCCCACTTGCACTAGGGCCATCTGTTATGGTATCACATACCCAACATTTAGCTGCGGTTGAAGTATCTCATACTCAACCATCCCATAAATGTCTCTACTGGGAAAAAGGCCTTTGTGAGTGGATCTGCGCTGTTGTCCTCTGTGTCTACTCTCCTAACCTCGATCTCCCTGGAGATCAACCATCTCCATGATCAGGTGATACTGCCTAAGAATTATATCTGGATTTCTGATGGGACGGGGGTTCCTTGGCTAAACCCACAACTCCATTGTCACACAATGGTAGGAACGAAGTTCATCTTATGAACTTATATATATATCCAGACTGCCTCTTTGGTAGTATCCTTGGTAATGATGTATCTTGCCTTTAATCGTCTAGTATGTCACGGTATCTAGCTTGGAACTCTTCTAACATACCGTCCCTCCACTGAGGGTAAAGACAATGCCTGCGACTGACATTCAGTCGTTCTTATCACCCTGGAACCTTTCCAGTGATTCTCCCCAGGATCGATTGATACCATCTTACTACAACTAGTGAGAATCCTAACATCCAATTAGATCTATCTTATAGATCCATAACTCAGGATTTAGGAGGTATCATTTTGATCCTATATGGAGAATCCTTGTGATTAGCGGAGATTGACCGAGCGTAGCATAGGAAACTCCTTCCCTACCAAGAGTATGCCATCCACGTACTCTACGAGGATCACCACCATACTCTCTACTACCTTTTTGTATATACAAGATTCATCTACCATTTTGATGAAGTCAAACTCTTTGACTACCACATCAAAACAGATGTTCCAACTCCGCGATGCCTGCTTTATCATATAAAGCATCTTGCACACGTTTCCGCTGCTCCCACTATCTACGAAGCCCTCTGGCTGTGTACTTATAGACGCTTTTTTCTAAAACATCATTTAGAAAAGTAGTCATGACACCCAACCACCAGATATCATAGTCATGGTATGTAGCCGTGGCAAGTAGGATCTGGATGGACTTAAGCATAGCTTTGAAAGTCTCAACTTTTCCATGTACACCAAGTAATCTTCTCAAGATATACTCGCTCCTGATGGGGATTTAACCCTTCAGATAAAGCAACCAAAGTCCATACTTTGTTGGTGTATAAGGATTCCATCTCAGATCACTAAGCATCCAACCATTCTTACAGAGTCTTACTCCTGATGGCCTGCTCAAAACTAGTTGGGTCATCATCTTATGATGCAATCATCGCTCCCACTGTCATAGAGAAACCGAAGTATCTCTCAGGTGGGTGAGGAACCCTACTAGATCGGCGGAGAGGCTGAGGTTCGTTGGAAACTATTGAATCCTTTGGTTCTACCAAATCATCAGCTGCATTTTGTATAGCTGGAACATTTCCAGTTCTACATAACAGACCTTGCCTCGAGCTTGTCCGGATTTTGCTTTTAGACATAGGCCGGACAACCCCAAATCTTAACAAACTTAAGATATGGGCTCTTCCCTTTCCATATCACATATGAAGTGGTAGGCAACTGATTTGATTTGAACCCTATTCAATAGGTATGCAACTTCACAAGTGCATAACTCCCTAAAAGGAAATAGAAAACTCAGTAGTACTCATCATAGAGCACACCATATCACATAGGGTGCTATTGCTCCGCCCCGATACACCGACGTGCTGTGGTGTATACGGAGGAGTAATGCTGAGAGAGAATCTCATTCTCCTTTAGAATAGTCCAGGAATTCCGTGCTCAAGTATTCTCCTCCTTGATCACATCAAAGGACATAATACTTTTACCCGTATTTGGTTCTCTACTTTTAACTTATATTCTGTGAATATCTCAAAAGCTTCAAACTTGTGTTTCTACAGGAACATATGTCTGAATCTTGAGAGATCATCAGAGAATGTAATGAAGTACAAAGAACCGGTCTTGGCATGTGTAGACAGGAGACTTTCATACATCAGCATGTATCAATCCCAAGAGTTCACTAACTCTTTCTCTGTTTCCAATAAACAGAGCTATGGTCATCTTATCTTTGTGACATGACCGGCAAGTTTCAGAAGATGTAAATTCAAACTAATTTAAATATGCATCTATATGTAACTTAGCTAGTCGGGTCGCATTGATATGACCTAGTCTACAATACCTCAAGAAGGATTCGTTCATTTCTGAACTCTTCCTCTTGTGTATGTTCTATATACTAAGAACTGTGGTTTGATTTAGAACGTCAATGCTTTTAGATAACGTGCCTGAACCGATCAACTATTGATATAGGAAATGTTCAAAACATTATCCAACAATACAAAATTATATCATTTCTTTACTAATAAAGAGACTGATATGATTTTGTATATCAGGTTCGGTATCTAATAACATTTGTTCAGAATCAATATATTATGGTAATACAGGGTGATAGTGACCAACAGACTTGGGTGCAACACTTGCACCGTTTTCTGTCTCATGAAACTTATCACCCGTTCTCAGTTCTCTACCTATCTGTAGCCCATGTAACAGATTACATATACGGGATCCTGATCTGGTATCACATACCCAGGACGTAAAGGATACTGAGAAACAGTTCTCTGTAATGAACACACCCGAAGATGATGCATCAACATGCACTTTCTTCGTTTGGGCGGCACGGGAAATCTGGTATTCCCCAATTTCCTGCTCTGTCTTATAACTATTATAAGTTGGAGCGGGACCAACGTTCCCCAGCTCAGTATAACAGGCGGGTTCGGTCAATATATCCGTTTTATTATCTTGATTAAGGCGTGATATGGTCGCTACGTGGAGAGAGAGAGAAGAAAACACTCAGCGTATGCTCTTACAAGATTAGATTAGTTATATAATATATCTAATCAGGATGTCTCCCACTGTTTTAATCAAATCTTCCTTCAAACCCTAAAAGGAAAGACTAGCCGGGATTAATTACACGCTACAAGTTCGCCAATCTTTCAGCCAGGCCAGTGTCGGTACTTTGAGGGAGGTCCCCCGTGCTTTCGCACGAACCTAATTAAAGTAAACCTCGTTTTCCCAGAGGCGTAACCCCGTTAACACCTTTCTAGACACCTACTTGATCGGCTAATTGTAATGTGTAAAACTCTCCCAGGAGTAACTCTTACTCGCAGCGGGTATCGGTATCCAACTATCTCATAGAAGGTATGCAATCTCATTGCAAATTTCAACACTTGAAATTCCCAATAATATTTTGCCCCTAGCGTCCTATGACCTTGACAGAGGTCAATAAACCATAGGCTGCTAGTCAAGTTCAACCCGTCATTTCCTGATTGAAGTAAACCCACCTGCACGACCCTTGACAGAGGTCAACAAGGTCGCACGACTACCCTAAATCAATTACATCATATGCTTATAAAGATAAGCACTAATCAGCTACCGCACACTACGCCTTGACAGAGGTCAACAAACGTAGCATGAATACTAACTATTATTTATCTGAAATGACGGAGGGCTACGACAGGTTTTTAAGAAAACCCTTTGCGTAATGAACTTGATATCGTTGTAGAATCGAGTGATTTTAAATGGAATGTTTTTGAGGCTTTTCTAGTTTTGCTAAAGGGGTCACTCCCGGTGAAGGGATCGTCGGCCCTTTTGTCACGACCCGAGAATTCGACTCGTGACCGGCACTTAACCACGCAACGTCTACAGGCGTAACGCAGCTAAGTAAGCCGAACCCAGAAATCAAAACCAATAAATATAGAGTGATTTTAAAACATTTGTAAAGGCAATAGTAAATGTCTGAAAAACTTCCATTTATTTAGTAGAAATCCCTTTCAAGTTCAAAAGTTATGAGTTTTATAATTTTGGTAACATTTCCTCTTTAAAACATTAGCCCCGAAAGTCGGGTAAAAGTAAGGTGTGGCGGAAATAACAAGTGACGAGAATAAAGCATCACAATATGATATACGACGCCGTAGCGAAGAATACACAGTAAAACAAGGACAATATCATAAAAGATAAGACTGCATAAAGTAACGTCGGCTCACATGCGAGCTCGACACCAGAATATAAAATCATACATATCGTCCTCACAACTGTCTCTAAGTCAATACATAAGGTAGATGGAGAGTACTAGATACATCAATATACAACTGAAAGATAACAGATACCGTACAAAACCCACCTAAACAGCAAAAGGGCTATCTCTGCTCAAAAGGGGTATCTGTGCCAAAAGATGAGGAAACAGCCAGCCGTGACTGCTCCCAAGGGCAACCTGCAAACACTGTGGCACAACGGGGGTGAGTTGCCAACTCGTGAATAGAGATAACATATAAAGGT
Organism: Agapanthus africanus; assembly: GCA_030015575.1. NCBI lineage: Eukaryota > Viridiplantae > Streptophyta > Magnoliopsida > Asparagales > Amaryllidaceae > Agapanthus > Agapanthus africanus. Next base: position 56,125,097 of record JASDDO010000004.1, read on the forward strand.
AATCGCAGGCATGCACATATAGCGTGGCTCTATTAATGCCAGCAGATGATATCAATGCATGTCAACAGTGGATACAGTAGTAATGCATGTACTCTAACAGGTAAATGCCACAGGATGAGATGTATAGTAATCAATACTGAGTATGGGATAAATAATATCTACATGGACTATGTCAACATGGAAAGCAATGATCGGTGCCTCAAACTGCACCCAAATCCCACATATACTCAGGCGCCGGCACACCCATCGGCCCTCAAATCCTGTATATCTCGGAGGAATCACGAGTGCCCAACATCGGCACCCAAAACATCATAAAATACCCGTGTCCAGCATCGACACGTAAATCCTCAAATATCGGGCGCCGTCAATCTGGACCGGCCCCACGGGGTCCGTCTGCGGTATCGGCCCTCGGCCCCGGCAGCACGGTCATCCCGCATCCATCACTCGACTCTGGTCAGTATCCTCCGGACAACTGCCAGGTCCAACCAATCACCGGTAGGTACTCGCCCGCCTCCAGGCTCAATCGGCAAATCCCATCGATCGTCTCGCCGAGGGGAACCATACCAGGCCCACCACGAACCCGCAAACGGAACATCCACTCCTCGAATCGGGTTTCAAGCACACGTCTCAGCACCGAGAAAACGCGTGGTGGACACACCAAAATATCATATCACGAGGTACCGGGTTTTCAAAATAGCGTATCTTTCCTTAAATAATTCCACGGTCCTCAAAACAGAAATCACATGAAAATCATATCAATCACATGTAAGATGAACTACAGCAATAATACAACAGTATAATCATGGCAGTTCTACAGTGAGTGTGGCATGGCAATTACTAACGGTGTGTGTGTAGCATGTAAATAGTGCTCGTGCAACATAAACCGTTAGTAATAGTGTGGTGTTCTATCAGTTCTAGCATATATCAATAACACATAGCAGGGAAATGCAATATAAGATGGCAGTCCATAGGTAAATACAATATGTAATACTGAGATCCTATCAGCCCTGACGCATAACGCCATGCGGGCGATATCCCCGTAGATGTGAAATCTACTCACCGTGTCTCGCGCTAAGTGTATCCAACCACTTGCTTGCCCTTCTTCGCAGCGTCCGTCTCACTGGCCTGCGAACCTAGAATCACATACACATATCACATATAAGCTTAAGTCACAAAACGCGACATTATAATCCAACGAGAAACCTGTGTCGCAAACCAGTCGCGCGTGTGCGCGATACGCTAAAACGTGTACTCACGCGCCACAAAACTACCCCGACGCGCCGCGATACGCAGAACCCAAACCTACTCACGTATCACGCGTGTCGCGAAGGTTTAGAAAAACGGCAAAACAGGTATTTGGTCCCAGATTTTCCTACAGAATTGATCTTAAAAAATATATATATACCAAAACACTACCCACAGTAGCAGACACCCACTGGACCAAACCCCAACCCAAACCCTACCCATCTGGCCGCAATTGGCGGCCAGAATGAGGAAATTGGCGGCCTACTGTAGCTGTATGGGGGTCGGGTTTCACCTGGTGCATCATCTCTACTCCACTACACTACAGTCTTCCCAAAATCAATCTGCACTCACCGAGTTGATAGCAGTTCCAGAAAACTCACATTTTGCCCAAATACGATATTTGCATCAAACATGAAACTGGTAGTATTTTAGTGTAATCGGGGTTCGACTAAGTTACAATGGCCTCAACAGACCACAATCATCCTACTGGAACTAATCTACACCTCACTAGCACAAAGTTCACACTAAACACCCCATATCGCACTAAAACGCACCAATATCCAATAACCGATGCAAAACTACACTAACTAGGCAAACTAGTGAAGTAAGATAGGAAATATACCTCACTCTCGACCCTAGGGAGCTGCAGGAAGGAGAAGAAGTGAAGGGAAGTCGCTGCACAGGGATCTGGGGCTGCTGCTGCTGCTCACTGCCTCTGCTGCTGCTGTTGCTGAATGTTGCTGCTGCTGCTTGTGCTTCTGCTGCTGCTTCTGTTGCTTTTGCTGCTGCTTGAAGAGGTAAGTGTGTGTGTGAGTGTGTTGGTGTGTTGTGAGAGTGTGAGAGAAAAACACAAAAAGAAATGAGAGGCTACCTCAATCATCACACACAAAAGTCACCCCTCACTCTCTCTCACCTCATTAATGGCAAGCATGGCTTGAGCCATGATGCCCTCTCCCTCTCTCTCACAAGTCAACACTTAACCCTAAAATTCAAATTAAAGTAATCTTTTAGTTTAACTAATTAATTAAACCCATTTAAGAATCCAAAAGAATTAATCCTACAATTAACCCACCATGGTTAATAATTATGGTATTTCCTTGATTTAAAAACCCTAGTTTACATGCACATGTGTGTGCAAGCCTAGGAAAATTTTGGAAAAATGTTTATTAAATTAGGAAAAATATTTAAAACACAGTTTGGTAAACTTTTTATTAAAAATCATTATTTAATTATAATTATACACTAACCCTTATCCTAAGGTGTTACAATCTCTCCCCCTTAAAGAAATTCGTCCCCGAATTTCAAAAATCTATCTAAGGTTACCTTCAAAAAGATGGGGGTACGTCTTCATCATGTCTCTTTCGGTCTCCCAAGTGATCTCTTCACGGTTCTGACCACGCCAAAGTACTTTAACTGATGGAATCTCCTTCGATCTCAATTTCTTCACTTGTCGATCCAAGATCATCACTGGCTGCTCTGCATAGGAAAGATCACGCTCAAGCTGGATCGTCGGATGCTGAATCGCGTGCGAAGGATCATGTAGATATCTGCGGAGCATCGAAACATGGAATACGGGGTGCACGTCTGGAAAGCTGGGCGGAAGGGCTAACCGGTAAGCTACTGCACCAACACGCTCGAGGATCTCGAAGGGGCCCACATACCTGGGGCTAAGCTTCCCCTTCTTCCCAAACCTCATCACACCTTTCATTGGGGAGACCCTCAAGAAAACATGATCACCAACAGAAAACTCAAGTCTGCGTCGTCGACGGTCTGCATAAGCCCTCTGCCTACTCTGCGCTGCTCTCATCCTATCGCGAATCAACTGGATCTTCGCGGTCGTCTCCTCAACGATCTGTGGCCCTAAGATACTGCTCTCGCTGAGCTCTGTCCAACAAGTAGGTGACCTGCATCTCCTCCCGTAAAGAGCCTCAAACGGTGCCATCTGAATAGTCTCCTGGTAGCTGTTATTGTAGGAAAACTCTACCAAGGGCAAATGATGATCCCAGCTACCTCCGAAATCTAGCACACAAGCTCTGAGCATGTCCTCGAGAGTCTGGATGGTCCGCTCTGACTGTCCGTCGGTCTGCGGATGAAATGCCGTGCTGAAACTCAAGCGAGTGCCCAAAGCCTCCTGAAGCCTCTGCCATAGTCTACTGGTAAACTGGGTGCCTCTGTCGGACACAATGCACGTCGGAACTCCGTGTAGTCGCACTATCTCGTCAATATAGATCTGGGCATACTGCGTAAATCCGAAAGTCGTCTTCACCGGTAGGAAGTGAGCCGCTTTCGTCAAACGATCCACGATCACCCAGATGGAGTCATACCCCCTACTAGTCCTGGGTAGACCCACCACAAAGTCCATCGAAATCTGTTCCCATTTCCACTCCGGAATGGGTAACGGCTGTAGCTCTCCCGCGGGCCTCTGGTGCTCAGCCTTGACTTGCTGACAAGTCAGGCATCTCGATACAAAATCTGCAATGTCCCTTTTCATTCCGTCCCACCAGTAAACATCTCTCATATCATGATACATCTTGGTGGAACCGGGATGTACGCTATACACCGATCGATGTGCCTCCTCAAGAATCTCGCGCCTCAGTCCCTCAGCATCAGGTACGCACAGTCTGACTCCAAACCGTAGTATCCCCTGATCATCGATCACGAACTCGGAAAATCGGTCCTGTCCCATCTGTGCCATGATCTCTGAACACCGGTCATCACTGAGCTGTGCCTCACGTATACGATCAATCAACTGTGGGCATGCACGGACGTGCGCTATCTGTCCTCCAATCGGTGTGAACTCGAACTGTACTCGACTGTCGCATAATATCTGCCAATCCGCCGATGACTGCTCCTGCACTGCGCGCAAACATGATAAACTACTCCCGGGCCTCCTGCTCAAAGCATCCGCTACCACATTTGCCTTGCCCGGGTGATATAAGATCTCGCAGTCGTAATCCTTCACTAACTCCATCCATCGACGCTGTCGAAGGTTCAGGTCCCGCTGCTGGAATATGTATTTCAGACTCTTGTGATCCGTAAATATCTGGCACGACTCACCGTATAAGTAATGTCGCCAGATCTTAAGTGCGAAGACCACTGCTGCCATCTCCAAATCATGAGTGGGGTAGTTCTGCTCGTGCTTCTTCAATTGTCGCGAGGCATACGCGATCACCCTATCATGCTGCATCAGAACGCATCCCAATCCCACTCGAGAAGCATCACAAAAGACCACAAATCCACCCGATCCGGAAGGTAAAGATAACACCGGTGCCGTCGTCAGCCGAGTCCGTAACTGCTGAAAACTGTGCTCGCACTCCTCCGTCCAATCGAAGGGAACTCCCTTCTGGGTCAACCCGGTCAACGGTGTAGCAATACGTGAGAAGTCCTGCACAAAACGCCTGTAGTAACCGGCCAATCCCAAAAAGCTGCGAATCTCCGTCACCGATGTGGGTCTGGGCCAACGCTGAACGGCCTCGATCTTCCTCGGGTCTACACATATACCGTCTCGTGAAATCACGTGACCCAAGAAGTCCACGCTGTCTAGCCAAAAAGCACACTTGGAGAATTTCGCATAAAGCTGGTGCTCCCTCAATGTCTGCAATGTAACCCGCAGGTGCTGCTCGTGCTCCTCACTACTCCGGGAATACACCAAGATATCGTCGATGAAGACTATGATGAACAGATCCAAATAAGGCCGGAAAATACGGTTCATCAAACCCATGAAGGCTGCTGGCGCATTGGTGAGTCCGAACGACATCACCAAAAACTCGTAATGGCCATAGCGCGTACGGAAAGCTGTCCGGGGAATGTCCTCCTGTCGAACCCGCAGCTGATGATAGCCCGATCGTAAATCGATCCTCGAAAAGTACCCGGCCCCCCTGAAGCTGGTCGAACAAATCGTCGATACGCGGCAAAGGATACCTGTTCCGCACTGTCACCCTGTTCAGCTGGCGGTAGTCGATACAAAGACGCAAGCTGCCGTCCTTCTTCCTGACGAACAGGACTGGAGCACCCCAAGGAGAAACACTGGGTCGAATAAGTCCCTTGTCCAGCAAATCCTGTAACTGACCCTTCAGCTCACTAAGTTCCGCCGGGGCCATCCGATAGGGCGGTATAGAAATAGGCCCCGAACCAGGAACCAAATCAATACAGAAAGAAATGTCGCGCTCGGGCGGCAACCCAGGAAGCTCGTCAGGGAACACATCAGGAAACTCGCTAACTACCGGAACCTGATCCAATGGAACCTCCGTAGCGCGAGCATCGCGAACATAAGCGAGAAATCCCTGACATCCCTTCCTCAAAAGCTGTCCAGCGCGGAAAGAAGAAATCACACTGTGAGGGGCGGCACTACGGTCCCCCAACACAACAAAAATCGACTCACCGGGGAAACAGAATCTAACTGTCTTCTCACGGCAGTCCAAAGAAGCATAGCACGTGGCTAACCAATCCATGCCCAAAAGAACGTCGAAGTCCAACATCTCCAGAAGGATCAAGTCGACAGGAAACTCTCTCTCGCCAATACAGACGATACAGGATCGGAACACGTGCCTAGCCACAAACGACTCTCCCACAGGAGTAGTCACCACAAGCGGCTGATCAAGTAAGCCGGACTCTCTACCCAACCTCGGCACGAAGTGTGTGGATACGTACGAGTGTGTGGATCCGGGATCGAACAATACATGTGCATCAACTGAACATACAGGGAGGATACCTGAAACCACTGCATTGGACGCCTGCGCGTCCTGATGTGTCAAAGCAAAGACCCTCGCCTATCCACCACCTGTAACTGACTGACCTCTGCCTCGGTCATCTCGTCCTCTCTGAGCAACTCCTCCATGCCCGCGACCTCTCTGAGCATAAGTCTGGCGCGGAGCAACGGTAGGCGCAACGGGCAACGCCCTCTGGGGTGGTGAAGGTGGTAAGGTAACATGCGGTGCTGCCGCCTCCCTCCGGTGTGTCTCTGGACAATCTCGAACGAGGTGAAGTAGGCTGCCACATCTGTAGCAACCCCGCGGCGACTGCTGACCGTCCTGGGGATACGAACTAAACATCCGACCCCGTCCCGAATCTCTGCTACCCCTCGTACCGGAACGATACCTGTCGCGGCGTCTGAATGACTGCCTCCGTGCGGAAATACTGGTACGAACTCTCTTCGGCTCAGGAAATACCGAAGTCTCAACAAGGTGCTCCTCGACCACTAGGGCTGCGTCTACAGCTGCTGCATAGGTCTCGTAGTGCTGTGCGCTGATCGCGAGGAACACTGGTGAAATCAAGCCTCGAACAAATCTCCGGACTCGCAACTCCTCGGTGGCCACTAAATGTGGGGCGTAGACTGCTAGCTCTGTAAACAGTACGTCATACTCTGCCACTGTCATCCCTGGCGTCTGGCGCAAAGACTCAAACCTGCGTGCTCGGGCATCTCTAACACTCCGGGGAAGGAAACGGGCTAGAAATATAGTCACGAACTCCGTCCAGGTCATAGGAGGAAGACCTGCTGCTCTGCCCTTCTCCACTGAATCACACCATTTCTGCGCAAGACCTTCCAGGCGAAAGCTCGCGAACTCAACCCATCTCGCATCTGCACATCTGAGGGAACGACATATCCTGGCCATCCTGTCTATGAAAGACTGTGGGTCCTCGGCTGTATCGGTGCCTGTGAAAACTGGAGGCTTCAGCCTCATGAACTCTGATAGCGATACAGTAATCACCTCCGTAGCTGCAGGGGCCACTGGCTGTGCGGTAGGCACCATCGCGGTCTCTGGAACTGGTGGAGCTATCTCTGGTCGCTGCGCTCGAAGCGTCTCAACTAGCGATCCTATCATCTGGCGCATCTCCTGCATACCAGCCCCTAACGATGCGATCTGCTCTGTCACGGCAGGAACAGCCTGCTCGGGTACAACCGGCGTACTGCCCGGATCAGTCCTCGTCTCAGACGAGTCAACACGAATCTCGGCCCTCGCGGCCGCTCTCTGTGCCCTCGTAGTCTTAGGCGGCATATTGGCTGAAAGAAAATTTGGATTCGATAAGAACACGGAAATCGAATCACAAGAATATAAGGAGGAATCAAATCAACAAGTCCTAAGGTCGCGTAAGCGGAGTACCGTGTCGTGAGTATGCCGCGGAACATACGCATGCTACGCTACCCTGCTGCAGCTACCTACTCCATCATACCAGGGTCATCCTACACTCCGAAGGTAAAACCTATGCTCTGATACCAACTTTGTCACGACCCGAGAATTCGACTCGTGACCGGCACTTAACCACGCAACGTCTACAGGCGTAACGCAGCTAAGTAAGCCGAACCCAGAAATCAAAACCAATAAATATAGAGTGATTTTAAAACATTTGTAAAGGCAATAGTAAATGTCTGAAAAACTTCCATTTATTTAGTAGAAATCCCTTTCAAGTTCAAAAGTTATGAGTTTTATAATTTTGGTAACATTTCCTCTTTAAAACATTAGCCCCGAAAGTCGGGTAAAAGTAAGGTGTGGCGGAAATAACAAGTGACGAGAATAAAGCATCACAATATGATATACGACGCCGTAGCGAAGAATACACAGTAAAACAAGGACAATATCATAAAAGATAAGACTGCATAAAGTAACGTCGGCTCACATGCGAGCTCGACACCAGAATATAAAATCATACATATCGTCCTCACAACTGTCTCTAAGTCAATACATAAGGTAGATGGAGAGTACTAGATACATCAATATACAACTGAAAGATAACAGATACCGTACAAAACCCACCTAAACAGCAAAAGGGCTATCTCTGCTCAAAAGGGGTATCTGTGCCAAAAGATGAGGAAACAGCCAGCCGTGACTGCTCCCAAGGGCAACCTGCAAACACTGTGGCACAACGGGGGTGAGTTGCCAACTCGTGAATAGAGATAACATATAAAGGTAATCGCAGGCATGCACATATAGCGTGGCTCTATTAATGCCAGCAGATGATATCAATGCATGTCAACAGTGGATACAGTAGTAATGCATGTACTCTAACAGGTAAATGCCACAGGATGAGATGTATAGTAATCAATACTGAGTATGGGATAAATAATATCTACATGGACTATGTCAACATGGAAAGCAATGATCGGTGCCTCAAACTGCACCCAAATCCCACATATACTCAGGCGCCGGCACACCCATCGGCCCTCAAATCCTGTATATCTCGGAGGAATCACGAGTGCCCAACATCGGCACCCAAAACATCATAAAATACCCGTGTCCAGCATCGACACGTAAATCCTCAAATATCGGGCGCCGTCAATCTGGACCGGCCCCACGGGGTCCGTCTGCGGTATCGGCCCTCGGCCCCGGCAGCACGGTCATCCCGCATCCATCACTCGACTCTGGTCAGTATCCTCCGGACAACTGCCAGGTCCAACCAATCACCGGTAGGTACTCGCCCGCCTCCAGGCTCAATCGGCAAATCCCATCGATCGTCTCGCCGAGGGGAACCATACCGGGCCCACCACGAACCCGCAAACGGAACATCCACTCCTCGAATCGGGTTTCAAGCACACGTCTCAGCACCGAGAAAACGCGTGGTGGACACACCAAAATATCATATCACGAGGTACCGGGTTTTCAAAATAGCGTATCTTTCCTTAAATAATTCCACGGTCCTCAAAACAGAAATCACATGAAAATCATATCAATCACATGTAAGATGAACTACAGCAATAATACAACAGTATAATCATGGCAGTTCTACAGTGAGTGTGGCATGGCAATTACTAACGGTGTGTGTGTAGCATGTAAATAGTGCTCGTGCAACATAAACCGTTAGTAATAGTGTGGTGTTCTATCAGTTCTAGCATATATCAATAACACATAGCAGGGAAATGCAATATGAGATGGCAGTCCATAGGTAAATACAATATGTAATACTGAGATCCTATCAGCCCTGACGCATAACGCCATGCGGGCGATATCCCCGTAGATGTGAAATCTACTCACCGTGTCTCGCGCTAAGTGTATCCAACCACTTGCTTGCCCTTCTTCGCAGCGTCCGTCTCACTGGCCTGCGAACCTAGAATCACATACACATATCACATATAAGCTTAAGTCACAAAACGCGACATTATAATCCAACGAGAAACCTGTGTCGCAAACCAGTCGCGCGTGTGCGCGATACGCTAAAACGTGTACTCACGCGCCACAAAACTACCCCGACGCGCCGCGATACGCAGAACCCAAACCTACTCACGTATCACGCGTGTCGCGAAGGTTTAGAAAAACGGCAAAACAGGTATTTGGTCCCAGATTTTCCTACAGAATTGATCTTAAAAAATATATATATACCAAAACACTACCCACAGTAGCAGACACCCACTGGACCAAACCCCAACCCAAACCCTACCCATCTGGCCGCAATTGGCGGCCAGAATGAGGAAATTGGCGGCCTACTGTAGCTGTATGGGGGTCGGGTTTCACCTGGTGCATCATCTCTACTCCACTACACTACAGTCTTCCCAAAATCAATCTGCACTCACCGAGTTGATAGCAGTTCCAGAAAACTCACATTTTGCCCAAATACGATATTTGCATCAAACATGAAACTGGTAGTATTTTAGTGTAATCGGGGTTCGACTAAGTTACAATGGCCTCAACAGACCACAATCATCCTACTGGAACTAATCTACACCTCACTAGCACAAAGTTCACACTAAACACCCCATATCGCACTAAAACGCACCAATATCCAATAACCGATGCAAAACTACACTAACTAGGCAAACTAGTGAAGTAAGATAGGAAATATACCTCACTCTCGACCCTAGGGAGCTGCAGGAAGGAGAAGAAGTGAAGGGAAGTCGCTGCACAGGGATCTGGGGCTGCTGCTGCTGCTCACTGCCTCTGCTGCTGCTGTTGCTGAATGTTGCTGCTGCTGCTTGTGCTTCTGCTGCTGCTTCTGTTGCTTTTGCTGCTGCTTGAAGAGGTAAGTGTGTGTGTGAGTGTGTTGGTGTGTTGTGAGAGTGTGAGAGAAAAACACAAAAAGAAATGAGAGGCTACCTCAATCATCACACACAAAAGTCACCCCTCACTCTCTCTCACCTCATTAATGGCAAGCATGGCTTGAGCCATGATGCCCTCTCCCTCTCTCTCACAAGTCAACACTTAACCCTAAAATTCAAATTAAAGTAATCTTTTAGTTTAACTAATTAATTAAACCCATTTAAGAATCCAAAAGAATTAATCCTACAATTAACCCACCATGGTTAATAATTATGGTATTTCCTTGATTTAAAAACCCTAGTTTACATGCACATGTGTGTGCAAGCCTAGGAAAATTTTGGAAAAATGTGTATTAAATTAGGAAAAATATTTAAAACACAGTTTGGTAAACTTTTTATTAAAAATCATTATTTAATTATAATTATACACTAACCCTTATCCTAAGGTGTTACACCTTTCCTCATTGAATAAGGTGCAGGATATATCATATATATCACTATGCAAAGCAAGAACTATAGAAGCAATCAAAAGACAAACCGAGTTTGTAGCATCTGCCAGTTATTGCTAAAGGAGTCACTCCCGGTGAAGGGATCTCGGTCCTTTCCTTATCGAATAAGGTGCTGGATGTTCTGTAGGGTTCCTAGGCACTCTCAAGAGGTCTCACAAGGCATCAACCATGCCAATTTGAAATTTTAGGGGTGCCGAGAAACCCTAATACGGATCGTTGGCTAGAAGTTTAGGCGAAACAAGTAACTAGTTAACAATTTAACTATAAGAACGGAAATACAACCTTTGTAGACCCGGTTCTCCACCTCCATAGCTTCATGACGAAGCCTCCTCGCTGTCCAAATGGAATCCCGGGCTCTAGTGTCGGCTTCATCGGAGAATGGGCGGGCTAGGTCATCGACGACGATGCCGAAGATGATCTACGTCGAGGCATCGCAAGATCAAGCTCCCACTTCACCAAGTCATGAAACTTGTGAAGAAAACACACTCTACTACTTGGCAAGAGGTAGAGGATGAAGAAATAGGAAGTGGGTTCACTTTAGAATTGGATTTCTCACTCATTTGCTCAAGTTGCCATTGTTGATAGCAAGCATTTCTTCAAGTGAAGAAGAAGAAGAAGAAAGAAAGAATATGATAAGTGTTATTTAAAAAAAGGAAAAGAAAATCAATACTTATCATATTCAAACCATGGTTATGTGTAGAGAATGAATCATGGTTGAGTGGAATGGTTAGGGTTAAGCATGAGACAAAATGGTCATATGGTCAAAGCTTCATGAAGCTTCAATATGAAACAAAATTAGCAACCATTTTCTCTTTATGCTTTTCATTTTCCAAAAAGAATAAAGAATAAATAAATGAATAAGAAAATGAAAACCCTAATCATTACACAACCATGGTTTAAACTTTACACAAACCCTAATGAGCATGCATCATCAAACATGATACAAACTAGTGTACAAAAATATATCACATATACAATGTGCACAATCCAAGTGAGAAAATCCATTTAAAGTGAACCAATACTAGTTAATGCAAAGTAATATATCAAATATATAATTATACATTAAATCATTAAATCAACACTTGATTTAACGATCCGGTCATATCGCATATAACCGACTAGTATCCTATGCATCGGCTTATCGAATCAATCTTCGATTCGATAACTAGGTTATATCGCATACAACCAATCGATACATTCATCGCGAGAATAGAATACGGTATCACATACACGCATTATTCTCGGTCCCGCACATATCTCATATGCGCTCCTATTTCGTTTCGCTTGAGCCAGGAAACCTCTGTGTAGGACTCTAAAGACTCGTCAATACGCCGGCAGCAGGTGATGATCATATCAAACACCCACAAGCCGCAAGCGGTCTGCTAAACGTAACGGCCACCCGGGTATTGAGCGATCAGAAGATCGACGAGCAAGCCCGCTCACACTCCAGTGAATCCAACCAGTAACACTTACCGTACAGTCCGGTCTCATCGTCTGATATGTCGCATATCTCGTCTAGGGGTGGTAAACGTCAGACCCCAATAGCACGATAAGTCGTGTCGATATGAGGCCTATAACAGTTCGAGAAACTACTGGTAACACTTACCAGTAAATCTCAGCAACCCTGGCCAGGGATTTCCGGTTATAGCCAATCAAACACAGCGCAACATCAACTCCCTATATCGGGAGAGACGAATCCCCTCCTATCGCTCATTGCCTCCATGTGACTCGGGACTGTACCCAAAAACCACCGTTTTGCACGCCCTCTTGGACGTGGTAAGGTGGAAATCAAAGCACAGTGGGAACCACACAAGACTCTATGACGATCTCGGGTCAACAGACTACTCTGTACCAGTGTCACCAGAGAACTGCCATCTGACGTAAGGTATAATACCATCTGGGAGTTCTCGGCGAGTCCGTCAAGTGTACCCAGTCTCCACTGAGCACCCGTACATCATCTCTGATGTCAAACACCAATGGATATGGGATCATCCATCGCCCATCTGTATGGGTCGAGAAGGTATACGCTAGTCTACTCTGGTATATCGATGCCCCGTCTCGATACACCCACGACTAGGGACTTTGAAGGATGTACTTATGGACTACCATGTCCCCACTAGTATGATCCGCATCATAGTCCAGGTAGTCAAGTACACATCCTAAGGGCTTTACCAACATGTAAAAGAGAGACAATCAGTATACACGTTAAGATAAAGAGTAACCAGATAGCATACTATCATGTCGAGCAAGAAAGTCCTCCCTATATATGTCCCAGCATCCACTACAATATACATCGTATGTACAGTAATGGCCTCTAGGGCATACATATAACTAACAATGACTTGACTGCCTGGACTATGATGCAGATCATACTAGTGGGGACATGGTAGTCCATAAGTACATCCTTCAAAGTCCCTAGTCGTGGGTGTATCGAGACGGGGCATCGATATACCAGTGTAGACTAGTGTACATGTTAAGATAAAGAGTAACCAGATAGCATACTATCATATCGAGCAAGAAAGTCATCTCTATATATGTCGAAGCATCCAATATAATATACATCATCTGTACAATACTGGCCTCTAGGGCATACACTCAACTAACAATCTCCCACTTGCACTAGGGCCAGCTGCTGTAGTATCGCATACCGAGCATCCCGAAGAGTCTCTCAAACTGTATCTGGGGAATGGCCTTCGTGAGTGGATCCGCCGTGTTGTTCTTCGTGTCAACCCTCCTGACCTCGATCTCCCGGCGATCAACTATCTCCCGGATCAGGTGATACCGCCTCAGAATATGCCTGGACCGCTGGTGGGACCTGGGTTCCTTGGCCAAAGCCACCGCTCCATTGTTATCGCAATACAAAGGTATTGGATGCTCAATGGATGGAACCACTCCAAGTTCAGCAATGAACTTCTTGATCCAGACAGCCTTTTTGGCAGCATCGTTGGCAGCGATGTATTCAGCCGGTTACTTGTGCTCCCCTCCTTGGGTCTACCTAATGCGGAAAAGTAAATAATATACAACGGTGACATCTTCCGCAACCTGGAAGTGCCCCAATAAAAGAATATTACATACAAATGAATTTTACATGAATGAAAAAGAAAAACTCTCATCTCACATAAAACCCCCGGCTATTCAAACGCGACGATCCAATATAACATATCACAGCAACACATAATATCTCATATCATCAACGTAAGCAAGTATGCGTATCCCGATTGTCGTTGATGTATAGCAACGAAGCCGGCGATACACCACATACTACGCTTACGGTCACAGAAAAGAAAGTGTAAAACTACAACAGTTGGAATCCGCAACCTCCTTAGACATCGCATGCCTAACCAAATGAATTCCTTAGACATCACATGCCTAACAATTATAAACCCCGCATTTTAGTCTCATTATCGAAAACTCTTTTCAATATCAAGTCGGGCAATTCAACAAGATTCCCGACGTCCTGATCGAATGCTCGTCGCAAACTTTAGTAGACGGCCGCACCCCCAGATACCGTCGACGAAGTGGACTAAGGCGGAACACCGCTACCGCAAGCACCCGAACAGATGCTTTCGGCTACAGGGTTCTCCTACAGTCACTTGGTCGGGGCTATGGGGCGTAGCTGTCTATTAAGTTTACCCGGCGAGTATCCGCGTATGCTACGTGATTGCGACGGACTTTTGATCACATGAAAATTCCGTGGCAACCGATCATTTGAGACTAAACTGCTATGTTTATAATATTCAAATTAGTTATCTCATAACTACCTGTGGATTCCAAATATTGTATCACATTCCAGATAAATAGACAAAGTTAAACTTTCCGATCGAATAATCAAACACCCAAGATTTCCCCAATATATCTCAACACTTGAAAACAGTTTAAAAACATCCATTACATGCCACAGTACCAATGGTCCAGCCGTAGAAGGGTCAAGCCAACGCCTCACATGTGGCACGCCGTACTGCCCCAAACCCTAAGGTTCAAAAGGCAGTTCAAGACGGTCACATAATCGAGTTAAGGTTTGTTGTCTTCTAGAGGGTCCACCGCGTTACTTGCACCACTTAGAACGTTCTTAAACACAAGAAAAAATCCAACTTTTGAAAAATTTCCCGACAGGGGAAAAAGTGAGTTATTGATATCCGTTCGAACTTTTTAACAGTTTCTAAAATTATCCGGACAACACATAGACAAAATTTAGACAATCCGATCGAATAATCGAATCCCCAGAACAACCCCAGAAAAACTCAACTGTTGAGTAAAATATAAAAATTTCCAGAAGACTCAGCACATAAAGCTACTAATTATTGTGCAAAGCACGTGCATTGATTCAGCACTTTGGCCGCGGAACCGCCGCGCAAGCCAGGGTGGCGCCGCGGTTCCGCGGCTCTTCTGTCAAATCAATGGCACGTGCTTCACAGTAATTCATCAAATTCCCTGCTGAATTTTTTGGCAATTTTAATTCACAAAAATCCAAATTTTCAGAAAATTTCCAGAGAAGGGGTTAATTCGGGTTTTCCGGGTTCGATCGGACTTTAAACTTCGTCTAGACTTCGCCTAAAGCTCTAGCTTGGCTCTGATACCACTGTAGGGTTGCTATGCACGCGCACAAGGGTCTACGAGGCATCAACCATACCCGATTAAAAATTTAGCCGTGCCGAACAACCCGAATACGGATCTTTAAACTAGAGATTAGGCGAAAACTAAAATGCTAAACATTTTAACACTAAGTGAGAGGGATTACAACCTTTGTAGATCCGGTCCTTCACTTCATATGCTCCGTGTTATGGTCCCTTCGCTGCGATCATCGGGATCCGGACTCTCGAGAGGTTCCACGAAGAGAAAGATGCAACCTTTGCTTCCGATCTTCGATACTAAGATGATCTACCTTGAAGTTTCGTTAACACAAGCTAACACTCATGAAATGATGTGAACACCCTCATCTAAATGGCAAGGGAAGATGAGGATGATGAAGTAGGATTTTCTCTCTCTTTATTTATCTTTTTCTCATATTTATTCATCACTTTTGAAAAACTAGTAAAGCTTTTTCATGAAGAGAATGAAGGAAGAAGATGAACAATCACATAAGAATCCTTTTGTGTTGAATAGAAAAAGAATAATATGATGAATAATGCAACCATGGTTGACTAAACCCATGTAGAGAATTAACTAGGGTTAGGTTTTGGGTTGGGTTAAAGCATGAGTCACTTACAAATATCTTTCACAAAACAAAACCAAAACCTTCTAGAAACATCTAGAAAGCTTAACCCTAATCCAAACCCTAATCATGTTTAAACTCCACTAAACAAGTTGCATTAGTTATCATATCATGTTACAATATTATATATCACATATAAATATTTATCGTAACAAAATAAAATAATACATTTAACATATATCGCATATATATCAATGTATTAGCCGAGTGAGAAAAAGAATCTTTTAGTGAGCAAATATTAGTTAATGTAATTTAATATATCATATATATTATTATACATTAAATTATCGAATCAACACTTGATCCGACAATCCGGCTATATCGCATATAACCGACTAATATTTATCCGTACCGATTCATCGAATCAACACTTGATCCGATGACCCGGCTGATATCAAATATCGCGAGAATATAATACGGTATCACATATCGCATTATCATCGGTCCCGCACATATCACATATGTGCCCCTACTCCGTTTTTCCTGAGTCAAGAAACCTCTGTGTAGGACTCTAAAGAATCGTCAATACGCCGGCAGTAGGTGATGATCATATCAGACACCCACAAGCTGCAAGCGGTCAGCTAAACGTAACAGCTACCCAGGTATTGAGCGCTCAGAAGATCAACAAGCAAGCCTGTAACTTCTCCTGTGAATCCAATCAGTAACACTCCCGTACAGTCCGGTCTCGTCGTCTGATATGTTGCATATCTCGCCTAGGGGTGGTAAACGTCAGACCCCAGTAGCTCGATAAGTCGTGTCGATTTGAGGTCTATAACAGTTCGAGAAACTACTGATAACACTTACCAGTAAATCTCAACAACCCTGGCCAGGGATTTCCGGTTATAGCTAATCGAACACAGCACAACATCAACTCCCTATACCGGGAGAGACGAATCCCCTCCTATCGCTCATTGCCTCCATGTGATTCGGGACTGTACCCAAAAACCACCGTTTTGCACGCCCTCTTGGACGTGGTAAGGTGGAAATCAAAGCACAGTGGGAACCACACAAGACTCTATGACGATCTCGGGTCAACAGACTACTCTGTACCAGTGTCACCAGAGAACTGCCATCTGACGTAAGGTATAATACCATCTGGGAGTTCTCGGCGAGTCCGTCAAGTGTACCCAGTCTCCACTGAGCACCCGTACATCATCTCTGATGTCAAACACCAATGGATATGGGATCATCCATCGCCCATCTGTATGGGTCGAGAAGGTATACGCTAGTTTACTCTGGTATATCGATGCCCCGTCTCGATACACCCACGACTAGGGACTTTGAAGGATGTACTTATGGACTACCATGTCCCCACTAGTATGATCCGCATCATAGTCCAGGTAGTCAAGTACACATCCTAAGGGCTTTACCAACATGTAAAAGAGAGACAATCAGTATACACGTTAAGGTAAAGAGTAACCAGATAGCATACTATCATGTCGAGCAAGAAAGTCCTCCCTATATATGTCCCAGAATCCACTACAATATACATCGTATGTACAGTAATGGCCTCTAGGGCATACATATAACTAACAATTACTTGACTGCCTGGACTATGATGCAGATCATACTAGTGGGGACATGGTAGTCCATAAGTACATCCTTCAAAGTCCCTAGTCGTGGGTGTATCGAGACGGGGCATCGATATACCAGTGTAGACTAGTGTACATGTTAAGATAAAGAGTAACCAGATAGCATACTATCATATCGAGCAAGAAAGTCATCTCTATATATGTCGAAGCATCCAATATAATATACATCATCTGTACAATACTGGCCTCTAGGGCATACACACAACTAACAATCTCCCACTTGCACTAGGGCCAGCTGCTGTAGTTTCGCATACCGAGCATCCCGAAGAGTCTCTCAAACTGTATCTGGGGAATGGCCTTCGTGAGTGGATCCGCCGTGTTGTTCTTCGTGTCAACCCTCCTGACCTCGATCTCCCGGCGATCAACTATCTCCCGGATCAGGTGATACCGCCTCAGAATATGCCTGGACCGCTGGTGGGACCTGGGTTCCTTGGCCAAAGCCACCGCTCCATTGTTATCGCAATACAAAGGTATTGGATGCTCAATGGATGGAACCACTCCAAGTTCAACAATGAACTTCTTGATCCAGACAGCCTTTTTGGCAGCATCGTTGGCAGCGATGTATTCAGCCTCCATCGTCGAGTCTGCCACGGTTTCCTGCTTGGAACTCTTCCAGCTAACCGCCCCTCTGTAAAGGGTAAAGACAAAGCCCGACTGCGACTTAGAGTCGTCCTTATCACTCTGGAAGCTCGAATCGGTAAAGGACTCCATTTGGAGTTCTCCGTTACCATACACCAAGAGCATCTCTTTAGTCCTTCGCAAGTACTTGAGAATGCTCTTCACAGCTGTCCAGTGATTCTCTCCAGGATCAGCTTGATACCTGCTCACTACACTTAGTGAGTATGCAACATCGGGTCTGGTACATAGCATCGCGTACATGATAGAGCCTACTGCCGAAGCATAGGGTATCCCTTGCATGCGAGCTCTTTCCAAATCAGTCTTGGGAGACATCTCTTTAGAGAGAGTGACTCCAGAGATCGTGGGCAAGTTCCCACGCTTGGACTCTTCCATACTAAACCTCTTTAGTATGGTGTCAATATACCTGGATTGGGACAATCCCAAAATCCTTTTGGATCTATCTCTATAGATCGTAATTCCCAATATGCAGGAGGCATCACCAAGATCTTTCATTGAGAATCTTTGTGATAAGAAGAGCTTGACCGATTGCAGCATAGGAATATCATTTCCTATCAAGAGTATGTCGTCCACGTACAATACGAGGAAGACAACCTTACTCTCTGCCACCTTCTTGTAGATACAAGGTTCATCTGGATTTTTGATGAAATCAAACTCTTTGATAACGACGTCAAAGCAGATGTTCCAACTCCGCGATGCTTGCTTTAATCCATAAATGGATTTAAGCAGCTTGCACACCTTCCCGCTGCTCCCACTGTCTACGAAGCCCTCTGGCTGAGTCATGTACACGCACTCTTCTAAATCACCATTTAGAAAGGCGGTCTTAACATCCATTTGCCAGATTTCGTAATCATGATAAGCAGCGATGGCAAGCATGATCCGAATGGATTTAAGCATAGCCACTGGAGAAAAGGTCTCGTCATAGTCCACACCTGGTCTTTGACGAAAACCCTTTGCTACAAGTCTAGCTTTGAAAGTCTCCACTTTCCCATCTACACCAAGTTTCTTCTTGAAGATCCACTTGCTCCCAATGGGTTTTACCCCTTCAGGAGCAACTTCCAAAGTCCATACTTTGTTGGTGTACATGGATTCCATCTCGGACCGCATTGCATCCAGCCATTTCACAGAGTCACCACTCGTGATGGCCTGCTCGAAACTAGTCAGGTCATCATCTTCCATGATGCAATCCTCACTTCCACCATCAATGAGAGTGCGTCTATAAGTACACAGCCAGAGGGCTTCGTAGACAGTGGGAGCAGCGGAAACGTGTGCAAGATGCTTTATAGGATTAAAGCAGGCATCGCGGAGTTGGAACATCTGTTTTGATGGATTAGTCAAAGAGTTTGACATCATCAAAATGGTAGATGAACCTTGTATAAACAAAAAGGTAGTAGGGAGTATGGTGGTGATTCTCGTAGAGTACGTGGATGACATACTCTTGATAAGAAAGGAGTTTCCTATGCTACGCTCGGTCAATCTCCGCTTATATCAATGATTCTCCATAAAGGATCAATGTGATACCTCCTATATCCTGGTTTTTGGATCTATGAGATAGATCTAATTGGATGTTAGGATACTTACTAGTTGTAGTGAGATGGTATCATTTGATCCTGGGGAGAATCACTGGAAGGGTTCCAGGATGATAAAGACGACTGAATGTCAGTCACAGGCATTGTCTTTACCCTCAGTAAAGGGACGGTATGTTGGAAGAGTTCCAAGCTAGATACCGTGACATACTAGACGATAAAGGCTGGATACATCGCTACTTATGATGCTACCAAAGAGGAAGTCTGGGTGTATATTGGTTCATGAGATGAACTTAGTTCCTCCCATTGTATGACAATGGAGTTGTGGCTTATGCCAAGGAACGTCCGTCCCATCAGTGATCCAGACATATTCTAAGGCTGTATCACCTAATCATGGAGATAGTTGATCTCCAAGGGATCGAGGTTATGAGAGTAGACTCAGAGGACAACACGGCGGATCCACTCGCGAAGGCCAATTCCCAGAGAGAGACTCTTATGGGATGGTTGAGTATGAGATACTACAACCACTGCTACAGATGGCCCTAGTGCAAGTGGGAGATAGTTCGTTCATTCGATCGGATTATCTCCCACTTGCACTAGGGCCATCTGTAGCAGTGGTTGTAGTATCTCATACTCAACCATCCCATAAGAGTCTCTCTCTGGGAATTGGCCTTCGCGAGTGGATCCGCCGTGTTGTCCTCTGAGTCTACTCTCCTAACCTCGATCCCTTGGAGATCAACTATCTCCATGATCAGGTGATACTGCCTTAGAATATGTCTGGATCACTGATGGGACGGACGTTCCTTGGCATAAGCCACAACTCCATTGTCACACAATGGGAGGAACTAAGTTCATCTCATGAACCAATATACACCCAGACTTCCTCTTTGGTAGCATCATAAGTAGAGATGTATCCAGCCTTTATCGTCTAGTATGTCACGGTATCTAGCTTGGAACTCTTCCAACATACCGTCCCTTTACTGAGGGTAAAGACAATGCCTGTGACTGACATTCAGTCGTCTTTATCACCCTGGAACCCTTCCAGTGATTCTCCCCAGGATCAAATGATACCATCTCACTACAACTAGTGAGTATCCTAACATCCAATTAGATCTATCTCATAGATCCAAAAACCAGGATATAGGAGGTATCACATTGATCCTTTATGGAGAATCATTGTGATAAGCGGAGATTGACCGAGCGTAGCATAGGAAACTCCTTTCTTATCAAGAGTATGTCATCCACGTACTCTACGAGGATCACCACCATACTCCCTACTACCTTTTTGTTTATACAAGGTTCATCTACCATTTTGATGATGTCAAACTCTTTGACTAATCCATCAAAACAGATGTTCCAACTCCGCGATGCCTGCTTTAATCCTATAAAGCATCTTGCACACGTTTCCGCTGCTCCCACTGTCTACGAAGCCCTCTGGCTGTGTACTTATAGACGCACTCTTCTAAAACATCATTTAGAAAAGCAGTCATGACACCCAACCACCAGATATCGTAGTCATGGTATATAGCCGTGGCAAGTAGGATCTGGATGGACTTAAGCATAGCTACTGGAAAAGGTTTCATCATTTTCCACGCCTGGTCGATGACGAAAACCTTTAACAGGTCTAGCTTTGAATGTCTTAACTTTTCCATGTACACCAAGTAATCTTCTCAAGATATGCTTGCTCCTGATGGGGATTTAACCCTTCAGATATAGCAACTAAAGTCCATACTTTGTTGGTGTATAAGGATTCCATCTCAGATTGCTAAACATCCAGCCATTCTTACAGAGTCCCTACTCTTGATGGCCAGCTTGAAACTAGTTGGGTCATCATCTCATGATGCAATCCTCGCTCCCACTGTCATAGAGAAACCGAAGTATCTCTCAGGTGGGTGAGGAACCCTACTAGATCGGCGGAGAGGCTGAGGTTCGTTGGAATCTACTGAATCCTTCGGTTCTGTCAAATCATCAGCTGCATTCTGTATAGCTGGAACATTTCCAGTTCTACATAATAGATCTTGCCTCGAGCTTGTCCGGATTTTGCTTTTCAGACATAGGCCGGACAACCCCAAATCTTAACTAACTTAAGATATGGGCTCTTTCCTTTCCATATCACATATGAAGCGGTAGGCAGCTGATTTGATTGGAACCCTATTCAATAGGTATGCAGCTTCTCAAGTGCATAACTCCCAATAGGAAAAAGGTAACTCAGTAATACTCATCATAGAGCACACCTTATCATATAGGGTGTGATTGCTTCGCCCCGATATACCATCGTGCTATGGTGCATACGGAGGAGTAATGCTGAGAGAGAATCTCATTCTACTTTAGAATAGTCCAGGATTTCCGTGCTTAAGTATTCTCCTCCCTGATCACATCAAAGGTCATAATACTTATACCCGTATTTTGGTTCTCTACTTCTAACTTATATTCCGTGAATATCTCAAAAGGTTCGGACTTGTGTTTCAACAGGAACATATGTCTGAATCTTAAGAGATTATCAGAGAATGTAATGAAGTAGAAAGAACCGGTCTTGGCATGTGTAGACAGGGGACCTACATACATCAACATGTATCATCCCAAGAGTTCACTAACTCTTTCTCTGTTTCCTGTAAACGGAGCTATGGTCATCTTATCTCTGTGACATGACTGGCAAGTTTCACAAGATGTAAATTCAAACTGATTTAAATATGCATCTAAATGTAACTTCAGCCAGTCGGGTCGCATTGATATGACCTAGTCTACAATGCCTCAAGAAGGATTCGTTTATTTCTGAACTCTTCCTCTTGTGTGTGTTCTATATACTAAGAACTGTAGTTTGATTTAGAACATCAATGCTTTTAGATAACGTGCCTGAATCGATCAACTTTTGATATAGGAAATGTTCAAAACATTATCCAATAATACAAAATTTTATCATTTCTTTAATAATAAAGAGACTGATATGATTTTGTATATCAGGTTCGGTATCTAATAACATTCGTTCAGAATCAATGTATTGTGATACAGGGTGACAGTGACCAACAGACTTGGCTGCAACACTTACCCCGTATTCTGCCTCATGAAACTTATCACCCGTTCTCAGTTTTCTACCCTTTTGTAGCCCTATGTAACAGATTACATATCTGGGATCCTGATCCAGTATCAAATACCCAGGATGTCGGCGGATACTGAGAAACAGTTCTTTGTAATGAACACACCCGAAGATGATGCATCAACATGCACTCTCTCCGTTTGGGCGGCACGGGAATTCTGGTATTCCCCAATTTCCTGCTCTGTCTTATAACAATTATAAGTTGGAGCCGGACCAACGTTCCCCAGCTCAGTATAATAAGCGGGTTCGGTCAATATTCCGTATTATTATCTTGATTAAGGCGTGATATGGTCGCTACCTGGAGAGAGAGAGAGAAGAAAACACTCAGCGTGCGCTCTTGCAAGAATAGATTGGTTATTATTTTATCTAATCAGGATGGCTCCCACTGTTTTTATCAAATCTTCCTTCAAACCCTAAAAGGAAAGACTAGCCGGGATTAATTACACGCTACAAGTTCGCTAATCTTTCAGCCAGGCCAGTGTCGGTACTTTGAGGGAGGTCCCCCGTGCTTTCGCACGAACCTAATTAATGTAAACCTCGTTTTCCCAGAGGCGTAACCCCGTTGACACCTTTCTAGACACCTACTTGATCGGCTAATTGTAATGTGTAAAACTCTCCCAGGAGTAACAATTACTCGCAGTGGGTATCGGGATCCAACTATCTCATAGAAGGTATGCAATCTCATTGCAAATTTCAACACTTGAAATTCCCGAAAATATTTTGCCCCTAGCGTCCTATGACCTTGACAGAGGTCAACAAACCATAGGCTGCTAGTCAAGTTCAACCCGTCATTTCCTGATTGAAGTAAACCCACCTGCACGACCCTTGACAGAGGTCAACAAGGTCGCACGACTACCCTAAATCAATCACATCATATGCTTATGCAGATAAGCGCTAATCAGCTACCGCACACTACGCCTTGACAGAGGTCAACAAACGCAGCACGAATACTAACCAGTACTTATCTGAAATGACGGAGGGCTACGACAGGTTTTTCTGAAAACCTATTGCATAATGAACTTGATATCGTTGTAGAATCAAATGATTTTGAAATGGAGTGTTTTTGAGGCTTTTCTAGTTTTGCTAAAGGAGTCACTCCCGGTGAAGGGATCGTCGGTCCTTTCCTCGTCGAATGAGGTGCTGGATATATCATATATATCACTGTGCAAAGCAGAAACTCTTAAAAGCATCAAAAGACAAACCGAGTGTGTAGCATCTGCCAGTTATTGCTAAAGGAGTCACTCCCGGTGAAGGGATCTCGGTCCTTTCCTTATCGAATAAGGTGCAGGATATATCACATATACCGCTGTGCAAAGCAAGAACTGTAGCTACCTGTTTTTATTTAGAAATTCGATTCCACAACATCTTAGGTTTCTTTTCTTTCATTAATCATATTAATGAAGTCCCATCAATTAAGTCACCTAAACATCACAGATAAATACGACGTACACTTATGCCATCCGCATTCGCCTCGATGTCCCCTCGTGCACCGTTAGGTTAGGTAACTAACGACAGAGCGGGGCAGGGCTAGCGCGGGTGTAAAACATAAGTAACGTCTATATAATATATCATATATACTATATACTGTATCTATCACAGAACATCACATGATCACATCACAGATATCGCAGCAGAAGAAACATATGAAATATTGGATATACTAGGACGTCCGTGTTTTCAATACGAGACAGTATAAAACACGGATTCCACGATCGTGATGGATAGCCAAACCCACACCCCTAGACCCCTACGAGAGCGGCAAGCAACCCTACTAATTCTGGAGTTAGGAGACCCGGACTCGACTCCTCGAGCTGGTCTCCCACTGGACGCCTGAACCCGGTTGCTTGTGCCCTCCTCCTTGGGTCTATCCTAGTGCGGAAAAGTAAATAATATACAAAGGGTGACAACTTCCGCAACCTGGAAGTGCCCCAATAAAAGAATATTACATACAAGTTTTTACATGAATGAAAATGAAAAACACTCATCTCACATAAAAAACCCCCGGCTATTCAAACACGACGATCCAATATAACATATCCAGCAACACATAACATCACATGTCATCAACGTAAGTAAATATGCGCATCCCAATTGTCGTTGACATATAGCAACGAAACCGGCGATATCACATATTACACTTACGGTCACAGAAAAGAAAGTGTAAAACTACAACAGTTGGAATCCCCAATCTCTTTAGACATCACATGCCTAATCGAATGAATTCCTTAGACATCGCATGCCTAACAATTATAAACCCCGCATTTTAGTCTCAAAATCGAAAACTCTTCTCAATATCAAGTCGGGTAATTCAATAAGATTCCCGACATCCTGATCGAATGCTCGTCGCAAACTTTAGTAGGCGGCCTCACCCCCGACGCCGTCGACGAAGTGCACCAAGGCGGAACACCGCTACCGCGAACACCCGAACGGATGCTTTCGGCGACGGGGTTCTCCTACAGTCACTTGGTCGGGGCTATGGAGTGAGGCTGTCTATTAAGTTTACCCGGCGAGTATCCGCGTACGCTACGTGATTGCGACGGACTTTTGATCACATCAAAATTCCGTGGCAACTGATCAAGTGAGACTAAACTGCTATGTTTATAACATTCATTCAGTTATCTCATAACTGTTTGTGAATTCCAAGTATTGTATCACATTCCAGATAAACAGAAAATGTTAAACTTTCCGATCGAACAGTCAAACACCCAAGTTTTCCCGAAACAGATCAACACATGAAACAAGTTTACAAACATTCATTTCGTGCCTCAGTACTAACGGTCCAGCCGTAGAAGGGCCAAGCCAACGCCTCACATGTGGCACGCCGTACTGCCCCAAACCCGAAGGTTCAAAGGGCAGTTCAAGACGGTCACATAATCGAGTTAAGGTTTGTTGTCTTCTAGAGGGACCATCGCGTCACTTGCACTAGTCAGAACGTCTTTAAACCACGGAAAAATCCAACACATGGAAATTTTCCGGCAGGGGAAAAGGTGGGTATTTATATCCGGTTGAACTTTTTAACATATTCTAAAATTATCCGGAAAAACATATAGACAAAGTTTGACAATCCGATCGAATGAACGAACTCCCAATGCAACCCCAGAAATTTCAACTCTTGAATAAATATTAAAAATTCCCAGGAAAACCAACACTGCAAAGTAGGAGTTACTGTGCAAAATTTAATGGGAGAAGAGACAAAAGGGCCGCGTAACAGCCGCATTAGCATGCTAATGCCGCGGTTCCGCCGCACTTTTATGGAATTAGGTCATCGAAATTCACAGTAATTCTTATAATTTCCTACTGGTTTTTCTGCATATTTTTAATATGGAAAAAACCCATTTTTCGAAAAATGTACAGAGAGCAATTTAGACTTAGGGTTTCGGTTCGTTCGGATTTCAAACGTCGTCTACACTTCGCCTAAGGCTCTAGCTAGGCTCTGATACCACTGTAGGGTTCCTAGGCACTCTCAAGAGGTCTCACAAGGCATCAACCATGCCAATTTGAAATTTTAGGGGTGCCGAGAAACCCTAATACGGATCGTTGGCTAGAAGTTTAGGCGAAACAAGTAACTAGTTAACAATTTAACTATAAGAACGAAAATACAACCTTTGTAGATCCGGTTCTCCACCTCCAAAGCTCCATGACGAAGCCTCCTCGCTGTCCAAATGGAATCCCGGGCTCTAGTGTCGGCTTCATCGGAGAATGGGCGGGCTAGGTCATCGACGACGATGCCGAAGATGATCTACGTCGAGGCATCGCAAGATCAAGCTCCCACTTCACCAAGTCATGAAACTTGTGAAGAAAACACACTCTACTACTTGGCAAGAGGTAGAGGATGAAGAAATAGGAAGTGGGTTCACTTTAGAATTGGATTTCTCACTCATTTGCTCAAGTTGCCATTGTTGATAGCAAGCATTTCTTCAAGTGAAGAAGAAGAAGAAGAAAGAAAGAATATGATAAGTGTTATTTAAAAAAAGGAAAAGAAAATCAATACTTATCATATTCAAACCATGGTTATGTGTAGAGAATGAATCATGGTTGAGTGGAATGGTTAGGGTTAAGCATGAGACAAAATGGTCATATGGTCAAAGCTTCATGAAGCTTCAATATGAAACAAAATTAGCAACCATTTTCTCTTTATGCTTTTCATTTTCCAAAAAGAATAAAGAATAAATAAATGAATAAGAAAATGAAAACCCTAATCATTACACAACCATGGTTTAAACTTTACACAAACCCTAATGAGCATGCATCATCAAACATGATACAAACTAGTGTACAAAAATATATCACATATACAATGTGCACAATCCAAGTGAGAAAATCCATTTAAAGTGAACCAATACTAGTTAATGCAAAGTAATATATCAAATATATAATTATACATTAAATCATTAAATCAACACTTGATTTAACGATCCGGTCATATCGCATATAACCGACTAGTATCCTATGCATCGGCTTATCGAATCAATCTTCGATTCGATAACTAGGTTATATCGCATACAACCAATCGATACATTCATCGCGAGAATAGAATACGGTATCACATACACGCATTATTCTCGGTCCCGCACATATCTCATATGCGCTCCTATTTCGTTTCGCTTGAGCCAGGAAACCTCTGTGTAGGACTCTAAAGACTCGTCAATACGCCGGCAGCAGGTGATGATCATATCAAACACCCACAAGCCGCAAGCGGTATGCTAAACGTAACGGCCACCCGGGTATTGAGCGATCAGAAGATCGACGAGCAAGCCCGCTCACACTCCAGTGAATCCAACCAGTAACACTTACCGTACAGTCCGGTCTCATCGTCTGATATGTCGCATATCTCGTCTAGGGGTGGTAAACGTCAGACCCCAATAGCTCGATAAGTCGTGTCGATATGAGGCCTATAACAGTTCGAGAAACTACTGGTAACACTTACCAGTAAATCTCAGCAACCCTGGCTAGGGATTTCCGGTTATAGCCAATCAAACACAGCGCAACATCAACTCCCTATACCGGGAGAGACGAATCCCCTCCTATCGCTCATTGCCTCCATGTGACTCGAGACTGTACCCAAAAACCACCGTTTTGCACGCCCTCTTCGACGTGGTAAGGTGGAAATCAAAGCACAGTGGGAACCACACAAGACTCTATGACGATCTCGGGTCAACAGACTACTCTGTACCAGTGTCACCAGAGAACTGCCATCTGACGTAAGGTATAATACCATCTGGGAGTTCTCGGCGAGTCCGTCAAGTGTACCCAGTCTCCACTGAGCACCCGTACATCATCTCTGATGTCAAACACCAATGGATATGGGATCATCCATCGCCCATCTGTATGGGTCGAGAAGGTATACGCTAGTCTACTCTGGTATATCGATGCCCCGTCTCGATACACCCACGACTAGGGACTTTGAAGGATGTACTTATGGACTACCATGTCCCCACTAGTATGATCCGCATCATAGTCCAGGTAGTCAAGTACACATCCTAAGGGCTTTACCAACATGTAATAGAGAGACAATCAGTATACACGTTAAGGTAAAGAGTAACCAGATAGCATACTATCATGTCGATCAAGAAAGTCCTCCCTATATATGTCCAGCATCCACTACAATATACATCGTATGTACAGTAATGGCCTCTAGGGCATACATATAACTAACATGTTCTACAAGGAACACCGCTATGCAAAGCAAGAACTATAGCTACCAGTTTTTAAACAAGTTTCTACAACATCTTAGGTTTCTTTTATTTCATTAATCTTATTAATGAAGTCCCATTTTAATATGCTTCGCAAGCATCACATTTGAAACGAAATCTGCAATATAACATATATCTCATATATATATAATATAAACATTCGTCTCAGGCAGTAATATGATCTCATCACAGAACATTGCAGCAGAAGAACATATATGAAATATTGGATATACTAGGACGTCCGTGTTTTCAATACGAGCCTGTATAAAACACGGATTCCACGGTAGCGATGAATAGCCAAACCCACATCCCTAGACCCCTACGAGAGCGGCAAGTAACACTGCCAATTCTAGGGTTAGGAGACCCGGTCTCGACTCCTCGAGATGGTCTCCCACTGGACCCTAGAACCCGGTTACTTGTGCTCCCCTCCTTGGGTCTACCTAATGCGGAAAAGTAAATAATATACAACGGTGACATCTTCCGCAACCTGGAAGTGCCCCAATAAAAGAATATTACATACAAATGAATTTTACATGAATGAAAAAGAAAAACTCTCATCTCACATAAAACCCCCGGCTATTCAAACGCGACGATCCAATATAACATATCACAGCAACACATAATATCTCATATCATCAACGTAAGCAAGTATGCGTATCCCGATTGTCGTTGATGTATAGCAACGAAGCCGGCGATACACCACATACTACGCTTACGGTCACAGAAAAGAAAGTGTAAAACTACAACAGTTGGAATCCGCAACCTCCTTAGACATCGCATGCCTAACCAAATGAATTCCTTAGACATCACATGCCTAACAATTATAAACCCCGCATTTTAGTCTCATTATCGAAAACTCTTTTCAATATCAAGTCGGGCAATTCAACAAGATTCCCGACGTCCTGATCGAATGCTCGTCGCAAACTTTAGTAGACGGCCGCACCCCCAGATACCGTCGACGAAGTGGACTAAGGCGGAACACCGCTACCGCAAGCACCCGAACAGATGCTTTCGGCTACAGGGTTCTCCTACAGTCACTTGGTCGGGGCTATGGGGCGTAGCTGTCTATTAAGTTTACCCGGCGAGTATCCGCGTATGCTACGTGATTGCGACGGACTTTTGATCACATGAAAATTCCGTGGCAACCGATCATTTGAGACTAAACTGCTATGTTTATAATATTCAAATTAGTTATCTCATAACTACCTGTGGATTCCAAATATTGTATCACATTCCAGATAAATAGACAAAGTTAAACTTTCCGATCGAATAATCAAACACCCAAGATTTCCCCAATATATCTCAACACTTGAAAACAGTTTAAAAACATCCATTACATGCCACAGTACCAATGGTCCAGCCGTAGAAGGGTCAAGCCAACGCCTCACATGTGGCACGCCGTACTGCCCCAAACCCTAAGGTTCAAAAGGCAGTTCAAGACGGTCACATAATCGAGTTAAGGTTTGTTGTCTTCTAGAGGGTCCACCGCGTTACTTGCACCACTTAGAACGTTCTTAAACACAAGAAAAAATCCAACTTTTGAAAAATTTCCCGACAGGGGAAAAAGTGAGTTATTGATATCCGTTCGAACTTTTTAACAGTTTCTAAAATTATCCGGACAACACATAGACAAAATTTAGACAATCCGATCGAATAATCGAATCCCCAGAACAACCCCAGAAAAACTCAACTGTTGAGTAAAATATAAAAATTTCCAGAAGACTCAGCACATAAAGCTACTAATTATTGTGCAAAGCACGTGCATTGATTCAGCACTTTGGCCGCGGAACCGCCGCGCAAGCCAGGGTGGCGCCGCGGTTCCGCGGCTCTTCTGTCAAATCAATGGCACGTGCTTCACAGTAATTCATCAAATTCCCTGTTGAATTTTTTGGCAATTTTAATTCACAAAAATCCAAATTTTCAGAAAATTTCCAGAGAAGGGGTTAATTCGGGTTTTCCGGGTTCGATCGGACTTTAAACTTCGTCTAGACTTCGCCTAAAGCTCTAGCTTGGCTCTGATACCACTGTAGGGTTGCTATGCACGCGCACAAGGGTCTACGAGGCATCAACCATACCCGATTAAAAATTTAGCCGTGCCGAACAACCCGAATACGGATCTTTAAACTAGAGATTAGGCGAAAACTAAAATGCTAAACATTTTAACACTAAGTGAGAGGGATTACAACCTTTGTAGATCCGGTCCTTCACTTCATATGCTCCGTGTTATGGTCCCTTCGCTGCGATCATCGGGATCCGGACTCTCGAGAGGTTCCACGAAGAGAAAGATGCAACCTTTGCTTCCGATCTTCGATACTAAGATGATCTACCTTGAAGTTTCGTTAACACAAGCTAACACTCATGAAATGATGTGAACACCCTCATCTAAATGGCAAGGGAAGATGAGGATGATGAAGTAGGATTTTCTCTCTCTTTATTTATCTTTTTCTCATATTTATTCATCACTTTTGAAAAACTAGTAAAGCTTTTTCATGAAGAGAATGAAGGAAGAAGATGAACAATCACATAAGAATCCTTTTGTGATGAATAGAAAAAGAATAATATGATGAATAATGCAACCATGGTTGACTAAACCCATGTAGAGAATTAACTAGGGTTAGGGTTTGGGTTGGGTTAAAGCATGAGTCACTTACAAATATCTTTCACAAAACAAAACCAAAACCTTCTAGAAACATCTAGAAAGCTTAACCCTAATCCAAACCCTAATCATGTTTAAACTCCACTAAACAAGTTGCATTAGTTATCATATCATGTTACAATATTATATATCACATATAAATATTTATCGTAACAAAATAAAATAATACATTTAACATATATCGCATATATATCAATGTATTAGCCGAGTGAGAAAAAGAATCTTTTAGTGAGCAAATATTAGTTAATGTAATTTAATATATCATATATATTATTATACATTAAATTATCGAATCAACACTTGATCCGACAATCCGGCTATATCGCATATAACCGACTAATATTTATCCGTACCGATTCATCGAATCAACACTTGATCCGATGACCCGGCTGATATCAAATATCGCGAGAATATAATACGGTATCACATATCGCATTATCATCGGTCCCGCACATATCACATATGTGCCCCTACTCCGTTTTTCCTGAGTCAAGAAACCTCTGTGTAGGACTCTAAAGAATCGTCAATACGCCGGCAGTAGGTGATGATCATATCAGACACCCACAAGCTGCAAGCGGTCAGCTAAACGTAACAGCTACCCAGGTATTGAGCGCTCAGAAGATCAACAAGCAAGCCTGTAACTTCTCCTGTGAATCCAATCAGTAACACTCCCGTACAGTCCGGTCTCGTCGTCTGATATGTTGCATATCTCGCCTAGGGGTGGTAAACGTTAGACCCCAGTAGCTCGATAAGTCGTGTCGATTTGAGGTCTATAACAGTTCGAGAAACTACTGATAACACTTACCAGTAAATCTCAACAACCCTGGCCAGGGATTTCCGGTTATAGCTAATCGAACACAGCACAACATCAACTCCCTATACCGGGAGAGACGAATCCCCTCCTATCGCTCATTGCCTCCATGTGATTCGGGACTGTACCCAAAAGCCACCTTTTTGCACGCCCTCTTGGACGTGGTATGATGGAAATCAAAGCACAGTGGGAATCACACAAGACTCTATGACGATCTCGGGTCAACAGACTACTCTGTACCAGTGTCACCGGAGAACTGCCATCTGACGTATGGTATAATACCATCTGGGAGTTCTCGGCGAGTCCGTCCAGTGTACCCAGTCTCCACTGAGCACCCGTACACCATCCTTGATGTCAAACACCGATGGATATGGGATCATCCATCGCCCATCATATGGGTCAAGATGCGTATACGCTAGTCTACTCTGGTGTATCGATGCCCTGTCTCGATACACCCTCGACTAGGAACAGTTATAGGATGTACTCGTCGACTACCGTGGCCCCACTAGTATGATCTCATCATAGTCCCAGCAGTCGAGTACATATCCTAAGGGCATTATCAACATGTAATATAGAGACAATCAGAGTACATGTTAAGATAAAGTGTAACCAGATAGCATACTATCATGTCGAGCAAGAAAGTCCTCCCTATATATGTCCTAGCATCCACTACAATATATATCGTATGTACAGTAATGGCCTCTAGGGCATACATATAACTAACAGTGTGGATAGCCTGTGCAATAAAACCTAGACCGCTACGAGTGCGGCAAGTTTCCCTCCAAAACCAGAAGCGAGGCAACCCTCTTCAGCAAAGTGAATGGGCCACCCGGCACTTCACGGAATCTGGTAACTTGAGCACTCCTCCTAGGTCAACCTATACTCCCTACGAGTGCGGTGAATAGCCCTCCGATTCTAGAGTAAGGTCCCCTCCGTCTTAACGCCATGAGATGTGAACCCGTTGCCATCTAGAACTCGGATATTCGTGCACTCCACCGCAGGGTAATCCTAGTACAGAAAAGAAAAAATATGTACAAAGGTGACATCGACCTCAACCCGGCCGTGCCCCAAACAAATAATATACAAACTGGCAGTGACGACAGTCCACATGTCGGACTCTCGCCCCGCAATATAAAATGTACAAATGAAACTAAACTGTACTAACATTGCACCCAAGCTATCCACCATGACGATCCAACCACAACACAGCACAACACAGAACATCAACGTGAATTCCACGTTCGCAAACTCGTCTAAAAGAACATATAGCAATTAGACGAGTTGTACCTCTCAAATAACATTCACGGTCACAGATAGAAATGCATGTACTGATAAACATTTAAACAATGTTAAAACATCGACTTCGAAACACCCCGAATAGCCCCAAACAACTAGTTAAAGCAATATCAAAACTGGGCTAAACTAGCAATACCACCGAACCAATATTCTAGAGACTAGACCAAACACAAAATACGAAGTCCCAAGTCCAAGAAATGGCCAGCCAGCTCGGATTTTAGGTCAATGTGGCCGGTTTTATTTTGGTGGAATTGGCTCGTATTTGGTGTGTGCTCTATTGGTCATCCAAGTAGTCTTCTGCAATCGATAAAATAATTTTTTGAAGACTTAGAAAAATTGACAGCAACTGGAATATTCGAGGTGTGGTTTCAATTTTGATACTTTAACATTGTCTAAAACTTCTAGTAAGGGGTTTAAAGGCTGGCTCTGATACCATGTTGGGTTATGGCAGTGCCCCGACCATCAATCCGTGGCCAAATGCGGAACAATTTTTTTTCTAAACTGGCGCTACCATTTCCCGATGCCCGGATCTACCCTAAACCCTATACTAGAAATACTAAACTAAGAGTTGGATGATTTTACCGAGTTGATCCACGTCCTTCGGTCTTCAACCATCATCCCCAAGCTCCTAGTTGCTCCTTGATCGAGTTTGATCTCCGGTCT
Source organism: Agapanthus africanus (assembly GCA_030015575.1). Taxonomy (NCBI): domain Eukaryota; kingdom Viridiplantae; phylum Streptophyta; class Magnoliopsida; order Asparagales; family Amaryllidaceae; genus Agapanthus; species Agapanthus africanus. The sequence goes on from JASDDO010000004.1 coordinate 56,158,995, forward strand.
CCCCCATCGAAGACGATCCACCTTGAGAGTGTGTAATACGGGCTCCCACCTTCAAAACCGAGACAACTCGAGTATCTAGTTTGCTAGCCTAGATAGCCAAGATGAAGTAGAGAGTGTGTAGGATTACTTTGTCTCAAAACACCCAATGTTTCTCAACTCATGAGACTTAATGGGTGGAGGAAGAAGAAGAAGCCATTGGATGATGAGTGAAGCAACTCAAGAAAAGAAAAATGGCTAAGTGTTGTGAGCATGAAGAGATGGAGCATGAAGTGAAGAATAGCAACCATGCTAGGAACTCAAGAAAGATTTCATCAAGCGAAGAAAATGCTCACAACACAAACTAAATCAAGCATGCCCAAATAGTGACTCATGAGTCACTACAAGACTCACCCCATGAGCCATCTACAAAGCCATGCCTTATTTAATGCCCAAGTCCACCTCATCCTCCACCTCATTAAATCATTTATAAAAAAATGATTAAAACTAAAAAGAGGTGGCATCTCCTAGAAGTATCTTGTAAGGAAATTACAAGAATACCCCTCATCTGTATATACAAACCCGTATCCGTATTCCGAAAAACACGAATACAATGAGACGAAAATAATCCAACAATATAATACTAGGATCCAGCTTAAACCAAAGCCTACTAGTATTATCCGTCCGATCATGATCCTTGCAGAGGTGCACGTATATGATTGAACCCTGCCATAAAACCATACGGCCTCTACAACGTTTCACCCGACCAGGGAAACCATATGTGTGGGACTCTAAAGACTCGTCAATACGCCGGCAGTGGGTTTAACCACAAGCACGTCAGTGGCACTAGCTGTACGTAACGGCTACCCAGGTATTGAGCAAAAGGGAGGACGACGAGCAAACTTATCCTGAACCTCTACCTGACAGTGACAATATCCGTACAGTCCGGTCTGTTCGTCTAAGAGTATCGCATATCGAGTCTAGGGGGTGGATAAAGTCAGACCCCTAACAACGCGATAATTCGTGTCGGTATGAAGCCCATCACCAACCGAGAAACTACTGATCCTAGATCAGTAATTCTCGACTACCTTGGCCAAGGATTTCTGGTGATGGCCATCCATGCACTGCGCGATATCAACTCCCAATACCGGGAGAGACGAATCCCCGACGATCCGCTCACTGCCTCCATGTGGCTCGGGACTGTACCCAACTAAAACTTGTTTGCATGACTCCTTTGAGCCATGGTAGGGTAGTAATCAAAGCACACTGGGAACTCATATGAGACAAATGATGATCTCAGGTCGACAGACTAACCTGTACACATGTCACCTGGGAACTGCTATCTGACAATAGGTATAATACCAACTAGCATGTTCCCGGCGAGTCCGTCCAGTGTACTCATAACGTGATGAGCACCTGTATACTATCTTAGGTGAACAAACTAACACCAATGGCTTGTGAGACCTGGCCACCGCCCCTCGTCGGGGTCTCGATCAGTATACACTAGTCTACTCTGGAGTATCGATGCCCACTCTCAAAACTCCCACGACTAGGGACATTTAAGGATGTGCTTATAGACTTCCATCTCCCACGTATATGATCACCATCATAATGCTGGTAGTCAAGCAAGAATCCTATGGGCTCTATCAACATGTAATAGTGATCTATAATACCACATAAAGCATGTGATAAATACAAACCAAATAGCATACTATCATCTCGAGTAAGACTGTTCTACCGGTATAGGTCCTCCCTCAATCATCATAATCACTTACCTGCGACTATGATAATTGCCTTGAGGGCACTATATTCAACACGTTGCTTTTGTTTTGCACACACGCTAGTCCAGATCCCGCTCTGCCGTTACTTAAGTAACCTAATGGTGCATGACGGGGCTCCGTGGCGAATGCGGATGGCATAAGCGCACGTTCTATTTTCGTTTCTTCTGTGATGTTTAGGAAACATAAATGATGGGACATCATTAATGAGATTAATGAAAAGAAAAGAAACCTAAAGATGTTGTAGAATCAAAATTTTCAAAAAGATAGCTCTAATTATTGCTTTGCATAGTGGTATTCCTTGATGGATATCCAGCATCTCATTCGATGAGGAAAGAGTCGAGATCCCTTCACCGGGAATGACCTCTTTAGAAAAAGCTAGCAAATTCTACGACCCACTCAGTTTATTTTGAAAACTACTCGATTTTAAAATGGGAGCTTAAACCACTCCTTTTTAAATCACTCAATTCTACAACGATATCAAGTTCATTACGCTAAAGGTTTTTTCTTAAAAACCAGTCGTAGCCCTCCGTCATTTCAGATAATTAATATTCAGTATTCGTGCTACGTTTGTTGACCTTATCAAGGCGTAGTGTGCGGTAGCTGATTACTGCTTATCTGCCGCATATGATGTGATTGGATTAGGGTAGTCGTACGGCCTTGTTGACCTTGTCAAGGGTCATGCGGGTGGGTTTAATTAAAGATAATAATATGGATGTATTCACCGAATTCTCCTATTATACCGAGCCGGGGAACGTTTGTTCCAATCTATCTTATGATTGTCATAAGTCTGAGCAAGGAATAAGGGAATATATGGATTCCCATGCAACCCGAACGAAGAAAGAGAATGATGATGCATCTTCTTCGGGTGTGTTCGTTACCGAGAAATATTTCTCAGTATGCTCTACGTCCTGGGTATTAGATACCGGATCAGGATCCACGTTTGTAATATGTTACATGGGTTAAGAAGAAATAGAAAACTGGAAAAGGGTGATACATCTCTAGTAGTAGGGAATGGTGCAATTGTTGCAGCCAAAGCAGTTTACGAATATCACCTTGTAATACTAAATGGTAATACATTGATTCTGAACGACTGCTATTTCGTACCAAAAATGATGTGCAATATAATATCAATTTCTTTATTAGATAAAGAAGGATATAACTTTGTACTAGAGAAAAATGTTACGAACATTTTCTTAAATCAAGTGTTGATTGGATTTGGTACGTTGTATAACGGTATATACGTTCTAAATCAAACTACAGTTCTAAACATACAGAACACAAACAAGTGGAAAAGTTCAGAAATGAATGAATCCTTCTTATGGCATTGTAGACTTGGTCATATCAATGCGACAAGACTAGCGAAGTTGTACAAAGATGGATATTTGAATCCGTTCAAATTTACATCATATGAAACTTGCCAGTCATGTCTCAAAGGCAAGATGACCAAAACTCCGTTTACTGGACACGGAGAAAGAGCTACTGAACTCTTGGGACTGATACATAGTGATGTATGCGGTCCTATGTCTACACATGCCAGGAATGGTTCCTCATACTTTATTACATTCACCGATAATCTCTTAAGATTCGGACATGTGTTCTTGTTGAAATAAAAATCTGAAGCTTTTGAGAAATTCAAGGAATATAAGTACGAAGTTGAGAACCAGACGGGTAAAAGTATTAAAGTCCTTCGATCTGATCGAGGAGGAGAATACTTGAGCATGGAATTCCGAGATTATTTAAAAGAGAATGAGATTCTCTCTCAGCTTACTCCTCCTTATACACTACAACATAATGGAGTATCGGAGTGGAGGAATCACACCCTATTAGATATGGTGCGCTCTATGATGAATGTTGCTGAGTTACCTATTTTCTTTTGGGGTTATGCACTTGAGACAGCTGCATACCTATTGAATAGGGTCCGTGCCTACCACTCCATATGAGATATGGAATAGGAAGAGACCATCTCTTAAACGAGTTAAGATATGGGGTTGTCCGGCCTATGTTAAAAAGCAAAATCCGGACAAGCTCGAGACAAGGTCTATTTTTTGCAAGTTTGTGGGATATCCAAAGAATTCATATGGATATATCTTCTACCACACCGAGGAACAAAAAGTGTTTGTTTCTCAATATGCCACCTTTTCAGAACAGGAATTTCTTGTAAAAGAAATTAGTGGTAATAAGGTAGAACTGGAAGAAGTTCCAGCAGCACAAACTATAACTGATGATTTGGTAAGACCGGAGGATTCAATAGTCCCCGACGAACCTCAGCCACTCCGCAGATCTAGTAGGGTTCATCATCCACCTGAAAGATACTATGATTTTCTCATAGACGATGGGAGCGAGGATTGCATCATGGACGATGATGACCCAACTAGTTTCGAGCAGGCCATCATAAGTGGAGACTCTGTGAAATGGCTGGATGTTATGCAATCTGAGATGGAATCCATGTACACCAACAAAGTATGGACTTTGGAAGTTGCTCCTGAAGGGGTAAAACCCATCGGTAGCAAGTGGATCTTTAAGAAGAAAATTGGTATAGATGGAAAAGTTGAGACCTTCAAAGCTAGACTTGTAGCAAAAGGTTTTCGTCAACGACCAGGTGTCGACTATGATGAAACCTTTTCTCCAGTGGCTATGCTTAAGTCCATCAGCATCCTACTTGCCATTGCTACATACCATGACTACAAAATCTGGCAGATGGATGTCAAGACCGCTTTTCTAAATGGTGATTTAGAAGAGAGCGTGTACATGACACAGCCAGAGGGCTTCGTAGACAGTGGGAGCAATGGAAAGGTGTGCAAGATATTTAAATCAATTTATGGATTAAAGCAGGCATCGCGGAGCTGCAACATCTGTTTTGATGTGGCGGTCAAAGAGTTTGACTTCATCAAAACCGTAGATGAACCTGGTATATATAAGAAGGTAGTAGAGAGTAAAGTTGTCTTTCTCGTATTGTACGTGGATGACATACTCTTGATAGGAAATGATGTTCCTATGCTACATTCGGTCAAGCTCTTCTTATCACTAAAGTTCTCCATAAAAGATCTAGGTGATGCCTCATACATCCTGGGGATTAAGATCTATAGAGATAGATCTAAGAGGATGTTGAGATTGTCCTAATCCAGGTATATTACATCATACTAACGAGGTTTAATATGGAAGATTCTAAGCGTGGTAATTTACCCGCTTGCTCAGGAATCACTCTCTCTAAAGAGATGTCTCCCAAGACTGATTTGGAGAGGGCACGCATGCAAGGGATACACTATACTTCTACAGTTGGGTCAATCATGTATGCGATATTATGTACCAGACCGGATGTAGCTTACGCACTTAGTGTGGTAAGTAGGTATCAATCAGATCCCGAGGAGAAGCACTTGACAGCTATGAAGAACATTCTTAAGTACTTGAGAAGGACTAAAGAAATGTTCTTGGTTTATGGTAACGGATAACTCCAGGTGGAGTCCTTTACCGATTCGAGCTTCCAGAGTGATAAGTGTTAGTTATATGTATGCCCTAGAGGCCATTACTGTACATGCGTTGTATATTGTAGTGGATTCTAGGACATATATAGGGAGGACTTTCTTGCTCGACATGATAGTATGCTATCTGGTTACACTTTATCTTAACATGTACTCTGATTGTCTCTATGTTACATGTTGATAAAGCCCTTAGGATGAGTACTCGACTACCCGGACTATGATGCGGATCATACTAGTGGGGACAGTGTAGTCGCTAAGTACATCCTTCAAAAGTTCCTAGTCGTAGGTGTATCGAGACAGGGTATCGATATACCAGAGTAGACTAGCGTATGCGCTTCTTGACCCATATGATGGGCGATGGATGATCCCATATCCATTGGTGTTTGACATCAGAGAAGGTATACGGGTGCTCAGTAGAGACTGGGTACACTGGACGGACTCGCCGAGAACTCCCAGATGGTATTATACCTCACGTCAGATGGCAGTTCTCTGGTGACACTGGTACAGGTTAGTCTGTAGACCCGAGATCGTCATAGAGTCTTGTGTGATTCCCACCGTGCTTTGATTTCCATCATACCATGTCTAAGAGGGCATGCAAAAAGGTGGCTTTTGGGTACAGTCCCGAATCACATGGAGGCAATGAGCGATAGGAGGGGTTTCGTCTCTCCCGGTATAGGGAGTTGATGTTGCGCTGTGTTCGATTGGCTATAACTGGAAATCCCTGACCAGGGTTACTGAGATTTACTGGTAAGTGTTATCAGTAGTTTCTCGAACTGTTATAGACCTCATATCGACACGACTTATCAAGCTACTGGGGTCTGACGTTTACCACCCCTAGGCGAGATATGCGACATATCAGATGAAGAGACCGGACTGTACGGGAGTGTTACTGGTTGGATTCATGGGAGAAAGTACATGCTTGCTTGTTGATCTTCTGATCGCTCAAGACCTGGGTGGCTGTTACATTTAGCTGACCGTTTGTAGCTTGTGTATGTTTGATATGATCATCACCTACTGCCGGCGTATTGACGATTCTTTAGAGTCATACACAGAGGTTTCCTGGCTCAGGCAAAACGGAGTAGGAGCACATATGTGATATGTGCGGGACTGAGAACAATACGTGTATGTGATACCGTACTAGATTCTCGCGATATGTGATATTCGCCGGGTAAATGTGATATAGCCGGATCATCGGATCAAGTGTTGATTCGATGAACTGATACAGATTATATTAGTCGGTTATTTGTGAAATAGCCGGATTATCGGATCAAGTGTTGATTCGATAATTTAATATATAATTATATATATTTGATATATTAAATTACATTAACTAATATAAGCTCACTAAAAGATTTTTTTTCTCACTCGGGTAATACATTGATATATATGCGATATATGTTAATTGTATTATTTTATTTTGTTACAAAATATATTATATATATGATATATAATAATGTAACAAGTTAAGGTTACAAATGCAACATGTTTTGTGGAGTTTAAACATGGTTAGGGCTTGGATTAGGATTAAACCTTCTAGAAGCTTTGCTTTTGTTTTTAACTAAAGATATTTTCTAAAGATATTTTAGTTGATATTTGTTAACCCAACCCAACCCTTCACCATGGTTAAGTCTCTACATGGGTTAAGTTATCATACTTAACCCATGGTTGCATTTCTAACCTCACCACAATTCATTATTCATCACAAAAGAGTTAGCTTCTTCTTCTTCTTCCTTCTTGATGAAAAGCTTTCTAGCTTTTTCATTAGTGATGAAAATAAGTGAGAAATTGAAAACAAATGAGAGCTAAATTCCTACTTCATCATCATCATCATCATCTATTCTAGCCGCTTAGATTAGGGTGTTTGCTTTGCTAGTACTTGATTAGCAAAGCAAGAGCTTGGGTTTGAGTTTCTTCAAGGTAGATCATCTTTGTTATCGAAGATCGGAAGCAAGCTTGCATCTTTCTTTTGTGGAGCCTCTCTAGAGTCCGGGTACTCGATGATCGCAGTGAAGGGACCTCAACACGGAGCTTTAGAAGTGAAGGAACGGACTACAAAGGTTGTAATCCCTAACTCTTAGAAGTAAAGTTGTTTACTTGCTATTTGTTTCACCTAATCTCTAGTCTAAGATCTTGGTTAGGGTTGTTCGGCACGTCTAAAATTTAAATCGGGCTTGGTTGATGCCTTGTAGAACCTTGTGAGAGTGCCTAGTAACCCTACAATAAGGACGGCAGTAAGTCGGTTCGGGTTTTGTCTTCACCCTCAATGGAGGGTCGGTATGTTGGAAGAGTTCCAATAAAGATACCGTAGCAGACTCGACGATGGAGGCCGAATACATCGCTGCCAATGATGGAGGCTGAATACATCGCTGCCAACGATGCTGCCAAAGAGGCTGTATGGATGAAGAAGTTCATTGCTGAACTTGGTGTGGTTCCATCTATTGAGGATCCTATACCCTTGTATTGTGATAACAATTGAGTTGTGGCTTTGGCGAAGGAACCCCGGTCCCATCAGCGATCCAGAAATATTCTTAGGCGGTATCACCTGATCCGGGAGATAATTGATCGCCGGGAGATCGAGGTCAGGAGAGTTGACACGAAGAATAACACAGCAGATCCACTCACGAAGGCCCACCCCCAGACGCAATTTGAGAGACTTTTTGGGATGCTGGGTATAGGATACTACAACAACTGGTCTTAGTGCAAGTGGGAGATTGTTAGTCATATGTATGCCCTATTTGCCATTATTGTATATTATAGTGGATGCTTGGACATATATATAGAGGACTTTCTTGCTCGATATGATAATATGCTATCTTGTTGTTCTTTATCTTAACATGTACACTTATATTATTATGTCTCTATGATACATGTTGATAAATCCCTTAGGATGTTAGCTTGACTACCAGGACTATGATGCAGATCATACTAGTGGGGCTTGGGTAGTCTGCAAGCACATCCTTTAACCGTTCCTTGTTGAGGGAATATCGAGACAGGGAATTGATATTCTAGAGTAGACTAGTATGTGAGTTTCTTGACCCTGTATGGGGCGATGGTTGATCCCACAACCATTGGTGTTTGACATCAAAGATTGTACACAGGTGCTCATTAGAGAATGGGTACACCAAACAGGACTCGCCGAGAACTCTTAGTTGGTACCATACCTATCGTCAGATAGCAGTTCTCTGGTGACAATTATACAGGTTAGTCTGTAGACCCGAGGTCGTCATAGAGTCTTGTGTGGTTCCCACTGTGCTTTGATTTCCTCCTTACCACAGCTCAAAGGAGTCGTGCAAACATATGGATTTTGGTTACAGTCTCGAGTCACATGGAGGTAATGAGCGATAGGAGGGGTTTCGTCTCTCCCGGTATAGGGAGTTGATGTTGCGCTATGTTCGATTGACTATAACAACAAGTCCCTCGCCAGGGCTGATGAGATTTACTGGTAAGTGTTATCAGTAGTTTCTCGAACAGTTATAGGCCACACATCGGCATGACTTATCTAGTTACCGGGGTCTGAAGATTCCACCCATATACTTGATATGTGACATATCAGACGAAGAGACCGGACTATACGTTAAGTGTTGCTTATAGGATTTGTGGGAGTTTGGACAAGCTTTCTTTTTGATCTTCTATTCGCTCAATACTTGGGTAGCCGTTACGTCTAGCTAGTATCGCTGACGGCTTATGGGTGGCTGATGTGATCATTAACTACTGCTTGCGTATTGACGAGTCTTTAGAGTCCTACACAGAGGTTTTCTAGTTCAAGCGAAACGAAGTAGGGCATATATGGTGATATGTGCGGGAGAATGATTAAATACTAGTATGTGATACCGTATTCTAATCTCGCGATATGTGATATCGGTTAGGTTATATGTGATATAACCGGATTGTTGAATCAAGTGTTGATTCAATGATATGTTATATGTATATGTATTTGATATTGGCCAGTTATATATGATATGAACGGATTATTGAATCAAGTGTTGATTTAATATAGTATATTGAATGTTGTCGGTTATATGTGATATGACCGGGTTATTGAATCAAGTGTTGATTCGATAATGTGATATACATAGAAAAGGTATTAGTTGGTTATATATGATATAACCGGATTATTGAATCAACTGTTGATTTAATAATTTGATATATATTTATATTTAATAGATTTATGTATTAAATAATATTAGTGCTCACTTAAAGAATTTCTTCTCTTTAAAATACATTTAATATATATGTGATATATATTAATATATGTATTTATATAATGTGTCATGGTGGATGATACATTGGACATGGGTGTATGAGACTCACACCAAGACTAAAGATTATTGGGTAATTATTTATTAAAAGTAAATACAAAAATGAGGTGGAAATGAGTATGGCTTAAGATACTTGTAGAAGAATGTAGAAGCCATGACTCATTACAATAATTTTGTTTTACTCTAGATATTTTGTAACCCAACCATTATTTTTAGTCCATGGCTAACTCTCTACATTATCACTTGTGATATTCTCTTCACCCTTGTTCTTCACTAGTTCATCTTCTTTATCTCATTTTTGCTCTTTAGCTTTTCATGAGATGAGAAGAGAAAAAGAGAAAGTGATTTCTAAAGTGAGCAAAATTCCTACTTCATCAACCTACTCTCATCCAGCCCATAAGATTAAGTTGTTTGATTCATTAATTCTTGATTAGTGAAGAGGTAGCTTGAGTTAGAGTAATTTCAAGGTGGATCATCTTCGGCCTCGAAGACGAAGAAGCAAGCTCGTTCCTTTTACCAAGTGGAGCCTAAGAAGAGTTCTAGGGATCACTACTTGGAGCTAAGGGACTACTACTTGGAGCTTTAGAAGTGAAGGACCGGTCTACAAAGGTTTTATTCTCTGTTCACTTAGTGTAAAACTTGTTTACATGCTTAGAAACCGTAATTCTCTAGTTCGATTCTAGGTTAGTGTAGCTTAGCACTCTATATTTTTTATAATTGCATACTTGATGCTTGCTAAAACCTAGTGGTGGTATTAAGACACACTTTCAAAGAATACGTTGCCCATAAAAAACACTTCAAGTGGATAAAGCACGATACTCGTGCTTGTCGACGGCAAAATAGTGGGACGGACATGCATGAAGAAATGACTGGAATCTGTCATATGGTTGGTACCGGTTCGGATGGTGGAAAACCTCAAGTTCTTACGTTTAGGAGCGATCCGAGGATGAAACACCCCTCAACCATCTCTTCAAAGACTCCGCCTCCGAAAAAGAAGAGGAGGAGAAGAACTGCGAGAATATTCAGCTGCATAACTATACTGTCACGACCCGAAAGTACGGAACGTGACTGGCACTTAGATTACGAGACGTCTAAAGGCGTACCGTAACCTAAGTCAGCCAAAGCCCAGAAATCTAACCCAAAAGCAAAAGAGAGTGAAGGAAAACCATAAATGAAAACGGTTTTGAAATCAATTAAGCTGCATAGAATCCAAAAAAAAGAACATCAAAAATTTCTGAAAATTTCGGCAGAGTCTCCCCTGTATTTTCTATCCCCAAAAATGGGTACAACAAGATAATACATATGAAATCATAAAAATGGCATCCCCAAGCGGGAGCTAGCTCTTCGCCCAAGGCGGATCACAACCACATGCAATATAATAGTAATATCAAGAAAAGAGCAGAAGAAACCCAATATAACAGAAAACGCAATGCCGGCTCAAGTGAGCTCGACCCAAAAGAAACCACAAATATACATATCTCTCATTCTCATCACTAGGTCGCATATACAATACAAGTGGTAGATGGAGAATACTAGATACAATGATAAAGCCAAAAAGAAATAAAGTATACTCGCAACCCACCTACGGGCGATGTCGCGAGTCTGAGCAAAAGAAACTGATGACAAGATAGCCCGCCGCTACAAGACTGACGGGTCCGACCTGCAAGACACTGTGGCACAACGGGGGTGAGTTGCCAACTCGTGAGTAAATATAACATCTAATAAGGCAATCGTAAGAATGCACGCAATGCGGAACAACATGTATGTCCATATGTGATATAATAACTCTAGTATGCATGCACATGTATGCAATATCTTTTCTAACTCTTTAAGTGTTTTAAATGTTAAAGTTACTGGATTCTTAACTTTTAGAAAACGAATGTCTGCATAATAACTAAATATCATCAAGAAATCCTCAGAAAACCCGTGTCAAGCATCGACACCAAATAGGAATCATATCTGTCTCAATGTCGGGCTCCGTCAGTCCGGATCGGCCCATATCATAAACCTCACGACAACGGTCGGTATCCTTCGGATATCCGCCGCGCCAGACATCACCGGTAGGTAGTCTTCCCCTGCCAGGCTCATCGTCTACAACTCGATCTTCTTGCCCCGGGGTACCATACCGGGCCCACCATGTACCCGAGACGGTTCATCCACTCCTCGAATCGGGTCTCGAAATCCAACAGAAAACATGAAAACTCATGGTGGACGACACATACATCACGAGAAAACCGCAACTTTGTTTTGAAAATAATAAATATAGGGTTTTGTTAAATTCTTGTGGTTTTCCCCAAAAATCCAGAAATCGCAGCAAACTGAAATCCTCAAGAAATCATAATGTCCACATGTTATATATGATAAGTGTTTATGATATCAATGTATATGATGTGAGAGTTTGGCTAGAAATCTATATAAATATGATAGTAATGCGAGGTATATGCGTGCGATACAATCTCAAATATCATGCATGAATGCAATGGCGTTACTAAGCTAAACAGGTTTTTATAGTGCACGTGGCATGGCAAATACCAAAGGCGTGTGTGTCACATGAATAGTGCGCGTGCAATAGATGCCAATGGTAAGGTGTTCGTGTCCTACGAAATGATATCGCATATGTATATATGAATGTAATATGAATGTCCATGCAATCTAGTATAGGGTTAGCTGTAAGGGTATGCAATGTACATAAATGGATAAGCTAGCTAACAATATAATTATTGCATAAAGTAGAGTAATCCTAACTAGGGAGGGGGGGGCCTCACTCCATCCAGACGATTCCCCCATAGATGAATATATCTACTCACCAGAAATCCCCGCTAATCTGATCCGGCCACCGCTTTGCCTTTTCGCGCCGTATCCGAAGTTTCCCCGACCGATCCTAGAATTGCGTAACACAAAATATAAGGTTACAGATTTCTGAAATGATGCAACTCACACTAAGAAAAGATCGACGCTCTCGAATTAATCACAACGTGCACTCGGTACGCGGAAAATACACGAAAATCGCTAAAACCTTAACTAAAATCGCCGTATCGGGGAAATCGATTAAACTACAACCCGACTAGACGAAACCCCGCGTTCGCGCATTCTAATAATCCTATACGAAGCTAATAATATTGCTAACCTAACGCAAATTGACCGCCTTCTATTTCTACAAAAAATCTAGTAAGCGATTCCTTACCGATTTGTTACAAACATCGAAATTTATCGATTTAGTAAGCATACCAATACACAATTAACCACTCCAATCACCTAGATAACCATCCCTAGCATAATCCAAGCATCATGCTACAAGCCCTAATTTCTAAAATCAAAACCTTCACTTGATTTTTCCAAATCAAACATTTACTACTAAACTAATATTTAGAATTGAAATCCTAGCACAATTAAACCTCAAGTAAGCAACTAGTTTAGGATTTTCACCTCTCAATCTTGAACCCTAACTTAAATACATCAACCATGCTTCAAACCCTAATTACAACATCAATTCCCTTTCTTGAATTTCCTAAACAAGAATTCATAAGCAAATTACACACTAAAACCACTAAATCTAGCAACTTAAACAACAATTAACAACTAGATTAGTATTTATACCTCCCAAGTGTGAACCCTAGCTTGCACAAGTCTCCAAGAAGCCTCCTTTCATCAACTTTTTAAACTAATTTGGGTTGAAGAGAGAAGGGATTAGGGTTAGGCTTTGAATGGAGAAAGAAATTGTGGATTTTTTTCTTGAATTTTTGCATGAACATGAGGCAAAAAAAAGAAGTGAAGAGGGGGGAAACCTGCAGGAAGAGGTCGGTTGCAGCAATGAGGAGGGAGTGGGGAAATTTTGGAGAAGATTCTAGGTCTAAAACACCCCCACATGATCATTTAATGCTTTCATTTCAACCTTTTTACAAAAAAAACCCATTTTAAGCCATTTTTTTCATAATTTTCCCACCAAAAATCTAAAAGTTTGCAAGACATGATATAATTTTTTTAACACCATATTTTAGCTTATAAAGACTCCTAATTAAGAAATTTACCCAATTAAATTTGTATTTATCCCTAATTAAATGTATTTAAAAAGGCTTAAAATAATAAAAAAATAATTAATTACGAAAAAAAATTTATTTAACTAGAAAATTATAAATGACATTTTAGTGACAAAATTATAGTAATATCTTATTTAAATTTTGTATAATTAGGTCTACAATGAAAAATATCAATTTTGACTTTTTACGGAAAAAGCTGAAAAATTAGCCGATTACCGAAAAACTGCCTATTCGATTTTCGAAGGGTTACAATCTTCCCCCCTTAAAGAAATTCGGTCCCCGAATTTAGAATTTAACTACGCGTACCTTCAAAAAGATGGGGATATCTCTTCCTCATCTCGACCTCGGTCTCCCAGGTGACCTCCTCGCTGTTCGGGCCACGCCAAAGGACTTTGACAGACGGTATGACCTTCGACCTCAATTTCTTCACCTGCCGATCCAAGATGACCACCGGCTGCTCGGTGAAAGAAAGATCACGCTCTAACTGGATCGTCTGGTGCTGAATCGCCTGGGAAGGATCATGAAGGTACTTGCGGAGCATCGAGACATGGAATACGGGGTGAACATCGGGGAAGCTGGGCGGAAGAGCTAACCGATAAGCGACTGGACCAACACGCTCTAGGATCTCGAAAGGACCAACATATCTAGGACTCAGTTTTCCTTTCCGCCCAAATCTCATCACACCCTTCATCGGAGAGACCTTCAGGAAAACATGATCACCAATAGCGAACTCGAGTCGGCGACGACGCTTGTCAGCATAAGATTTCTGCCTGCTTTGTGCCGCTCTTATCCTGTCCCGAATCAGCTGTATTTTCTCGGTCGTCTCCTGCACGATCTGTGGCCCCAAAATACTGCTCTCCCTGAGCTCTGTCCAACATACTGGCGATCGGCATCTCCTCCCATATAAAGCCTCGAAAGGTGCCATCTGAATCGTCTCCTGGAAGCTATTATTGTAGGAAAACTCGATCAAAGGCAAATGACGATCCCAGCTACCACCGAAATCTAAAATACAAGCTCTGAGCATGTCCTCAAGAGTCTGAATCGTACGCTCCGACTGACCGTCAGTCTGAGGATGAAAGGCTGTGCTAAAACTCAATCGGGTGCCCAAAGCTTCCTGTAGTTTCTGCCACAATCGGCTGGTAAACTGGGTGCCACGGTCAGACACGATGCAAGTCGGAACACCATGCAGTCGCACTATCTCATCAATATAAACCTGGGCGTACTGAGAAAATCCAAAAGTGGTCTTCACTGGAAGAAAGTGAGCCGCTTTCGTCAGTCGATCCACAATCACCCAAATAGAGTCGTACCCTCGACTGGTCCTGGGTAGACCCACAACGAAGTCCATGGAGACCTGCTCCCACTTCCACTCAGGGATGGGCAAAGGCTGTAACTCGCCGGCTGGCCTCTGGTGCTCAGCCTTGACTTGCTGACAAGTCAGGCATCTGGACACAAAATCTGTAATATCCTTCTTCATCCCGTCCCACCAGTAAACCTCTCTCAAATCACGGTACATCTTGGTGGAACCTGGATGCACACTGTATACGGATCTATGTGCCTCCTCGAGAATATCACGCCTCAGTCCCTCTGAATCTGGCACACACAGTCGAGTCCCAAATCGAAGTATCCCCTGATCATCAATCACGAACTCCGAAACTCTGCCCTGTCGAATCTGCTCAATAATCTCTAAGATACGGGCGTCGCCGGACTGTGCCTCACGGATACGGTCAAGTAACTGTGGGCGTGCTCTGAAATGGGCCAGCTGTCCCCCTGTAGGAGTAAACTCGAACAGCACTCTGCTATCACATAAAACCTGCCAATCCGCCGTCGACTGCATCTGTACTGCGCTCAAACAAGATAGGCTACCTCCGGGCCTCCTACTCAAAGCATCTGCCACCACATTCGCCTTGCCCGGATGGTATAGAATCTCGCAGTCATAATCTTTCACCAACTCCATCCAACGGCGCTGTCTCAGGTTCAGGTCTCGCTGCTGGAAGATATACTTCAAACTCTTGTGGTCAGTGAATATCTGGCACGACTCACCGTATAGGTAATGTCTCCAGATCTTGAGTGCAAATACCACTGCAGCCATCTCTAAATCATGGGTGGGGTAGTTCTGCTCGTGTTTCCTCAGCTGCCGAGAAGCATACGTGATAACTCTATCGTGCTGCATCAACACGCATCCCAGCCCCACTCTAGAAGCATCACAATATACTACGAACCCGCCTGATCCTGAAGGCAATGCTAACACTGGAGCAGTAGTCAGACGAGTCTTCAACTGCTGGAAGCTATCCTCACATGCCTGGGTCCAATCAAAAGGAACCCCCTTCCGGGTCAACCCGGTCAACGGTGCAGCAATGCGGGAGAAATCCTGGACAAAACGTCGATAATAGCCGGCCAGACCTAGAAAACTGCGGACCTCTGTGACTGATACCGGTCTAGGCCAACGCTGAACTGCCTCGATCTTCTTCGGGTCCACGCAAATACCATCTCTCGTCACCACATGACCCAAGAAGTCGACACTGTCTAACCAGAATGCGCACTTGGAGAATTTGGCGAACAGCTGATGCTCCCTCAAAGTCTGTAATGTGATACGTAAGTGCTGCTCATGCTCCTCCCGGCTCCGAGAATAAACCAAGATGTCGTCAATGAACACAATGATGAACTGATCGAGATACGGCCTGAATACACGGTTCATCAAATCCATAAATGCTGCCGGGGCATTGGTGAGCCCGAACGACATCACCAAGAACTCATAATGACCATATCGAGTACGGAAAGCTGTCTTCGGAATATCCTCCTTCCGAACCCGTAACTGGTGATAACCTGACCGTAAATCAACCTTCGAGAAGAACCCTGCACCCTGGAGCTGATCAAATAAGTCATCAATGCGGGGTAGGGGATATCTGTTCCGCACAGTAACTCGGTTCAGCTGACGATAATCAATGCATAAACGCATACTTCCGTCCTTCTTCTTAACAAACAGGACGGGAGCACCCCAAGGTGACACACTCGGTCGGATAAGCCCCTTGTCCAGCAAGTCCTGTAACTGATCCTTTAGCTCTCTCAGCTCCGCCGGGGCCATCCGATAAGGAGGTATAGAAATAGGCCCCGTGCCAGGGATCAAGTCAATACAGAACTCAATCTCGCGCTCTGGTGGCAGACCAGGCAGCTCGTCAGGGAATACATCAGGGAACTCTCTCACAACAGGGACCCGGTCCAACGGAACCTCTGTGGAGCTAGTATCACAAACATAAGCTAAGAATCCCTGACACCCTTTCCTTAAGAGCTGACCAGCGCGAAGAGAAGAAATCAAGCTGGGAAGGGTAGCACTACGATCTCCATGAATAATAAGAACCGGCTCACCAGGAAAACTGAATCTGACTGCCTTTTCACGGCAGTCCACAGATGCATAACAGGTGGCTAGCCAGTCCATACCAAGAAGAACGTCAAAGTCGAGCATATCGAGGAGAATCAAATCTACTGAAGAATCTCTCTCCCCGATACGAACGGAACAAGATCGGTACACAAAGCGGGCAACAAAAGACTCGCCTACCGGGGTAATAACGACAAGCGGCTGATCTAACGGAGAAGACTCTCGGCCCAACCTCGGTGCAAAATACGTGGAAACATAGGAATGTGTGGAGCCTGGATCAAATAATACCCGTGCATCAAAAGAACATACTGGCAGAGTACCTGTCACGACGGCATTGGATGCCTGTGCATCCTGAGGAGTCAATGCGAACACTCGGGCCTGTCCACCACTGATAGCTGGCTGTCCTCTGCCTCTACCTCGGCCTCTGCCTCTGCCTCTGTCGCCTCGTCCTCTCTGAACTGGACCGCCACGCCCACGGCCTCTGGAAGCATCTGGCTGGCGTGAAGCATCATCAGGAGTAGGAAGTAAAGCTCTCTGCGAAGGTGGTGAGGGTGGTAAAGTCACATGCGGGACTGTCGCTGCGCCCGGACGCCCCATGGTACAGTCTCTAATACGGTGGTACTGACTCCCGCACCGAAAACATCCTGGAGACGACTGCTGGGTCTGTGGATATGAACCAAATAACTGACCTCGTCTCAATCCTCTGCCTCCGCCATCTCCCGGAAATAATCTATCACGACGTCTGCCCATCTGCCGCTGGGCTGGCGTATCAGTACGGATCCTCTTCGGCCTAGAAGCGACCGGAGTCTCAGAAATACGCTCCTCCAAAAGTAAGGCTGCATCCATCGCGGCTGCGTATGTATCAAAGTGCTGGGTGCCGATGGCAAGGAATAGCTGTGTATCAAGCCCTCGTACAAACCTCTTTAGCCTCTTCTCTTCTGTGTCGACTAGGTACGGTGCATATCGAGACAACTGGGTAAACTGTATATCATACTCCGACACCGTCATCCCAGGAGTCTTGCGCAAAGACTCAAAACTACGGGCTCGAGCATCTCGGACACTCTCCGGAAGAAAACGGGCAAGAAATGCAGATGTAAACTCATCTCAGGTCATAGAAGGCAGACCTGCAGCTCGGCCTCTCTCTACTGAGTCGTACCATGTCTGGGCAAGACCCTCCAGACGAAAACTCGCAAACTCCACCAATCTATCCTCAGAACACCTCAACGAACGGCCAATCCGTGCCATCCTATCGAGAAATGTCTGTGGGTCCTCTGTCGCATCTGTGCCGGTAAAAGCTGGAGGTCTCAATCTCATGAACTCCTGTAGTGAAACAGGGATAGTCTCCGTAGTAGCAGCAGGAGTGACCATCTGTGCAGCAGGTACGATCGTGGTCTGTGCGGTGGAAGGAACGTCCTCGGATCTCTGTGCCCGGCTGGACTCAACTAAAGATCCCATCATCTGCCACAACTCTTGCATGCCGGCCTCTAATCTGGCAATACGGTCAGGATAAGGCGGATCAGTAGGACCCTGAGGGGTAGGCGTATCCTCCCGCTCGATCCTCGCCTCAGACGGGCCTGCCCGAATCTCATCCCTAGCGGCAGCCCGCTGAGCTCTTGTAGTCTTTGGCGGCATCGAAGCTGGAATAAGAAACAGGACCGATAAGGACATTGCAATTGAATCAAGGAATGCAAGGAATCAAGAAAGGAAATACAAGCAATTATGTCCTAAGGTTACTTAGGCGGAGTACCGTATCGTAAGTATGCCGCGGATCATACCCACGCTACGCCACTCTGCTTAAGTCACCTACTCCATCTACCAAGGTCGTCCTACACTCAGAAAGGTAAAACCTACGCTCTGATACCAACTTTGTCACGACCCGAAAGTACGGAACGTGACTGGCACTTAGATTACGAGACGTCTAAAGGCGTACCGTAACCTAAGTCAGCCAAAGCCCAGAAATCTAACCCAAAAGCAAAAGAGAGTGAAGGAAAACCATAAATGAAAACGGTTTTGAAATCAATTAAGCTGCATAGAATCCAAAAAAAAGAACATCAAAAATTTCTGAAAATTTCGGCAGAGTCTCCCCTGTATTTTCTATCCCCAAAAATGGGTACAACAAGATAATACATATGAAATCATAAAAATGGCATCCCCAAGCGGGAGCTAGCTCTTCGCCCAAGGCGGATCACAACCACATGCAATATAATAGTAATATCAAGAAAAGAGCAGAAGAAACCCAATATAACAGAAAACGCAATGCCGGCTCAAGTGAGCTCGACCCAAAAGAAACCACAAATATACATATCTCTCATTCTCATCACTAGGTCGCATATACAATACAAGTGGTAGATGGAGAATACTAGATACAATGATAAAGCCAAAAAGAAATAAAGTATACTCGCAACCCACCTACGGGCGATGTCGCGAGTCTGAGCAAAGAAACTGATGACAAGATAGCCCGCCGCTACAAGACTGACGGGTCCGACCTGCAAGACACTGTGGCACAACGGGGGTGAGTTGCCAACTCGTGAGTAAATATAACATCTAATAAGGCAATCGTAAGAATGCACGCAATGCGGAACAACATGTATGTCCATATGTGATATAATAACTCTATTATGCATGCACATGTATGCAATATCTTTTCTAACTCTTTAAGTGTTTTAAATGTTAAAGTTACTGGATTCTTAACTTTTAGAAAACGAATGTCTGCATAATAACTAAATATCATCAAGAAATCCTCAGAAAACCCGTGTCAAGCATCGACACCAAATAGGAATCATATCTGTCTCAATGTCGGGCTCCGTCAGTCCGGATCGGCCCATATCATAAACCTCACGACAACGGTCGGTATCCTCCGGATATCCGCCGCGCCAGACATCACCGGTAGGTAGTCTTCCCCTGCCAGGCTCATCGTCTACAACTCGATCTTCTTGCCCCGGGGTACCATACCGGGCCCACCATGTACCCGAGACGGTTCATCCACTCCTCGAATCGGGTCTCGAAATCCAACAGAAAACATGAAAACTCATGGTGGACGACACATACATCACGAGAAAACCGCAACTTTGTTTTGAAAATAATAAATATAGGGTTTTGTTAAATTCTTGCGGTTTTCCCCAAAAATCCAGAAATCGCAGCAAACTGAAATCCTCAAGAAATCATAATGTCCACATGTTATATATGATAAGTGTTTATGATATCAATGTATATGATGTGAGAGTTTGGCTAGAAATCTATATAAATATGATAGTAATGCGAGGTATATGCGTGCGATACAATCTCAAATATCATGCATGAATGCAATGGCGTTACTAAGCTAAACAGGTTTTTATAGTGCACGTGGCATGGCAAATACCAAAGGCGTGTGTGTCACATGAATAGTGCGCGTGCAATAGATGCCAATGGTAAGGTGTTCGTGTCCTACGAAATGATATCGCATATGTATATATGAATGTAATATGAATGTCCATGCAATCTAGTATAGGGTTAGCTGTAAGGGTATGCAATGTACATAAATGGATAAGCTAGCTAACAATATAATTATTGCATAAAGTAGAGTAATCCTAACTAGGGAGGGGGGGGCCTCACGCCATCCAGACGATTCCCCCATAGATGAATATATCTACTCACCAGAAATCCCCGCTAATCTGATCCGGCCACCGCTTTGCCTTTTCGCGCCGTATCCGAAGTTTCCCCGACCGATCCTAGAATTGCGTAACACAAAATATAAGGTTACAGATTTCTGAAATGATGCAACTCACACTAAGAAAAGATCGACGCTCTCGAATTAATCACAACGTGCACTCGGTACGCGGAAAATACACGAAAATCGCTAAAACCTTAACTAAAATCGCCGTATCGGGGAAATCGATTAAACTACAACCCGACTAGACGAAACCCCGCGTTCGCGCATTCTAATAATCCTATACGAAGCTAATAATATTGCTAACCTAACGCAAATTGACCGCCTTCTATTTCTACAAAAAATCTAGTAAGCGATTCCTTACCGATTTGTTACAAACATCGAAATTTATCGATTTAGTAAGCATACCAATACACAATTAACCACTCCAATCACCTAGATAACCATCCCTAGCATAATCCAAGCATCATGCTACAAGCCCTAATTTCTAAAATCAAAACCTTCACTTGATTTTTCCAAATCAAACATTTACTACTAAACTAATATTTAGAATTGAAATCCTAGCACAATTAAACCTCAAGTAAGCAACTAGTTTAGGATTTTCACCTCTCAATCTTGAACCCTAACTTAAATACATCAACCATGCTTCAAACCCTAATTACAACATCAATTCCCTTTCTTGAATTTCCTAAACAAGAATTCATAAGCAAATTACACACTAAAACCACTAAATCTAGCAACTTAAACAACAATTAACAACTAGATTAGTATTTATACCTCCCAAGTGTGAACCCTAGCTTGCACAAGTCTCCAAGAAGCCTCCTTTCATCAACTTTTTAAACTAATTTGGGTTGAAGAGAGAAGGGATTAGGGTTAGGCTTTGAATGGAGAAAGAAATTGTGGATTTTTTTCTTGAATTTTTGCATGAACATGAGGCAAAAAAAAGAAGTGAAGAGGGGGGAAACCTGCAGGAAGAGGTCGGTTGCAGCAATGAGGAGGGAGTGGGGAAATTTTGGAGAAGATTCTAGGTCTAAAACACCCCCACATGATCATTTAATGCTTTCATTTCAACATTTTTACAAAAAAAACCCATTTTAAGCCATTTTTTTCATAATTTTCCCACCAAAAATCTAAAAGTTTGCAAGACATGATATAATTTTTTTAACACCATATTTTAGCTTATAAAGACTCCTAATTAAGAAATTTACCCAATTAAATTTGTATTTATCCCTAATTAAATGTATTTAAAAAGGCTTAAAATAATAAAAAAATAATTAATTACGAAAAAAAATTTATTTAACTAGAAAATTATAAATGACATTTTAGTGACAAAATTATAGTAATATCTTATTTAAATTTTGTATAATTAGGTCTACAATGAAAAATATCAATTTTGACTTTTTACGGAAAAAGCTGAAAAATTAGCCGATTACCGAAAAACTGCCTATTCGATTTTCGAAGGGTTACAAAAAAAAAAAAAAAAAAAAAAAAAAAAAAGTGAAGAGGGGGGAAACCTGCAGGAAGAGGTCGGTTGCAGCAATGAGGAGGGAGTGGGGAAATTTTGGAGAAGATTCTAGGTCTAAAACACCCCCACATGATCATTTAATGCTTTCATTTCAACCTTTTTACAAAAAAAACCCATTTTAAGCCATTTTTTTCATAATTTTCCCACCAAAAATCTAAAAGTTTGCAAGACATGATATAATTTTTTTAACACCATATTTTAGCTTATAAAGACTCCTAATTAAGAAATTTACCCAATTAAATTTGTATTTATCCCTAATTAAATGTATTTAAAAAGGCTTAAAATAATAAAAAAATAATTAATTACGAAAAAAAATTTATTTAACT
This sequence comes from Agapanthus africanus, assembly GCA_030015575.1. Taxonomy (NCBI): domain Eukaryota; kingdom Viridiplantae; phylum Streptophyta; class Magnoliopsida; order Asparagales; family Amaryllidaceae; genus Agapanthus; species Agapanthus africanus. Next base: position 56,181,397 of record JASDDO010000004.1, read on the forward strand.
AGAAAATTATAAATGACATTTTAGTGACAAAATTATAGTAATATCTTATTTAAATTTTGTATAATTAGGTCTACAATGAAAAATATCAATTTTGACTTTTTACGGAAAAAGCTGAAAAATTAGCCGATTACCGAAAAACTGCCTATTCGATTTTCGAAGGGTTACATATACGCTGCTTGAGAAGAACCTCGGACTAACAAACAAAGATTTGAACAAAAAAGACAAAGGGAAAGGGAAAATCCTTGAGGAAATTGCCATCGACGACGGAGTGGTAAAAAAGCTCACGACAGATGACCCGCCTAAGAAAAACAAGGCAGATTACAAGTTCCTGGCGCATCTAAGGAAAATACCCTCGCAACTGAGCATATTGGCTCTCCTTCTGTCCAAAGAGGCACGATATTCCCTGATCAATATATTACAAGAGCCCGATCAGTTTCAAGCTTTCCTCGCAGAAGAGAAGATGAAAGATGAACTGGCAGAAGTCCACACGGTTGATATTACATTGAGCGATGAAGATCCACTCCTCGGTACGTGCGAACATAATCACCCGTTATACATCACTAGGTACTGCCATGACATCAAGATAGGGAAAATCTTTGTCGACAATGGATCCTCCGTTAACCTTCTCAACTTAAGAGTGCTGAAGGAAATTTGCATGAACGTTCAGCACCTTGCCTGAGATAAAATTACTATCTCCGGGTTTGACTCACAGTCATCACGAACGCTTGGCTCCGTAATACTGACACTGCACTTCGAGCTGCTTGACACTGACATCAAATTTCATGTCATTGACGTCAAGACTTGCTATAACGCTTTTCTCGGCAGGCCTTGGTTACACGTGTACAACGTCATCCCTTCTACACAACATCAGTATATGAAGTATTTCAAGGAAGGCTCGGAATACATTGTCACCGGAGAGTTAAATCCGTTATCCGTAAACGAAGTCCGGAAATATGAAGACGCAAAGTACTTCCTACCAGACTTCGAGGGTACTGAAAGGTGCCACAAGCCGGAGAATAAACAGAAATCCATCGCCACTATCCCGATCTTTGGGAGTGATACCGAGGAAGACGAAGAAATAGTCTACTCGGGAAAACCCAAAAAAGAAAACAATAAATCCGGACCATCTACTCTTATTTTGGTTTTTGGCAACGACTCAGAGGACGAGACTAATGTAGTGTTCTCCGTCTGCCCGTCATTGTAAACTTTTGCTGGAGCAGATCAGAGTCTACAAATTACAATGGCTCCACCTCTGCATTACAAGGAACTTGATACGCTCGATACATATAGCATACAAGAGCTACAAACTTTCTACGTGCCTCCTAGACGAAGGGGTGAAAAGGCGATCCTCTTCTACTAATCTACGGAGACCAAAGTAGAAAAAGAAGTTCGGTATGGTGCCAATTTTTCAATCGACAGGCTTCAACCCATCCGTCTGCCAAGATATTACGCGGAAGGATTAAAAAAGCTGTTAAGATGCTAAGGTACACCCCTTGAACAAACTGTTCGACAAGCCCAATTCTACAAAAATATTTGGGATATTCCCGGGACTCAGCGAAAGATGCCCAACAGGAAGATGGAGACAACCGAGCTTGGATACGTTCGGTCCAAGAAATGGGAGAAGATCTACAGTTGCCACGTCTTAATCAACTCAAGTGAAGCGGAAAACGCTCTTCTAAATAGCCGTGACGTCGAATCGGAGCGAGTGCTCTCTCTAAAAACGTTAAGTTCGTCGCTGGAAGAACAAATTGATAAGTTAATAAAAGAAGCTTGTCAAATGAGCCGGAACAACTACAGCCGCAAAATGGCCATTTATGAAAAGGCCAAGACGCAGCGTCTCAACCAGCAATCTGCGCAGAAACTAGACTGCAATGCTCTGCATCCCCGGCCCGCTATATGTTCTCGCTAAAGGGGAAAACCTCGAAATGGAAGCAAAAACAGGGCCAAGAACGAAAAAAACGTTCGAAGACAACAAAGCGGATCCAAGAAGAAAATGAATCCCAATGGGAACTCTACTTCGATGGAGCATCTTCCATGAAGCGGCGAAAGCAAAACACTCCCATAATCAAAACTGGGGTGGGCCTTATCATCGTGACCCCACAAAGAGGGATATTACGTTACGCCCTCTCTTTAACGGAGCCAAAGACTAACAACGAAGCTGAATACGAAGTTTTGATAATAGGTCTTGAGATTGCTATCGACATGGAAATCAAAGATCTCCTCATATATGGAGACTCCCAGCTGATCGTTAGCCAAGTAAATGGCGACTATCAGACATGCAAGTCAGATTTGATAAAATATGGCGAAAGAGTGCAGCAACTGCTGGCACAAATCTCTTCCTATATCCTGAAAAGCCTACCGCATGCGAAAAACAACAAGGCGGATGCATTTAGTAAATTGGTTAAGGAATTGGTCGATGAAGACCTCGATGACGTGAGGATCATTGTGCAAAGCCGCAGGGTTCTCGCGCCAACGGATATATCTTCGGAAGATCTAATAAAGCCATCCGAAAGAAATGAAACGACCGAATAAGTAACCCTTCAAATAGAGGATGAAAAAAAGGTCAAGGACCGGAGGGAAGTCTTCATAGACTACTTTAAGTCCTAACGAATGCCCGAAAATACGTCGTTTATACATCAGCTCATGAAACGAGCTTTATCTTTCACCTTCGTCAATGATACTCTATATAAGAGATCGTTCGACTGTCTATGGCTAAGATGCCTGTGGCTGGAGGAAGCAAAGATAGTCATACAATAAACTTACGACGGACTCTGCGGTTCTAAATAAGCTGGGCCCAAGATGAAGCTGAAGATAAAAAAGAATGGGTTACTATTGGCCCACGATGATCCAGGACTGCCTCGAATATGTGAAGCAGTGTCACTTGTGCCAAATTCACGGGGATTTCATCCATCAACATCCAAATCCGCTACACTCGACAGTGGATAGCTGGCGGTTTACCCCAATCAACTTTGGTTCAAGGGTACTGTTCCCCTCTGTAAGGCGGCGCACAAGACTGCGAAGTCCTGACGCTGAGATTCGGGGCAGATGCTATTTGGTTTTATCCGTCCACCTTTCCGAAGATGCCAAGTTGATTTATGGCACCGTGTATCGGAGGTTTAGACGGATGCGGCCGATGTAGCAGACTTCGTCAGATTCCCCCTCGTTCAAGGGTTTTTTGATTGTGGGGACGCTCTTCCCTGAAGGCGCAAGCCCCTGCAGTTAATTACGCTACCGCATCGCGGTAACAACTTTCTCCTTCTCCAGAATTTCACTTCGTGTCGTGGGTGTTTGTTTTGTTTGTGGTTGCCCGTGGATTGTATACGGAGACTAATTAATGTCGTCGCCCGTAGGACGTGGATTAGTCCAAATCTGTATTTTCTTAGATTTGGGTTTGGGGTTTTGGTTTAAGGATACGTTAGCCGTATTTGAGGCTAAGATCAACTTAAACGTTTGTTAAGGATACGTTAGTCCAGTTTTGAGACAAAGATCAACTTAACGGGATCGTTTAGATCCGACAAAAGAGCATTTGGGGGCTCTATTGTGCCAGTTTAGGGACATGGTGGTCCATAGGTAGTTTAGAGACATTACGGTCCATATTCCAGTTTAGGGACATGGTGGTCCCTATTCCAGTTTAGGGACGTGGTGGTCCATGTTCCAGTTTAGGGACGTGGTGGTCCATACTCTAGTTTAGGGACGTGGTGGTCCATATTCCATTTTACGGACGTGGTGGTCCATCATTAGTTTAAGGACGTTTCGGTCTAACATTAGTTTAAGGAAGTTTCGGTCCACCATTAGTTTAAGGACGTTTCGGTCCGACATTCCCATTTTGGGGGTAAATATTAGTTTAAGGACGTTTCGGTCCACGAGTTTAAGGACCCCGCAGTCCATATTGATGTGTGGTCGTCGGGACCCGTCACCTCTCTGACGTCGTTGAAGGATTACAACGACAGATATCAGAGGAGTTCAGAGATGTACCCTCGAACCGGTCGTAAATTGATTTAGGGAGCAGCCATGCTCAATCAATTTAATTTGAGGACTTATGGCCATGACTGGGCTAAGTCCAGTTTCAAGATTCTTTTATCTTTGGCTTATTGGACCTGTGCTAGGCCCTTGCCCGTTTTCTGTATTATTTTTCTTTATTTTGGTTGGGCTCTGTCTCTCTTTTAAAATGCATAGCATTTTTGATTAGGCCTGTTAGGCCTTTTAATTGGGCTCTGTCCCTTTTCTTAATAATGCAGAGCATTAAATACTCTGACAGTGCCCCACGTGGCTTGTCAGGCGTTTTGCGCCAATTAATGAGCGCAAGCGCTCGTGGAGGTGACACGTGTCACGCTCTGGTGAGCGCAAGCGCAACAGCGCAGTGCGCTGCGCTGTTGCACTGCTGACACGTGGCGCTTCCTGGCGGCTTGCGCAATAGTGCAGTTTTGGCAAGTGCTGGGCATTGTTCTTGAGAATCTTTTAGATTTAGAACCAATGGTTCATAAAAGAAGTGCAAAGCACTCTTTGTTTTCTTGATCTAATTTAGATCAAAGAAAACAAGTTCTTCTTGTTTTCTTATCTCGGGGAACCGATGGTTCATAGAAAAGTGCAAAGCACTTATTATTATTTATTTTTCTTTTTATTAGAGATCCTTGATCTTGTTCTCAGATCAATGATCTGTTCATAAGAGAATTTTCTCTTTTTCTAAAGGTTTTTACCTTTTTTGTTCTTGAGGATTTCTCTCCAATTCTTCAGAGTTCTCTCTGTTTGATCTCTCACAAAATATTCCTCCTTTTTGAATTGAGGTCTAGGGTCCTTTTTATAGTGCCCAAATTTTTTTAAATTTGTTAAAGAGATCTTTCTCTGAGTGATTTGGGGAATTTTTCCCACCGTTGGATCTTTGATCCAAGGGCTTCTGTTTTACAGAAGAAAATCTTCTTGTTTTAACAAGAACAAAAAGATCTTATTAGAATTTTAATTCTGTTTGGCGTAAACGCCCCAGCGCTTGACACGTGTCGCGTAGCGCAGCGCTTGCGCAGCTGTGCTTGCGCAACTGCGCAGACTTGCGCAGCTGTGCAGCGCAATGCTTGCGCAGCTGTGCAGCGCAATGCTTGCGCAGCTGTGCAGCGCAATGCTTGCGCAGCTGTGCTTGCGCAACTGCGCAGACACGCGTCGTGCAGCGCAGCGCTTGCGCTGCTGTGCTTATACAGCTGTGCTTGCGCAACTGCGCAGACACGTGTCGCGCAGCGCAGTGCAGCGCTTGCGCAGCTATGTCTGCGCAACCGCGCAGACACGTGTCGCGCAGCGCAGCGCTTGCGCAACTGAAGCGTTGCTTCCTTTTGTCTTTTAATAGAGCTTTGATCTGATTGGGCGTGCTGCCTCGGGCGCTGCGTTGATGTATCAGCGCCTGACACGTGGCGCGTTGCGCGCAGCGCAAAGAATCTGAAGCGTTGCTTCATTTATTAAAGTTTAAATTTTCAAAGCAAAGCTTTGCTCTGATTGGGGGAAGATGAAGCGTTGCTTCATCTCCCGCCTTGGAATTTGAACAGAGCTTTGCTCTGATTGGGGTAAACATGTACATCTCCGAACTCCTCTGACACCTGTCGTTGTAATCCTTCAACGTCGTCAGAGAGGTGACGGGTCCCGACGGCCATATATTAAATGGACCACTACGTCCCTAAACTGGAACAATAGAGCCCCTAAATGCTCTTTCCGTTAAGTTGATCTCAGTCTCAAATCAGACTAATGTATCCTTAACGAACGTTTAAGTTGATCTTAGCCTCAAATACGGCTAACGTATCCTTAAACTAAAACCCCAAACCCAAATCTAAGTAAATACGGATTTGGGCTAATCCACGTCCTACGGGCGACGGTATCACTTAGTCTCCGTATACAATCCACGGGCAACCACAAAAAAACAAACACACACGACACGAAGTGAAATTCTGGAGAAGGAGAAAGTGGTTACCGCGATGCGGTAGCGTAATTAACTGCATGGGCTTGCGCCTGCAGGGAAGAGCGTCCCCACAATCAAAAACCCCTCAAGCGAGGGGGAATCTGACGAAGTCTGCTACATCGGCCACATCCGTCTAAACCTCCGATACACGGTGCCATAAATCAACTTGGCATCTTCGGAGAGGTAGACGGATAAAACCAAATAGCATCTGCCCCGAATCTCAGGCAAGACGTTCAGTCTCGGCCGTCTTTCGGAGGGGAACAGATTCTGGCACGCCCGGTGGGGCATTTTCCTCTTTCCACTCCACACTTCCTGTGTCGTCTTCGCGAACGAATCGCGGTTTGTTAATGGTTTCCTTTGGGTTTCAAGTTACTAAGATTTGGTATTTTTCCTGGTGCAGAAATCAAGCATCAATGGCCTCCAACTGCTCAAGCTGCTCCAAATGCCAATGCAACCGACGCTCCGCCTCACCTGGAGGTGTAGCCTATGGGCCTCAAGCGGCATCCATCCTTGCCATGCCGGTGGAACAAGTGACTCAGGCCACCACCGGTCTGTTTTTCGGGACCATGCTCCCGCCATCAAGCTTCACTATTCCAGTGCCCGCACCGGAAGCGCACAAGAAGTCGGTCTTCGGTGTGAGATCCTCACGACTTGTAGGGAGAAATACCTTTGTGAGACCCTTACGGCTCATGAAGTCAAAAGCCTTAGTTGACAGGACCCTAACCCTGTTCGCTAAGCCACCTTTGTTCAACATAGGCAAAGGCAAATGATGATTCACTCCTGGCAACATCCCAGTTGTAGTGGTGCTGATGCCGAAATCGGTGTCTAATTCCAGGCTTACGGCGAAAAGCCAGCAAGCTGCACATGCATACAAAATAGCCGAAATGATGGGGCAACTTGCAATAAAAAGCAGCAAGTAAAAATGTATGCATACAAAACAGCCGAAATGATTGGGCAACTCGTAATAAAAAGCAGCGAGTAAAAATAAAATAAATAGCCGAAATGATTGGGCACCGCGGAAAATAGCCGAAATGATTGGGCAATCGCGACCTTCGCGATATAAAAGCTGAAATGATAGAGCATCGTGGAAATAAAGCAATAATATAAAAAAAAATATGATGAAACCTTTGCCCTACAGGTAAGATCACATCGATCCTGTATACAATCCAAGGGCACAAACAAAGAGGGAACCATACCTTCCCAACTGGCTCCGCCAGGAAGCGCAGCCAAATCTCGACGGTTCACCAACAACCTAGAGACAACCGCGACATTCGTCTCGATACAGCGGACGCAGTTCCAGCAAACGAAGCAAAGATCAAATTTCTAACTTCACGGTTTTTACGGTAACTTATATAAAACCTGAAGGACCACCGGAGATTCGTCTCAACCTCGAGGAAACCAGTGTCCTCGGCAAAATACTTCTACTCAGGGAAACCAGTGTCCTTGACGAGAACATCTTGATTCGCGTCGACCCGCAGAGAAACTAGCGTCTTTGCAGGAATACCTCGACTCGTTTCAACCCCAGTGAAATCAGTGTCCTTGGCAAATACCTCAATTCAGGGAAACTAGCGTCCTTGATGAGAGCTTCCTGATTCGCGTCGACCCGCAGAGAAACTAGCGTCTTTGCAGGAACACCTCGACTCGTTTCAACCCCAGGGAAACCCGTGTCCTTAGCAAATACCTCAATTCAGGGAAACTAGCGTCCTTGATGAGAGTTTCCTGATTCGCGTCGGCCCGCAGAGAAACCAGTGTCTTTGCAGGAATACTCCGATTCGTTTCAACCTCGAGGAAACCAGTGTCCTCGGAAAAATACTTCGACTCAGGGAAACCAGTGTCCTTGACGAGAACATCTTGATTCGCGTTGACCCGCAGAGAAACTAGCGTCTTCGCAGGAACACCTCGACTCGTTTCAACCCCAGGGAAATCAGTGTCCTTGGCAAATACCTCAATTCAGGGAAACTAGCGTCCTTGATGAGAGCTTCCCGATTCACGTCGGCCCGTAGAGAAACCAGTGTCTTTGCAGGAATACTTCGATTCGTTTCAACCTCGAGGAAACCAGCGTCCTCGGCAAAATACTTCAACTCAGGGAAATTAGTGTCCTTGACGAGAGCTGCTCGATTCGTCTCGACTCGTGAGGAAATTAGTGTCTTCGCGAGGACTTCCCGATTCGTCTCGACTTGCAAGATAAAGCCTTAGGCAGCAGGGATTAAAAAACTTGTTTCCTAATCACTGGGACCCTGCAAGTTGGTCTAAAACGGTCTCTTGTATACTATTCACGGGTCTCACTCTCCAAAGTCGGATCTCGACAAAAAGGGAAACAACCGCTTTTGAGTCCTTTCGACTCGTAAGAAGGAAAAATTCTCTTATAAGATCCTTATGACTTATAAGAGAAAATGCACTTAGGAATCCTCACGATTCCTAAGGAGAAAATCCACCTACGAGATCCTCTCGATCCGTAGGGAGAAAAGTCTTTGTGAGACCCTCACGGCTTATAAAGTTGAAAAGTCTTAGGCAACAGATCTGAACCTGCTGCCTAAGCCATCACTACCTCTTGAAGAAGCCAAAACAGGAGGCTCGCTCTATCATCTATTGACCATGTTTGCTAAGGTAGCACGTTGATAATAAAAGAAAGGAGAAACCGACAGAAAGAATGTCCGATTTGCATCTGATTAAGCGTTTGAGACATACCCATTCATGCATGTGCAAAAGATTTAGTACGCAAAACAAGACAAGCTGAAATGAGAAATTTTCCATTCATATTGCAAAAGGTCCTTACAATTATAAAGAAATAAACAAAGACATTATCCAGATGATCACAACGGTAAAACCTCAAATCCCGGACATGGATTGAGGAACTCGAAAGTGACCTTGTCCAAAACTTTCTAAGCCTGGCGAACCATCCTAGTGTGCTTCCTTTCGCGAGCACGGGCGTTGGGATCTCCACTGATGTCCTCCACCCTCCGATAGGCAGCAAGAATGGCGGACTGTTGGAAGGCCTGGTGCAAGAGATCGACAAGATTGTCTTACCGTCTCTTCGAGATTAGGTTCATCAGGTACACCGAGTGCACCTTATCCTCGGCGACGTCTAATGCCTTAAGCGGCACACCGGAACAGAATAGAGGAAGCGCTTCCCAGATGGCTCCCACGATAAGCTTCAGGAGAGATGAACGTCGGGGAAGCAGTTGACCGTTATATGCGTCGAAGCGGCTCATGATTTCAGCACACTCCGCGTTTGTGAATTCTCAATTTTGAGAACGGCCGAGTCGGCGGATGTCCCGGTAAGAGATGATCTCGTCGAGATCGTACATGTGGGCGTCCATCACTCCTATAAAAGAAAATCGACAAAATTAGCAACTCTTAAGAATTCTGCTATATGATTTAAAATGAGAAAAGTTCCATTAATGAATCAAGAAATTATAAATAAAATCCTTTCAGAAGATTAGAACTCTATCGACGGAACTCTAATAGAGTTCTCTTTAGTTCTCTCTAGATCCTTTTAGAGCAAAGCTCTGCTAAGTGAAACCCTAAATAGGTTTTCTTTAGATCAGGGATCTATTGAGAGCAAGGCTCTGTTGATGAAAATTAATTTAATTTAATTTGATTTAAATTAAAACTTTTACCTAAAAGTTTTAAGAGTTTAACTCTTGGAGTTCTTGAAAGTAAAGAGCAGGGCTCTGAGATTCTGAAAGTACAATTTTTTTGAAGATGATAATCATATGTTGAGGGACCAAAGGTCCTATTTATAGGCATTGAGAACCCTTTCAACTTCCAAAAGTTGCCGCAACGGTTGAAATTCTGCCACCGCTGAGCTCACGTTTGGGGCCACGTAAGCGCAACGGTGGGGGGGGGGCATTTGTTTACCCCAATCAGAGCAAAGCTCTGTTCAAATTCCAAGGCAGGAAACGAAGCAACGCTTCTGTTTCCCCCAATCAGAGCAAAGCTCTGTTTTGAAAATTAAAGTGAAAATTAAAATTAAAATAAATGAAGCAACGCTTCAGATCCCCTGCGCTGCGCGCAGAGCGCCACGTGTCAAAATCAGACACGCCAGCGCAGGGAGCGCAGCACCCAAGGCAGCGCACCCAATCAGAGCAAGGCTCTATTTAAAACAAAATTAAAGGAAGCAACGCTTCAGTTGCGCTGCGCAACTGCACTAGCGCATCTGCGCTCTGCGCTGCGCGACACGTGTCAGCGCAGTTGCGCTGCGCTCTGCGCTGCGCGACACGTGTCAGCGCAGTTGTGCTAGCGCAGTTGTGCTAGCGCAGTTGCGCTGCGCGACACGTGTCAAGCGCAGGTGCGTTTGCGCCAAACAGAATTAAAATTCCAGTAAGATCTTTCTGTTCTTGTTAAAACAAGAAGATTGTCTTCTGTAAAACAGAAACCCTTGGATCAAAGATCCAACGGTGAGGAAAAATCCCCAAATCACTCAGAGAATGATCTCTTTAACGAATTTAACAAATTAATAGGCACTATATAAAGGCCCCTAGACCCCAATTCCAAAACATTAAGATAGAGAGAAAACAACACAGAGATAGAAAAACACAGAAACAAAGAGAGAACTCCTCTAAAGAACTCTGAGAAGAACTCAAAAAGAGAGAAAGGTAAAACCTTTGAATAAAAAAGAAGAATTTCTTCTGAAAAGATCATTGATCTAAGAACAAGATCAAGGATCTTCAATATAAAAATATAATAATAACAAAGGCATTGCCTTTTGATGAACCATTGGTTCTGGAATCTTTAAAGATTCTTTTCTTGAATCCAAAATTGGATATTAAAACAGTGCCTTGCACTTGTAAATCTGCACTGTTGCGCTCTTGGGTTGGCGCAAGCCACCAGAGAGCGCCACGTGTCAGCTCCAAAACCACTTGCGCTATGCGCATTTAAAATAGAGCATTGCTCTCTGAAACTGGCGCAACTCACCAGAGCGCGCCACGTGTACGCAACAGCGCAGCGCACTGGTGCAGCGCACTGTGCTCACCCGAGCGTGACACGTGTCACCTCCACAAGCGCTTGCGCTCATTAATTGGCGCAAACCGCCTGACAGGCCACATGGCCACTGTTAGCTAATTAATGCACTGTATTATTGAAAAGAAGGGCCGAGCCCAATCAAAAAAGGCCTAACATGCCTAATAAAATGCAATGCATTAATTTTAAAAGGGGCAGAGCCCAATTAAGAGGTCCAATGGACCCAGAACAAATGCTCTGCATTATAAAGGGAACAGAGCCCAATTTAAAAGGCCTTACATGCCAAAGTAAAATACAGTGCATTATTAAACTGGGGCAAAGCCCTAGCACAGGCCTAATAGGCCAAAGATAAATAAAAACGTTGAACATTTTCAACTGGACTTAGCCCAATCATGGCCGTAAGTTCTCAAATTAAATTGACTGAGCACGGCTGCTCCCTTAAATCAATTTACATCCGGTTCAAGGGTACATCTTCGAACTCCTCTGACACCTATAGTTGTAATCCTTCAACGACGTCAGAGAGGTGACGGGTCCCGACAACCACACATTAATACGGACTGTGGGGTCCTTAAACCCATGGACTTATGCGTCCTTAAACTAATGGACTAATGCGTCCTTAAACACACCCATACGGAGTGTGGGGTCCTTAAACCCATGGACTTATGCGTCCTTAAACTAATGGACTAATGCGTCCTTAAACACATCTATATGGACTATGGGGTCCTTAAACTCATGGACTTATGCGTCCTTAAACTAATATCCATCCCCAAAACTGGAAATGGACCCCTATGTCCCTAAACTGGAAATGGACCACCATGTCCCTAAACTGGCAATGGACCGCAATGTCCCTAAATTACCTATGGACCACTACGTCCCTAAACTGGAACAATAGAGCCCCCAAACGCTCTTTTGTTGGATCTAAACGATCCCGTTTAAGTTGATCTTAACCTCAAATATGGCTAACGTATCCTTAAACATTCAAACAGACTTTAGTCCCAAATTGGACTATAAGACCCCCAATCAACTTTGGTTCAAGGGTACATCTCCGAACTCCTCTGACACCTGTCGTTGTAATCCTTCAACACGTCAGAGAGGTGACGGGTCCCGACGACCATATATTAAATGGACCACTACGTCCCTAAACTGGAACAATAGAGCCCCTAAATGCTCTTTCCGTTAAGTTGATCTTAGTCTCAAATCAGACTAATGTATCCTTAATGAACGTTTAAGTTCATCTTAGTCTCAAATACGACTAACTTATCCTTAAACTAAAACCCCAAACCCAAATCTAAGTAAATACAGATTTGGACTAATCCACGTCCTACGGGCGACGACATCACTTAGTCTCCGTATACAATCCACGGGCAACCACAAACCAAACAAACACACACGACACGAAGTGAAATTCTGGAGAAGGAGAAAGTGGTTACCGCGATGCGGTAGCATAATTAACTGCAGGGCTTGCGCTTGCAGGGAAGAGTGTCCCCACAATCAAAAACCCCTCAAGCGAGGGGGAATCTGACGAAGTATGCTACATCGGTCGCATCCGTCTAAACCTCTGATACACGGTTCCATAAATCAACTTGGCATCTTCGGAGAGGTAGACGGATAAAATCAAATAGTATCTGCCCCGAATCTCAGGCAAGATGCTCAGTCTCGGCCGTCTTTCGGAGGGGAACACTGGCCATTCGAAATGTGGGGAACCGATATAATTGGCCCTATCGAGCCGGCATCATCCAAAGGACATCAGTTCATACTAGTAACAACCGACTACTTCTCTAAGCGGGCAGAAGCAGTACCGCTAAGGGAAGTGAAGACAAAGAATATACTCCATTTCTTCAAGACCCATGTCATATACCGGTTTGGAACTCCGTGTCGGATAATCTCAGATAATGGACCAGCTTACAGAATCCATAAAATCAGCTGCTTCGCATAGCAGAATAAAATAGATTGGAGATACTCTTCAGTCAATAATTCTCAGGCTAACGGTCTAGCTGAAGTTTTCAACAAGACCTTGACAAAGATTATAAAGAAGATGGTGTCTAGAAACAAAAATGACTGGTACGAAAGACTGTATGAAGATCTCTGGGCGTACCGAACAACGTTCAAGACGGTCACGAATACAACACAATACACATTGGTGTTCGGCATGGAAGCAGTGCTCCCATTGGAAATAGAACTCCCCTCTTTACAAGTAGCGGTTCGATACAAGATGATAGATGAAGAAAATGCTCATCTTAGGCGTGAGGAGCTTGACGCCCTTGATGAAACTCGTCTTATAGCACAACAAAATCTGGAGGCTTATAAGGCAAGGATGACACGGTCGTATGAAAAATTGACCAGGCCGAGAACATTCTGCCAAGGAGAACTCATGCTAGTCGTCAAAAGACCAATGATCCCTAATCGTGCAAAGTGGGGAAAGTTCATGCCAAACTATGAAGGCCCGTACTTCATAGACAAAGTCTACTAGGGTGGAGTCTACCTGCTCATGGATATGCATGGTGAAAGATCCTCTCGGCCAATAAACGACCGATTCCTCAAAAAGTACTACGCCTAACGAGCCATGACTTAGGTCAATGATAGATGACGACGCTTGTGTCCGCTCGCTATCTTCCTGAGTCAGAACTCTGAGAGTAGTACCTAAAAAGCTCTGTCGCCTCAAAAACGGCAATAATGGACCGAAACGTCCCTAAACTTGCATTTCGCCTCAAAACACGACAATAATGGACCGAAACGTTCTTAAACTAATAATGGACCAAAACATTCCTAAACTAGCATTTCGCCCCAAAATACGGCAATAATGGACCGAAACATCCCTAAACTAATGTGTTCCCCCAAACACGGGAATAATGGACCGAAACATTTATAAGCTAATAATGGTCCGAAACATTTATAAACTAACAATGGACCGAAACGTTCTCAAACTAATATTTTTCCCAAATATGGGAATGTTGGACCGAGAAGTTCTTAAACTAAAATTTGTCCCCAAATACGGGAATGATGGACCGAAAAGTCTCTAAACTCATAATGGACCGTAACGTCCCTAAACTAGCATTTCGCCCAAAAATACGGCGATATGTTCTATTGAGATCTACATTGCAACTGAAGCCCCAATAATGAAGATTGCAACTCAAGTTCTATCGACTACATAGCTACTCCAACAACGAAGTCACCCCCAAGTCCTACCGGCAAACAGACGGGTCATTTACGACGAAACTACTTTCAAGAGTTTCGCCATGTTAAAAAATACGGTATGTCCACAAGCGAAATGGGCATGGATGAAAATCCGAAAGGGCGCCGTGAGTAAAAACTGCAGGACTACCGGCGAGCTTGTGAAAACCCAAAAGGGCGCAATCACGTGAAAATAAAAAATATACGCTTGCAGGGTCCTTTTGACCTTGCGAGGAGAAAACACCTGCGTGAGATCCTTACAACTTATAAAGGAGCAACACACTTAGGAATCCTCACGATTACTAAGGAGAAATTACACATACGATATTCTCACGAGTCGTAAGGAGAATTCCCCATATGAGACCCTCATGGCTCATAGGATTTAAAAGCCTTAGGTTACAGGGATCTAAATCTGTTCTTAAGCCGTCATATTCCCCAAGCTGCCCTACAGGCGGTCCAATATTGACCTTTGTATACAATCTACGGGCATAAATAAATATTCTCCCACCAAGTTCCATAAATGGCGAGAAATGTCCCCATATGGTGAGCGACACTTGTAAGTCCTCTCGACTTACAAGGAGAAAATACTCATGTAAGATCCATACAACTTACAAGAGAAAACACACTCATGAATCCTCACGACTCCTAAGGAGAAAATACACCCACGAGATCCTCTCGACTCGAAGGGAGAAATACCTTTATGAGATCCTTACGGCTCATAAAGTAAAAAGGCCTTAGTCGACAGAATTATAACCTTGATTGCTAAGCCATCTTTATTCAAATCGACAAAGGCAAATGACGATCCGCTCTTGACAATATTCCAGTGGTAGCGATGCTGATGCTAAGATCGGTATCAGATTTCAAATCCCCAACTCAAAAAAAGCCGAAATAATTGGGCACCACGATAAATATCCGAGATGATTGGGCAATCACGACTTTTGCGAGATAAAAGCTTAAAAGATAGAGTGTCGCGGAAAGAAATAAAAAAATAAAAGAAAAAAATGAATGAAAATGAAACTTTTCTGCCCTGCAAGTATATTCATATTGACTATTATATATGATCCATGGGCATAAATGAAAGAAAGGGAACCATATTTTCTCACCACGTTTCGTCAAAAGTAGAATCGAGTCTTGACGGTTCATATACAACTTAGAAACTATCCTGGCGTTCCTTCTCATTCAGGCAGGATGCAGACGCAACGTCATCAGAATAAAAAAGAAAGACCCAAGGGTCAAAGCAAAAATAGAGTAATGGAAAAATCCTAGCTCCAAATCTTGATGGTACATATATAACCTAGAGACTATCCCGGCGTTCCCCCTCATTTGAGTAGGATGTGGACGCAACTATCAAATGAAATTGGAGCAATGGTATATTCCTACCTCCAGACTTCAATTACAATACATACATCATAGAGGTCCTACAGATGTCTACCCTACTTCAGCAAAGAATCGACGCGACATTATCAAAGCAAAAACGAAGTGACGGCATATTCCTAACTTTGGGTCTTGAAGGCAGTACATACAAAGTCTAAAGACCGATGGAGATCATCCCACCCCAGAGGGGTGCGGTTATGACTCATCGGGGCTCCAAATTGAGCCTAACCTCAAGTAAAAAGCGCCACGGCAAATACCTAACGCTTGTTGAAGGTAATACAAATACTCCAACCTAAGAAGATTACTTGAAGACGTCTTGTCCAGCCTCAGAAGGGATCAGAGACACGACAGTCGCGGGGCTACTCGAACAGCGTCTTAAAGACTGCATATCGAGAAATATATCAGCCAACGTGACGGTACCACGGACTAAAACCCTAGTACCACAAACCTAACGGACCTCTGTCATAAAAGAATGGGGATTATCTACATACAACGTTAGGACAAGTTTGCCTTTAAACCCAAGGGAGGTAAACTAAAAACACTCCGAAATGAGTACGTAAACTAGAGACTCCGAAATGAGTGAATAAACTATAAACTCCGAAATGGGTGAATAAACTAGAGACTCCGAAATGAGTGAATAAACTATAAACTCCGAAATGAGTACATAAACTACTTCGCACCATATCAAGACATCAAGAAACAGAAGAGTGCATGAGGATAAAAAAAGTATATTCTTTATTCATGAACTAAAATGTTTGAAAGATACAATTTGTAAAAAAGGGGGGGATACAATTCAAGCCTCTAAGAGGGCGGGGCTTTTAATTAAGCGGCAATCCGTTCATTTTCTTGCCGCAGCTCATTCTCACGCTCCACTGTTGTGGCTAGCATTGCTTTTACCTGAACTCGTTGTTGCAAGCACGAAGAAAGCTTCTTAGAAATTTCCTGCTTAG
Source organism: Agapanthus africanus (assembly GCA_030015575.1). Classification (NCBI taxonomy): domain Eukaryota; kingdom Viridiplantae; phylum Streptophyta; class Magnoliopsida; order Asparagales; family Amaryllidaceae; genus Agapanthus; species Agapanthus africanus. Next base: position 56,197,789 of record JASDDO010000004.1, read on the forward strand.
GAGCTTTGTAGTCCCGCATTCCTCGCTCAGTAGAGTCAAGGTCCGGCCTCACCGCCATTCCTTGAGAAATTCATCGTTGAAGATTTTCAAAGATAACCTAGAGCTGTGCAACATTCTCTTTTACCTGGGCACATAATTGGCGAAGTGCGAGGCTAACATTAGACACAGACGGTTGAAAAGCACTCCTACAAGATTGCAACAATATACGTTAAGAAATTAATCTAAGGAGTAATGTCAATACTGAAACGAAGAAATAAAAATTTTTGAAATTTTTTTACTTTCTGTCGCTGAGCTCGAGAAAACTCGGAGAGGTATAAAAGACATGGGTGGAACATCAACAGTCATGGTGATAGCTGACGAGAGTTCTTGAATTAGCATATCGCCATGGTTTACTATGCCTATATCAAAAATAAAGGAAACATTAGCAAATGTGTCCAGCAGAATTAAGGATCCAAAAGTAATAACACGGAAGATACCTATAGGTTTCATGAGAACCGACGGTGCGAAAACCGTGGTTGTATCTGGAGCGTCACTAGTTGTGACAGCCTCTTCGACTTCCATCACCATTAGGAAGACGGATTCGACATCTGCACCCTCATCTCCGGAATCAATAAGGGCTGTCATTATGCTAGCTCTCGCGGATACTGGGGATCCACAGCGAGATGAAGTGGTAGCTGGAGCAGTGTCAGACTCAAAATGAAGGCCCTTTGCCCCAGAATCTCCAAATGCTGGCACCTCACCCGCAGCGTTGACACCTAAACTTGTCCCTGCTATATTATTCGAGGAAAAATGTGTTATAATTCCAATAAACTGCTATGGAAAGAAACTTGGAAAAGTTCTACTTGGTTTCGTTAAAGTATCATGCGCTGTCTCACCTTGAAGTAAACGTTTAGCCTCTTCACGAGCTGCACACGTGATCTTCCTGTGAGCGGTTGATAAGGAAGGAGGGATGTCCTCCGTAGGAGCATCATGGGTTCATGCTTCACTCGTGCCTACGCCCGTGGCTAAGCTAGCCTGATGCCCGTGGCCAAGCTAGCCTGACGCTCCCTCGCTACATGCTTTCGCCGCTTCTTCTCGGCTTTAGTTGTATGGAGAGTTCTTTCCAGAACCACCGACAGAGGAACATCTTCATCTGAATCAGACTCAGCCTCCGGATCTTCTACAATGTCCGTCATCGATTGCTTTAGCGACGCTTCCCGTAGAGGCTCCGAGGTAGCCTGAATGGTAGCCGGTAGCTTTGAAGGTTCTGTAGGGGCCATCGGGGGAGGAATATCCTCTTCACTACTACTTAAAGATGGCACCACACTCGGAATAGCACTAGCTGCGGTGGTTCCTATAATGAAGAAAAATGGGTCAGGGTGTGGGCAAAATGAGCTAAATATTTAAAGATCGTCACAAAATAAATCATACTCAAGCCCATAGAAGCACGAAGCCTCTCCTCTTCCTTGTATGTTTTGATGGACGCCAGAAGAGCCTCATCAGTAGAGATGCCTGTTAAGAAAGGAGTGTTAATAAAGCGCAATAAACTCTAAAACATACGAAAGAGTATAAATGAGATGTACCTGACACCGTAAGAGCAGCAAGCGCTGCTTGCTTGTGGGCTAATCGCTCAGAAACCTCAATAGTAGCTTGAAAATTAGTTGCTGCGTTCTCATCAGTAGAAACTTCAAAAAGACTGTCGTTGGTACCACATTCGAACAAGCCTTTGCTATAGGGAGCATGAGGTTCTTGACCAAATACAACGTCGGCTGAAAACATGAGTTTCTTCTTCTTCTGAGAGCCAGCAGTAATACCTGACGATAGAAGCTTTCACTTTACAGGTCTCTTAGGACGGCGTGTCCCGATTTCTGAGCCAATATCCGACTCAGGAGACGCTGTAGCCATCATGCCGCTAGGAGCACTTACATCTGGTCATGGCTTAGCCGTCGACACCGTTGGAAAGGCACACGGAGCTACAACCGCATCGCTCCCTCTCAAAGAATGGCGGACAACTACTCGTCGTTTCAGCAGAACCCCTGGGTTACTGGCCGAGACTGAATCCTTGTGATCAAGGAGAATCCGCCTCTCTTCTTTGATAACGGCACCCGTTGCATGCTGATACCAGGCTACATAGGCATTCAAGGCATTTGGAATGCGACTGGGCTTAGCAATCAGAAAATGAGACATTATATTCAATCGCATAAAATGTGCACCACATGGCGAACGCTCTCCTCTGAAGCAATCGGATCGACAAGAAATGCTTCGAGGGGAACGCCTTAGTTATAGCTGGACTATTGAGAAAAACGATGCGGGTTGCACCACATGAATAACACCGAGGCAATTTGCCTGAATACTAAAAAACCCTGCCTGATGGAGTATAAATGTACAATCTCCCTGGCCTTCAAAGCAGAAATCCCATCCTTAAATACATCATGAAGAGGCTGGACCGCTTTGGAGGGTTCTTTACAATAGTCAGGACCTTATCAACAAAGGTCATGCTATCCTTAACTATGCGCGGATGCAGAAGCAATCGCCGAGCCTCTCGTTGTGTTGGATCTGGAGAAGAAGCATCGGCCAATTGCATGACCCGGGGAAATTATACCCTTCATAAAATTTAGGTCTCTTATGCACACCAAAGGCACCCGACACATGCATCTAGATCCATGATGTGAAATAGTGTAGAGGGAGATATACGGGCTTCAAACCTGGCTGGGTGGTGTCGGTTGCCATACTTAGGCCATTATACAAATGAGTCAATCCTGCAACTCCAACGGCCATATACGTTCCTTCCGCAACACGATGAGCCGGATAGAAAACAGACGGTCTTATATAGCGAGGATGTATTGGGAGTGCAAACTAGCTCAGCCACAAGCCAATGAAGCCCACGAAAAACGTTTCCTCATCAATGTCCGGAGCAACAATTTCTGCAAAAGGGACGATGGGGGTGTCCGGAATAAAGAACTGTTTCAAATCTGCATCAGCAGTTGGCAACTTATCCAAGGAAAACCCGAACGGATCATCAAGCTTGGAAAACTTCACAGCCTTCTTCGACAAAACTTCCGGACGAAGGAAACGGGAAACAAAATCCGTAAAGCTAACCCCATATCCCCAGACTCCAAAAATAAGCTTTCATAAATATTCAACACTTTGATCAGACTTGGGAACTTGTGTTGGATAGCATTTTCCGGCGTAAGGTCCATGACGACCGATTCGGTGGCAAAGATATATATCGATACTTCCGGTCTAACAATAGAAACGTGTGGATCGGGATATTCCACTGTTCCAAGAAAGACTTAACCTACCACACATGAGGAGTATGGTAATTGAAGAGAGATGCTTAGATCGCTGGGTATAACCCGGTTTTCAACAGCAACAATTTCTTGGCTGATAAGATGTAGCGAGCCCAAATGTGGTAACTAGCTGGATATCGAGGGGTCACTCCTATTGTGTAAACCTGACCCCAAGGAAGTGCCTCTCCTTGTCATATACGACGTCCCAAAATATCTAGGGCCATTGGTGGTTGGACTGGTATCGATGCCATAGAGGGATGAAGACGACCCCCTGCAGTCTAATTGATCTCTTCCACAGCATAAGCAACCGGAGGAGGGTCAACATACTGAATCGAGGGGATTGGTTCTGATGGCGCCTCACAAGTAAAGCTGCGTCGGCTCCGGATAATGTAGCTGTACCGCGCTTTCTATAGATGAAAAGATTTCTGTTCCGGATCATCGTCCCAGATTAAAGTAAGGACTTAACGATCAGTAGGAGCGTTAGCAAAAGCACTCCCCGAGCGAACATAGGGAAAAAAGAAACCAGAAGCCATGGTACCTGAAAAGAAACCCAGTAGAGGGTTAGCGATTAAAATACTAAAATCACTAAGTCTAAAAAAAAGGCCCCACAAAATCAAGGTGGTGGCTCATCAATTATGATACATGTTCCCATTGTGAGAATCCAAAAGGATTCTCATTAAATGAATATTGCTCATTAAACAGTGGAGTTAAAAACTCCCAATATCCCCCGAAAGCCGGGCTATTTAAAACAAGCAACATATTCAAATCTGTGGAAAAAAGAGAAGGGATTAAAACCCCAAAAATTCTAGAAAAGGAAAAACATCTAAGAACAATAATGAGAATAAAATTCCCAAAGTTCTTAAGATTCAAATCAGAGCTAAGCTCTGCCAAAAAAATGGAATTAAATTCCCCTAAAATAGTGGGATTAAATCCCAGAGATCCCCATGTTAGAAAATTCATGGGTTAATTGATGGAATCAAGTCCCAGAAAAATGTCAAGATTGATAGAAGGGTAAAACCCTAAGAAGGAGAATCAAAAATTCTCAAGTCTTGGTTACATACATCAAGATCCACGATCTAAATATAAAAAAGGGTTTTTTCTTCAGATCTCCAAGAGATCAATTCAAAAGAAAAAAGAGAGTTAAGCTCTATCGAATCTGATAATGGATTTAAAATCCCAAAATAAAAAAAAATATATGATCAAAAGGGGTTAAGAGCTAAGCTCTGTTCATAATCCTCACTAAGAAATTTGGCAGAGTTTATTCTGTTCAAAAGAGGTTCTTGAGGACAGAGATCTAAGCTCTGGAACGAGAATTAAATCTCACAAGAAGAGCAAGGATCAATGAAGAAGATGATGAGACAGCAGTCATCTCAAGGGCCAAAGACCCTATTTATAAGACATGAGGGGAACGGTTCAACTTCTTAGGTGATCCAACTGTGGTAAAATTGACACCGTTGCACTCACGTATGAGCCACGTGAACAATGGTGGGGAGCATTTGTTCTCTTATTAATTAAACACAATAATAAGAGCTAAGCTCTGTTAAATCCAATGAGACAACGCCTCATGTGTTCCTCACGAGAGCGCCGGCGCCAGCCTTATAGGATTAAATCCTATAGTGGCACCGCACATGAAGTTCACGTGAGCGCCAATGTGCAAAGCACAGGAGCGCCTGTTATATATAAGAATTAAATTCTTAAGTAGCGTCCACGTGCATAACACGTAAGCGCCAGCGCCCAAATTAAGAGCATGTAGAATTAAATTCTACATGGAAATTATTTCCCTAAAACTTGGGATATTCTCTATTAAACAGAGCCGATGGATCAAAGATTCTATGGTGATGATAATGTTAGGAATATGTATGCCCTAAAGGCCATTATTGTATGATATAGTGGTTGCTTGGACATATATATAGAAGACTTTCTTGCTCGACATGATAGTATGCTATCTGGTTGTCTTTATCTTAACATGTTCATTGGTATTATTATACCGTCTCTCATATACATGTTGATAAAGCCCTTAGTATGTTGGTTTGACTCCAGGACTATGATGCGGATCATACCACTGGGACCTGGGTAGTCCACAAGCACATCTTTCAATTGTTCTTAGTCGAGGGAATATCGAGACAGGGCATCAATATTCCAGAGTAGACTAGTGTGTACGTTTCTTGACCCTGTATGGTGGCGATGGTTGATCCCATAGCCATTGGTGATTGACATCCAAGATTGTACACATGTGCTCATTAGAGAATGGGTACACCGAATAGGACTCTCCGAGAACTTCTAGATGGTACTATACCTATCGTCATATAGCAGGTCTTTAGTGACACCGGTACAGGTTAGTCTGTAGACCCGAGATTGTCATAGAGTCTTGTGTGGTTCACACCGTGCTTTGATTTCCTCTCTACCATAGCTCAAAGGAGTCATGCAAACAGGTGGATTTTAGGTACAGTCCCGAGTCACATGGAGACAATGAGAGATAGGAGCGGTTTGTTAGTTATGTATATGCCCTAGAGGCCATTGTTGTACATATGATGTATATTATAATGGATGCTTGGATATATATAGAGAGGACTTTCTTGCTCGACATGATAGTATGCTATTTGGTTTCACTTTATCTTAACATGTTGACTTATATATTGTTTACTGTCTTACTCTCACATGTTGATAAAGCCCTTAGGATCTGTACTCGACTACTGGGACTATGATGAGATCATAATAGTGGGGCCATGGTAGTCGATGAGTACATCCTATAACTGTTCCTAGTCGAGGGTATATCGAGACAGGGCATCGATACACAAGAGTAGACTAGCGTATACGCATCTTGACCCATATGATGGGCAATGGATGATCCCATATCCATCGGTGTTTTGACATCAAGGATGGTGTACGGGTGCTCAGTGGAGACTGGGTACACTGGACGGACTCGCCGAGAAATCCCATATGGTGATATACCATACGTCAGATGACAGTTCTCCAGTGACACTGGTAAAGGGTAGTCTGTAGACCCGAGATCGTTAAAGAGTCTTATATGATTCCCACTGTGCTTTGATTTCCACCTTACCACGTCCAAGAGGGCGTGCAAAAGGGTGTCTTTTGGGTGCAGTCCCGAATCACATGGAGGCAATGAGCTATAGGAGGGGATTCGTATCTCCCGGTATAGGGAGTTGATGTTGTGTTGTGTTCGATTAGCTATAACTGGAAGTCCCTGGCCAGGGCGGATATAGTGATTTACTGGTAAGTGTTACCAGTAGTTTCTCGACTCGTTATGGATCAAGTGTTGATTCGATAATTTAATGTATAATAATATATATGATATATTGCATTACATTATCTAATATTGGCTCGCTTTATTATTTCATTTTCTCACCGGGTAATACATTGATATATATGCGATATATATTAATTGTATTATTTTCTTTTGTTACAAATATATAATATATATGTGATATATATTATTGTAACATGATATGATTAATGATGAAACATGTTTAGTGGAGATTAAACAAGGTTAGGGTTTGATTTGGGTTAGTTTCTTCTTGCACCTTCTAGAAGGAATTTCTTTTGTCATGGTTAAGATATTATTGTTGATATTTTCTCATGACTCATTCTTTAACCCAACCAAACCCTAGCCCTAGTTAATTCTCTACAAAGGTTATCCTTGACATCCTTGACCATGGTTCCATGATTAATCATATATTCATTTCATTATTCATCACAAAAGGATTAACTCATTTTTCATCTTCATCTTCAACCTTAAGCTTTGAGAAAGCTTACTAGGTTTTCATTTTGTGATGTTTAAGTGTGAGAATTTGTAATAAAAAGAAAGCATAAATACTACTCCATCATCCTCATCTAATCTAGCCCATTCGATTAGGGTGTTCACCTCATTAGAGTGAGAGAGCTTGAGTTATAGAAATTTCGACGTAGATCATCGGAGAAAAGGAACACTACAAGCTAGCATGGATCGTTCGAGTCATGGAGCCTCTCTTGAGTCCGGGAGATCGTGGATCGCGGCGAAGGGACTTCTACTCGGAGCTTATGAAGCGAAGGAGCGGACTACAAAGGTTGTAATCCCTCACACTTAGTTGTAAAGATGTTTACTTGTAGGGTTCCTAGGCACACCCATGAGGTTCTACAACTCATCAACCATGTCCAATTCAAATTTTTCATGTGCCGAGAAACCCTAAACTAGATCGTTAACTAGAGAATAGGCGAAAGCAAGCAAGTTAACAACTTAACTACAAGTGAAAGTGACTACAACCTTTGTAGATCCGGTCCTCCACTTCTTTAGCTCCGTGATGACATCCCTCCACTGCGATCAACCGGATCCCGGACTCTAGCGTTGGTTTCATCGGAGAAATGATCGGGCTAGGTCGTTGACTTTGATGCCGAAGATGATCTACGTCGAGGCAACTCAAACTCAAGCTCCATCTTCACCAAGTCATGAAACTTGTGAAGAAAACACCCTATACAACATGGCAAGTGGTAGAGGATGAAGAAATAGGAAGTGGGTTCACTTTGGATTTGGATTTCTCACTTGATTTCAACACTTGAAAATTTTCAAGAAAAGTTTTCTTCACTTGAAGAAGATGAAGAAGAAGAAGGAAAAAGAATTCTCTTGAAAATAATAAATCAAGTGAATCTTATCATAATGCAACCATGGGTTAAGTAAACACATGTAGAGAATAAACTAGGGTATAGGTGTAATGGTTAGGTTAAGGAAAAAACAAAATGGTTGAAGCTTCATGAAACTTCAAGGATAAAACAAAGAAAGCCACCATTTTATTTTTGCCAAAAATAAATAAAGAAAATAAATAAAACAAATAAAACCTAACCATTAACCTAAACATGGTTTAAAGCATACACACACCCAAGTTTGCATGTATCATCAAACATGATACAAACTAGTGTACAAACATATATCATATATACAATGTGCACAATCTAGTGAGAAAAATAATCTTAAGTGAACAAATACTAGTTAATGTAAAGTAATATATCAAACATATAATTATACATTAAATCATTAAATCAACACTTGATTTAATGATCTGGTCATACTGCATACAACCGACTAATATCTAGTGTATCAATGTATCGAATCAACACTTGATTCGGTAACCCGGCTATATCTTATATAACCGTCCGATGATACAAATCGCGAGAATAGAATACAGTATCACATACTGGTATTATTCTCGGTCCCGCACATATCTCATATGCGCTCCTATTTCGTTTCGCTTGAGCCAGAAAACCTCTGTGTAGGACTCTAAAGACTCGTCAATACGCCGGCAGCAGGTGACGATCATATCAAACACCCATAAGCCGCAAGCGGTCTGCTAAACGTAACGGCCACCCGGGTATTGAGCGATCAGAAGATCAACGAGCAAGCCCGCTCACTCTCCTGTGAATCCAACGAGTAACACTTACCGTACAGTCCGGTCTGTTCGTCTGATATGTCGCATATCTCGTCTAGGGGTGGTAAACGTCAGACCCCAGTAGCTTGATAAGTCGTGTCGATATGTGGTCTATAACAATTCGAGATACTACTGATAACACTTACCAGTAAATCTCAGCAACCCTGGCCAGGGATTTCCGGTTATAGCCAATCGAACACAGCGCAACATCAACTCCCTATACCGGGAGAGACGAATCCCCTCCTATCGCTCATTGCCTCCATGTGATTCGGGACTGTACCCAAAAGCCACCGTTTTGCATGCCCTCTTGGACGTGGTAAGGTGGAAATAAAAGCACCGTTTTGCATGCCCTCTCTGGGAAAAGGACTTTGTGAGTGGATCCGCCGTGTTGTCCTCTGAGTCTACTCTCCTAACCTCGATCACCCTGGAGATCGACTATCTCCATGATCAGGTGATGCTGCCTCAGAATACGTCTGGGTCACTCATGGGACCGGGGTTCCTGGGCCAAAGCCACACTTCCATTGTCACACAATGGTAGGAACCTAGTTCATCTCATGAACCAATACACACCCAAACTGCCTCTTTGGTAGTATCTTTGATAGCGATGTCACCAGCCTTTATCGTCTAGTTTGCCACGGTATCTAGCTTGGAACTCTTCCAACATACCGTCCCTCCACTGAGGGTAAAGACAATGCCTGCGACCGACATTCAGTCGTCCTTATCACCCTGGAATCTTTCCAGTGATTCTCCCCAGGATCCATTGATACCATCTTACTACACCTAGTGAGAATCCTAACATCCATTTAGATCTATCTCATAGATCCAAAACCCAGGATTTAGGAGGTATCGTCTTGATCCTATTTGGAGAATCCTTGTGATAAGTGGAGATTGACCGAGCGTAGCATAGGAAACTCCTTCCCTATCAAGAGTATATCATCCATGTACTCTACGAGGATCACCACCATACTCCCTACTACCTTTTTGTATATACAAGGTTCATCTACCATTTTGATGATGTCAAACTCTTTGACTAACTCATCAAAACAGATGTTCCAACTCTGCGATGCCTGCTTTATCACATAAAACATCTTGCACACGTTTCCGCTGCTCCCACTGTCTACGAAGCCTTCTGGCTGTGTACTTATAGACGCTTTCTTCTAAAACATCATTTAGAAAAGCAGTCATGACACCCAACCACCAGATATCGTAGTCATGGTATGTAGCCGTGGTAAGTAGGATCTGGATGGACTTAAGCATAGCTACTTAGAAAAGGTTTCATTATAATCAATACCTGGTCAATGATGCAAACCTTTAACAAGTCTAGCTTTGAAAGTCTCAACTTTTCTATGTACACCAAGTAATCTTCTCAAGATATACTTGCTCCTGATGGGGATTTAACCTTTCAGATAAAGCAACCAAAGTCCATACTTTGTTGGTGTATAAGGATTCCATCTCAGATCGATAAGCATCCAACCATTCTTACAGAGTCCTACTCCTGATGGCCAGTTCGAAACTAGATGGGTCATCATCTCATGATGCAATCCTCTCTCCCACTGTCATAGAGAAATCGAGGTATCTCTCAGGTGGGTGGGGAAACCTACTAGATCGGCGGAGAGGCTGAGGTTCGTTGGTTGCTATTGAATCCTTTGGTTCTACCAAATCAGCAGCTGCAGTTTGTATAGCTGGAACTCTTTCCAGTTCTACCTCATGTCCACTTATTTCTTCACAAGAAATTCCCTTTCATAAAGGTGGCATGCTGAGAAACAAAACATTTTTGTTCCTAGGTTGGGTAGAAGATGTTCCCTTACGAATGCTTGGGATATCCAACAACCTTCCACAGAACTGACTTTGCCTCGAGCTTGTCCGGATTATGCTTTTTAGACATAGGCCGGACAACCCCAAATCTTAACTGACTTAAGAGATGGGCTCTTCCCTTTCCATATCTCATATGAAATGGTAGGCATCTGAATTGATCGGAACCCTATTCAATAGGTATGCAACTTCATAAGTGCATAACACCCTAAAAGGAAATAGGAAACTCAGTAGTACTCATCATAGAGTGCACCATATCTCATAGGGTGCAATTGCTCCGCCCCGATACACCGTTGTGCTGTGGTGTATGCGGAGGAGTAATGCTGAGAGAGAATCTCATTCTCCTTTAGAATAATTCAGGAATTTTGTGCACAAGTATTCTCCTCCCTGATCTTATCATAGGACATAATACTTATACCCGTATTTTGGTTCTCTACTTCTAAATTATATTCTGTGAATATCTCAAAAGCTTCGGACTTGTGTTTCAACAGGAACATATGTCTGAATCTTGAGAGATTATCAGAGAATGTAATGAAGTACAAAGAACCGGTCGTGGCATGTGTAGACAGGGGACCTTCATACATCAATATGTATCATCCCAAGAGTTCACTAACTCTTTCTCTGTTTCCAATAAACAGAGCTATGGTCATTTTATCTTTGTGACATGACTGGCAAGTTTCACAAGATGTAAATTCAAACTGATTTAAATATTCATCTCAATGTAACTTAGCTAGTCGGGTTGCATTGACATGACCTAGTCTACAATACCTCAAGAAGGATTCGTTCATATCTGAACTCTTCCTCTTGTGTGTTTTCTGTATACTAAGAACTGTAGTTTGATTTAGAACGTCAATGCTTTTAGATAACGTGCCTGAACCGATCAACTCTTGATATAGGAAATGTTCAAAACATTATCCAACAATACCAAATTATATCCTTTCTTTACTAATAAAGAGACTGATATGATGTTGTATATCAGGTTCGGTATCTAATAACATTTGTTCAGAATCAATGTATTTTGGTAATACAGGGTGATAGTGACCAACAGACTTGGCTGCAACACTTGCACCGTTTTCTGTCTCATGAAACTTATCACCCGTTCTCAGTTCTCTACCTTTCTGTAGCCCATGTAATATATTACATATGTGGGATCCTGATCCGGTATCATATACCTAGGACGTAAAGGACATTTGAGAAACAGTTCTCTGTAATGAACACACCCGAAGATGATGCATCAACATGCACTTTCTTCGTTTGGGCGGCATGGGAATCCTGGTATTCCCCTATTTCCTGCTCTGTCTTATAACAATTGTAAGTTGGAGCGGGACCAAAGTTCCCTAGCTCAGTATAACAAGCGGGTTCGGACAATACATCCGTATTATTATCTTGATTAAGGCGTGACATGGTCTCTACCTGGAGAGAGAGAGAAGAAAACACTCTGCGTGCGCTCTTGCAAGATCAGATTGGTTATTATTTTATCTAATCAGGATGGCTCCCACTGTTTTTATCAAATCTTCCTTCAAACCCTAAAAGGAAAGACTAGCCGGGATTAATTACACGCTACAAGTTCGCCAATCTTTCAGCAAGGCCAATGTCGGTACTTTGAGGGAGGTTCCCCGTGCTTTTGCACGGACCTAATTAAAGTAAACCTCGTTTACCCAGAGGCGTAACCCCGTTGACACCTTTCTAGACACCTACTTGATCGGCTAATTGTAATGTGTAAAACTCTCCCAGGAGTAACAATTACTCGCAGTGGGTATCGGGATCCAACTATCTCATAGAAGGTATGCAATCTCATTGCAAATTTCAACACTTGAAATTCCCGATAATTTTGCCCCTAGCGTCCCATGACCTTGACGCAGGCCAACAAACCATAGTGCGCTAGTCAAGTTCAACCCGTCATTTCTTGATTGAATTAAACCCACCCGCACGACCCTTGACGCAGGCCAACAAAGTCGCACGAGTACCCTAATCCAATCTGCATCATATGCATAAACAGATAAATACTAGTTAGCTACCGCACACTACGCCTTGACGCAGGCCAACAAACGTAGCACGAATACTAAGTAGGACTTATCTGAAATGACGGAGGGCTACGACAGGTTTTTCTGAAAACCTATTGCGTAATGAACTTGATATCGTTGTAGAATCAAATGATTTTAAAATGGAGTGTTTTTGAGGCTTTTCTAGTTTTGCTAAAGGGGTCACTCCCGGTGAAGGGATCGTCGCCCCTTTCCTCATCGAATAAGGTGCAGGATATATCATATATATCACTATGCATAGAAAAAACTCCGAAAGCAATCAAAAGACAAACCGAGGGGTGTAGCATCTGCCAGTTATTGCTAAAGGGGTCACTCCCGGTGAAGGGATCTCGGCTCTTTCTTTATCGAATAAGGTGCAGGATGTTCTACAAGGAACACCGCGATGCAAAGCAAGAACTGTAGCTACCTGTTTTTGAAAATTCGATTCCACAACATCTTTTAGGTTTCTTTTATTTCATTAATCATATTAATGAAGTCCCATCATTTAAATCACCTAAACATCACAGATAAATACGACGTACACTTATGCCATCCGCATTCGCCTCGATGTCCCCTCGTGCACCGTTAGGTTAGGTAACTAACGACAGAGCGGGGCAGGGCTATCGCGAGTGCAAAACATAAGTAACGTCTATATAATATATCATATATATCATATACAATATCTATCATCACATATCAAATGATCACATCACAGATATCGCAGCAGAAGAAACATATGAAACATTGGATATACCAGGACGTCCGTGTTTTCAATACGAGCCTGTATAAAACACGGATTCCACGGTCGCGATGAATAGCCAAACCCACACCCCTAGACCCCTACGAGAGCGGCAAGCAACCCTACCAATTCTAGAGTTAGGAGACCCGCGCTCGACTCCTCGAGTTAGTCTCCCACTGGACTCTAGAACCCGGTTACTTGTGCTCTCCTCCTTGGGTCTATCCTAGTGCGGAAAAGTAAATAATATACAAGTGGTGACATCAACCTCAACCCGGAAGTGCCCCAATAAAAGAATATTACATACAATTTTTACATGAATGAAAATGAAAAACACTCGCCTCACATAAAAACCCCCCGGCTATTCAAACACGACGATCCAATATAACATATCCAGCAACACATAACATCACATGTCATCAACGTAAGTAAATATGCCCATCCCAATTGTCGTTGACATATAGCAACGAAACTGGCGATATCACATATTACACTTACGGTCACAGAAAAGAAAGTGTAAAACTACAACAGTTGGAATCCGCAACCCCTTTAGACATCGCATGCCTAACCAAATGAATTCCTTAGACATCGCATGCCTAACAATTATAAACCCCGCATTTTAGTCTCTTTATCGAAAACTCTTTTCAATATCAAGTCGGGAAATTCAACAAGATTCCCGACATCCTAAACGAATACTCGTCACAAACTTTAGTAGACGGCCGCACCCCAGATACCGTCGACGAAGTGCACTAAGGCGGAACACCGCTGCCGCGAGCACCCGAACGGATGCTTTCGGCGACGGGGTTCTCCTACAGTCACTTGGTCGGGGCTATGGGGTGTAGCTGTCTTTTAAGTTTACCCGGCGAGTATCCGTGTACGCAACGTGATCGCGACGGACTTTTGATCACATCAAAATCCCGTGGCAACCGATCAAGTGAGACTAAACTGCTATGTTTATAACATCCAAATCAGTTATCTCATAACTACTTGTGGATTCCAAATATTGTATCACATTCCAGATAAATAGAAAATGTTAAACTTTCCGATCGAACAATCAAACACCCAAGTTTTCCCGAAACAGCTTAACACATGAAATAAGTTTAAAAAACATTCACATCATGCCACAGTACCAACGGTCCAGCCGTAGAAGGGTCAAGCCAACGCCTTACATGTGGCACGCCGTACTGCCCCAAACCCTAAGGTTCAAAGGGCAGTTCAAGACGGTTACATAATCGAGTTAAGGTTTGTTGTCTTCTAGAGGGACCATCACGTTACTTGCACTACTTAGAACGTTCTTAAACTACGGAAAAATCCAACACTTGGAAATTTCCCGGCAGGGGAAAAAGTGGGTATTTATATCCGGTCGAACTTTTTAACATGTTCTAAATTACCCGGAAAAACAAACAAAGTTAAATAAACCGATTGAATCACCGAATCCCCAAAACAACCCAGAAAATTCAACTGTTGAATATAAGTTAAAAATTCCCAGAAAACACAGCACTAACATAAAGAGATTACTGTGCAAACCACGTGGCAAAATTCACTAGTATGGCCGCGGAACCGCCGCGCAAGCCAGGGTGGGGCCGCGGTTCCGCGGCGCTTTAGTCGAGTTGTGGTCACGTGCTGCATAGTAACTCATATAAAACCCTGCTGAATTTTTTGACAATTTTTAATTAGGAAAAATCCACTGTTACAGAAAATGTACAGAGAGGGGTTGCGATTAGGGTTTCGGGGTTCGATCGGGTTTCTAACTTTGTCTACACTTCGCCTAAAGCTCTAGCTAGGCTCTGATACCAATGTAGGGTTCCTAGGCACACCCATGAGGTTCTACAACTCATCAACCATGTCCAATTCAAATTTTTCATGTGCCGAGAAACCCTAAACTAGATCGTTAAACTAGAGGATAGGCGAAAGCAAGCAAGTTAACAACTTAACTACAAGTGAAAGTGACTACAACCTTTGTAGATCCGGTCCTCCACTTCTTTAGCTCCGTGATGACGTCCCTCCGGTGCGATCAACCGGATCCCGGACTCTAGCGTTGGTTTCATCAGAGAAATGATCGGGCTAGGTCGTTGACTTCGATGCCGAAGATGATCTACGTCGAGGCAACTCAAACTCAAGCTCCATCTTCACCAAGTCATGAAACTTGTGAAGAAAACAACCTATAAAACATGGCAAGTGGTAGAGGATGAAGAAATAGGAAGTGGGTTCACTTTGGATTTGGATTTCTCACTTGATTTCAACACTTGAAAATTTTCAATAAAAGTTTTCTTCACTTGAAGAAGATGAAGAAGAAGAAGGAAAAAGAATTCTCTTGAAAATAATAAATCAAGTGAATCTTATCATAATGCAACCATGGGTGAAGTAAACACATGCAGAGAATAAACTAGGGTTTAGGTGTAATGGTTAGGTTAAGGAAAAAACAAAATGGTTGAAGCTTCAAGGATAAAACAAAGAAAGCCACCATTTTATTTTTGCCAAAAATAAATAAAGAAAATAAATAAAACAAATAAAACCTAACCATTAACCTAAACATGGTTTAAAGCATACACACACCCAAGTTTGCATGTATCATCAAACATAATACAAACTAGTGCACAAACATATATCATATATACAATGTGCACAATCTAGTGAGAAAAATAATCTTAAGTGAACAAATACTAGTTAATGTAAAGTAATATATCAAATATATAATTATACATTAAATCATTAAATCAACACTTGATTTAATGATCCGGTCATACTGCATACAATCGACTAATATCTAGTGTATCAATGTATCGAATCAACACTTGATTCGGTAACCCGGCTATATCTTATATAACCGTCCGATGATACAAATCGCGAGAATAGAATACAGTATCACATACTGGTATTATTCTCGGTCCCGCACATATCTCATATGCGCTCCTATTTCGTTTCGCTTGAGCCAGGAAACCTCTGTGTAGGACTCTAAAGACTCGTCAATACGCCAGCAGCAGGTGACGATCATATCAAACACCCATAAGCCGCAAGCGGTCTGCTAAACGTAACGGCCACCCGGGTATTGAGCGATCAGAAGATCAACGAGCAAGCCCGCTCACACTCCTGTGAATCCAACCAGTAACACTTACCGTACAGTCCGGTCTGTTCGTCTGATATGTCGCATATCTCGCCTAGGGGTGGTAAACGTCAGACCCCAGTAGCTTGATAAGTCGTGTCGATATGTGGTCTATAACAGTTCGAGATACTACTGATAACACTTACCCGTAAATCTCAGCAACCCTGGCCAGGGATTTACGGTTATAGCCAATCGAACACAGCGCAACATCAACTCCTTATACCGGGAGAGACGAATCCCCTCCTATCGCTCATTGCCTCCATGTGATTCGGGACTGTACCCAAAATCCACCGTTTTGCACGCCCTCTTGGACTTGGTAAGGTGGAAATCAAAGCACAGTGGGAATCACACAAGACTCTATGACGATTTCGGGTCTACAGACTAACCTGTACCAGTGTCACCAGAGAACAACCATCTGACGTAAGGTATAATACCATCTGGGAGTTCTCGGCGAGTCCGTCCATTGTACCCAGTCTCCACTGAGCACCCGTATATCATCTCTGATGTCAAACACCAATGGATATGGGATCATCCATCGCCCATCTGTATGGGTCGAGAAGGTATACGCTAGTCTACTCTGGTATATCGATGCCCCATCTCAATACACCCACGACTAGGGACTTTGAAGGATGTACTTATGGACTACCATGTCCCCACTAGTATGATCCGCATCATAGTCCAGGTAGTCAAGTACGTATCCTAAGGGCTTTACCAACATGTAACAGAGAGACAATCAATATGCACGTTAAGGTAAAGAGTAACCAGATAGCATACTATCATGTCGAGCAAGAAAGTCCTCCCTATATATGTCCCAGCATCCACTACAATATACATCCTATGTACAGTAATTGCCTCTAGGGCATACATATAACTAACATTACTTGCATGTTAAACCTTAATAATCTAGCAAAGATCCCGGTTTTGGGTTGTTCGGCACGTCTAAAAGTTTATTCGGGCATGGTTGATGCCTTATGAACCATCACAAGAGTGCCTAGGAACCCTACAGTGGTATCAGAGCCTAGCTAGAGCATTAGGCGACGTGTATACGAAGTTAAAACTCCAATCGAAGCCCGAAACGTCGAAATAGACCCCTCTCTGGAAATTTTGTAAAAATGTGATTTTTTCTGCATTAAAAATACTCAAAAAAATCAGCAGGTAAGAGTTACTGTAAAATACGACATCCTAATTCCATTGTAGTGCCGCGGAACCGCGGCAATACCTTGCTTGCGCGGCGGTTCCGCGGCGGAACAGTAGAATTAGGGTTAGTGTTTTGTACAGTAATACCTGTATCTGATAGTGTTTATTTCTGGGTATTTTTAATCTGACTCAAGTGTTGAGTGTTGTGGGGATTATTTTGTATTCGTTGATTCGATCGGAAAATTTAATTTCGTTATGTTTTCCGGATATTTAGAAACTGTTAAAATGTTCGAACGGATATCATTAACTCATTTTTTCCCGGCACGAAAAACTTTCAAGTGTTGAATTTTTCTTGGGTTTAAATCTTTCGGAAAAACGTGCAAGTAACGCGGTGGTCCCTCTAGAAGAACACAAACCTTAACTCGATTATGTGACCGTTTGAACTACCTCTAAACCTTAGGATTTGGAGCAGTACGGCGTGCCACATGTGAGGCGTTGGCTTGACCCTTCTACGGCTGGACCATTGGTACTGTGACATATTCTGGGACTGTTTGAACTCCGCTCAAGTGTTGATGTATTTAGGAAATCTTGGGTATTTGATTATTCGATCGAAAAGTTTAATACTGTCTATTTATCTGGAATGTGATACAATATGTGGAATTCATTTAGTTAGGCATGAAATGCGAAGTATGTGATATTTCGGATTTACGATGTCTAAAGTGATTGTGGATTCCAAATGTTGTAGTTTTACAATTTCTTTTCTATGACCGTAAGCGTAGTATGTGGGGTATCGCCGGCTTCGTTGCTATACATCAACGATAATAGGGATACGCATACTTGCTTATATTGATGATATGTGATATTATGTGTTGCTGTGATATGTTATATTGGATTGTCGTGTTCTGAATAGCCGGGGGTTTTATGTGAGATGAGGGTTTTTATTTTCATTCATGTAAAATTCATTTGTATGTAATATTCTTTTATTGGGGCACTTCCGGGATGAGGTTGATGTCACCAGTGTATATTATTTACTTTTTCGCATTAGGTAGACCCAAGGAGGGGAGCATAAGTAACCGGGTTCTAGGGTACAGTGGGAGGCCATCTCGAGGAGTCGAGACTGGGTCTCCTAACCCTAGAATTAGCAGTGTTGCTTGCCGCTCTCGTAGGGGTCTAGGGATGTGGGTTTGGCTATTCATCGCGACCGTGGAATCCGTGTTTTATACCGGCTCGTATTAAAAACACGGACATCCTAGTATATCCAATATTTCATATATGTTCTTCTGCTGCATTGTTCTGTGATGAGATCATATTACTGCCTGAGACGAATGCTTATACTATATATATATGCTGATATATAAATATTACTGCTTTCGTTTCTTCTGTGATGCTTAGGAAGCATAAGATGATGGGATTTTATTAATAAGATTAATAAAAGAAAAGAAACCTAAAAGATGTTGTAGAATCAAAACTTTATAAAAAGGGTAGCTACAGTTTTGCTTTGCATAGCGGTATATATGATATAACCTGCACCTTATTCGATGAGGAAAGAGCCGAGATCCCTTCACCAGGAGTGACCTCTTTAGGGAAACTGGCAGATGCTACAAACCCACGGTTTAGTTTTTGACAGCTTATATAGTCTTGCTTTGTACAACGGTATATATGATATATCCTGCACCTTATTCGATGGGGAAAGAGCCGAGATCCCTTCACCGGGAGTGACCTCTTTAGTGAAACTAGAAGCCTCAAGAACATTCCTTTTTTAAAATTACTCGATTCTACGACGATATCAAGTTCATTATGCTCAAGGTTTTCTGAAAAACCTGCGTTGCCCTCTGTCATTTCAGATAGAGACTAGTTAGTATTCGTGCTGCGTTTGTTGATCTTAGCCAAGGCGTGGTGTACGGTAGCTAATTAGTATTTATCTGCTAAAACATGAGATGTGATTGAGTTAGGGTAGTCGTACGACTTTGTTGACCTTAGCCAAGGGTCGTACGGGTGAGTTTAATTCAATCGGGAAATGACGGGTTAAACTTGGCTAGCACTTATGATTTGTTGACCTTAGCCAAGGTCATAAGTTGCTAGGGGCAAAAGCATTATCGGGAATTTCAAGTGTTGAAATTTGCAATGAGATTGCATACCTACTATGAGATAGTTGGATCCTGATACCCACTACGAGTAAGAGTTACTCCTGGGAGAATTTTACACAAGACAATTAGTCGATCAAGTGGGTTTCTAGAAAGGTGTTAACATGGTTAAGCCTATGGGAAGACAATGTTTATTTTAATTAGGTCCGTGCGAAAGCATGGGGAACCTTCCTCAAGTACCGACACTGATCTGGCTGAAAGATTGACGAAATTATAGGGTGTAATTAATCCCGGCTAATCTTACCTTTTAGGGTTTGAAGGAAGATTTGATAAAAACAGTGGGAGACATCCTGATTAGATAATATAATAACCAATCTAATCTTGCAAGAGCATACGCTAAAGTGTTTTCCTTCTCTCTCTCTCCAGGTAGCGACCAAGTCAGGACTTAATCAAGATAATAATATGGATGTATTGACTGAACCCGCTTATTATACTGAGCAGGGGATCGTTGGTCCCGTTCTTTCTTATAAGAGTTATAAGACTGAACAGGAAACAGGAGAATATCTGGATTCTCATGCCGCCCAAACACAGAACATGCATGCTGATGCATCTTCTTCAGGTGTATTAGTTATTGAGAACTGTTTCTCAGTTCACCTTACGTCCTGGGTATTAGATACCGGATCAGGATCCCACATATGTAAATTGTTACATGGGCTACGTAAAGGTAGAGATCTGGGAAAAGGTGATCATTCCGTTCAGGTAGGGAATGGTGCAAGTATTGCAGCCAAAGCGGTTGGCGAATATCACCTTGTATTACCAAGTCGTAATACACTGATTCTGAATGAGTGCTATTATATACCGAACATGATGTGCAACATTATATCAGTTTCTTTATTAAGTAAAGAAGGATATAATTTTGTAGTAAAGGATAATGTTATGAACATATTCCTAGATCAAAAGTTGATTACATCAGGCTCGTTACATAATGGCATATTCATTCTCAATCAAAATACAGTCCTCAATATACAAAACACACACAAGAGGAAAAGTTCAGAAATGAACGAATCCTTCTTGTGGCATTGTAGACTTGGTCATATCAATGCGACACGACTGGCTAAGTTACATAAGGATGGATATTTGAATCCGTTCGAATTATCATCTTATGATACTTGCCATTCATGTCTCAAAGGCAAAATGACCAAAGCTCTATTTAGTAGACACGGAGAAAGAGTTACGGAACTCTTAGGACTGGTACATAGTGATGTATGCGGTCCTATGTCTACGCATGCCAGGAACGGTTCTTCCTACTTCATTACATTCACTGACGATCTCAAGATTCGGACATGTGTTCCTGATGAAACATAAGTATGAATCTTTTGAGAAATTCAGGGAATATAAGCACGAAGTAGAGAACCAAACGGGCAAAAGTATTAAGATTCTTCGATCTGATCGAGGAGGTGAATACTTAAGCAATGAGTTCCTAGATTATCTAAAAGAGAATGGGATTCTCTCTCAGCTTACTCCTCCTTATACACCATAGCACAACGGTGTATCGGAGCGGAGGAATCACACCCTATTAGATATGGTGCGCTCTATGATGAGTACAACTGAGTTACCTATTTCCTTCTGGGGGTATGCGCTGGAGACAGCCATATACCTATTGAATAGAGTTCCAATTAAATCTGTGCCTACCACTCCCTATGAGATATGGAATGGGAAGAGACCATCTCTTAAAAGAGTTAAGATATGGGGTTGTCCGGCCTATGTTAAAAAGCAAAATACGGACAAGCTCGAGGCACGATCAGTTCTTTGTAAGTTTGTAGGATATCCAAGCAATTCGTATGTATATCTATTGTACCACAGTGAACAACAAAAGGTGTTTGTTGCTCAACATGCCACCTTTTTAGAAAAGGAATTTCTTGCAAAAGCAATTAGTGGCGAAGAGGTAGAGCTGGAAGAGGTTCCAGCACCACAAACTACAACTGATGATTTATTGGAGCCAGAGGATTCAGTAGTACCCAACGAACCCCAGTCTCTCCGCCGATCTAGCAGGGATTCTCATCCACCTGAGAGATACTACAGTTTTCTCATTGATGGTGGGAGCGAGGATTGCTTCATGGAAGATGATGACCCGACTAGTTTCGAGCAGGCCATCACGAGTGGTGAATCTGTGAAATGGCTAGGTGCAATGCGATCTGAAATGGAATCCATGTACACCAACAAAGTATGGACTTTGGAAAATGCTCCTGAAGGGGTAAAACCCGTTGGGAGCAAGTGGATCTTTAAAAAGAAAATTGGTGTAGATGGAAAAGTTGAGACTTTCAAAGCCAGACTTGTTGCAAAGGGTTTTCGTCAACGACCAGGTGTGGATTATGACGAAACTTTTTCACCAGTGGCTATGCTTAAGTCCATCCGGATCTTACTTGCCATTGCTGCATACTATGACTACGAAATCTGGCAAATGGATGTTAAGACCGCCTTTCTAAACGGTGATTTAGAAGAGTGCGTGTACATGACTCAGCCAGAGGGCTTCATAGATAGTGGGAGCAGCGGAAAGGTGTGCAAGCTGCTTAAATCCATTTATGGGTTAAAGCAAGCATCGCGGAGTTGGAACATCTTCTTTGATGTTGTGGTCAAAGAGTTTGACTTCATCAAAAACGTAGATGAACCTTGTATATATAAGAAGGTTGCAGAGAGTAAGGTTGTCTTCCTCGTATTGTACGTCGATGACATACTATTGATAGGAAATGATGTTCCTATGCTGCAATCAGTCAAGCTCTTCTTATCACAAAGATTCTCAATGAAAGATCTAGGTGATGCCTCCTGCATACTGGGAATTATGATCTATAGAGATAGATCTAAACGGATACTGGGATTGTCCCAATCCAGGTACATTGACACCATACTAAATAGGTTTAGTATGGAAGAATCCAAGCGTGGGAACCTTCCCACGATCTCTGGACTCACTCTTTCCAAAGAGATGTCCCCCAAGACTGATTTGGAGAAAGCTCGCATGCAAGAGATACCCTATGCTTCGGCAGTAGGCTCTATCATGTATGCGGTGCTATGTTCCAGACCCGATGTAGCATACTCACTAAGTGTAGTGAGTCGGTATCAAGTAGATCCTGGAGAGAATCACTGGATAGCTGTGAAGAACATTTTCAAGTACTTGAGAATGACTAAAGAGATGTTCTTGGTGTATGGTAACGGAGAACTCCAGGTGGAGTCTTTTACCGATTCAAGCTTCCAAAGTGATAAGGACGACTCTAAGTCACACTCGGGATTTGTCTTTACCCTCAATAGAGGGGCGGTGTGTTGGAAAAGTTCCAAACAGGATACCGTTGCAGACTCGACGATGGAGGCTAAATACATCGCTGCCAATGATGCTGCCAAAGAGGCTCTCTGGATAAAGAAGTTCATTAGTGAACTTGGTGTGGTTCCATCCATTGAACATCTAATACCTCTGTATTGCGATAACAATGGAGCTGTGGCGTTAGCCAAGGAACCCAGGTCCCATCAAAAGTCCAGACATATTCTGAGGCGGTATCACCTGATCAGGGAGATAATTGATCGCTGAAAGATCGAGGTCAGGAGAGTAGATTCGAAGGACAACACTGCGGATCCACTCACGAAGGCCATTCCCCAGATACAATTTGAGAGATTATTCGGGATGCTAGGTATGAGATACTACAGTAGCTGTCCTTAGTGCAGGTGGGAGATTGTTAGTTATGTATATGCCCTAGAGGCCATTGTTGTACATATGATGTATATTATAATGGATGCTTGGATATATATAGAGAGGACTTTCTTGCTCGATATGATAGTATGCTATTTGGTTTCACTTTATCTTAATATGTTGACTTATATATTGTTTACTGTCTTACTCTCACATGTTGATAAAGCCATTAGGATCTGTACTCGACTACTGGGACTATGATGAGATCATACTAGTGGGGCCATGGTAGTCGATGAGTACATCTTATAACTGTTCCTAGTCGAGGGTATATCGAGACAGGGCATCGATACACCAGAATAGACTAGCGTATACGCATCTTGACCCATATGATGGGCGATGGATGATCCCATATCCATCGGTGTTTTGACATCAAGGATGGTGTACGGGTGCTCAATGGAGACTGGGTACACTGTACGGACTCGCCGAGAACTCCCAGATGGTGATATATCACACGTCAGATGGCAGTTCTCCGGTGACACTGGTACAGGGTAGTCTGTAGACCCGAGATCGTCATAGTGTCTTGTGTGATTCCCACTTTGCTTTGATTTCCACTTTGCTTTGTGTCCAAGAGGGCGTGCAAAACGGTGGCTTTTGGGTGCAGTCCCGAATCACATGGAGGCAATGAGCGATAGGAGGGGATTCGTCTCTCCCGGTATAGGGAGTTGATGTTGTGTTGTGTTCGATTGGCTATAACTGGAAGTCCCTAGCCAGGACGGATATAGAGATTTACTGGTAAGTGTTACCAGTAGTTTCTCAACCCGTTATGAGCCTCACATCGACACGACTTATCGGTTACTGGGGTCTAACGTACACCACCCCTAGACTTGATATGCGACATATCAGACAAAGAGACCGGACTGTACGGGAGTGTTACTGATTGGATTCACAGGAGAATGTACAGGCTAGCTTGTTGATCTTCTGATCACTCAATACCTGGGTGGCTGTTACGTTTAGCTGACTGCTTGCAGCTTGTGGGTGTTTGATATGATCATCACCTGCTACCGGCGTATTGACGATTCTTTAGAGTCCTACACAGAGGTTTCTTGATTCAGGCAAAATGGAGTAGGGGAACATATGTGATATGTGCACGATCGAGAAAAATGCGATATGAGATACCGTATTATATTCTCGCGATATTTAGATATGAACCGGGTCATCGGATCAAGTGTTGATTCGATGAATCGGTACATGATATATTAGTCGGTTATATTCGATATAGCCGGATTGTCGGATCAAGTGTTGATTCGATAATTTAATGTATAATAATATATATGATATATTGCATTACATTATCTAATATTGGCTCGCTTTATTATTTCATTTTCTCACCGGGTAATACATTGATATATATGTGATATATATTAATTGTATTATTTTCTTTTGTTACAAATATATAATATATATGTGATATATATTATTGTAACATGATATGATTAATGATGAAACATGTTTAGTGGAGATTAAACAAGGTTAGGGTTTGATTTGGGTTAGTTTCTTCTTGCACCTTCTAGAAGGAATTTCTTTTGTCATGGTTAAGATATTATTGTTGATATTTTCTCATGACTCATTCTTTAACCCAACCAAACCCCAGCCCTAGTTAATTCTCTACAAAGGTTATCCTTGTCATCCTTGACCATGGTTCCATGATTAATCATATATTCATTTCATTATTCATCACAAAAGGATTAACTCATTTTTCATCTTCATCTTCAACCTTAAGCTTTGAGAAAGCTTACTAGGTTTTTATTTTGTGATGTTTAAGTGTGAGAATTTGTAATAAAAAGAAAGCATAAATACTACTCCATCATCCTCATCTAATCTATCCCATTAGATTAGGGTGTTCACCTCATTAGAGTGAGAGAGCTTGAGTTATAGCAACTTCGACGTAGATCATCGGAGAAAAGGAACACTACAGGCTAGCATGGATCGTTCGAGTCGTGGAGCCTCTCTTGATTCCGGGAGATCGTGGATCGTAGTGAAGGGACTTCTACTCGGAACTTATGAAGTGAAGGAGCGGACTACAAAGGTTGTAATCCCTCACACTTAGTTGTAAAGATGTTTACTTGCATGTTAAACCCTAATAATCTTGCAAAGATCCCGGCTTTGGGTTGTTCGGAATGTCTAAAAGTTTATTCGGGCATGGTTGATGCCTTATGAACCCTCACAAGAGTGCCTAGGAACCCTACACAGTTTTGTCTCTCCCGATATAGGGAGTTGATGTTGCGCTATGCTCGATTGGTTATAACAGGAAGTCCCTGGCCAGGGCTGTTGATGAGATTTACTGGTAAGAGTAAACAGTAATTTCTTGTACCGTTATAGGCCACACACATCGGCATGAATTATCAAGTTATTGAGGTCTGATGATTCCACCCCCAGACTCAATATGCAACATATCAGACGAAGAGACCGGACTGTACGGTAAGTGTTACCTATAAGCTTCATGGGAGTTTGGACAAGCTTGCTTGTTTATCTTCTATTTGCTCAATACCTCGGTAGACATTACGTCCAGCTAGTACCGCTAATGGCTTGTGGGTAACTAATGTGATCATTACCTACTGCTGGCATATTGACGAGTCTTTAGAGTCCTACACAGAAGTTTCCTAGTTCATGCGAAACGAAGTAGGGCACATATGTTGATATGTGCGAGACTTGATTAAATACGAGTATGTGATACCGTATTCTAATCTGGCGGTTATTTGTTATTAGTTAGGTTATATGTGATATAATCGGATTGTCGAATCAAGTGTTGATTTGATAATGTGATATACAGATAAATAATATTAGTCGGTTATATGTGATATAATCGGATTATTAAATCAAGTGTTGATTTAATAATATGATATATATTTATATTTGATATAATTATATATTAACTAATATTATTAGCTCACTAATTATTTTCTTCATAATATATATATATATATATATATATAGAGAGAGAGAGAGAGAGAGATAGAGAATAATGGAGGAAATAGGCCATAGGAGGGAATTTCCTCCTATGACATCGAAAAAATATACCCTCCCTCATTTTTTCCGACGATCGGCACCCACCATCTTCATCGTTATCATCTAAGATGTGGGTACACCAAATTTCATGTGATTCTACAACTTTTTTACCGTTAATTTAGTGGGTTCAAAATTAACGGTTTACCGACAATAGAACTTTTTACATTGCTAAATCAACGGTGAAATTTTTTTAGAATCACATGAAATTTGGTGTATCCATATCTTAGATGATAAAGATGAAGATGGTGGGTGCCGATCGTCGGAAAAAATGAGTCAGGGTGTATTTTTTCGACGCCATAGGAGGAAATTCCCTCCTATGGTATCTTTCTTCCATTATTCTCATATATATATATATATGTATATGAAGTATGGTAGGATTTTCTATTTTGTGAAAATAGAAAATGAGGTGGAAAATTGGGAGATATTTAGAGTATGGTGTGAAGCATGGGATTTATCATTTATTTATTAGGCTTGACTCACTATTCAAGCATGGTTGCAATTTATTATTGCAAATAATTCCATGCTTGAATAAGGGAGGTCAAGAGAGAGCCATACACTTCATTCTACACTTGAGTTATTTTTTTTCACTTGAGCTCATGTGATGAGTTCTTGCTCTCTAGCTCTCTCCATCTTCTTCACATTCACCTCCAAGTTCAATCCCTCACATGAGTTGTGAACCCTTGAGCTTGTGAGAACCCTAGTGAGCAAAAAACACCCTTACTTCACCATCCTACACTAGATTAGCACTTTGGTGTAGTGTGTTTACTTCACTAAAGAGTTTAGTGAAAAGGTAGCTTGGATTAGCGGAGCTTCGGGTGGATCATCTTCGGCATGAAGATCGCAAAGGAAGCTCGATCCAACTTCAAGTGGAGCCTAGTAGAGTCGCGTGGACTATTACACAGAGCTTGAGAAGAGAAGGACACGGTCTACAAAGGTTGTAGCCTCTTTCGTTCAGTATAGTTTTCTTGATATCATAGTTAAACCCTAATCATCTAGTTTAAGATCTTGGTTAGTGTTGATTAGCACCCAGAAATTTTTTAAAATGGCATGCTTGATGCTAGTAAAACCCAATAGTGGTGCTAACAAACACTTTCAAGGTATCAGAGCCAAAGCTAGAAGATTAGACGATATTTTTAAAACTACGAAACCGAAACAACTCCGAAACTGTAACCCGAAAAAACCAAGTTTCTGTCGAATTTTAAATGGTCTCTGAAATTTTTTTAAACAAGTATAGAATGTTACATGAGATGTAAATTGAACACCAGAGAAATTTGAGACCAAAACTACCAAACTGACCTGGCGAAAATGCTCAAAAAACTGGCATGGCCGGTTTACTATTCATGTTTGGGTCTAGAATTATTTTGGTGTTTTGTAAGCTTGGTTTTGGGGTTTTAGGTTATGTTTGATTAGCCCAAAATTGCATGTGATGTTAATTTTGTTAAGGAGCTAATAAGGAGTGTTTCGTAGTTGTAATTTTTACATCGTTCCGGGTTTATGTTTGATATGTGATACAATATTTGGAATCCACATTTAATTAGTTTTGTGAAAACTAGTTAGTGTTTGTAAATCTATCATGTTTGTCTCTATTGATCGATTGCCACGAAGTTTCGATTCGGATCGAAACTCCGTTGCAATCGCGTATCGTACGCAAATACTCTCCAGATAACTTTACTAGGTAGCCACGCCCAATAGCCTCGACCAAGTGACTTTAGGAGAACCCCATTGCCAAAAGCGTCCTCTCGGATGCTCACGGCCACGGTGTTTCGCCTAAGTGCACTTGGTCAACGGCATCGGGGATGTGGCCATCTGCTAAAGTTCCCGACGAGTATTCGATCGGATAGTCGGGAATCTTGTTGAATTACCCGACTAAGTTATTGAAAAGTGTTTTCGATATGAGACTAAAATGAAAGGTTTATAGGGTTAGGCATGAAATTCGGAATATAAGATATTCCGGGTTTATGATATCTAAGGAAATTTAGATTCTAATTATTGTAGTTTTTCATTTCTTTTCTGCGACCGTAAGTGTAATATGTGGGGTATCCCAAATCTCGTTGCTATATGTCAACAGAATTTGGGATACGCGTATTTACTTACGTTGATGACATGTGATGTTATGTGTTGTGATATGTAATATTGGATCGTCGTGAATGAATAGCCGGGGTTTTTTGCGTGAGATGAGAGTTTTTCAATTTTCATTCATGTAAAAATTTATATGTAATATTCTTTTATTGGGACACTTCCGGGTTGAGGATGATGTCACCGTTGATGTATTTTATTTACTTTTCCGCATATGGATAGACCCAAGGCGGGGAGAATAAGTGACCGGGTTCTGGAGTCCAGTGGGAGACCATCTCAAGGAGTCGAGACCGGGTCTCCTAACTCTAGAATTGGCAGGGTTGCTTGCCACTCTCGTAGGGGTTTAGGGATGTGGGTTTGGCTATTCATCACGACCCTTAATTTAAAACTCGGACATCCTAGTATATCCAATATTTTATATGTTGACTTCTGCTGCTGTGTTATATGATGTGATCATATAACTGCGTGAGATGAATGTTATATATATATGATACATATAATAAACGTTGTTATGTTTTGCACCCGTGCTAGTCCAGCCCCCGCTCTGTCGTTAGTTAAGTAGCATAACGGTGAATTACGGGGCTCCGTGGCGAATGCGGATGGCATAAGAGTACGTTCTATTTTCATTTCTTTTTCTATGATGTTTAGGAAAACATAAATGATGGGACTTCATTAATGAGATTAATGAAAAGAAAAGAAATCTAAAGATATTCTAGAATCAAAAGTTTTTAAAAAGGTAGCTCTAGTTCTTGCTTTGCACAGTGGTATTCCTTGATGTATATCCGGCACCTTATTCGATGAGGAAAGAGCCGAGATCTCTTCACTGGGAGTGTCCTCTTTAGAAAAATTAGCAAATGCTATAACCCACTCGGTTTATCATCATAGCTTCTGTAGTTCTTGCTTTGCACAATGGTATTCCTTGATGGATATCCAACACCACATTCGATGAGGAAAGAGCTGAGATCCCTTCACAGGGAGTGACCTCTTTAGCAAAAGCTAGTAAAAGCTATTCGGTTTGTTTTTGAAAACTACTCGATTTTAAAAGTGGAGATTAAACCACTCCTTTTCAAAATCACTAGATTCTACAACGATATCAAGCTCATTACGTTAAAGGTTTTCTTAAAAGCCACCCGTAGCCCTGCGTCAATTAAGATAATTACTATTTAGTATTCATGCTGCGTTTGTTGGCCTCTGTCAAGGCATAGCGTATGGTAGCTGATTAGTGCTTATCTGCCACATGTGATGTGATTGGATTAGGGTAGTCGTACGGCTTTGTTGACCATAGTTAAGGGTCGTACGGGTGGGTTTAATTCAATCACGAAATGACGGGTTGAACTTGGCTAGCACTTATGATTTGTTGACCATAGTTAAGATCATAAGTTGCTAGGGGTAAAAACAATATTGGGAATTTCAAGTGTTGAAATTTGCAATGAGATTTCATACCTTCTATATGATAGTTGGATCCCGATACCCGCTGCGAGTAAGAGTTACTTCTGGGAGAGTTTTTCACTTTACAATTAGCCGATCCATTAGGTGTCTAAGAAAGGTGTTAACGGGGTGATGCCCCTGCAGAAACGAGGTTATTTAATTAGTTCCATGCGAAAGCATGGGGAGACTCCCTCGGAGTACTAATACCTGCTTGGCCGAACGATTGGCGAACTTGTAGGGTGTAATTAATCCCTGCTAATCTTACCTTTTAAGGGTTTGAAGGAAGATTTGATAAAATCAGTAGGAGCCATCCTGATTAGATAAAATAATAACCAATCTAATCTTGTAAAGAGCGCATGCAAAAGTGATTATCCTTCTCTCTCTCTCTCTCTCCTCGCAGCGACCAATGACACGCTTTAATCAAGATAATAATATAAATGTATTGACCGAACCTACTTATTATACAGGGCTAGGTTCTGCTCTATCTTATGATTGTCATAAGTCTGAGCAACGAATAGTAAAATACCCGGATTCCCACGCTACCCAAAATGAAGAAGGAGCATGCTGATGCATCTTCTTCAGGTGTGTTTGTAACCGAGAACTGTTTCTTAGTTTGCTTTACGTCCTGGGTATTGGATATCGGATCAGGATCCCATGTATATAATTTGTTACATGGGCTAAAGATAGATAGAGAGCTGGGAAAAGGTGATATGTCCTTCAGAGAAGGGAATCGTGCAATTGTTGCAGCTAAAGCAGTTGGCGAATATCACCTAGTATTACCAAGTGGTAACACAATGATTCTGAGCAACTGTTATATTATACCAAAAGTATTGTGAATGTTTTCCTAAATCAAGTTTTGATTGGGTAAGGTACGTTGTATAACGGTATATGCGTTCTAAATCACAAAACAGTTCTAAGTATACAGAACACACACAAGATGAATATTTCAGAAATGAACGGAGCCTTCTTGTGGTATTATAGACTAGGTCATATCAATGCGACAAGACTGGCTAAGTTGCATAAGAATGGAAATTTGAATCCGTTTGAATTTACATCTTATGAAACTTGCAAGTCATGTCTCAAAGGTAAAATGACTAAAACTCCGTTTACTGGACACGGAGAAAGAGCTACTGAACTCTTGGGACTCATACATAGTGATGTTTGTAGTCCTATGTCTACTCATGTCAGGAATGGTTTCTCGTACTTTATTACATTCATCGATGATCTCTTAAGATTTGGACATGTGTTGTTGTTGAAACACAAGTCTGATGCTTTTGAGAAATTCAAGGAATATAAGAACGAAGTAGAGAACCAGACAGGTAAAAGTATTAAAATCCTTCGATCTGAACGGGGAGGAGAATACTTGAGCACGGAATTCAGAGACTACCTAAAAGAGAATGGGATTCTCTCTCAGCTTACTCCTCCGTATACACCACAGCACAATGGAGTTTCAGAGCGGAGGAATCACACCCTATTCATGACCCGGAAAGGCACGTGACTGGCACTTGAATCATGTGAATTCAATAGGACCCCACCTAATTCAAGTAAGCCAAAAACCCAGAAATCTAAACCTTTTTAGGGAAAATAGTGGAGGTGAAGTTTTGAAATAAGGTTTAATGAAATCAGGTTCCTTCTTTAAATACATAAGTAATATAATATGAAAACAATGTTTTGTAGATAATTGAAATCATTTTTCGCCATTGAAAATTTCGGCAGCACCTCCTTTGTATATTTTAACCCGAAAAACGGTATAAGCAATGATATATATAGGCATCCCCAAGCGGGAGCTAGCTCTTCGCCAAATGGAGGAAACAACCGCGCACGATTATATATAAGTATACAATGCCGAAGGTGAGGATCAAAACTCAGAAAGAAAACAAGAAAACTAAACATCATCAAGAAAAACCAGAAACGACAATAAATACATAAGTATGACTCTAAGGCCGAAAGAATATACAATTGTGGTTATCTAAGTCTACTAAATATACAAGTCTGGTTGATGGAGGTTTAAACTAGATACAACTGAAATATATAAAAGTACAATGGTGGTCATGATGCAAGTGAACCCACCTACCAAAGAAATCACCTGGAAGGAAGTGGTGTGCCAGCGAAACCGCTAAGGAACCTGTATGGCTAAACCTGCAAGAAACTGTGGCACAATGGGGGTGAGTTGCCAACTCGTGAGTAGAAGACATCACCGAGTAGAAATCGCATGTATGACGATTTCCTAGGTCATACAATAACATACTCAAATATAACACTGAAACATCTAGCAGTGGCAAGGGTAATCATCTAAGCATAAGTGTAATACCAAGTACTCGTGTCAGTGTCTCAAGTAGAAACATGTCATATATATGATGTATGAATGCATCAAGAATGAAATCAGAATATATCTGTATGAGAAAGCTGTGTTCTTATCTCAGTAAGATTTTAGTAAAAAAACTGGAGTATCATCAATGAAATCGACAGAAATCCGTGTCAAACATCGACACAAAATCCTCAAATCCCGGGCTCCGTCAGTTCGGATTGGCCTATATCATCCAATCTCACGACTACGGTCGGTATCATCTGGGTATCCGCCGTGCCAAATATCACCGGTAAGTAGTCTGCCCTTGCCAGACTCATCGTCTAGAACTCGAGCTTCTTGCCCCCGGGTACCTTACCGGGTCCACCATGTACCCGAAACGGTTCATCCTACTCCTCGAATCGGGTCTCGAAAACCAACTCAATCAGGAAAACTCATGGTGGACGCCATATACATCATATCACGAGAAAACCGCAACTTGCATTTTTAAAATGATAATGAGTTTATAAAATTCTTGCGGTTTTCCCCCAAATCCAGAAATCTCATGGAAAATCCGAAATTCCAAAATCAAGAGTCAATAAGAAGTGAATACCGGCATAAAGCCCCACAGTATTGCATAGCAGAATGAATATATAATGCATGGGGTGTCTAAGTATGCAATGCAATATCTAAACTAGCATATGAGAGTAAGCATACTAGTAATATGTTGAAACTACCAGGTAGCAGGTTATACCAATGAACCAACGTTTTCTAAAGTGTATGTGACATGGCAATTACCGATGATGATGTGTGTGAGCCGGCAAGCAAGCGTACGTGTAATATGCGCATCATCGGTAATGGTGCAGGTGTCCTACCAAGCGAGATCATAACAGCTAGTAAAAAACACTATTTAATCTAATATGCAATGAAAACAATATGAATATAATGGAAAAATGAATAGTAAGTGCAACATTAAAAAGTATACATATTTGTGTACGATTCATACTGTTTTAGTGTTTTGAAATAGCATGAATCGTGGTTCTTAGAAAAGTTGGGGCTACGATGTTTTGAGAAAAGATATGTCCTTTGAAAAGTTCTGTAGCATCTCTCGGGTTGTCTTTTGAAAATACTCAAGATTCGTTAGTTTTGAAAATAGGTATGACTCGAACCTAGTCTAGTATCTACCTAACAACTAAAAACTAACTGAGAAACTAGTCAGGAGGATAAGAAAATCTAAATATATATCCCGAGTCGATATACCTAGTGGTGGAGGAAGAAGAAGAAGCCATTGGAGGATGAGTGAAGCAACTCAAGAAAAGAAAAATGGCTAAGTGTTGTGAGCATGAAGACATGAAGCATGAAGTGAAGAATAACAAGCATGATAGCAATGTAGGGTTCCTAGGCACTCTCAAGAGGTCTCACATGGCATCAACCATGCCAATTTAAAATTTTATGGATGCCGAGAAACCCTAACACGGATCGTTAACTAGAAATCTAGGCGAAATGCTAATCTAGTTAACAACTTAACTAAAGATAAGAAGCTACAACCTTTGTAGATCCGGATATCCACTTCCTTGACTCCACGTAGGCGTCCTCTCGCTGTCCATCTCGAATCCCGAACTCAAACGTCGGCTTCATCGGAGAATTGGGCGGACTAGGTCGTCGGCTTCGTGCCGAAGATGATTTACGTCGAGGCATCACAAGTTCAAGCTCCAACTTCACCAAGTTGAGAAAATTATGAAGAAAACACCCAAAACAACTTGGCAAGAGGTAGAGGGTGAAGAAATAGGAGGTGGGTTCACTTTAGAATTGGATTTCTCACTTTGGAACTCAAGATGCCATTGATGGCATCAAGCTTTTTCTCTTGAAGATGAAGAAGAAGAAGTAGATAGAATATGATAAGTATTATCTAAAAAGAATAATAAAATCAATACTTATCATCTTCTAACCTTGGTTAAGTTTAGAGAATAAACCATGGTCAAATGAGAATGGTTAGGGTCAAGGATGATGACAAAATGGTCACTTTGGTCAAAGCTTCATGAAGCTTCATCAAGCTTCATGAAAGAAACCATTTTGTTATCATTTATTTATTTATCAAAAAAGAATAGATAAATAAATAAGTAAATAAATAAAAACCCTAACTATTATCATAACCATGGTTTAAGTCTTAACACAAAACCAAACTACATGCATCATCAAACATGACACATAGTAGTGCACAAAAGTATATCACATATACAACTTATGAACTACAAGTGAGAAAATCCTATTAAAGTGAACCAATACCAGTTAATGCAAAGTAATATATCAAATATATAATTATACATTAAATCATTAAATCAACACTTGATTCAATGATCCGGTCATGTCGCACATAACCGACTAGTATCCAATGTATCGACTTATCGAATCAATCTACGATTCGATAACTAGGTTATATCGTATATAACCAATCGAAACATTCATCGCGAGAATGAAATGCGGTATCACATACACACATTATTCTCGGTCCCGCACATATCTCATATGCGCTCCTATTTCATTTCGCTTGAGCCAGGAAACCTCTGTGTAGGACTCTAAAGACTCGTCAATACGCCGGTAGCAGATGATGATCATATCAAGCATCCACAAGCCGCAAGAGGTCTGCTAAACGTAACGGCTATCCGGGTATTGAGCGATCAGAAGATCGACGAGCTAGCCCGCTCACACTCCTGTGAATCCAACCAGTAACACTTACCGTGCAGTCCGGTCTGTTAGTCTGATATGTCGCATATCAAGTCTAGGGGTGGTAAACGTCAGACCCCAATAACCGATAAGTCGTGCCGATGTGAGGCTCATAACGGGTCGAGAAACTACTGGTAACACTTACCAGCAAATCTCTGATCAGCCCTGGCCAGGGACTTCCCTGTTACGGCCAATCGAGCACAGCGCAACATCAACCCCCAATACCGGGAGAGACGAAACCCCTCCTATCGCTCATTGTCTCCATGTGACTCGGGACTGTGCCCAAAGACCACCGTTTTGCACGCCCTCATGGACGTGGTAAGGTGGAGATCAAAGCATAGTGGGAATCACACAAGACCATATGACGATCTCGGGTCTACAGACTAACCTGCACAAGTGTCACCTGAGAACTGCCATCTGACGTGAGGTATAATACCATCTGGGAGTTCTCGGCGAGTCCGTCCAGTGTACCCAGTCTCCACTGAGCACCCGTATACCATCTCTGATGTCAAACACCAATGGATATGGGATCATCCATCGCCCATCTCATGGGTCGAGAAGCGTATACGCTAGTCTACTCTGGTATATCGATGCCCCGTCTCGATATACCCACGACTAGGGACTTTGAAGGATGTACTTATGGACTACCATGTCCCCACTAGTATGATCTGCATCATAGTCCAGGCAGTCAAGTACACATCCTAAGGGCTTTACCAACATGTAACTAAAAGACAGTTTAAAGAGACTAGTGTACATGTTAAGATAAAGAGCAACCAGATAGCATACTATCATATCGAGCAAGAAAGTCATCTCTATATATGTCCAAGCATCCAATATAATATACATCATCTGTACAATACTGGCCTCTAGGGCATACATACAACTAACAAGCAACTCAAGAAAGATTTCATCAAGTGAAGAAAATGCTCACAACACAAACTAAATCAAGCATGCCCAAATAGTGACTCATGAGTCACTAATTGACTCACCCCATGAGTCATCTACAAAGCCATGCCACATTTAATGCCCAAGTCCACCTCATCCTCCACCTCATTAAATCATTTATCAAAAATGATTAAAACTAAAATGAGGTGGCATCTTCTAGAAGTATCTTATAATGAAATTACAAGAATACCACTCATCTGTATATACATACCCGTATCCGTATTCCGAAAAATACGAATACAATGAGACGAAAATAATCCAACAATATATTATTAGGATCCGGCTTAAACCAAAGCCTACTAGTATTATCCGTCCGATCATGATCCGTGCACAGGTGCACATATATGATCGAACCCTGCCATAAAACCATACGGCCTCTACAACGTTTCGTCCGAACCAGGGAAACCCTCTGTGTGGGACTCTAAAGACTCGTTAATACGCTGGCAGTGGGTTTAATCACAAGCACGTCAGTGGCACTAGCTGTACGTAACGGCTACCCAGGTATTGAGCGAAAGGGAGGCCGACGAGCAAACTCATCCTGAACCCCTACCGAGCCTGACAGCGACAATATCCGTATAGTCCGGTTTTTTCGTCTAAGAGTATCGCATATCGAGTCTAGGGGGGTGTATAAAGTCAGACCCCTAAGAACGCGATAATTCGTGTCGGTATGAAGTCCATCACCACCTGAGGAACTACTAATTCTAGTTCAGTAATTCTCGACTATCTTGTCTAAGGATTTCTGGTGATGGCCATCCGTGCACTGCGCGTCATCAACCCCCAATACCGGGAGAGACGAATCCCCGACGATCCGCTCACTGTCTCTATGTGGCTCGGTACTGTACCCAACTAAAACCTGTTTGCATGACTCCTTTGAGCCATGGTAGGGTAGTAATTAAAGCACAGTGGGAACTCACACGAGACAAATGACGATCTCAGGTTGACAGACTAACCTGTACACATGTCATCTGGGAACTGCTATCTGACAATAGGTATAATACCAACTAGCATGTTCCCGGCGAGTCCGTCCAGTGTACTCTTAACGCGATGAGCATGTTAGTGTATATGCCCTAGAGACCATTACTGTATCATACTAGTTTGTATATTACTTGATGGAAGCTTGGGATATTCACAGTTGTATATACAATCTTGCTCGAAATGGTAGTATGCTACTTGGTTTGTCTCTGCTTTAATATGTGCATGTGTTTCTTTTAGCATATCGCTGATATACATATTAGTAGAGCCCTTAGGATCTTTGCTTGATTACCAGCGTTGTGATGGCGCTCACACTCATGGGAGCTGGGTAATCCATAAGCACATCCTTATACAGGTCCCTGGTCGTTGGATTATCGAGACAGGGCATAGATACTCCGGAGTAGACTAGCGTATGCGCTTCTCATCCCAGTGTGGGAGACGGTCTGTCCCACATCCGTCAGTACGTCGTACTTGAGATAGTATGCGGGTGCTCGTTAGGTTACGAGTACACTGGACAGGACTCGTCGGGAACTGTTGGCTGGTATTATACCTATCGTCAGTTATCAGTTCCCAGGTGACATGAGTACAGCTTAGTCCGATGACTTGACACTGTCACTTCGCCTCGAGTGTGTTCCCACTGCACTTTGATTACTACCTTACCACGGCTCAAAGGAGTCGTACAAACAGGTAGTTTTTGGGTGCAGTCCTGAAGCACTTGGAGGCAGTGACGGTTAGACAGGATTCGTCTCTCCCGGTATTGGGGGTTGACATCGCGCTGTGTCCAGGAGAGCCATTACACAAGTAGTCCCTGGCCAGGGCAAGCGAGATATACTGGTAGGTTTCCAGTGTTATCTCAGGGTGTTCTGGGCTACACTTCGACACGAATTGTACCGCTATTAGGGGACTGACGTTCACCGCCCCCTAGGCCCGCCATGCGATGTATCAGAGCGAACAGACCGGACTGTACGGAGACTGTCACATACAGGCTCAGTAGGAGTTCAGATGGGGTTCACCTCGTCAGTCTTCTTATCGGCATCTACCTGGGGACCGTTACGTACAGCTAGTGCCGCTTGCGGTCTATGGTTAAACCCACTGCCAGCGTAGTGTCGAGTCTTTAGAGTCCCACACAGAGAGCTATTCGCCTTTAGGCAAAATGAGTAGAGGTCGCATGGTTTTGCGACAGGGTTCGCTCACATCCGTGCACTTGTGCCCGTTTGTTGTCCGGACAGCTTATACTAGCGGGCTTTGGTTTAAGCCAGATCCTAGTATATGATTTGGGATTGGTTTTATCTCTTTGTATTCGTGTTCCTCGGATCACGAATACGGGTGCGTATGCACAGTTGCTTTAGACAGAGGGAGAGGACTTTGATTTGGGTTAATGACTATTGTCATTTTATTAACCCTAATGCTTATGTGTGTATTATGGTTAATTGATATTAGTTTAATATAATTGTGCATGGTTATGATTGTTGACCATTTGACTATCTTGACTTGTTGACCTTAGTTGACATGTTGACCATCATCATTCCTTATAAAATATGCTCTTTGATCCTTACAATTAGCATTAAATATGAAATGATAATGGTCATGTCTTGATTAACCATGACAATTATCTAGCTAATTATCAATTTAAAATAATTCACACATATATGTGAGAATGGTTGTTTATTCTCTGATTCTATCATTTACTTTCTCTCTCTTGTTCTTCCTCTCCCTCAAGCTCTCCCCTCTCATGTGTTGAGAAACACTTGAGCTTGAGAAAAACCTCTTCTTGATAATCTCTACTCTCATCTAGGGTTCTAGGATTAGCACTTCTAGCACCCTAGTTACCTCTAGCTTGGAGTTGAAGCCAAAGGTTGAGGCTTTCGGGTGGATCCTTCTTCGACGTGAGAAGACGACAAAGGTGACCTCTTTCTACTACTCCAAGGAGCAAGGAGAGAAGGACATAAAGCCCTAGGTATAACCATTCTACCCTTAGCTAGTTTCTAGTTAGCTTTAGCTTGTTTTTGTTTAGCAATGATCCTTCTTTGTCTAGTCCATGTTGCCTAGTTTGGTAAAAATTTGATTTTTATTCCGTTTTCCGCCTCCCCGTAAGTACCGGGGTGGGCAACGTGGACTTACAGAGCACCTATATACTATCTTAGGTGAACAAACTAACACCAATGGCTTGTGAGACCTGGCCTCCGCCCCTCGTCAGGGTCTCGATCAGTATACACTAGTCTACTCTGGAGTATCGATGCCCAGTCTCGAAACTCCCACGACTAGGGACATTTAAGGATGTGCTTATAGACTTCCAGCTCCCACGTATATGATTGCCTCATAATACTGGTAGTCAAGCAAGAATCCTATGGGCTCTATCAACATGTAATAGTGATCTGTAATACCACATAAAGCATGTACATGATGATAAAGTCAAACTAGATAGCATACTATCATCTCGAGTAAGACTGTTCTACTGGTATAGGTCCTCCCTCAATCATCATAATCACCTACCTGCGACTATGATAATTGCCTTGAGGGCAATATAGCCAACAATCTCCCACTTGGACTTAAGGCCAATTGTTGCGGTGTCGCATACTCACAGCCCGTGTGATACCGAACACCCAACTTCTCTACTAATCAGTTTCACAAAGCTCGTTTGTGAAACTATTGTGTTCGAGAAATAGCCTCAGTGAGTGGATCCGCTCCAATGTTTCTTTCTGTATCTCTCTATATCTCAACTTCGCGGAGAAAGTTATCTCCCGAAATGAGCAATACCTGTCTTAGAATTTGTCTGGATATCTGATGGGACCCAGTTCACAAATGAACTCCAAATACAGCAAACTTCTTAGATTGTATTATCCACTGAATTTAATCAGTATCCTGTGCCGTGCCTTCCTCAGTATCCGCTTGGACCACCTGTCCAACATACTGTCCTTCAGAAGAGGGAAAACTAAAACTCTGACAGTCACTCTGTCATCCAGGTCACCTTGGAAGCCTGAAATGATAACCGTCTCCTGAAGGAGGCTGTCGTTACCATACCCCTAGAACATTCACTTATTTTCATAAACTACTTCCGAACGTTTCTCCAGGATTGGATCAAAATATAAACTTATTGCAGCTAGTGCAAAAACAACATCTGGTGTGGTACATGACATCTCATGATTGACTCAACTGCATAAGCAAGTGATATGCCAATCATGCAAATCCCTCTCCCCTTTAGTCTGAAAAACATCCTTCAGAGAGGGTGACTCCATTACCTGCAGGTTCAACACCATGACAGGAGTCGTCCATTCTAAAACACCTTTAGAATAATGTCAAAGTAACCAGATTGGGACACTTCCTAAATCTAGATCTAAAACCGTAGATCTAGTAACCAGAAAACCTGATATTATATCCATATCCTATGTGGAGAAACAACTTTATGACAACCAAAGTATAACTGAGTATAGGAATATCTCTTCCTATCAAGTGCATGTCATCCAAATACCTGGACATCACACCCTATTACGTTCTTACCAGATCGATCTCTTATTCTGATGAAGTCAAAGCCTATGACCGTCACATCAAAAATAGATGATCTATTTCCGCTATACCTGTTTTAGTCTATAAATAGACATAAGCTACTTGCCAACTGTGCTTCCGCTGCTCCCACTGACTGTTAGTGTATATGCCCTAGGGGCCATTATTGTATCATACTTGCTTGTATATTACTTAATGGAAGCTTGGGATATTCATAGTTGTATATACAGTCTTGCAAAAAATGGTAGTATGCTACTTGGTTTATGACTACTTTAATATGTGCATATGTTTCTTGTAACGTATCACTTATACATATTAGTAGAGCCCATAGGATCTTTGCTTGATTACCAGCGTTGTGATGACAGTCACACTAGTGGGGGCTGAGTAGTCTATAAGCAACATCCTATACTTCTCCCTAGTCGTAGGATTATCGAGACAGGGCATCGATACTCCGGAGTAGACTAGTGTGTACGCTTCTCATCCCAGTTGGGGAGATGGTCTGTCCCACAGCCATCAGTACGTCGTACTAGAGATAGTATACAGGTGCTCGTTGGGATACTGGTACACCGGACAAGACTCGCAGGAGAACTGACTGGATGGTATTATACCTAACGTCAGATATCAGTTCTCAGGTGACATGTGTGCAGATAGTCTGTTGACTTAGGGTCGTCATTTGTCTCATGTGAGTTCCCACTGTGCTTTGATTACTACCCTACCACGGCTCAAAGGAGTCGTGCAAACAGGTTTTAGTTGGGTACAGTCCCGAGCCATATGGAGGAAGTGAGAGACTGTTAGGGATTCGTCTCTTCCAGTATAGGGAGTTGATATCGCACTGTGATCGGTTGGTCATTACCATAAGTCCCTGGCCAGGGCTGATGGAGAATTACTGGTGTACTGATCAGTAGATTCTCAAATGGTCATGAGCCATACAGGCACGACTTGTACGGTTATTAGGGGTCTGACGTTCTCCACCTCCCTAGACCATACATGCGATACTCTTAGACGAACAGACCGGACTGCGCGGATATTGTCACGGACATGCTCAGTAGGAGTTCGGATGGGTTATCTCATCGGCCTTCTTATCGACATCTACCTGGGGACCGTTACGTACAGCTAGTGCCGCTTGCGGTCTGTGGTTAAACCCACTGCCAGCGTAGTGTCGAGTCTTTAGAGTCCCATACAGAGAGTTTCCCTGCTCCAGGCGAAACAATATAGAGGTCGTATAGTTTTACGACAAGGGTTAGGACGCATACGTGTTTGAACGCACGTACGACGTTCGGACAGTTTTTACTAGCCGGCTTTGGTTTAAGCCAGATTCTAGTATCAGGTTATTGGATTTATACAGTCTAAAGTTTTTCCGTGTTTTCACGGATTGGAGGGGCGTTCTCGTAATTTTCCGGGAAGCTTCTAGAAGCATGGTGACTTGGGGGTTAAGGTGGCATAAGCATTTATTGCTTAATGACTCATTTGTGTGATTCATCCTTAGAGTTAATGCTTCATTTATTGAGCTTATGACTCATATGATGAATCACACAAGGTGAATGCATCAACCATGATGATTAATCATTTATATTATTTATTTGATAAATTGTTATGGTTGTTATATTCTAATGAGTTCATTTTTCAATATCATTCTTATCATCACCTTCACTCTCCTCAAGCTCTTTCATTCTTGAAACCCTAACCCTAACCTCTCATGTGTTGAGATCAAGGGTTAACTAGACTAATACATCCATAACCTCACTCTATATCACCTGGATAGCTTAGATTAGCACTTTGAGCAACCTAGTTATCTCAAGTTAGAGATCACGCTTGGAGTAGGAGCTCTCGGGTGGATCGTCTTTGACTCGAGGAGGCCGTTGAGGTGCCGATGTTCCAAGGAGCCTACGAGGAGTGGTGGACCACGATGAAGACCTGAAGGACAAGTAACGTGAGGTATAACTTCGAATCCGAGTAGTTAAACCTCTCGTAATTTGCTAGTAAAGGTTTTGATACGATTCATGCGCTCAAGTCCGTGTTACGAAGCTTTGATAATCGTTTTTCATATATCCCGCCTCCCTGCAAGTTCGTGGGGTGCGTGACATGGACTTACAGTGGTATCAGAGCCAACTAAACCATTATTAGCTTGTTAGCAACTAATTAGAGCTTCGATCGACGGAAAAACGCGAAAAACGAAAACCTAACCCTA
Organism: Agapanthus africanus; assembly: GCA_030015575.1. Classification (NCBI taxonomy): domain Eukaryota; kingdom Viridiplantae; phylum Streptophyta; class Magnoliopsida; order Asparagales; family Amaryllidaceae; genus Agapanthus; species Agapanthus africanus. Next base: position 56,240,228 of record JASDDO010000004.1, read on the forward strand.
ACAGTTTCCGTTAATTTTAAACATGTCGAAAAAAATATTTGATATGCCTTAAAATTCACAGCAGGGAAATATAAGAATTCTGGGTAAATACGAAGTTCTAACTCGGCTTGATAGCCGCGGATCCGCGGCAAGATTGTGCTTTTGGCCGCGGATCCGCAGCTGAGTCAACCCCAAGTTGACTCCGATTTGCTCTACAATTCATATATTTTTGTATTCTGTTTTCCTGTTTATTCTGTTTCTGCCCAGGTTACTTCTGTGATAGTTTGCTTTTGGGGTAGACACGGAAAAAGGTTGTTGATCGATGTTCTAAGTTATTTGCTAATTGGGTTTTTATCTGTAATGTTTAATGTGTTCGTAAACCTCCCTTAACTGCTAGTATGTCGGTTGGCAGGGGGTTGCACATTTCTGTAATGTTTACTGTTTGTGTATATGGACTTGATTGGAATGTTGTGATGATTAGCCGGGGTTTGAGATGGGTTATTATATTCATTCATTCGATGTAATTGTAATATGTTGTAATATTATTTTGCAGGGCACATCCAGGTTGCGGTTGTAGCCACCGTTATATTATTTCTTTTTTATTGTTTTTGCTCCTAGGATAGACCTAAGGTGGGGTACACAAACTACCGGGTACGTCGATGTGTTTAGTGGCCTACTCACTTTTTTGAGGGAGACCGCTTCACTTCGGGTACTTGGCGGGTAGTTTGCCGTACCCGTAGGGGTCTAGGGTGGGGTAATGGCTATTCATCACAACTGTGTAATCCGTCTTTTGTTGGAGGCTCAAAGCAAACGCGGATTGCTAGTATATCCAATAAAGTTCATATGTGATCTGGAATGCCTATTATTGCGTCTGACGAATGTACAATATCTATATATGATAGCTATTAGACGTCACTTATGTTTTACACCCGCGCTAGCCCAGCCCCCGCTCTGTCGTTAGTTAAGTAACCTAACGGGTGATGACGGGACCCCGTGGCGAATGCGGATAGCATAAGAGGACGTGATATTTTCGTTGTTTTCTGCAATGGTAGGATAAATGATGGGACGCATTATTATAATGCAAAGAAAACAAACCAAAGTTCAATCGTTGGAACAAATTTAAAAGAAACCACTCGGTTATTTTAAAAGATCAGAACTTTTAATTGCGGAGCTTTAACCACTCCTTTTAAAAAGTATCAGGTTCCTTCGATTATATCAAGTTCACTACGTTCACGGTTTTGCCAAATCCATTCGTAGCCCTCCTTCATTTCATTTGGGTATTCAGTAGTATTCAAGCTATGTATTTTGACCAACGCCAAGGCATAGTGTTTGGTAGCTGCTGGGTATTTCATTTGTTGCATAGATAGATGTGTTAGTTTGGAACAGTCGTATTATCATTTGGCCAACGTCAGGGATATGTACGGATGGGTTCAAATTAACAAGGATAATGATGGGTAGAACTTGCCATGTGACTTATGACATTTTGACCAACGCCAAGGTCATAAGAGCATGGGGCAAAAATTTATATCGGGAATTTCTAAAGAAACTGAAATTTGCAGAGAGATGCATACCATTTTGGAGTTTGATGAATGCTCGTAGGATTCCTTCAACATTATCATACGATGATATTTTGGATCCCGATCCTACTGTGAGTATATACTACTTATCAGGAGATTCGTTACTTAACGATCAATGCTATAAACCAAGTAGGTGTCGAGAAAGGTGTCAGCGGGGCTACGCCCCCAGAGAAAAGAGGTTATTTAATTAAGGAACTTCGCGAAAGCGTTGGAAAACCTCCCTCGAAGTATCGACACTGGCCTGGCTGAACGGTTAAGCAAGTATTGTACGGTGAGAATTGTCCTGGCTAATTCTTCTTTTATGGTTTAAAGAAGGATTCGAGAAACAGTGGGAGCCATCCTGTTTAGATAAATTAAAAACCACTCTAAACTTGCAAGACTATCATGCTAAAAGTGTTTTCTTCTCTCTCTCTCTTAATTGCAGTGACCTTGTGACCACGACTAGGTTACATCTAAATAACAAATTGACTGAATCTGACTTATATGATTGGCAAAGGTCTGTCCAGATGTCTATTGCCTATGACAAGCTGGACCACCCTATTACTACTCACGATCCTGCCGTCCCAGGTCCAATTTCCACCGTCGCGGATATGGATATCCGTCAGACAAGGGAAAAGGATAAAGCGAAAGCTAAGTGCCTCATGTTAGCTTCAGTTGATGGTGTATACCAGAAGCAGCACGAGAAGATGGACTTAGTTTCCATCTTTCTCCATAACAAAGATTTATATGGAGAGCAATCTCATATCGCAAGATATAAGACCTTGAACGAATTAATTCAAGCGAGGTTGGCTGTCGGGTCATCTGTAGGGAACGACGTCCTTACAATGACTAGCTATATTGATGAGCTCAAGGACCTGGAGGCTACGTTGGGAAACATGTCATATGTTGACTTATTTCCACAGTCCCTACCCTCTACTTACACCAGTAAAGTAGGAGGAAAGGGAAGATCAAAAGTTTCGGGACTTGGTGTAGCTAAAGAGGGATGCTCCTATTGTTATGAGAGCGGGCATTGGCAGAAAGATTGCAGGGATTTGGAAGCCAGTAGCCAAGATATGAAGCATGTTGTGGCTTCGGCCTCAAGTGTGTTTGTAATTGAGAACTATTTGCCTATTAACTCTACCTCCTGGGTACTAGATACCGGAGCAGGATCTCATATCTGTAATTCATTACATGCTTTGAGAAACCGTAGAGTTATAAAGGTAGGTGATTTGTCTCTCAGAGTTGCAAACGGAATGAGCGTGGACGCTGAATCCGTGGGAGAATATCGCCTAGGTTTGACAAGTGGGCAGATATTGATTCTACGTAACTGTCTGTATGTACCTAGTATGACTTGCAATATCATATCAGTGTCGTCACTTTCAAGAGAGGGATATGATTTTACATTCGTAAGCGATGTAGTTCACATCCACCTAAATCAAGTTTTGATTGGGTCCGGTACTTTAGATAACGGCATATACGTATTGAGTCAAGCTCAGGTTTTCAATGTCCAGAACACACTTAAAAGAAATTCTCCGGAATTAAATCAGGCTTTCTTATGGCATTGTAGACTAGGTCACATCAATGAGAGAAGGTTGACTAAATTACATAGAGAAGGATATTTGAATCCGTTCGAATATCAATCTTATGCTACTTGTGAATCTTGTCTCATAGGAAAAATGACAAAGACTCCGTTTACTGGACACGGAGTAAGAGCAAGCGAGCTCTTGGGACTCGTACACAGTGACGTGTGCGGTCCAATGTCTACACATGCGCGAGGTGGTTATTCATACTTCATTACTTTTACGGATGATTTCTCTAGATATGGATATGTCTTCTTAATGAAGCATAAATCCGAGGCTTTTGAGAAATTCCAAGAATACAAGAATGAAGTAGAAAACCAAACAGGCAAAAGTATCAAAACACTGAGATCTGATCGAGGTGGTGAATACTTAAGTGCCGAGTTCCTGGATTACCTAAAAGAGAATGGAATTCTCTCTCAGCTTACTCCTCCATACACACCACAACACAACGGTGTATCAGAAATGAGGAATCGAACCCTATTAGATATGGTTCGTTCCATGATGAGTAAGGCTGAGTTACCGCGATCTTTCTGGGGTTATGCGCTAGAATCAGCGGCATATCTTCTGAACAGGGTTCCTACCAAGACAGTGCCTACCACCCCATATCAGATGTGGAGTGGAAAGAAACCCTATCTTCAATATCTGAAGATTTGGGGATGTCCGGCTTTTGTTAAAAAGCAGCATGCGGACAAGCTCGAGGCACGATCAGTACAGTGTAAGTTTGTGGGATATCCAAAGAACTCCAAGGGGTATCTATTCTATTACGCAGAGGAACAAAAGGTTTTTGTTTCTCGTAATGCCCATTTTTTAGAACAGCAGGTTTTAGAAAAGGATACAAGTGGGAGCGAAATAGAACTGGAAGAAATTCCAGAATCACAAACTACAACTGAAAGTTTGGTAGAACCAGTAGTTCGAGAAGAACAGGACATTCCCGCACCCCTCCGCAGGAGTAGCAGGCCGTCTCATCCGCCTGAGAGATACTACGGTTTTCTCATAGATGGGGATAGAGAGGATTGTGTCATTGATGAAGATGACCCTACTAGCTTCCAACAAGCCATTCAGAGCGGTGAATTAGTAAAATGGCTGGATGCAATGCGGACCGAAATGGAGTCCATGTACACTAACAAAGTATGGACTTTGGACATTGCTCCAGATGGGGTAAAACCCGTAGGATGCAAATGGATCTTCAGAAAGAAGATTGGTGTAGATGGACAGGTTGAAACCTATAAGGCTAGACTTGTTGCAAAAGGTTTCCGTCAAAGACCTGGTTTGGACTATGACGAAACCTTTTCTCCAGTGACTAAGCTTAAATCCATTCGGGTCCTTCTTGCTATTGCTGCCTTCCACGATTATGAAATCTGGCAGATGGACGTAAAGACGGCCTTTCTAAATGGAAATTTGGAAGAGAGCGTCTATATGGATCAGCCAGAGGGATTCATTCAGAGTAGGAGCAGCGGTAAAGTATGCAAGTTGCTTAAGTCCATTTATGGACTAAAGCAAGTATCTCGGAGTTGGAACATCTGTTTTGATGATGCTGTCAAAGAATTCGACTCAAAAATCCAGATGAACCATGCATATACAGAAAGATTGTAGGGAGAGCTGTAGTATTCCTCGTATTATACGTGGATGACATTCTCCTAATAGGAAATGATATTCCTATGTTACAGTCAGTCAAAAGATTCTTGTCACAGAAATTCTCCATGAAGGACCTAGGTGATGCCACCTATATTCTGGGGATCCAGATCTATCGTGATAGATCAAAAAGGATGTTGGGACTTTCACAGTCCAGGTACATAGACACCATATTGAAAAGATTCAGTATGGAAGATTCTAAGCGCGGTAACCTACCGGCTTGTCATGGAATCACCCTCTCCAAAGAGATGTCTCCCAAGACTGATTTGGAAAGGGATATCATGTCGATTATACCCTACGCTTCTGCAGTAGGCTCTATAATGTATGCGATGTTATGTACCAGACCAGATGTAGCATACGCATTAAGCGTTGCAAGCCGGTATCAGGCAAACCCAGGGGAGAAGCACTGGATAGCCGTAAAGAACATTCTCAAGTACCTGAGGAGGACTAAGGATATGTTCTTGGTGTATGGCGGAAAAGACCTCCAGATGGAGGCCTTTGCCGACTCCGGCTTCCAGAGTGACAAGGATGACTCCAAATCTATGTCGGGTTATGTCTTTACCCTCAATGGAGGTGCGGTCTGTTGGAAGAGTTCCAAGCAGGAGACCGTTGCTGACTCAACAATGGAAGCGGAGTACATAGCTGCTTGCGATGCCGCAAAAGAAGCTGTCTGGATGAAGAAGTTCCTCACAGAACTTCAGGTGGTTCCTACCAGTGTTGATCCAATACCTCTGTATTGTGACAACAATGGCGCTATAGCTTTAGCGAAGGAACCCAGGTCCCAACAGAAGTCCAGACACATCTTAATGCGGTATCACCTGATCAGGGAGATCGTCGATCGCCAGGAGATCGAGGTGAAAAGAGTAGAGACGGAGAATAACATTGCTGATCCATTCACCAAGGCCATTCCTCAGACGCAGTTCGAGAGGCTATTCGAGATGATAGGTCTACGATATGCCAGCTCATGGCCCTAGTGCAAGTGGGAGATTGTTAGTGTATATGCCCTAGGGGCCATTATTGTATCATACTTGCATGTATATTACTTAATAGAAGCTTGGGATATTCACAGTTGTATAAACAGTCTTGCTAAAAATGATAGTATGCTACTTGGTTTATGTCTACTTTAATATGTGCATATGTTTCTTGTAACGTATCACTTATACATATTAGTAGAGCCCATAGGATCTTTGCTTGATTACCAGCGTTGTGATGGCAGTCACACTAGTGGGGGTTGGGTAGTCTATAAGCAACATCCTATACTTGTCCCTAGCCATAGGATTATCGAGACAGGGCATTGATACTCCGGAGTAGACTAGTGTGTACGCTTCTCATCCCATTTAGGGAGATGGTCTGTCCCACAGCCATCAGTACGTCGTACTGGAGATAGTATACAGGTGCTCGTTGGGATACGGGTACACCGGACAGGACTCGCAGGAGAACTGACTGGATGGTATTATACCTAACGTCAGATAGCAGTTCTCAGGTGACATGTGTGCAGATAGTCTGTTGACTTAGGGTCGTCATTTGTCTCGTGTGAGTTCCCACTGTGCTTTGATTACTACCCTACCACGGCTCAAAGGAGTCGTGCAAACAGGTTTTAGTTGGGTACAGTCCCGAGCCACATGGAGGCAGTGAGCGACTGTTAGGGATTCGTCTCTCCTGGTATAGGGAGTTGATATCGTACTGTGATCGGTTGGTCATTACCATAAGTCCCTGGTCAGGGCTGATGGAGAATTACCGGTGGACTGATCAGTAGATTCTCAAATGGTCATGAGCCATACCGGCACGACTTGTACGGTTATTAGGGGTCTGACGTTCTCCACCTCCCTAGACCATACATGCGATACTCTTAGACGAACAGACCGGACTGCGCGAATATTGTCACGGACATGCTCAGTAGGAGTTCGGATGGGTTATCTCATCGGCCTTCTTATCGACATCTACCTGGGGACCGTTACGTACAGCTAGTGCCGCTTGCGGTCTGTGGTTAAACCCACTGCCAGCGTAGTGTCGAGTCTTTAGAGTCCCATACAGAGAGTTTCCCTGCTCCAGGCGAAACGATATAGAGGTCGTATGGTTTTACGACAAGGGTTCGGACGCATACGTGTTTGAACGCACATACGACGTTCGGACAGTTTTTACTAGCCGGCTTTGGTTTAAGCCAGATTCTAGTATCAGGTTATTGGATTTATACAGTCTAAAGTTTTTCCGTGTTTTCACGGATTGGAGGGGCGTTCTCGTAATTTTCCGGGAAGCTTCTAGAAGCATGGTGACTTGGGGGTTAAGGTGGCATAAGCATTTATTGCTTAATGACTCATTTGTGTGATTCATCCTTAGGGTTAATGCTTCATTTATTGAGCTTATGACTCATGTGATGAATCACACAAGGTGAATGCATCAACCATGATGATTAATCATTTATATTATTTATTTGATAAATTGTTATGGTTGTTATATTCTAATGAGTTCATTTTTCAATATCATTCTTATCATCACCTTCTCTCTTCTCAAGCTCTCTCATTCTTGAAACCCTAACCCTAACCTCTCATGTGTTGAGATCAAGGGTTAGCTAGACTAATACATCAATAACCTCACTCTATATCCCCTGGGTTGCTTAGATTAGCACTTTGAGCAACCTAGTTATCTCAAGTTATAGATCAAGCTTGGAGTAGGAGCTCCCGGGTGGATCGTCTTTGACTCGAGGAGGCCGTTGAGGTGCCGATGTTCCAAGGAGCATACGAGGAGTGGAGGACAGCGATGAAGACCCGAAGGACAAGTAACATGAGGTATAACTTCGAATCCGAGTAGTTAAACCTCTCGTAGTTTGCTAGTAACGGTTTAGAAACGATTCATGCGCTCAAGTCCGTGTTACGAAGCTTTGATAATCGTTTTTCATATATTCCGCCTCCCCGCAAGTTCGTGGGGTGCGTGACATGGACTTACACTGACTACAACAACCCTCTAGCAGAGTCATATATACGTACACTTCTAAAGCTAGTTTAGAACGACGCTATACTCATCCTCCTGCCGGGTCATATATTCTAGAACAACAGCAATGACAAGTCTGGGTAAACAAGAACCTCCCTGTCACCGTCTCTAAGAAGACCGAAGTACCTCTCGGGTGCCTGAGGTTACCCACCAAATCTGGAGAGTGGTTAATGGAATGTCGAATCCAATTGAATCTTTAGGTTCTATTAAATTTCAGTAATCGTTTGTGGTTCTGGAATCACTTCCAGTTCTACCATACTCCCACTTCTGTTTTCTGAAAAAATCCATTTTACTAAAGCTGTGGCGAGTCAAGAACAATATAAATATTGATCTACCTGATGGTAGAAAGTTAACCCTCGTCAAAGCCTAGGATAACCCACAAATGGCCATTACTGAAACGTGCCTCGAGTTTATCCGGATTCTGGTTTTAAGAATCAGCCGGACAACTCTCTATACCTTAACATCGTTAAGATATAAATTGATTCTATATATCCAATATAGAAACAAAATCACTAATTTAATTGGAACCAGATTCAAAATCATGCAGCTGTCTCCAGTGCATATCAACCAAATGGAAGGAGGCCAATTATATTACTCAACTAGGAGTGCATCCATATATGAGTAACCCGAAAGAGAAGAAAGTTCTCAAAACCATTACTATCAACGGAATACCAAACACAAGTATCTACATCTTCGACTACCTCGAAGAATCCTGATACTTCCAACAAATGGTTCTCTACTTTATTCTTATACCTATAGATTTTCAATATCTGGACCTTGCATTTCAATGAAATACTTGTCTAGAACTGAAGAAGTCATGAGTAAACAGAATATAGTACGAGTACCCAACCCTTTGTCCTAATGGACATCGGACAACATACAATACTTTGTATAAGTCCCTTGAGTTTAATAACTCAAATCTTGTGCGTCGTAGGTTGAAAACTATACTATGGTTAAGAAGAATTACACCGCAGTTGAATGCACCTTACCTAACCACCAACTGATATAGGTAAATGTCAAGGACACAATTTCAAAGGTTATATCTCACTTTATAAAAAAAATTGTACAGATATATCAGTTTGAAATTGGTGCATAACAACGGATATTCAAAACCAAATGTTTGCCGTCAGGCATAACCCAGATGATTTCCTCAAATATCACCAATTACAACGAATTCCGATATAATGAGGATTTAATCACCCAATTCCTAATATCTTACTCTCACTCACCATCTGTAATAACGTACAGATGTGAGAAACTGATCTGGTAAATACATACGCTGGAGTTAAATTCCAATTGGGAAAAAAAATTTCAATTAACATCGCACAGCGAAACTGAAACATGAAAATGTTTCAAAGGGGTTATCTGGTATTCCTAGTAACTCCTCTTCCACTATCCTGATTCATGACAGTAACCATATACTTACTTGCCCTCACTCCAATCCGTTTATTATGTCTTTACTTATTACTTTCTGTACACCTCCTTTAGGCTAATTGGTTTTCTTCCTTCCCTACCCTTCGGCACCAGCCTAAGATTTGGAAGAAGACTATCCAATAAGTGTAATAGGTGTACACTCCTTATGCCAAGAGCCCTCACAACCTGAGAGAAGGTAATGGGAAAAGACATCTGAACAATCCTATTCTATTTTTCCTGAACCGGAAACCATCCTCGAATCTGGAATGAATTCCTTCGAGTTTGTATGTAACTATATGATGGCATATCCAATAGGAGTGGATATCCGTAGTGTTACAGAGTGTTCTTGGAGATATCCAAAGTGGATGTAGGAGTGGCAGGGGTATACTTTGTTTCGTCGTGAATGATAGCAGTCTCAATTTTCTTTGCCGTTATTCTAATCCCTTTATATGTCTTTACTTATTACCTTCTGTACACCACCCTTGGGCTAATTGGTTTTCTTCCTTCCCCACCTTTCGGCACCTTCCTATGGTCTGGAGGAAGACTATCCAATAAGCTCAATAGGTGTACCCTCTCCTAATCCTAGGAGCCCTCACAACCTGGGAGAGGGTAAAGGGAAAAGACAACCGAATAATCCTATTCAATCTCTCCAGAACCAGAATCCATTCTCGAATCTGGAACAAATTCCTTTGAGTTCGTATGTAACTATACGATGGATTTATCCAATGGAAGTGGATGTTCGTAGTGATACGGGGTGTTCTGGAGAAATGCAAAGGTGATATAGAAGTGGCAATGATATATGCGACACTGTGACATTTCAAAAGCCAAAGTGTTTTAAGAAGGTTCGGTTAACTTGGTTCATGAGTCTTAGTCAAGGGTCGGGCCATGGTCGCTGCCAAAGAGAGAGAGAGAAAAGAAACACTCAGCGTGCACTCTAACCTAGATCAGAATGGTTAATCACTTTATCTAATCAGGATGGCTCCCACTGTTTCCTCAAATTCTCCTCCAAACCCAAAGAAGAATTAGTTGGGATCATCTAAAATCACCCGAGGAGTAAACCTACTCATCAGTGGGAATCGGAATCCAACTATCATCTTATGATAACTCGATGGAAGCCATTCAAGTCACCACACTCCAGAAGGTATGCGCATGCCTGGCAAGTTTTTTGTATGTTTGAAACTCCCGATGTGTGTTTTTACCCCAAGCGGCTTATGACCTTGACTAGGTCAACATATCATAAGTCGTAAGTCAAGTTCAACCCGTCATTATCCTAGATTAATTACACCTACCCATACGAGCCCTTGACTAGGTCAACATGACCGTACGACTGTCCTAACCAATCACATATTCATGGAGCAGAAAAGTACTACAGAGCTACCGATCACTACGCCTTGACTAGGTCAACATACGTATCACGAATACTAAGCAATACTCGTCTGAAATGACGGAGGGCTACGGCTGGTTTTCGGCGAAAAACCTTTAACATAATGGACTTGATATTGTTGAAGGGATCCAAGTGGTTTTACAAATATATAGTGGCGAAAACTTTTGCTAAAGAGGTCACTCCCGGTGAAGGGATCTCGGTTCTTTCCTCATCGAATGAAGTGTAGGATATTCCAAACTAAATACCACGATGCAAAGAAAAAGAATCGACTATAGTAAAGTTATTACGTTGACGCAAACTTCTGCTCAAGGGGTCACTCCCGATGAAGGGATCTCGACCCTTGCCTCGTCGAATGAGGTGCAGGATATTCCTAATCGAATACCACTGTGCAAAGCAAAAGAAAACATCTGTAATGTTAGTTCTTAAAAACTTGGTTCCAACAACATCATATATATGTTTGTTTTATCCTTGCATTGATCATAATCAATGCGGTCCCATCAATTAATCACACTATAAAAGAACGAAAATATATGATGTACGTATATGCCATCCGCATTCGCCACTGGGTCTCGTCATCACCCGTTAGGTTACTTAACTAACGACAGAGCGGGGACTGGACTAGCGCGGGTGCAAAACATATACATCATCTACTAGTATATATATAAATATATATACAACAATCGTCCCAGGCATGATATAAAGCAACATCACAGAAGCAACACAGAATGGTGGATAATCTGGAGCCCCGGGTTTCACTTGAGCTGAAAGTGAGACCTAACGTTCCCCTGTCGTGTGGATAGCCTATGCAATAAAACCTAGACCCCTACGAGTGCTGCAAGTTACCCTCCAAAACCAGAAGCGAGGCAGCCTCCTTCAGCAAAGTGAATGGGCCACCCGGCACTTCACGGAATCTGGTAACTTGAGCACTCGTCCTGGTCAACCTATACTCCCTACGAGTGCGGTGAATAACCCGCCGATTCTAGAGTAGGCCTCCTCCGTCTCAACGCCATGAGATATGGACCCGTTACCATCTAGAACTCGGATATTCGTGCACTCCACCACAGGGTAATCCTAGTACAGAAAAGAAAAAAATATGTACAAAGGTGACATCGACCTCATCCCGGTCGTTCAACCCGGCCGTGCCCCAAACAAATAATATACAAAATGGCAGTGACGGCAGTCCACATGTCGGACGCTCGCCCCGCAATATAAAATGTACAAATGAAACTAAACTGTGCTAACATTGCACCCAAGCTATCCACCACGACGATCCAACCACAACACAGCACAACACAAAACATCAACGTGAATTCCACGTTCGCAAACTCGTTTAAAAGAACATATAGCAATTAGACGAGTTGTACCTCTCGAATGACATTCACGGTCGCGGATAGTAATGCATGTACTGATAAACATTTAAACAGTGTTAAAACATCGACTTCGAAACACCCCAAATAGCCCCAAACAACTAGTTAAAGCAATATCAAAACTGGGCTAAACTAGCAATACCACCGAACCAATATTCCAGAGACTAGACCAAACACAAAATATGAAGTCCCAAGTCCAAGAAATAGCCAGCCAGCTCGGATTTTAGGTCAATGTGGCCGGTTTTATTTTGGTGGAATTGGCTCGTATTTTGTGTGTTCTATTGGTCATCCAAGTAGTCTTCTGCAGTTGATAAAATAATTTTTTGAAGACTTAGAAAAATTGACAGCAACTGGAATATTCGAGGTGTGGTTTCAATTTTGATACTTTAACATTGTTTAAAACTGCTAGTAAGGGGTTTAAAGGCTGGCTCTGATACCATGTTGGGTTACGGCAGCGCCCCGGCCATCAATCCGTGACCAAATGCGGAACAATTTTTTTTCTAAACTGGCGCTACCATTTCCCGATGCCCGGATCTACCCTAAACCCTATACTAGAAATACTAAACTAAGAGTTGGATGATTTTACCGAGTTGATCCGTGTCCTTCGGTCTTCAACCATCATCCCCAAGCTCCTAGCGGCTCCTTGGTCGAGTTTGATCTCCGGTCTCCCCCATCGAAGATGATCCACCTTGAGAGTGTGTAATACGGGCTCCCACATCCAAAACCGAGACAACTCGAGTATCTAGTTTGCTAGCCTAGATAGCCGAGATGAAGTAGAGAGTGTGTAGGATTACTTTGTCTCAAAACACCCAATGTTTCTCAACTCATGAGACTTAGTGGGTGGAGGAAGATGAAGAAGCCATTGGTGGATGAGTGAAGCAACTCAAGAAAAGAAAAATGGCTAAGTGTTGTGAGCATGAAGAGATGGAGCATGAAGTGAAGAATAGCAAGCATGCTAGCAACTCAAGAAAGATTTCATCAAGTGAAGAAAATGCTCACAACACAAACTAAATCAAGCATGCCCAAATAGTGACTCATGAGTCACTACATGACTCACCCCATGAGTCATCTACAAAGCCATGCCTCATTTAATGCCCAAGTCCACCTCATCCTCCACGTCAATAAATCATTTATAAAAAAAATGATTAAACTAAAATGAGGTGGCATCTCCTAGAAGTATCTTGTAATGAAATTACAACAATACCCCTCATCTATATATATATACCCGTATCCGTATTCCGGAAAACACGAATACAATGAGACGAAAATAATCCAACAATATAATACTAGGATCCAGCTTAAACCAAAGCCCACTAGTACTATCTGTCCGATCATGATCCGTGCACAGGTGCACGTATATGATCGAACCCTGCCATAAAACCATACGGCCTCTACAACGTTTCGCCCGAACCAGGAAAACCATATGTGTGGGACTCTAAAGACCCGTCAATACGCTAGCGGTGGGTTTAACCACAAGCATGTCAGTGGCACTAGCTGTACGTAATGGCTACCCAGGTATTGAGCACAAGGGAGGCCGACGAGCAAACTTATCCTGAACCCCTACTAAGCCTGACAGTGACAATATCCGTACAGTCCGGTCTGTTCGTCTAAGAGTATCGCATATCGAGTCTAGGGGGTGGATAAAGTCAGACCCCTAACAACACGATAATTCGTGTCGGTATGAAGCCCATCACCAACTGTGAAACTACTGATCCTAGATCAGTAATTCTCGACTACCTTGGCCAAGGATTTCTGGTGATGGCCATCCGTGCACTGCGCGATATCAACCTCCAATACCGGGAGAGACGAATCCCCGACGATCCGCTCACTGCCTCTATGTGGCTCGGGACTGTACCCAAATAAAACCTGTTTGCACGACTCCTTTGAACCATGGTAGGGTAGTAATCAAAGCACATTGGGAACTCACACGAGACAAATGACGATCTCAGGTCGACAGACTAACCTGTACACATTTCACCTGGGAACTTCTATCTGACAATAGGTATAATACCAACTAGCATGTTCCCGGCGAGTCTGTCCAGTATACTCATAACGTGATGAGCACCTGTATACTATCTTAGGTGAACAAACTAACACCAATGGCTTGTGAGACCTGGCCACCGCCCCTCGTCGGGGTCTCGATCAGTATACACTAGTCTACTTTAGAGTATCGATGCCCACTCTCGAAACTCCCACGACTAGGGACATTTAAGGATGTGCTTATAGACTTCCAGCTCCCACGTATATGATCGCCATCATAATGCTGGTAGTCAAGCAAGAATCCTATGGGCTCTATCAACATGTAATAGTGATCTGTAATACCACATAAAGCATGTACATGATGATAAAGACAAACCAAATAGCATACTATCATCTCGAGTAAGACTGTTCTACCGGTATAGGTCCTCCCTCAATCATCATAATCACTTACCTGCGATTATGATAATTGCCTTGAGGGCACTATATTCAACACGTTGCTTTTGTTTTGCACACACGCTAGTCCAGATCCCGCTCTGCCGTTACTTAAGTAACCTAATGGTGCATGACGGGGCTCCGTGGCGAATGCGGATGGCATAAGCGCACATTCTATTTTCGTTTCTTCTGTGATGTTTAGGAAACATAAATGATGGGACATCATTAATGAGATTAATGAAAAGAAAAGAAACCTAAAGATGTTGTAGAATCAAAATTTTCAAAAAGGTAGCTCTAGTTATTGCTTTGCATAGTGGTATTCCTTGATGGATATCCAGCATCTCATTCGATGAGGAAAGAGTCGAGATCCCTTCACCGGGAATGACCTCTTTAGAAAAAGCTAGCAAATGCTATGACCCACTCAGTTTATTTTGAAAACTACTCGATTTTAAAAGCAGAGCTTAAACCACTCCTTTTCAAATCACTCAATTCTACAACGATATCAAGTTCATTACGCTAAAGGTTTTCTTAAAAACCAGTCGTGGCCCTCCGTCATTTCAGATAAGTAATATCGAGTATTCGTGCTACGTTTGTTGACCTTATCAAGGTGTAGTGTGCGGTAGCTGATTACTGCTTATCTGCCGCATATGATGCGATTTGATTAGGGTAGTCGTACGGCCTTGTTGATCTTGTCAAGGGTCATGCGGGTGGGTTTAATTCAAGATAATAATATGGATGTATTCACTGAATTCGCCTATTATACTGAGCCGGGGAACGTTTGTTCCACTCTATCTTATGATTGTCATAAGTCTGAGCAAGGAATAAGGGAATATATGGATTCCCATGCAACCCGAACGAAGAAAGAGAATGATGATGCATCTTCTTCGAGTGTGTTTGTTACCGAGAAATGTTTCTCAGTATGCTCTACGTCCTGGGTATTGGATACCGGATCAGGATCCCACATTTGTAATATGTTACATGGGTTAAGAAGAAATAGAAAACTGGGAAAGGGTGATACATCTCTAGTAGTAGGGAATGGTGCAATTGTTGCAGCCAAAGCAGTTGACGAATATCACCTTGTATTACTAAATGGTAATACATTGATTCTGAACGACTGCTATTTCGTACCAAAAATGATGTGCAATATAATATCAATTTCTTTATTAGATAAAGAAGGATATAATTTTGTACTAGAGAAAAATGTTACGAACATTTTCTTAAATCAAGTGTTGATTGGATTTGGTACGTTGTATAACGGTATATACGTTCTAAATCAAACTACAGTTCTAAACATACAGAACACAAACAAGAGGAAAAGTTCAGAAATGAAAGAAGTCTTCTTGTGGCATTGTAGACTTGGTCATATCAATGCGACAAGACTAGCGAAGTTGTACAAAGATGGATATTTGAATCCGTTCAAATTTACATCTTATGAAACTTGCCAGTCATGTCTCAAAGGCAAGATGACCAAAACTCCGTTTACTGGACACGGAGAAAGAGCTACTGAACTCTTGGAACTGATACATAGTGATGTATGCGGTCCTATGTCTACACATGCCAGGAATGGTTCCTCATACTTTATTACATTCACCGATAATCTCTTAAGATTCGGACATGTGTTCTTGTTGAAACACAAATCTGAAGCTTTTGAGAAATTCAAGGAATATAAGTACGAACTTGAGAACCAGACGGGTAAAAGTATTAAAGTCCTTCGATCTGATCGAGGAGGAGAATAATTGAGCATGGAATTACGAGATTATTTAAAAGAGAATAAGATTCTCTCTCAGCTTACTCCTCCTTATACACCACAACACAATGGAGTATCAGAGCGGAGGTGTCACGACCCGAAAGTACGGAACATGACCGGCACTTAAACTACGAACGTCTCGAGGCGTACGTAATCTAAGTAAACCGAAAACCCAGAAATCCAAACCAAGAAAAGTTGTAGAGTGCAGGAAAAACCAACTTAAAGCAAGTAATTTCAATAGCATAAGCCGAATTATGCGGTTTTTAAAACATCAAAAATTTACTGAAAATTTCGGCAGAGTCTCCTTTGTAAATACTGGCCCCCAAACGGGATACAACATGAATAGTATACGAAATCAAGAAAAAGGCATCCCCAAGCGGGAGCTAGCTCTTCGTCAATCGACGGTCACAACCACACAAGCAATATAATATATAACGCCAACGGCGAGGATCAAAACTCAAAAGGAAACTCAAAACCACCAGAAATATAACGAGCGACTCTAAGGTCGAAAGAATAAACAACACTGGTCTCTATCTCAATAAATACATGTTTGGTTGATGGAATTTACTAGATACAACGGAATAATATTATACAAGGTAATATGATGTGTACGATACAAGAAAAAACCCACCTACTAGCAAGTCACCCGAATGAAACTGAGCCCGCAAAGCCGTAAAGAAACATGTACGGCAAAACCTGCAAGAAACTGGGGCACAACGGGGGTGAGTTGCCAACTCGTGAATAGAAAAACATCTACGAATAAAAATCGCATGTATGATGCAATCCTAGGTCATACGATCATAATATATCCTTAAATATATAACCAGCAGCCTATAACAAGGCTAGGGTAAATATCTAACCCGAGTGTAATCTCATGTGCCTGTGTCAGTGCCTTAGGTAGCAATATATCATATGAATGAGGTATGAATGCACGGAGCAGAATGCATATACTGACGAAAACTTCTTTCATAAATCAGTGAGATTTCTGTATTTTTAAAGTGAGGTACCATAAATGAAATCAGCATAAAACAGTGCCCAGCATCGACACAAAACAAGTGTCCAAATATCTCGATATCTCTGTATCACAATCTCTGTATCTCAATATCTCAAAATCAATATCTAGGGTGCCGTCAATCCAGACCGGCCCCTACCATCCATCTCAAGACCATGACGGTATCCTCCGGATATCCGACGCGTCGGTAATATCACCGGTCGGTAGTGCTCCCCTGCCAGGCTCAACGTCAACAACACATTCCTCTTGCCCCGGGGTACCGCACCGGGTCCACTATGTACCCGAAACGGTTCATCTATCTCCTCGAATCGGGTCTCGAAATCCATCAGCAAACTCATGGTGGACGACTCATACATCATAGGAAAACCGCATTTTTTTATTAAAAAAGAAAGAAAGCAGTTTATATATGTTTTGCGGTTTTCCTCCAAATTCATAAAATATCATGGGAATCCGAATCATCAATAGCATGTAAGACCATGAATATAAGCATGAGAATCCATGAATACGGCATAACAATGAATAATAGTATGCATGAAGAGACAAGTAATAACTACAATATCTAAGCTGGCATATAAGGTATGTACACTAATATTATGTCAAACTACTGGCTATCAAGCTAAGTTAAGCAACAATATTTTCTAAGGTGTACGTGACATGGCAATTACCGATGAAGATGTGTGTGAGCCGGCAAGTAAGTGTATGTGGTACATACGCATCATCGGTAATGGTGCTGGTATCCTAACAGCATAATGTCAACAATGCAATATGAAATAACAATGTAAATATGCGATGCGGAGCGAGCAACTAAAATGAGCGGGAGCTAAAAACTAGACGCAACTATAACTAATCTGCATTAAGTCCTACAAATGGTGCCATTTGAAATAACACGAACCGCGGGGTTTTGAAAATAGGGCTACGGTGGTTTTTAAGAATGGATACGTCTTTTGAAATATCCGTAGATCCCTTGACCTGTCTTTTAAAATACCCACGATCCGCTAGTTTGAAATAGGTGGGAGTCTAATCTAATCTAACAACTACACTAAACTATACGGCTGAACTAACAAGCTAAGCTACAGGTAAGGAAACCGCCTAACATCTGAGTCGATACATATACATACCTGTATATATATTAGTCGGTGATCCCGCCTCAAAAATATCATATCCGATATCATATCTATAATCAGTTATCCCAAGTCAAGAGTGCGGATCAATCATCAAAATATAGCTCGTACGTAAATCCGTCGTACGGCATCCCAAATCTGGGTACGGGTCAATATCACATTCATCATACTATTCATCTGATATCCTCTTTATCAAATATCATGATCGGGGTACTGATCTACGTCTAGTACAATATTGATACCATCTATGTATGCATGCATGTATAAGAATCACTACGTCAAAAGACCCGCTAAAACATCATGTCGTATCTCAATACGAACCAAAACACATCACGGATCTTCTGGCCTCAAGCCCAATATCATCGACTCATCTCAAATCCCAATTACTATCCTCAAATCCAGTATATAAACACATAGTCCCATACCCATGTGTAAATATACACATCAATATATAATCCTATGTACGCATATATGAAAGAAGAATGTATGCAAATATGGGTGTGTGTATGTGTGGTGCAACCACTACTCTAGGGTTTCGCAACACTAAACCAATCCAATCACACCAAGGATCCATCTCTATCATAAATAATCTCAAACAATATATAAACAATATATATATGTGTGCATACGTATTCGTATACATCACCACGAACTGCGGGGGTGCTATACGCCATCCACCCGACTTCTCCCCGTAGATATAAATCTACTCACCTGGTCCTCGCTTGCCGGTGCCGACGCCGCCACGCGCTTGCTTGTCGTCTCGAAGTCCACATGGGGTACCTACATATCATAACGCACCGTATCGCATTAAAACTAAATTCTAAATCGAAACGGCATACGAAAATCAAATCGGCACGCGTATCACGCATAGGTCCAAACCTATCGCCTACGCATGCAAGAATAGTCAAACCAACCCTCGATGTCGATGTACAAACGTCAAACCATCGAGAAAAATCCGATCACACTCATTTGCACATTCACGAACACTAATTTTAATATAAACTAGGTTAAAACTCACAAAAACCCCAATTTCACTTAAAAAGTCATTTTTCCGAAAATCTAGCAAGCACAATTCGCCATTTTTGTACAAAACATGACGTTTAAATGAATGTAGCGGCCAATATACTTATTAAATATCTTAAATAAGTCATAGAAACAATTTCCGGAATTTAATCTCATTAAATTCCAAAAACCCTAATATTCTAGTTTACAAAATACCCTTTTTAACAATTTCATAGCCAAAAATGCACAAACTACAATTTAGGTTGGATTTGCATGATCTAAAGCATTAAACCACACTTAATAAAGTTAATGAAGTCATGAAAAACCTAAACACATTTTTAATCCCAAGTATTTAACCAATTTCAAAAACCTAGTAAGCAAATTAGCAAATTAACACAATTTTTAAACTAACCATTAGCACAAGCTACTAATCTTGTATTAACATGACAAAAAGACTAAATATAACACAAAACCATACACCAATTTTATAAAACCCTAACTTGCATTCAAATTCCTAACTTGAATTCCAAAACTTGCAACTTAAGCCTAATTAACACTTAAGTAGTTTAGCTTTAAGAAATTTGCAACAAATTAAGCAAAAATGTTTTAGAATTATACCCAAAAACATTTGAAGATCCACAAGCATCCATGGCCCTCCAAAATGCTCTCTTTTCACAAAGATCCATGCTATACGGGCTAAGCTAAAATGGGTAGGAGTCGGATTTGGGTTTTGGGATTTTTTTTGATGGATTTGAGGCAATTTTTGATGAAGTTTGATGAGAAAAGAGAAGGGAAATGGGGGGGGGGGGCTGCTGCTGCTGTAGGAGGAGGGGGGGGTTTGGCTGGAATAGGAGTGGGAGAGGAGAGAGAGGGAGGTAGAGAAAGTGGGGGGAGAAGTCAAAGTCAATTCAAGGTCAAAGGTCCACCTCATTTCTCCATTTTCTTTTCTTTTCTTTCATTTCTTTTCCTTTGAAATTCAAGTGGGGAAAAAGATGGTGGCTACTGAATTCAGCCAAGGGGAGAAGTAAATGGGGGTATGTGGGTGTGGGTACGGGTGTGGGGTGATGAAAAATGATAAATACAATACCCCAAACATCCATTTACGCTAAAAAAAAAGCCTTTTTTCCTCAATAATTTCTAAACCGTTTTGGCAAATGATTTCGTTCCAAAAACCACATGATAAAATTTTATTTAATGTTTTATGATGCACAAAATTTGTTTCAACTCATTCCAATTTGTAATTTTCCCTAATTAAATGTATTAGTGACGGCTTAAAATAATAATAAAATAATATTTTTTTCAGAAAATTTGAAATTTCACCAGCGGCTCAATAAACACCAAATAATAGCAATTACATAGCTAGAATATTATATTTAATTTTTATAATAAGATATTTGTATTTTGGCTTTTTACAGAAAACCCCCTTATTTTACCGATTTTTTCGAAATTTCACCGAAACGATTTTCAAAACGTTACAATCTTCCCCCTTAAAGAAATTCGGTCTCCGAATTTAAATTCAAACTCCCCCAAATACTAAAACATCTAAGAACACCATCAAGTTGTCGGGGCTCCGAAATTGTAAATACATAAAACAAATCGTAGCGCGGCGCATGCGCTTGAAAAATGAGCATATAACTCAAATCAAAACTCCGTCAAGCATCCCGCAATCATCGGAGTCATGGAGAAGACATCAATGCCAAATCCAAATCAAAACCAATATGACATAACTTGAAACTATACATGTAATTATCGAATCTATATCTGTAAGTATCTGAAGGAAATGCATGCCAAATCTCTTTAAGTCGCTGTGCAACGCGTATAACACTGCACAGTGGCGGACGTCTATCATAAGAAAATAATTATATACATATATACCTTTGTTTGAAATGTACGTTCCGCCGTTTTGGAAACAATTTAGAAGGGTCTCCTTGTTTTAAACATTTCATGTCATATCAGACACGTAGGTAAATACTGAGGCTATAGCTCGCTTTTTGGAAATCCCTTCAATAACTACCAATGCATGCAAAAATATATTCAGGTACTGTCCTCTGACTAGTCCTGCTCAGTACGAAAACACATAGCAATATCATGAAAACGTACTGCTCTATATGAAATCAATCCCAAAATATGCACATGAATGCTACGTGTGTCTGGTGCGCACGGAAATAAAAATCCATGAATGTGCCATACATGCGCACATAAACAACATCTAAGTGCATCGGGTGTGCACAAAACATCTTTCGTAGGCAACATGTGTGCCTGACAGCAAAATCAGGTGCATCTGACATGCACGAAAAATTCTCAATTTAGTGCCTTTGGTGTGCACCAAAATCACCCTTCAAAACATGCGCCCAACATGCGCGAAAATCCAAATCAGGTGCATCCATCGTGCACGAAATCATGAAATTCAATATCAAGCACCGAACGTGCGCAAAATCAATCAGGTGCACAAGGTGCACAAAACAAATATCGAGTATCACAATCGAAATCGAAGTCCAATGCATCTAAGTGCACAAAAGGCGTATCACTGCACTGTAAGCATATAATAACTATACAGAGTGCAGGAACCAATTCGTGTGCGTGCATACGCACAAAATCAACTCAAATGTCTAAAACCGTAAAATCACAAACATGTGAAACCAAAGCACGAAAACGATATCAAGTGCAACACTATGCAAAGATCGTAAATCCTCAATCATCAAAATCAAATCATACGAATAAATCACCCAAAACATCGCGATCAATAATGGCGGAACAGTACCGCTTAAGCGCATCCTCTAAGAATCTCGGCCAACTGTCACGGTCACTAGTGGGACGTCTCGTCGATGATCATGAACTCTGTCCTGCTGATGTGCGTAACCATGACCACTCCTGGGTCAAGGTCTTCACTGTGAATTACCAATCTCTCGGTCCATCATCGCGACCACTCGTAAGACAGCATATCACTGGCGTCGGCCTCTGGTTCTCTGAATATACGTGACACCTCTGATCCTGGTGCAAGTATCATTGCAGCAGTGTCCTGGAAGGAATCCTGCTCACGGTCTCTTCCATGTTTCGTCTCTGCCAACTGTCCGGAAGTCATCGTCCTTTACTATATTTGCGTCTTGCTCTGGAACGACTGCATTCTCATCACGACTCTTCTGGAAGGTATATCCAAGTACAATGCCTCGGCATGCGCATCGCATCTCTAATGTCGGCGGAGTGGAACGTCATCTCATCTAGATCTGGTACGAACCTCCTACTTCACTTTTCTCTAATGTCGTCTGCTTTGGACTCGTCTCGTCGTGGCTGCATGGATTGGGCTCCAACGACTATCCTCGTATCTGGAGTCTCCTGAGAAATGCATCTCACCACCTAACATCCGAATTAAGTCGAACCATCCAATCGATTGTCAAAACCTCATAATCCCCTAAGGGATCAACATCTTGGGCACAGTTTAATAGTATCGAGTACATACCACAGCATCGGTGGTCCAGCCGTAGAAGGGCAAACCCAAGCCTCACTAATGGCGCCGCAGATCTGCCGCAAACCCTAAGGTTCAAAGGCTTTCATACGGTCATTAAGTCGAGTTAGGGTTTCATTCTTCTAGAGGGACCATAGAATTGCCTGCATGTCTTCCGAATACTTTAAACTTGGAATAGTAGGTTTCTGACATTCGATCGTCTCTGTCGATTCCCAACGTCTCCGCGTGAAGTCGTCTCTAGCTGGAATCAATCTATCTGATGACCTCGCATCGGGGTAGCGAACGAACCACCTGTCCTAGTCATTCATCATCGGGTGACTAGCGACCTTCTATCATCTCTTAGTACAACTCGTACTGTAATAGCTCCAACATCTGGGGAGATATCTCGTCGTTCGCAGCAATAACTAGCTCACTCGTCTGCACGCTGAACAGTGCCTCAAACATCATGAGTAAGCAACACACCAACGGTCATCAAAATCTGGATGACCTCCATCATTGGCTCAATTCTCTAGTGTCGATCAGCACCTCCGAGTAACCTCATAAAGGCGATCCGCCAAACGCTCGTGGCGTGGAAACACAGTAAAAAGACATATCTCTGCAAACGTGTGTCGCCGGAATTTCGCCCTGGTCAGTCCTCGTTCGTGACGAGCTTGTGCTGACCGCAACTCTAGCCGTAACTCTCCCTGCCTGTAACCGTAGCAGCAAAACCAAACTGGTACCGATGAGGCTAGATCAGGAAGGAATATAATACTGAACAAGGAAATGTACATCCTAAGGCTTCATAAGTGGAGTGGCGTGTCGTAAATATGCCGCGGAACATACCAACGATACGTCACTCTACTTTAGTCACCTATTCCATCAACCAAGGGTCATCCTACGCTCCGAAGGTTAAAACCTAATGCTTTGATTCCAACTTTGTCACGACCCGAAAGTACGGAACATGACCGGCACTTAAACTACGAACGTCTCGAGGCGTACGCAATCTAAGTAAACCGAAAACCCAGAAATCCAAACCAAGAAAAGTAGTAGAGTGCAGGAAAAACCAACTTAAAGCAAGTAATTTCAATAGCATAAGCTGAATTATGCGGCTTTTAAAACATCAAAAATTTACTGAAAATTTCGGCAGAGTCTCCTTTGTAAATACTGGCCCCCAAACGGGATACAACATGAATAGTATACGAAATCAAGAAAAAGGCATCCCCAAGCGGGAGCTAGCTCTTCGTCAATCGACGGTCACAACCACACAAGCAATATAATATACAACGCCAACGGCGAGGATCAAAACTCAAAAGGAAACTCAAAACCACGAGAAATATAACGAGCGACTCTAAGGTCGAAAGAATAAACAACACTGGTCTCTATCTCAATAAATACATGTTTGGTTGATGGAATTTACTAGATACAACGGAATAATATTATACAAGGTAATATGATGGGTACGATACAAGAAAAAACCCACCTACTAGCAAGTCACCCGAATGAAACTGAGCCCGCAAAGCCGTAAAGAAACATGTACGGCAAAACCTGCAAGAAACTAGGGCACAACGGGGGTGAGTTGCCAACTCGTGAATAGAAAAACATCTACGAATAAAAATCGCATGTATGACGCAATCCTAGGTCATACGATCATAATATATCCTCAAATATATAACCAGCAGCCTATAACAAGGCTAGGGTAAATATCTAACCCGAGTGTAATCTCATGTGCCTGTGTCAGTGCCTCAGGTAGCAATATATCATATGAATGAGGTATGAATGCACGGAACAGAATGCATATACTGACGAAAACTTCTTTCATAAATCAGTGAGATTTCTGTATTTTTAAAGTGAGGTACCATAAATGAAATCAGCATAAAACAGTGCCCAGCATCGACACAAAACAAGTGTCCAAATATCTCGATATCTCTGTATCACAATCTCTGTACCTCAATATCTCAAAACAATATATAAACAATATATATATGTGTGCATACGTATTCGTATACATCACCATGAACTGCGGGGGTGCTATACGCCATCCACCCGACTTCTCCCCGTAGATATAAATCTACTCACCTGGTCCTCGCTTGCCGGTGCCGACGCCGCCACGCGCTTGCTTGTCGTCTCGAAGTCCACATGGGGTACCTACATATCATAACGCACCGTATCGCATTAAAACTAAATTCGAAATCGAAACGGCATACGAAAATCAAATCGGCACGCGTATCACGCATAGGTCCAAACCTATCGCCTACGCATGCAAGAATAGTCAAACCAACCCTCGATGTCGATGTACAAACGTCAAACCATCGAGAAAAATCCGATCACACTCATTTGCACATTCACGAACACTAATTTTAATATAAACTAGGTTAAAACTCACAAAAACCCCAATTTCACTTAAAAAGTCATTTTTCCGAAAATCTAGCAAGCACAATTCGCCATTTTTGTACAAAACATGACGTTTAAATGAATGTAGCGGCCAATATACTTATTAAATATCTTAAATAAGTCATAGAAACAATTTCCGGAATTTAATCTCATTAAATTCCAAAAACCCTAATATTCTAGTTTACAAAATACCCTTTTTAACAATTTCATAGCCAAAAATGCACAAACTACAATTTAGGTTGGATTTGCATGATCTAAAGCATTAAACCACACTTAATAAAGTTAATGAAGTCATGAAAAACCTAAACACATTTTTAATCCCAAGTATTTAACCAATTTCAAAAACCTAGTAAGCAAATTAGCAAATTAACACAATTTTTAAACTAACCATTAGCACAAGCTACTAATCTTGTATTAACATGACAAAAAGACTAAATATAACACAAAACCATACACCAATTTTATAAAACCCTAACTTGCATTCAAATTCCTAACTTGAATTCCAAAACTTGCAACTTAAGCCTAATTAACACTTAAGTAGTTTAGCTTTAAGAAATTTGCAACAAATTAAGCAAAAATGTTTTAGAATTATACCCAAAAACATTTGAAGATCCACAAGCATCCATGGCCCTCCAAAATGCTCTCTTTTCACAAAGATCCATGCTATACGGGCTAAGCTAAAATGGGTAGGAGTCGGATTTGGGTTTTGGGATTTTTTTTGATGGATTTGAGGCAATTTTTGATGAAGTTTGATGAGAAAAGAGAAGGGAAATGGGGGGGGGGGGGGCTGCTGCTGCTGTAGGAGGAGGGGGGGGTTTGGCTGGAATAGGAGTGGGAGAGGAGAGAGAGGGAGGTAGAGAAAGTGGGGGGAGAAGTCAAAGTCAATTCAAGGTCAAAGGTCCACCTCATTTCTCCATTTTCTTTTCTTTTCTTTCATTTCTTTTCCTTTGAAATTCAAGTGGGGAAAAAGATGGTGGCTACTGAATTCAGCCAAGGGGAGAAGTAAATGGGGGTATGTGGGTGTGGGTACGGGTGTGGGGTGATGAAAAATGATAAATACAATACCCCAAACATCCATTTACGCTAAAAAAAAAGCCTTTTTTCCTCAATAATTTCTAAACCGTTTTGGCAAATGATTTCGTTCCAAAAACCACATGATAAAATTTTATTTAATGTTTTATGATGCACAAAATTTGTTTCAACTCATTCCAATTTGTAATTTTCCCTAATTAAATGTATTAGTGACGGCTTAAAATAATAATAAAATAATATTTTTTTCAGAAAATTTGAAATTTCACCAGCGGCTCAATAAACACCAAATAATAGCAATTACATAGCTAGAATATTATATTTAATTTTTATAATAAGATATTTGTATTTTGGCTTTTTACAGAAAACCCCCTTATTTTACCGATTTTTTCGAAATTTCACCGAAACGATTTTCAAAACGTTACAGGAGGAATCACACCCTATTAGATATGGTGCGCTCTATGATGAATGTTGCTGAGTTACCTATTTTCTTTTAGGGTTATGCACTTGTGAAAGCTGCATACCTATTGAATAGGGTCCGTGCCTACCACTCCATATGAGATATGGAATAGGAAGATACCATCTCTTAAACAAGTTAAGATATGGGGTTGTCCGGCCTATGTTAAAAAGAAAAATCCGGACAAGCTCGAGGCAAGGTCTGTTTTTTGCAAGTTTATGGGATATCCCAAGAATTCATATGGATATATCTTCTACCACACTGAGGAACAAAAAGTGTTTGTTTCTCAATATGCCACCTTTTCAGAACAGGAATTTCTTGTAAAAGAAATTAGCGGTAATGAGGTAGAACTGGAAGAAGTTCCAGCAGCACAAACTATAACTGATGATTTGGTAAGACCGGAGGATTTAATAGTCCCCGACGAACCTCAGCCACTCCGCAGATCTAGTAGGGTTCATCATCCACCTGAAAGATACTACGATTTTCTCGTAGACGATGGGAGCGAGGATTGCATCATGGACGATGATGACCCAACTAGTTTCGAGCAGGCCATCATAAGTGGAGACTCTGTGAAATGGCTAGATGTTATGCAATCTGAGATGGAATCCATGTACGCCAACAAAGTATGGACTTTGGAAGTTGCTCCTGAAGGGGTAAAACCCATCGGTAACAACTGGATCTTTAAGAAGAAAATTGGTATAGATGGAAAGGTTGAGACCTTCAAAGCTAGGCTTGTAGCAAAAGGTTTTCGTCAACGACCAGGTGTCCACTATGATGAAACCTTTTCTCCAGTGACTATGCTTAAGTCCAACAGGATCCTACTTGCCATTGCTGCATACCATGACTGCAAAATCTGGCAGATGGATGTCAAGACCGCTTTTCTAAATGGTGATTTAGAAGAGATCATGTACATGACACAGCCAGAGGGCTTCGTAGACAGTGGGAGCAACGGAAAGGTGTGCAAGATACTTAAATCAATCTACGGATTAAAGCAGGCATCGCGGAGCTGGAACATCTGTTTTGATGTGGCGGTCAAAGAGTTTAACTTCATCAAAAACGTAGATGAACCTTGTATATACAAGAAGGTAGTAGAGAGTAAGGTTGTCTTTCTCGTATTGTACGTGGATGACATACTCTTGATAGGAACTGATGTTCCTATGCTACACTCGGTCAAGCTCTTCTTATCACTAAAGTTCTCCATGAAAGATCTAGGTGATGCCTCATACATCCTGGGGATTTAGATCTATAGAGATAGATCTAAGAGGATGTTGGGATTGTCCCAATCCAGGTACATTGACATCATACTAAAGAGGTTTAATACGGAAGATTCTAAGCTTGGTAATTTACCCGCTTGCTCAGGAATCACTCTCTCAAAAGAGATGTCTCCCAAGACTGATTTGGAGAGGGCACGCATGCAAGGGATACCCTATGCTTCTACAGTTGGGTCAATCATATATGCGATATTATGTACCAGACCGGATGTAGCTTACGCACTTAGTGTGGTAAGCAGGTATCAATCAGATCCTGAGGAGAAGCACTTGACATCTATGAAGAACATTCTTAAGTACTTGAGAAGGACTAAAGAAATGTTCTTGGTGTATGGTAATGGATAACTCCAGGTGGAGTCTTTTACCGATTCGAGCTTCCAGAGTGATAAGAACGACAGTAAGTCGGTCTCGGGTTTTGTCTTCACCCTCAATGGAGGGTCGGTATGTTGGAAGAGTTCCAATAAAGATACCGTAGCAGACTCGACGATGGAGGCTGAATACATCGCCGCCGATGATGGAGGCTGAATACATCGCTGCCAACAATGCTACCAAAGAGGCTGTCTAGATGAAGAAGTTCATTGCTGAACTTGGTGTGGTTCCATCTATTGAGGATCCAATACCCTTGTATTGTGATAACAATAGAGTTGTGGCTTTGGCCAAGGAACTTCGGTCCCATCAGCGATCCAGAAATATTCTTAGGTGGTATCACCTGATCCGGGAGATAATTGATCGCCGGGAGATCGAGGTTAGGAGAGTTGACACAAAGAATAACACAGTGGATCCACTCACGAAGGCCTACCCCCAGACGCAATTTGAGAGACTTTTTGGGATGTTGGGTATCCGATACTACAACAACTGGTCTTAGTGCAAGTGGGAGATTGTTAGTCATATATATATGCCCTATTGGCCATTATTGTATATTATTGTATATTATAGTGGATGCTTGGACATATATATAGAGGACTTTCTTGCTCGACATGATAGTATGCTATCTTGTTGTTCTTTATCTTAACATGTACACTTATATTATTATGTCTCTATGATACATGTTGATAAAGCCCTTAGGATGTTAGCTTGACTACCAGGACTATGATGCAAATCTATCTAGTGGGGCTTGGGTAGTCTGCAAGCAAATCCTTTAACCGTTCCTTGTTGAGGGAATATTGAGACAGGGAATTGATATTCTAGAGTAGACTAGTATGTGCGTTTCTTGACCCTGTATGGGGCGATGGTTGATCCCACAACCATTGGTGTTTGACATCAAAGATTGTACACAAGTGCTCATTAGAAAATGGGTACACCGGACATGACTCGCCGAGAACTATTAGTTGATACCATACTTATCGTCGATAGCAGTTCTCTGGTGATAATTATACAGGTTAGTCTGTAGACCCGAGATCGTCATAGAGTCTTGTGTGGTTCCCACTGTGCTTTGATTTCCTCCTAACCACGGCTCAAAGGAGCCATGCAAACATGTGGGTTTTGGGTACAG
Source organism: Agapanthus africanus (assembly GCA_030015575.1). NCBI lineage: Eukaryota > Viridiplantae > Streptophyta > Magnoliopsida > Asparagales > Amaryllidaceae > Agapanthus > Agapanthus africanus. The sequence goes on from JASDDO010000004.1 coordinate 56,269,500, forward strand.
TCTCGAGTCACATGGAGGCAATGAGCGATAGGAGGGGTTTCGTCTCTCCCGGTATAGGGAGTTGATGTTGCGCTATGCTCGATTAACTATAACAACAAGTCCCTCACCAGGGCTGATGAGATTTACTGGTAAGTGTTATCAGTAGTTTCTTGAACAGTTATAGGCCACACATCGTCATGACTTATCTAGTTACTGGGGGTCTGAAGATTCCACCCATATACTTGATATGCGACATATAAGACGAAGAGACCGGACTGTACGTTAAGTGTTTCTTATAGGCTTTGTGGGAGTTTGGACAAGCTTGCTTTTTGATCTTTTATTCGCTCAATACCTGGGTAGCCATTACGTCTAAGCTAGTACCGCTGGCGGCTTATGGGTGACTGATGTGATCATTAACTACTGCTTGTGTATTGACGAGTGTTTAGAGTCCTACACAGAGGTTTCCTAGCTCAAGCGAAACGAATTAGGGCATATATGGTGATATGTGCTGGAGCATGATTAAATACGAGTATGTGATACCGTATTCTAATCTCGCGATATGTGATATCGGTTAGGTTATATGTGATATAACCGAATTGTTGAATCAAGTGTTGATTCAATGATATGTTATATGTATATGTATTTGATATTGGCCGGTTATATATGATTTGACCGGATTATTGAATCAAGTGTTGATTTAATATAGTATATTAAATGTTGTCGGTTATATGTGATATGACCGGGTTATTGAATCAAGTGTTGATTCGATAATGTGTAATACATATAAAAGATATTAGTCGGTTATATATGATATAACCGGATTATTGAATCAATTGTTGATTTAATAATTTGATATATATTTATATTTAATAGATTTATGTATTAAATAATATTAGTGCTCACTTAAAGAATTTCTTCTCTTTAAAATACATTTAATATATATGTGATATATATTAGTATATGTATTTATATAATGTGTCATGGTGGATAATACATTGGACATGGGTGTATGAGACTCACACCAAGACTAAAGATTATTGGGTAATTGTTTATTAAGAGTAAATACAAAAATGAGGTGGAAATGAGTATGGCTTATTATGCTTGTAGAAGCATGTAGAAGCCATGACTCATTCTAATAATTTTGTTTTACTCTAGATATTTTGTAACCCAACCATTATTTTTAGCTCATGGCTAACTCTCTACATTATCACTTGTGATATTTTCTTCACTCTTGTTCTTCACTAGTTCATCTTCTTTATCTCATTTTTGCTCTTTAGCTTTTCATGAGATGAGAAGAGAAAAAGAGAAAGTGATTTCTAAAGTGAGCAAAATTCCTACTTCATCAACCTACTCTCATCCAGCCCATAAGATTAAGTTGTTTGATTCACTAATTCTTGATTAGTGAAGAGGTAGCTTGAGTTAGAGTAACTTCAAGGTGGATCATCTTCAGCCTCGAAGACGAAGAAGCAAGCTCGTTCCTTTTACCAAGTGGAGCCTAAGAAGAGTTCTAGGGATCACTACTTGGAGCTAAGGGACTACTACATGGAGCTTTAGTAGTGAAGGACCGGTCTACAAAGGTTTTATTCTCTATTCACTTAGTGTAAAACTTGTTTACATGCTTAGAAACCCTAATTCTCTAGTTCGATTCTAGGTTAGTGTAGCTTAGTACTCTAGATTTTTTAAAATTGCATACTTGATGCTTGCTAAAACCTAGTGGTGGTGCTAAGACACACTTTCAAAGAATACGTTGCCCATCAAAAACACTTCAAGAGGATAAAGCGCGATGCTCGTGCTTGTCGACGGCAAAATAGTAGGACGAACATGCATGAAGAAATGACTGGAAACTGTCATATGGTTGGTACCAGTTCGGATGGAGGAAAACCTCTAGTTCTTACGTTTAGGAGCGATCCGAGGATGAAACACCCCTCAACACTCTCTTCAAAGACTCCGCCTCCGAAAAAGAAGAGGAGGAGAAGAACTGCGAGAATATTCAGCTACATAGCTGTACGCTGCTTGAGATGAACCTCGGACTTACAAACAAAGATTTGAACAAAAAAGACAAAGGGAAAGGGAAAATCCTTGAGGAAATTGCCCTCGACGACGGAGAGGTAAAAAAGCTCACGACAGATGACCCGCCTAAGAAAAACAAGGCAGATTACAACTTCCTGGCGCATCTGAGGAAAATACCCTCGCAGCTGAGCATATTGGCTCTCCTCCTGTCCAAAGAGGCACGATATTCCCTAATCAATATATTACAAGAGCCCGATCAGTTTCAAGCTTTCCTCGCAGAAGAGAAGATGAAAGATGAACTGGCAGAAGTCCACACGGTTGATATTACATTGAGAGATGAAGATCTACTCTTCGGTACGTGCGAACATAATCACCCATTATACATCACTGGGTACTGCCACTACATCAAGATAGGGAAAATCTTTGTCGACAACGGATCCTCCGTTAACCTTCTCAACTTGAGAGTGCTGAAGGAAATTTGCATGAACGTTCAGCACCTTGCCCGAGATAAAATTACTATCTCCGGGTTTGACTCACAGTCATCACGAACGCTTGGCTCCGTAATACGGACACTACGCTTCAAGCTGCTCGCAACTGACATCAAATTTCATGTCATTGACGCCAAGACTTGCTATAACGCTTTTCTCGGCAGGCCTTGGTTACACGAGTACAACGTCATCCCTTCTACATAACATCAGTATATGAAGTATTTCAAGGAAGGCTCGGAATACATTGTCACCGGAGAGTTAAATCCGTTATCCGTAAATGAAGTCCGGAAATATGAAGACGCAAAGTACTTCCTACCAGACTTCGAGGGTACTGAAAGATGCCACAATCCGGAGAATAAACAGAAATCCATTGCCACTATCCCGATCTTTGGGAGCGATACCGAGGAAGACGAAGAAATAGTCTACTCGGGAAAACCCAAAAAAGAAAACAATAAATCCGGACCATCTACTCTTATTTTGATCTTTGGCAACGACTCAGAGGACGAGGCCAATGCAGTGTTCTCCGTCTGCCCGTCATTGTAAACTTTTGCTGGAGCAGATCAGAGTCTACAAATTACAATGGCTCCACCTCTGCATTACAAGGAACTTGATACGCTCGATACATATAGCATACAAGAGCTACAAACTTTCTACGTGCCTCCTAGACGAAGGGGTGAAGAGGCGATCCTCTTCTACTAATCAACGGAGACCAAAGTAGAAAAAGAAGTTTGGTGCCAATTTTGCAATCGACAGGCTTCAACCCATCCGTCTGCCAAGATATTACGTGGAAGGATTAAAAAAGCTGTTAAGATGCTAAGGTACACCCCTCGAACAAACTGTTCGACAAGCCCAATTCTACAAAAATATTTGGGATATTCCCGGGACTCAGCGAAAGATGCCCAACAGGAAGATGGAGACAACCGAGCTTGGATACGTTCGGTCCAAGAAACAGGAGAAGATCTACAGTTGCCACGTCGTAAATAACTCAAGTGAAGCCGAAAACGCTTTTCTAAATAGCCGTGACGTCGAATCGGAGCGAGAGCTCTCTCTAAAAACGTTAAGTTCGTCGCTGGAAGAACAAATTGACAAGTTAATAAAAGAAGCTTGTTAAATGAGCCGTGACAACTGTAAGTGCACGGCGGCGCCCCAGCCGTCGAACCGACGCCGGAAACGTGAAAACGGAAAACTTTGCAAACTAGCAAACCGGCACCACCGCGAACTTTTATCCCGGATCGGGCCATTAACCTAACTACTAGCAAACTAAAAGACGGGTAGAGAGTTATACCATGCGATCCGTGTCCTTCGGTCTTCGTCTACACTCCGATCTCCCGTGGAATCTCCGTCCGTCACCTCCTCGTCGGAAAGGGCACCACGTAGCCATATTCTTTTACGGGCTCCCACCTCTGGACCGAGGCAACTCGGGCGCCAAGTTGGCAAGCCGACGCGTCCAAAGGTACTGTAGGCTAGTGTAGAATACTATGTCTCTTTTGGGGTTTATGTTGCCATGGATGTGGAGGAATGAAGATAAGGAAAAATGGTGCTTTCATTTTTCCTAGCAAGAAATGAGATGAAGAAAAATGCCACCCATCCAAAAATGAACTCTCTTTTCTCCTCCTAATGTGGCCGGCCTTCTCAACAATGAGGAGGAAAAAAAATGAATATCCAAGAGAAGAAAAGAAAAGATAATGCTAGATTAAAGTCACACTCATTTCACATTTCAATCCTTTCACAAAACCATCACAATAAATGCAAAGGATGAGATTAAAATGGAATCTCATGATGATGAAGCCACAAATGCAAGAAACCCTTCCACAAAAAGTTATTTGCAAACTTGCAAATAACCCCCTCCATCAGAAAGTCCGGCCGTGAAGGAACAAAGGAAACACCGGCCGGAACGGAATGCAAACTGGCAACTTCAGAAAACAGATCCCGTAATAAATTACAGGAAAAACCCCGCGACTGCATATACATGCCCGCATTTGTATTCCCACTGAATATAAATGCAAAAAGATAAAATCTACACTATCAAATACTAGGATCCGGCTTAAGCCAAAGCCGGCTAGTAAAAACTGTCCGATCACGATCCGTGCAATACCACACGTATCTGATCGAACCCTGCCATATCTCCATACGGCCCCTACAGCGTTTCGCCCGAAACTTGAGTAACTGTGTGTGGTGGACTCTAAAGACTCGTCAATACTATGGCTGTGGATTTAACCACTAGCACGTCAGAGGTATTAGCCATACGTGACGGGCTACCAGCTATTGACCAAAAGGGACGTCGATGAGCGAACTCATCCTGACACCCTACTGAGCCTGTCAGTGACAATATCCGTACAGTCCGGTCCGTTCGTCTATGAGCATCGCATGGCGGGCCTAGGGGGTTGGTAAAAGTCAGACCCCCAAAAGCGGTACAAGTCGTGTCGGAGTGTAGCCCAGAACACCCTGAGATACTACTGGAATACCTACCAGTAAATCTCCTGCCTTGGCCAAGGAATTTTCATGTACTGGCTCTCCTAGACATAGCGCGACCTCACCCCCAATACCGGGAGAGACGAACCCCTGCAGATTCGCTCACTGCCTCCTTGTGGCTCGGGACTGTATCCAACTAAAACCTGTTTGCACGTCTCCTTTGAGCGTGGTAGGGTAGTAATCAAAGCACAGTGGGAACTCACACGAGACAAATGATGATCTCAGGTCGATGAACTAACCTGTACACATGTCACCAGGCAACTGCTATCTGACGTCAGGTATAATACCAACTAGCAGGTTCCCGGTGAGTCCTGTCCGGTGTACTCATAACCCAATGAGCATCTGTATACATCTTAGGTGAACCAACTGACACCAGTGGCTTGTGAGACCGGCCACTGCCCCTCGTCGGGGACTCGACTGTATACACTAGTCTACTCTGGAGTATTGATGCCCTTTCTCGAAACTCCCATGACTAGGGACCTTTTAAGGATGTGCTTATAGACCCCAGCTCCCACGTATATGATCGCCCTCATACTCCTGGTAGTCAAGCAAGAATCCTAGGGGCTCTATCAACGTGCAATAGTGATCAGTAATGTCACCTAAAGCAGTACATGATGATAAAGATAAACCAGATAGCAAACTATAATCTTGAGTAAGACTATCCTACCGGTATAGGTCCTCCCTCAATCATTGCAATCACGTGCCTGTGATCCAATAATTGACTCTGAGGGCACTATCTCCAACAATCTTCCACTTGCACTCAAGGCTAATTATTACGATGTCGCATACTCAGAGCCCGTGTGATACCGAACACCCAACTCCTCTTCTAGTCAGTCTCACAAAGCTCGTTTGCGAAACTATCGCGTTCGAGGAATAGCCTCAGTGAGTTGATCCGCTCTGATGTTTCTTTCCATGTCTCTCTTTATCTCAAGTTCGTGGAGAAAGCCATCTCCTGAAATGAGCAATACCTGTCTTAGAATATGTCTGGATATCTGATGGGACCTAGTTCATAAGTGGACTCCAAATCCAAGTTTCTTAGACTGTATCGTCAACTGAACTTAATCAGTATCCTGCACCATGCCTCCCTCAGTATCCACCTGGACCACCTGTCCAAAATACTGCCCCTCGTCAGAGGGAAAACTATAACTCTGACAGTCACTCTGTCATCCATGTCACTTTGGAAGCCTGGAATGATAACTGTCTCCTAAAGGAGGCTGCCGTTATCAGATCCCTAGAACATCCACTTATGTTCTAAAACTGCTTCCGAATGTTTCTCAAGGATTGGATCAATGTCAACTTATTGTATCTCCTGCAAAAACAACATCTGGTGTGGTACTTGATATCTCATGATTGACTCAATTGCCTAAGCAAGTGATCTGCCAATCATGCGCATCCCTCTCCTCTTTAGTCTGTAAGACACCTTTAGAGAGGGTGACTCCATCACCTGCAGGTACACTACCGTGCCAGGAGTCGTCCATTCTGAATACTCATAGAATGCTGTCTAAGTACCCAGATTGGGAAACTACCCAAATCTAGATCTAAAACTATAGATCTAGTAACCAGAATGTCTGATATAATATCCAAGTTCTATGTGGAGAAACCACTGTGTGACAACCAAAGAATAACCGATCGTAGTATAGGAATTTCACTTCCTACTCTGTGTATGTCATCCAAATACCAGGACATCACACCCTACTACCTTCTTAATAGATCCATCCCCTATTCTGATGAAGTCAAACCTATGACTTCACATCAGAAATAGATGATCTGTCTCCGCTATATCTGCTTTAGTCTATAAATAGACATAAGCCACTTGTCCACCAATGCTTCCGCTGCTCCGACTGACCATGACAACCCTCTGGCAGAGTCATATACACGTATACTTCTAAAGCAAGTTTAGAACGACGCTATACTCATCCTCCTGACGGGTCTCACAGTCTGGAACAACAGCAATGGCAAGTCTGGGTAAACAAGAACATCCCTATCACCGTCCTTGATTATACCGAAGTACCTCTCGAGTGCCTGAGGTTACCCACCATATCTGCGGAGTGGCCAATGGAATGTTAAACCAGATTGAATCTTTAGGTTCTTATCAAATCTTCAGTAATCGTTTGCGGTTCTGGAATCACTTCCAGTTCTACCATACTCCCACTACTGTTTTCTGAAAAAATCCATTTTTATTAAAACTGTGGCGAGTCAAGAACAATATCACTATTGATCTTCCAGATGGTAGAAAATCAACCCTCGTCATAGCCCTGGTCAACCCACAAACAGCCATTACAGAAACGTGCCTTGAGTTGTCCAGTGTCTGGTTTTAAGCATAAGCCGGACAACTTCCCGTACCTTAACAATGTCAAGATATGAACTGTTCTATATCCAATATAGAAACAGAGGCACTGATTAAATTGAACCAGATTCAAATCATGCAGCTGTCTCCAGTGCATGTCAACTAAATGGAAGGAGGTCGATCAGCGTTACTCAACTTAGGAGTGCTTCCATTTATGAGTAACCTGAAAGAGAAGCAAGTTCTCTTAATCATTACTATCAACTGAATACCATTCACAAGTATCTACATCTTCGATCACCTTGAAGAATCCCAATACTTGCAACATCTGGTTCTCTACTTTATTCATATAACTATAACTTCTCAAAACTCAGACCCTGTGTTTCTACGAAACACTTGTCTAAGAACTAGAGAAGTCATAAGTAAACTGAATATAGTACGAGGACCAACCCCTCTGTCCTAATGGACACTGGACAATATACAATACTCTGTATAAGTCCCCTGAGTATAGTGACTCATTCGTTGTGTGTCGTAGGTTGAAAACTGTACTTATGGTTAAGAAGAATTACACCACTGTTCAATGCTCCTTACCTAACCATCCACTGGTATAGGTAAATGTCATAGACATAATTTCAAAAAGGTATATCTCACTCTATAAAAAATAGACGTACAGATATATCAATTTGAAATTGGTGCATAACAACGAATATTCAAAACCAAATATTTGCCGTCCGGCAAACAACCCAGGTGACTTCCTCAAATATCACCAATTACAACGAATCCCGATATAATGAGGATGATCACCTAATTCACAATAACTTACTCCAACTCATCATCTGTGAAACCATACAGATGTGAGAATCAAACCTGGTAAATACATACCCTGGAGCAAGTGTCTAATTGGGAAATCAGTTTTCTTTTAACAGTACACAGTGAAACTGAAACATTGAAATGTTTCGATGGGGTATCCAGGTATTCCCAGTAATGCCTATTCCATTATCCAGATTCATAATTATGACCGTATAATTCTTTGCCATCTCTCCAAATCCCTTTATATGTCTTTAGTCATTACCTTCTGTACACCCCTTTAGGCCAAATGGTTTTCTTCCTTTCCTACCGTTCGGCACCAGCCTATGGTTTGGAAGAAGACTATCCAATAAGCATAATGGGTGTACTGTCCTAATCCTAGGAGCACTCGCAATGCGAGAGAAGGTGAAGATAAAAAACAACCGAATAAACCTTATTCCTATTTCTCCTGAACCAGAATCCATCCCTGAACTGGAACAAGTTCCTTTCGAGTTCGTATATAACCATACGATGGAGTATCCAAATAAACTGTGGATCTTCGTAGTGATACGGAGTGTCCTGGAGAAATACAAAGGTGATTTAGGATTGGCGAAGAAATACTTGGTTTGGTCGTGAATAGCAGTCGCAATTTACTTTGCCCTCTTACTAATCCCTTTATATGTCTTAACTTAATACCTTCTGTACACCGTTTAGGCTAATTGATTTTCTTCATTCCTACCGGTCGGCACCTGCCTATGGTTTGGAAGAAGACTATCCAATTTGCGTAATAGGTGTACTATCTCCTAAACCAAGCAGTACTCGCAACCTGAGAGAAGGTAAAAGTAAAAGACAACTGAATAGTCCTATTCGTTTTCTCCAGAACCGGAAACCATCCTCGAATAAATTCCTTCGAGTTCGTATATAACCATACGATGGTTTTTTCCAATGGAAGTGGACGTTCATAGTAATACGGGGTGTTATGGAGAAAATGGTAAAAGTAGGAGTGGCAATGAGGTTTGCAACTCTGACAATCCAAAAGCCAGTGTTTAAGAAGGTTCGGTTAATTTTGGTCACTGAGTCATAGTCAAGGTCCGGGTCATGGTCGCTGCCAAAGAGAGAGAGAAAAGAAACACTCAGCGTGCACTCTAGCCTAGATCATAATGGTTATCACTTTATCTAATCTGGAAACCTCCCACTGTAACCTCAAATTCTTCTCCAAACCCGAAAGAAGAATTAGTCGGGATCACCCGAGGAGTAAACCAACTCATCAGTGGGAATCGGGATCCAACTATCATCGCATGATAACATGACGGAATCCGCTCACGTTATCACACTCCAGAAGGTATGCGCATATCTGGCAAGTTTCAGTTTCTTTAGAAACTCCCGATATGATTTTTTTGCCCCATGCTCTTATGACCTTGACGAAGGTCAACAAATCATAAGGCATATGTCAAGTTCTACCCGTCATTGTCCAGGTTAATTTGAACCCACCCGTATAAGCCCTAGACGAAGGCCAACAAGGCTATACGACTGTCCCAAACCAACGCATCTATCTATGCAGCAGAAAGGTAACAAGCAGCTACCATACACTATGCCTTGACGAAGGCCAACAAACATAGCATGAATACTACGTGCTAAACGACGGAGGGCTACGAATGGTTTCTGGCGAAAACCTTTAACGTAATGAACTTGATATCGTTGAAGGAACCAGATAGCTTTTTAAAAATATAGTGACGAAAACCTTTGCTAAAGAGGTCACTCCCGGTGAAGGGATCTCGGCTCTTTCCCCGTAGAATGAGGTGCAGGATATTCCAACTGAATACCACGATGCAAAGCAAAAGTAATCGGCTATAGTGAAGTTATTGCCCTGACGCAAACTTTTGTCCAAGGGGTCACTCCCGGTGAAGGGATCTCGGCCCTTGCCCCGTAGACTGAGGAGCAGGATATTCCAACTGAATACCACTGTGCAAAACAAAAGAGAACGTCCTTGCAATAACAGCTTTTTGAAAAATGTTCCAACAACATCAGAATAGGTTTGTTTAACTTGCATTGATCCGAATCAATGCAGTCCCATCAATTGATCACACCAATAAAGAACAAAAATAATGATGTACGTATATGCCATCAGCATTCGCCACTGGGTCCCGTCATCACCCGTTAGGTTACTTAACTAATGACAGAGCGGGGACTGGACTAGCGCGGATGCAAAACATATACAACATCTACTAGTTTATATATCAATATATAATATTTCGCTCAAGGCGTGATAAAATGCAACATCAAAGAAATGTACAGCATCACAGAACAATACAGATATCTGGGATGTAAGTCCACGTTGCCCACCCCGGTGCTTACGGGGAGGCGGAAAACGGAATAAAAATCAAATTTTTATCAACTTAGGCAACATGGACTAGACAAAGAAGGATCTTTGCTAAACAAAAACAAGCTAAAGCTAACTAGAAACTAGCTAAGTGCTAGAAAGGTTATACCTTGGGCTTTATGTCCTTCTCTCCTTGCTCCTTGGAGTAGTGGAAGGAGGTCACCTTTGTCGTCTTCTCCCGTCAAAGAAAGATCCACCCGAAAGCCTCAACCTTTGGCTTCAACTCCAAGCTAGAAGTAACTAGGGTGCAAGAAGTGCTAATCTTTGAACCCTAGATGAGAGCAGAGATTATCAAGAAAGGGTTTTTCTCAAGCTCAAGTGTTTCTCAACACATGAGAGGGGAGAGCTTGAGGGAGAGGAAGAACAAGAGAGAGAAAGTAAATGATAGAATGAGAATAAAATAAACCATTCTCACATATATGTGTGAATTATTATAATTAGATAATTAGTGAGATAATTGTCATGGCTTAATCAAGACATGACCATTATCATTTCATTTTTAATGCAAATTGCAAGGATCAAAGAGCATCTTCCAAATGAAATGATGATGGTCAAAGTGTCAACCAAGGTCAACAAGTCAAGAAGGTCAAATGGTCAACAACCATAACCATGCACAATTATGAAACTAATATCAATTAACCATAATACACACATAAGCATTAGAGTTAATGAAATGACAATGGTTATTAACCCTAATCAAAGTCTTCTCCCTCCGTCTCAAGCAACTGTGCATACGCACCCGTATTCGTGATCCGAGGAACACGAATACAATGAGAAAAGCCAATCCCAAATCATATACTAGGATCCGGCTTAAACCAAAGCCCGCTAGTATAAGCTGTCCGGACATCAAACGTGCACAAGTACGCGGATGTGAACGAACCCTGTCGCAAAACCATGCGACCTCTACTCATTTTGCCTAAAGGCGAATAGCTCTCTGTGTGGGACTCTAAAGACTCGACACTACGCTGGCAGTGGGTTTAACCACAGACCGCAAGCGGCACTAGCTGTACGTAACGGTCCCCAGGCATATGTCGATAAGAAGACTGACGAGGTGAACCCCATCTGAACTCCTACTGAGCCTGTATGTGACTGTCTCCGTACAGTCCGGTCTGTTCGTCTGATACATCGCATGGCGGGCCTAGGGGGCGGTGAACGTCTGTCCCCTAATAGCGGTACAAGTCGTGTCGGAGTGAAGCCCAGAACACCCTGAGACAACAATGGAGACCTACCAGTATATCTCGCTTGCCCTGGCCAGGGACTACTCGTGTAATGGCTCTCCTGGACAAAGCGTGATGTCAACCCCCAATACCGGGAGAGACGAATCCTGTCTAACCGTCACTGCCTCCAAGTGCTTCGGGACTGCACCCAAAAACTACCTGTTTGCACGACTCCTTTGAGCCGTGGTAGGGTAGTAATCAAAGTGCAGTGGGAACACACTCGAGGCGAAGTGACAGTGTCAAGTCAGCGGACTAAGCTGTACTCATGTCACCTGGGAACTGTTAACTGACGATAGGTATAATACCAACCAACAGTTCACTACGAGTCATGTCCAGTGTACTCGTAACCTAACGAGCACCCGCATACTATCTCAAGTACGACGTACTGACGGCTGTGGGACAGACCGTCTCCCACACTGGGATGATAAGCGCATACGCTAGTCTACTCCGGAGTATCGATGCCCTGTCTCGATAGTCCAACGACTAGGGACCTGTATAAGGATGTGCTTATAGATCACCCAGCTCCCACGAGTGTGAGCGCCATCACAACGCTGGTAATCAAGCAAAGATTCTAAGGGCTCTACTAATATGTATATCAGCAATATGCTAAAAGAAACACATGCACATATTAAAGCAGAGACAAACCAAGTAGCATACTACCATTTCGAGCAAGATTGTATATACAACTGTGAATATCCCAAGCTTCCATCAAGTAATATACAAACTAGTATGATACAGTAATGGCCTCTAGGGCATATACACTAACAATCTCCCACTTGCACTAAGGCCATGTACTGGCATATCGAAGACCTATCATCTCGATCAGCCGCTCGAACTGAGTCTGGGGCAAGGCCTTGGTGAATGGATATGCTGTGCTATCTTCTGAAGCAACCCTCCGAACCTCGATCTCCTGGCGATCCACGATCTCCCTGATCAGGTGATACCGCCTTAAGATGTGTCTGGATTTCTGATGGGACCTGGGTTCCTTCGCTAAAGCTATAGCCCCGTTATTGTCGCAATACAGAGGTATTGGGTCAACAATGGACGGAACCACCTGAAGTTCTTTCAAGAACTTCCTCATCCAGACAGCTTCTTTTGCGGCATCAGATGCAGCGATGTATTCCGCTTCCATAGTCGAGTCAGCAACGGTTTCCTGTTTGGAGCTCTTCCAACACACCGCCCCTCCATTGAGGGTGAAGACAAAACCCGACATGGACTTAGAATCATCCTTGTCACTCTGGAAGCTGGAGTCAGCAAAGGCCTCAATCTGGAGGTCTTTTCCGCCATACACCAAGAACATCTCCTTAGTCCTTCTCAGGTACATGAGAATGTTCTTTACTGCTATCCAATGTTTCTCCCCAGGGTTTAACTGATACCTTCTTACCACACTCAGTGCATAAGCCACATCCGGTCTGGTACACAACATCGCATACATTATAGAGCCTACCGCAGAAGCGTAGGGTATAATAGACATGCGATCCCTTTCCAAATCAGTCTTGGGAGACATCTCTTTGGAGAGGGTGATCCCGTGACAAGCCGGTAGATTACCGTGCTTGGAATCTTCCATACTGAATCTCTTCAGTATGGCGTCGATGTACCTGGACTGCGAAAGTCCTAATATCCTTTTGGATCTGTCACGGTAGATCCGGATACCCAGAATGTATGAGGCATCACCCAGGTCTTTCATGGAGAACCTGTGTGACAAGAACCCCTTGACAGATTGTAGCATAGGAATGTCATTTCCTATTAAGAGAATGTCATTCACGTATAAAACGAGGAATACTACAGTTCTCGCTACAAATCTACAATAGATGCATGGTTTATCTGGATTTTTGATAAAGCCAAATTCCTTGACCGTCTCATCAAAACAGATGTTCCAACTCCGTGATGCCTGCTTTAGTCCATAAATGGACTTTAGCAACTTGCACACCTTTCCGCTGCTCCCACTCTGAATGAAACCCTCTGGCTAGTCCATATAGACACACTCCTCTAAATGTCCATTTAGAAAAGCTGTCTTTACGTCCATCTGCCAAATCTCATAATCGTGGAAGGCAGCAATGGCAAGAAGGATCCGAATGGATTTCAGCGTAGCTACTGGTGAAAAGGTTTCGTCATAGTCCAAACCAGGTCGCTGACGAAAACCCTTTGCTACCAGTCTAGCTTTATAGGTCTCAACCTGTCCATCTACACCAATCTTCCTTTTGAAGATCCACCTGCATCCTACGGGTTTTACCCCATCTGGAGCAATGTCCAACGTCCATACTTTTTTTGTGTACATGGACTCCATTTCGGTCCGCATTGCATCCAGCCATTTTACCGATTCGACGCTCTGAATGGCTTGCTGGAAGCTAGTAGGCTCATCACAATCTATGATGCAATCCTCTCTATCCCCGTCAATGAGAAAACTGTAGTATCTCTCGGACGGATGAGACTGCCTACTACTCCTGCGGAGTGGCGTGGGAATGTCTTGATCTTTCGAACCCTCTGGTTCTACTAAGCTTTCAGTAATAGCTTGTGGTTCTGGAATTTCTTCCAGTTCTATTGCGCTCCCACTTATTTCTTTTTCTAAGAACTGATGTTCCAGAAAGTGGGCATTACGAGAAACAAGGACTTTTTGTTCCTCTGCATAATAGAAAAGATACCCTCTGGAGTTCTTTGGGTATCCCACAAACTTGCACAGTACTGAGCGTGCCTCTAGTTTGTCTGCATGCTGCTTTTTGACATAAGCTGGACATCCCCAAATCTTCAGGTATTGAAGATAGGGTTTCTTCCCACTCCATAACTCATATGGTGTGGTAGGCACAGTCTTAGTAGGAACTCGGTTCAAAAGGTATGAAGCTGATTCTAGCGCATATCCCCAGAACGATTGCGGCAACTCAGCGTTACTCATCATGGACCGTACCATATCCAATAGGGTTCAGTTCCGTCTCTCCGATACACCGTTATGTTGCGGAGTGTATGGAGGAGTAAGCTGAGAGAGAATTCCATTCTCTTTTAAGTAACCCAGGAACTCGGCACTCAAGTATTCACCACCTCGATCAGATCTCAGTGCCTTGATACTTTTGCCTGTTTGTTTTTCTACTTCATTCTTATATTCCTGGAACTTTTCAAAAGCCTCGGATTTATGCTTCATCAAGAAGACATGTCCGAACCTTGAGAAATCATCCGTAAAAGTAATGAAGTAAGAATAACCGCTTCGTGCATGTGTAGAAATTGGACCGCACACGTCGCTGTGTACGAGTCCCAAGAGCTCGCTCGCTCTTACTCCGTGTCCAGTGAACGGAGTCTTTGTCATCTTTCCTTTGAGACAGGATTGACAAGTTGCATACGATTGATATTCGAACGGATCCAAATATCCTCCTGCATGTAACTTAGTCAACCTTCTCTCATTGATGTGACCCAGTCTACAATGCCATAAGAAAGTTTTATTGATTTCTGGAGACTTTCTTTTGTGTGTATTCTGGACATTGAAAATCTGTGGTTGGTTTAAAACGTATATACCGTTGTTCAATGTACCTGACCCAATCAAAACTTGATAAAGGTGAATGTTCACTACATTACTTACAAATGCAAATTCATAACCTTCTTTAGATAATAAAGATACAGAAATGATATTACAGGTTGCATTTGGTACATAATAACAACTACGTAAAACCAAAAAGTGTCCATCCGACAATCCCAGGTGATAGTCCCCCACGGCCTCAGCATCCATTCTAGCACCGTTTGCAACTCTGAGGGTCATGTCACCTGCCTTCAAAACTCTACGCTTTCTCAACGCCTGCAAAGAATTACAGATATGAGATCCTGATCCGGTATCCAATACCCAGGATGTAGAGTTTATTGATAGACAGTTTTCAATAACATACACACCTGAAGCTGAAGCTGCAACTCGCTTCAAATCCTGTGTTCTGGCCTTCCAAGCCTTGCAATCCTGTTTCCAGTGACCACTTTTGTGACAATAGAAGCATTCTTCCTTCCCCACCAGCTTTCCCGCTACCTTTGTTGCTTTTCCTTTTCACTTCGTATCCACTTTACCGACACCGCCTCTTAGTATGGCGGGGGCTTTCTTCTTCTTACCCTTGGCTTTCGCCCTGGATCTAGATGAGGAAGATCCTCCTACAAACAAAGTGGATGTCTCCCTACCTTTCTGTAGGGTGCCCTCAGCACTCCTCAACATGTTCAGAAGTTCAGAAAGTTCAACCTCCTTTCCTTGCATGTTGAAGTTAAGGATAAACTGGGCGTAAGTGGAAGGAAGGGACTGGAGAATCAAATCAGTATAGAGTTCATTCTCCAACGTGGTCCCAAGGTCCGCGAGCTCCTCTATGTAGCCAATCATCTTAAGCACGTGTTCCGCTACCTATGATCCGACGGCCAACCTTGCCGAAAATAACTTCTTCGACACTTCGTATCTTGCGATACGAGACTGCTCTCCATACAGTTCTTTTGTATGGAGAAATATGGACTCTAGGTCCATATTCTCGTGCCTCCTCTGATGTTCGTTGTCCATCGAGGCTAGTACGAGGCATTTGGCCTTCGCGCAATCTATCTCCCATGTCTTACGGATTTCCTTATCCGCGACGCTGGAGGTGGGACCTGGGACAGGGGGAGCTTTGGTGGTAAGGACATACCCCAACTTGTCGTAAGTGATTGCCATCTTGATATTCCTGAGCCAATCTTTGTAGTTTGGCCCTGTCAATATGTTTTTATCTAGTAATAACTTAAGTCCGGTCATGTTGAATGGTCGCTGCAATTAGGAGAGAGAAAAGAAACACTTTAGCATGATGCTCTTGCAAGTTTAGAGTGGTTTTTAATTTGTCTAAACTGGATGGCTCCCACTGTCTCTCGAATCCCTTCTCAAACCGTAAAGAAAGGATTAGTCAGGATCAATCCCACCGTACAATACTTGCTTAACCGTTCAGCCAGGCCAGTGTCGGTACTTCGAGGGAGGTTTTCCAACGCTTTCGGGAAGTTCCTTAATTAAGTAACCTCTTTTCCCTGTGGGCGTAGCCCCGCTAACACCTTTCTAGACACCTACTAGGTTTATAGCATTGATCGTTAAGTGAGAGTTTTCCCGAGGAGTAGCATATACTCACAGTAGGATCGGGATCCAAATATCATCGCGTGATAAGACCGAAGGAATCCTACCAGAATTATCACACTCCAAATGGTATGCAGCGCTAGCAAGTTTCAGTACTTATGAAACTCCCGATGTGGATTTTTGCCCCATGCTCTTATGACCTTGGCGTGAGGTTAAAATGTCATAAGTCACATGTCAAGTTCTTCCCATCATTATCCCGGTTAATTTGAACCCACCCGTACCTACCCTTGACGTAGGCCAAAATGGCAGTACGACTGTCTCAAACCAACTCATTCTATCTATGCAACAGATAAATATCCGGCAGCTACCAATCACTATGCCTTGGCGTGAGGTCAAAATACATAGCTTGAATACTACCGTATATTTAACTGAAATGATGGAGGGCTATGGATGGTTTTGGCGAAACCGTGAACATAGTGAACTTGATATAATCGATGGAACGAGATAGCTTTTAAAACGAGTGGTTCAAGCTCCGCGTTTAAAAGTTTAGTTTTGAAAAGAACCGAGTGGTTTTCAAAGTGTTCCAATCGACTTTTACTTGGTTTATTTTCTTGCATTAGTTCTTTTAATGCATCCCATCATTTAATCCTACCATTGCAGAAAACAACCAAAATATGACGTACGCTTATGCCATTCGCATTCGCCACGGGGCCCCGTCATCACCAGTTAGGTTACTTAACTAACGACAGAGTGGGGGCTGGGCTAGCGCGGCTGTAAAACATAAGCAACGCCTAAATAGTTATCATATATAAGTATATAGCAATGATAGACATTACAGATCACAGATGAATACATTGGATATACTAGGAATCCGCAATCCGTTCGAGCCTGCAACGAAAAGCGGATTACACGGTCGCGGTGAATAGCCAATACCCTACCCAAGACCCCTACGGGTGCGGCAAACTACCCGCCAAGTACCCGAAGCGAAGCAACCTCCCTCAACACCGTGAGTAGGACACTCGGCACTTCGAGATACCCGGTAGTTTGTGCACCCCTCCATGGGTCTATCCTAGGAGAAAAAACAGTAAAAAGAATTATACAATGATGGCTACAACCCCGACCCGGTTGTGCGGCCATACAAATAATAATATTACATCAATTTACATATTACAATGAAAGAAAGAAAAAGCAACACTCATCTCACATCCACCCCGGCTATTCACCCGCGACAGTCCAACGCATTCATATATACATACCATCATCAAACACAGATCACAGATATGTATAACCCCGACTAATCGACATATAGCGATTAGCCGACGTTCAATACATATAAACATCACAGATATAACCTTTTAGTCAAAGTGTATTGAAGTTCGAAAAAAAAATACGGATTTATAGGCCCCCAAAAACAAATTTCTATTCTGGAAAATCTGGGCACATATAAACTATCTTAAAAATCCCAAAACCAAGCCAGAAATACACTACACCAAACTCGACCCAGAGAAGAGCCAAGATGGCCGCGGTTGCGCGGCAATAGCTTGCTATTGCCGCGGAACCGCGACTCTTTGGTCGAATCTTTGGATCGTTTTTGGTGGCTTTCTTCACAAAACCCTGAGATGATTTTTGGAGTATGAATTATTTTGTTTTGAACAGAAAAAATTTTAACAGAAACTTAGGGTTTTGAAAACTCGGTTTTTCGATTTTTCCGATTCGAACTTCGATACACTTTACTACCTAGCTAGTTTATGTTTAGTTAGGCTCTGATACTACTGTAAGTCCACGTTGCCCACCCCGGTGCTTACGGAGAGGCGGAAAACGGAATAAAAATCAAATTTTTATCAACTATAGGCAACATGGACTAGACAAAAAAGGATCTTTGCTAAACAAAAACAAGCTAAAGCTAGCTAGAAACTAGCTAAGTGTTAGAAAGGTTATACCTAGAGCTTTATGTCCTTCTCTCCTTGCTCCTTGGAGTAGTAGAAAGAGGTCACCTTTGTCGTCTTCTCACGTCGAAGAAGGATCCACCCGAAAGCCTCAACCTTTGGCTTCAACTCCAAGCTAGAAGTAACTAGGGTGCAAGAAGTGCTAATCCTTGAACCCTAGATGAGAGCAGAGATTATCAAGAAAGGGTTTTTCTCAAGCTCAAGTGTTTCTCAACACATGAGAGGGGAGAGCTTGAGGGAGAGGAAGGACAAGAGAGAAAAAGTAAATGATAGAATGAGAATAAAATAAACCATTCTCACATATATGTGTGAATTATTATAATTAGATAATTAGTGAGATAATTGTCATGGCTTAATCAAGACATGACCATTATCATTTCATTTTTAATGCAAATTGCAAGGATCAAAGAGCATCTTCCAAATGAAATGATGATGGTCAAAGTGTCAACCAAGGTCAACAAGTCAAGAAGGTCAAATGGTCAACAACCATAACCATGCACAATTATTAAACTAATATCAATTAACCATAATACACACATAAGCATTAGAGTTAATGAAATGACAGTGGTTATTAACCCTAATCGAAGTCCTCTCCCTCCGTCTCAAGCAACTGTGCATACGCACCCGTATTCGTGATCCGAGGAACACGAATACAATGAGAAAAGCCAATCCCAAATCATATACTAGGATCCGGTTTAAACCAAAGCCCGCTAGTATAAGCTGTCCGGACAGCAAACGTGCACAAGTGCGCGGATGTGAACGAACCCTGTCGCAAAACCATGCGACCTCTACTCATTTTGCCTAAAGGCGAATAGCTCTCTGTGTGGGACTCTAAAGATTCGACACTACGCTGGCAGTGGGTTTAACCACAGACCGCAAGCGGCACTAGCTGTACGTAACGGTCCCCAGGTAGATGTCGATAAGAAGACTGACGAGGTGAACCCCATCTGAACTCCTACTGAGCCTGTATGTGACAGTCTCCGTACAGTCCGGTCTGTTCGTCTGATACATCGCATGGCGGGCCTAGGGGGGCGGTGAACGTCAGTCCCCTAATAGCGGTACAAGTCGTGTCGGAGTGAAGCCCAGAACACCCTGAGATAACACTGGAGACCTACCAGTATATCTCGCTTGCCCTGGCCAGGGACTACTCGTGTAATGGCTCTCCTGGACACAGCGCGATGTCAACCCCCAATACCGGGAGAGACGAATCCTGTCTAACCGTCACTGCCTCCAAGTGCTTCGGGACTGCACCCAAAAACTACCTGTTTGCACGACTTCTTTGAGCCGTGGTAGGGTAGTAATCAAAGTGCAGTGGGAACACACTCGAGGCGAAGTGACAGTGTCAAGTCAGCGGACTAAGCTGTACTCATGTCACCTGGGAACTGTTAACTGACGATAGGTATAATACCAACCAACAGTTCCCTACGAGTCCTGTCCAGTGTACTCGTAACCTAACGAGCACCCGCATACTATCTCAAGTATGACGTACTGACGGCTGTGGGACAGACCGTCTCCCACACTGGGATGATAAGCACATACGCTAGTCTACTCCGGAGTATCGATGCCCTGTCTCGATAGTCCAACGACTAGGGACCTGTATAAGGATGTGCTTATAGATCACCCAGCTCCCACGAGTGTGAGCGCCATCACAACGCTGGTAATCAAGCAAAGATCCTAAGGGCTCTACTAATATGTATATCAGCAATATGCTAAAAGAAACACATGCACATATTAAAGCAGAGACAAACCAAGTAGCATACTACCATTTCGAGCAAGATTGTATATACAACTGTGAATATCCCAAGCTTCCATCAAGTAATATACAAACTAGTATGATACAGTAATGGCCTCTAGGGCTTATACACTAACATGGGATCCCCGGGTTTCACAGAGCCGCTACTGAAACCCGACGTTCCCCTGGTCGTATGGATAGCCTGTGCAATGAAATCCTAGACCCCTACGGGCGCGGCAAGTTACCCGCCAAAACCTGAAGCGAGGCAGCCCTTTCAGCAACGTGAAGGGACTACCCAGCACTTCATGGAATCCGGTAACTTGGGCACCCCTCCTGGGTCAACCTATACCCCCTACGAGTGCGGCGAATAGCCCGCCAATTCTAGAGTGAAGCCCCCTCCGTCTCAACGCCATGAGATGCGGGCCCGTTGCCCTCTAGAACCCGGCCACCTGTGCACCCCTCCGCGGGGTAATCCTAGTACAGAAAGTAAAATATACAATGGGTACATCGACCTCAGTCCGGTCGTGCCCCAAAAGAATAATATACAAACAGGCAGTAACGGCAGTCCACATGTCGGATGCTCGCCCCGCAATATCAAATGTACATATAAAACAAAACTCTCCTAACATTGCAACCAGGCTATCCCCCACGACCAATCCGCAACAACACAGCACATCACAGAACATCAACGTGAATGTCGCGTTCGCAAATCCGTCTAAAAGGGCTATAGCAGTTAGATAGAATTTACCGATCAAATGACATTCACGGTCGCAGATATAATGTAAATACTGTGAACTAACATGTTTAAAAATTCTCGATCGATCAAATTTATCGGAGTGGGCCCCAAGCACTACTGTAGCACTCACAGAAAATCTGGGCCCAAAAAGAATATCCCAAAACCCCTATTTCTAACCCATAAGCCTACTGGAAAAGTTTGGTACAATGAGAACACTTTCCCACCGCGGAACCGCGGCAAAACCAGGGGTTTGGCCGCGTTTCCGCGGTCGTACTAAAGAATCATTGCATTGAATTTTTCTAGAATTCTTAGAATTTCCTGCATGTGTTTCTGCAATGACATGAAAAAATTTTGGAGCAAAAAATTTTTTCGATAGAGAACAGATGCACTAAAAATACGGTTTTTGGGATTTTTGTTCGATCGAGTTCTAAACATACTAGAGCAAGCTAGAATAGGTTAACGGCGTGGCTCTGATACCAATGTAAGTGCACGGCGGCGCCCCGGCCGTCGAACCGACGCCGGAAACGCGGAAACGAAAAACTTTGCAAACTAGCAAACCGGTACCACCGCGCACTTTTATCCCGGATCGGGCCATTAACCTAACTACTAGCAAACTAAAAGACGGGTAGAGAGTTATACCAAGCGATCCGTGTCCTTCGGTCTTCGTCTCCACTCCGATCTCCCGCGGAATCTCCGTCCGTCACCTCCTCGTCGGAAAGGGCACCACGTAGCCAAATTCTTTTACGGGCTCCCACCTCTGGACCGAGGCAACTCGGGCGCGAAGTTGGGAAGCCGTCGCGTCCAAGGGTATTGTAGGCTAGTGTAGAATACTATATTTCTTTTGGGGTTTATGTTGCCATGGATGTGGAGGAATGAAGATAAGGAAAAATGGTGCTTTCATTTTTCCTAGCAAGAAATGAGATGAAGAAAAATGCCATCCATCCAAAAATGAACTTCTCTCTTTTCTCCTCCTAATATGGCCGGCCACTCTCAACGATGAGGAGGAAAAAAAATGAATATCCAAGAGAAGAAAAGAAAAGATAATGCTAGATTAAAGTCACACTCATTTCACATTTCAATCCTTTCACAAAACCATCACAATAAATGCAAAGGATGAGATTAAAATGGAATCTCATGATGATGAAGCCACAAATGCAAGAAACCCCTCCATAAAAAGTTATTTGCAAACTTGCAAATAACCCCCTCCATCAGAAAGTCCGGCCGTGAAGGAACAAAGGAAAAACCTGCCGGAACGGAATGCAAACTGGCAACTTCAGAAAACTGATCCCATAATAAATTACAGGAAAAACCCCGCGACTGCATATACATGCCCGCATTTGTATTCCCACTGAATATAAATGCAAAGAGACAAAATCTACACTGTCTAATACTAGGATCCGGCTTAAGCCAAAGCCGGCTAGTAAAAACCGTCCGATCACGATCCGTGCAATACCGCACGTATCTGATCGAACCCTGCCATATCTCCATACGGCCTCTACAGCGTTTCGCCCGAAACTTGAGTAACTATGTGTGGTGGACTCTAAAGACTCGTCAATACTATGGCTGTGGATTTAACCACTAGCACGCCAGAGGTATTAGCCATACGTGACGGGCTACCAGCTATTGACCAAAAGGGACGTCGATGAGCGAACTCATCCTGACACCCTACTGAGCCTGTCAGTGACAATATCCGTACAGTCCGGTCCGTTCGTCTATGAGCATCGCATGGCGGGCCTAGGGGGTTGGTAAAAGTCAGACCCCCAAAAGCGGTACAAGTCGTGTCGGAGTGTAGCCCAGAACACCCTGAGATACTACTGGAATTCCTACCAGTAAATCTCCTGCCTTGGCCAAGGACTTTTCATGTACTGGCTCTCCTAGACACAGCGCGACCTCACCCCCAATACCGGGAGAGACGAACCCCTGCAGATCCGCTCACTGCCTCCATGTGGCTCGGGACTGTACCCAACTAAAACCTGTTTGTACGTCTCCTTTGAGCGTGGTAGGGTAGTAATCAAAGCACAGTGGGAACTCACACGAGACAAATGACGATCTCAGGTCGATGAACTAACCTGTACACATGTCACCAGGGAACTGCTATCTGACGTCAGGTATAATACCAACTAGCAGGTTCCCGGCGAGTCCTGTCCGGTGTACTCATAACCCAATGAGCACCTGTATAAATCTTAGGTGAACCAACTGACACCAGTGGCTTGTGAGACCGGCCACCGTCCCTCGTCGGGGTCTCGACTGTATACACTAGTCTACTCTGTAGTATTGATGCCCTGTCTCGAAACTCCCACGACTAGGGACCTTTTAAGGATGTGCTTATAGACCCTAGCTCCCACGTATATGATCGCCCTCATACTGCTGGTAGTCAAGCAAGAATCCTAGGGGCTCTATCAACGTGCAATAGTGATCAGTAATGTCACCTAAAGCAGTACACGATGATAAAGATAAACCAGACAGCATACTATCATCTTGAGTAAGACTGTCCTACCGGTATAGGTCCTCCCTCAATCATTGCAATCACGTGCCTGTGATCCATAATTGACTCTGAGGGCACTATCTCCAACAACAACTACAGCCGCAAAATGGCCATTTATGAAAAGGCCAAGACGCAGCGTCTCAACCAGCAATCTGCGGAGAAACTAGACTGCAATGCTCTTCATCCCCGGCCCGCTCTATGTTCTCGCTAAAGGGGAAAACCTCGAAATGGAAGCAAAAACAGGGCCAAGAACGCAAAAAATGTTCGAAGACAACAAAGCGGATCCAAGAAGAAAATGATTCCCAATGGGAACTCTACTTCGATGGAGCATCTTCCATGAAGCGTCGAAAGAAAAACACTCCCATAATCAAAACTGGGGTGGGCCTTATCATCGTGACCCCGCAAAGAGGGATATTACGTTACGCCCTCTCTTTAACGGAGCCAAAGACTAACAACGAAGCTGAATACGAAGTTTTGATAGTAGGTCTTGAGATTGCTATCGACATGGAAATCAAAGATCTCATCATATATGGAGACTCCCAGCTGATCGTTAGCCAAGTAAATGGCGACTATCAGACATGCAAGTCAGATTTGATAAAATATGGCGAAAGAGTGCAGCAACTGCTGACACAAATCTTTTCCTATATCCTGAGAAGCCTACCGCATGCGAAAAACAACAAGGCGGATGCATTGAGTAAATTGGTTAAGGAATTGGTCGATGAAGACCTCGATGACGTGAGGATCATTGTGCAAAGCCGCAGGGTTCTCGCACCAACGGATATATCTTCGGAAGATCTAATAAAGCCATCCGAAAGAAAAGAAACGACCGAATAAGTAACCCTTCAAATAGAGGACGAAAAAAGGTCAGGGACTGGAGGGAAGTCTTCATAGACTACTTTAAGTCCTAACGAACGTCCGAAAATGCGTCGTTTATACATCAGCTCATGAAACGAGCTTTGTCTTTCGCCTTCGTCAATGATACTCTATATAAGAGATCGTTCGACTGTGTATGGCTAAGATGCCTGTGGCTGGAGGAACCAAAAAAAGTCGTCCAAGAAACTCACGACGGACTCTACGGTTCTAATCAAGTTGGGCCCAAGATGAAGCTGAAGATAAAAAGAATGGGTTACTATTAGCCCACGATGATCCAGGACTGCCTCGAATATATGAAGCAGTGTCACTCGTGCCAAATTCATGGGGATTTCATCCATCAACATCCAAATCCGCTACACTCGACAGTGGCTAGCTTGCCATTCGAAATGTGGGGAACCGATATAATTAGCCCTATCGAGCCGGCATCATCCAAAGGACATCAGTTCATACTAGTAACAACTGACTACTTCTCTAAGAGGGCAGAAGCAGTACCGCTAAGGGAAGTGAAGAAAGAGAATATACTCCATTTCTTCAAGACCCATGTCATATACTGGTTTGGAACTCCATGACGGATAATCTCAGATAATGGACCAGCTTACAGAATCCATAAAATCAGCTGCTTCGCATAGCAGAATAAAATAGATTGGAGATACTCTTCAATCAATAATTCTCGGGCTAACGGTCTAGCTGAAGCTTTCAACAAGACCTTGATAAAGATTATAAAGAAGATGGTGTACACAAACAAAAATGACTGACATGAAAGGCTGCATGAAGCTCTCTGGGCGTACCGAACAACGTTCAAGACGGTCACGAATACAACACAATACGCATTGGTGTTCGGCATGGAAGCAGTGCTCCCATTGGAAATAGAACTCCCCTCTTTACAAGTAGCGGTTCGATACAAGATGACAGATGAAGAAAATGCTCATCTTCGGCGTGAGGAGCTTGACGCCCTTGACGAAACTCGTTTTATAGCACAACAAAATCTGGAGGCTTATAAGGCAAGGATGACACGGTCGTATGAAAAACTGACCAGGCCGAGAACATTCTGCCAAGGCGAACTCATGCTAGTCGTCAAAAGACCAATGATCCCCAATCGTGCAAAGTGGGGAAAGTTCATGCCGAACTATGAAGGCCCGTACTTCATAGACAAAGTCTACTAGGTTGGAGTCTACCTGCTCATGGATATGCATGGTGAAAGATCCTTTTGGCCAATAAACGACCGATTCCTCAAAAAGTACTACGCCTAACGAGCCATGACTTAGGCCAATGATAGATGATGACGCTTGTGTCCGCTCGCTATCTTCCTGAGTCAGAACTCTGAGAGTAGTACCCAAAAAGCTCTGTCGCCTAAAAAACGACAATAATGGACCGAAACGTCCCTAAACTAGCATTTCGCCTCAAAACACGACAATAATGGACCGAAACGTTCTTAAACTAATAATGGACCAAAACATTCCTAAACTAGCATTTTGCCCCAAAATACGGCGATAATGGACCGAAACATCCCTAAACTAATGCGTTCCCCCAAACACGAGAATAATGGACCGAAACATTTATAAGCTAATAATGGTTCGAAACATTTATAAACTAACAATGGACCGAAACGTTCTCAAACTAATATTTGTCCCAAATTTGGGAATGTTGGACCGAGAAGTTCTTAAACTAAAATTTGTCCCCAAACACGGGAATGATGGACCGAAAAGTCTCTAAACTCATAATGGACCGTAACGTCCCTAAACTAGCATTTCGCCCCAAAATACGGCGATATGTTCTATTGAGATGTACATTGCAACTGAAGCCCCAATGACGAAGATTGCAACTCAAGTCCTATCGACTACATAGCTACTCCAGCAACGAAGTCACCCCTAAGTCCTACCGGAAAACAGACGGGTCATTTACGACGAAACTACTTTCAAGAGTTTCGCCGTGTTAAAAAATACAGTATGTCCACAAGCGAAATGGGCACGAATGAAAATCCGAAAGGGCGCCGTGAGTAAAAACTGCAGGACTACCGGCGAGCTTGTGAAAACCCAAAAGGGCGCAATCTCGTGAAAATAAAAAATATACGCTTGCAGGGTCCTTTCGACCTTGCGAGGAAAAATACCTGCGTGAGATCCTTACGACTTATAAAGGAGCAACACACTTAGGAATCCTCACGATTCCTAAGGAGAAATTACACATACGATATTCTCACGAGTCGTAAGGAGAATTCCCTATATGAGACCCTCACGGCTCATAGGATTTAAAGGCCTTAGGTTACAGGGATCTAAATCTGTTCTTAAGCCGTCATATTCCCCAAGTTGCCCTACAGGCGGTCCAATATTGACCCTTGTATACAATCTACGGGCATAAATAAATATTCTCCCACCAAGTTCCATAAATGGCGAGAAATGTCCCCATATGGTGAGTGACACTTGTAAGTCCTCTCGACTTACAAGGAGAAAATACTCATGTAAGACCCTTACAACTTACAAGAGAAAACACACTCATGAATCCTCACGACTCCTAAGGAGAAAATACATCCATGAGATCCTCTCGACTCGTAGGGAGAAATACCTTTATGAGATCCTTACGGCTCATAAAGTAAAAATGCCTTAGTCGACAGAATTATAACCTTGATTGCTAAGCCATCTTTATTCAAATCGACAAAGGCAAATGATGATTCGCTCCTGGCAATATTCCAGTGGTAGCGATACTGATGCGAAGATTGGTATCAGATTTCAAATCCCCAACTCAAAAAAAGCCGAAATGATTGGGCACCACGATAAATATCCGAGATGATTGGGCAATCGCGACTTTTGCGAGATAAAAGCTTAAAAGATAGAGTATCGCGGAAAGAAATAAAAAAATAAAAGAAAAAATGAATGAAAATGAAACTTTTCTGCCCTGCAAGTATATTCGTATTGACTATTATATATGATCCATGGGCATAAATGAAAGAAAGGGAACCATATTTTCTCACCACGCTTCGTCAAAAGGAGAACCGAGTCTTGACGGTTCATATACAACTTAGAAACTATCCTGGCGCTCCTTCTCATTCAGACAGGATGCAGACGCAACGTCATCAGAATAAAAAAGAAAGACCCAAGGGTCAAAGCAAAAATAGAGTAATGGAAAAATCCTAGCTCCAAGTCTTGACGGTACATATATAACCTACAGACTATCCCGACGTTCCCCCTCATTTCAGTAGGATGTGGACGCAACTATCAAATGAAATTGGAGCAATGGCATATTCCTAGCTCCGGACATCAATTGCAATACATACAGCATAGAGGTCCTACAGATGTCTACCCTACTTCAGCAAAGAATCGACGCGACATTATCAAAGTAAAAACGAAGTGACGGAATATTCCTAACTTTGGGTCTTGAAGGCAGTACATACAAAGTCTAATGACCGTTGGAGATCATCCCACCCCAGAGGGGTGCGGTTATGACTCTTCGGGGCTCCAAATTGAGCCTAGCCTCAAGTAAAAAGCGCCACGGCAAATACCTAACGCTTGTTCTTTCGAAGGTAATACAAATACTCCAACCTAAGAAGATTACTTGAAGACGTCTTGTCCAGCCTCAGAAGGGATCAGAGACACGACAGTCGCGGGGCTACTCGAACAACGGCTTAAAGACTGCATATCGAGAAATACATCAGCCAACGCGAAGGTACCATGGACTATAACCCTAGTACCACAAACCTAACAGACCTCTGTCATAAAAGAATGGGGGTTATCTACATACAACGTTAGGACAAGTTTGCCTTTAAACCCAAGGGAGGTAAACTAAAAACACTCAGAAATGAGTACGTAAACTAGAGACTCCAAAATGAGTGAATAAACTATAAACTCCGAAATGGGTGAATAAACTAGAGACTCCGAAATGAGTGAATAAACTATAAACTCCGAAATGAGTACATAAACTACTTCGCACCAGATCAAGACATCAAGAAATAGAAGAGTGCATGAGGATAAAAAAAAGTATATTCTTTATTTATGAACTAAAATGTTTGAAAGATACAATTTGTAAAAAAATGGGGGGATACAATTCAAGACTCTAAGAGGGCGGGGCTTTTAATAAAGCGGCAATCCGTTCATTTTCTTGCCGCAGCTCATTCTCACGCTCCACTATTGTGGCTAGCATTGCTTTGACCTGAACTCGTTGTTGCAAGCACGAAGAAAGCTTCTCAGAAATTTCCTGCTTAGGAGCTTCGTAGTCCCGCATTCCTCGCTCAGTAGAGTCAAGGTCCCACCTCACCGCCATTCCTTCAGAAATGCATCGTTGAAGATTTTCAAAGATAACTTAGAGCTGTGCAACATTATCTTTTACCTGGGCACATAATTGGCTTGACTCCCTAAAAGCCGTTTCATGCTCCTGCTTCTTCAGGACCAGCTTCTGCTCGTAATATTGAATGGAAGCGGCACTTTGGTCGATCCACGCGATCAATTGAGCCTTTGAGGATAATGCCTCAGGCGTAAGATGTTTGCGCCCGATCTCATGGAGGCAAGCCTCGATTTTCTAACAATTATCAACCCAGATGTAGACGAAATCTTCAATATGGAAAGTCACAAGAGTCGCCAGCATGGGGTTGACTTCATCCGCAAAGTCCGCAGTAGAAGTGAGAGCCTCGACATTAATGTCTTCGATAAATTTTCTTAGCATGCACCTTCTAATTGTTGCACCTCTGGAATATTGGTGTTTAGTGAAGGGCTCTACGGGCATAGAAATGCGAGACTCAAAAGGAACCAAAGCCACTGGAGCTACTACAGAATAAGACATGTATAAAGAAGGGTCAGATTTCAACCAAAAATAAAAAAAAATGAATGAGATCTAATCTACCAATAGTTGAAAGCGGCAAATCGGGGAGCATAGAGGGCTCGGCTATTTCTTCGTCTTTCCCTTCGAGCTGTAAGACTGTGGTTAGTATGAGGAAAAGCTTATTAGAGAAGAGTTACTCGTTGAAAGATGAAATAAGAAATGAAAGATATACTAACCAACACCATAAGGAGAGACATATCCTGATGGGAAGGCGAAGTGCGAGGCTAACATTTGGTACAGACGGTTGAAAAGCACTCCTACAAGATTGCAACAATATACGTTAAGAAATTAATCTAAGGAGTAATGTCAATACTGAAACGAAGAAATAAAAAAAATTTAATTTTTTTTACCTTCTGTCGCTGAGCCCGAGAAAACTCGGGGAGGTATAAAAGACATGGGTGGAACCTCAACAGTCATGGTGATAGCTGACGAGAGTTCTTGAATTAGTATATCGCCAGGGTTTACCGTGCCTATATCAAAAATAAAGAAAACATTAGCAAATGTGTCTAGCAGAATTAAGAATCCAAAAGTAATAACACGGAAGATACCTGTAGGTTTCATGAGAACCGACGGTGCGAAAACCGTGGTTGTATCTGGAGCGTCACTAGTTGTGACAGCCTCTTCGAATTCCATCACCATTGGGAAGACGGATTCGACATCTGCACCCTCATCTCCCGAATCAATAAGGGCTGTCATTATGCTAGCATCTCTCGCGGATACTGGGGATCCACAGGGAGAGGAAGTGGTAGCTGGAGCAGTATCAGATTCAAAATGAAGGCCCCTTGCCCCAGAATCACCAAATGCTGGCACCTCACCCGCACGTTGACACCTAAACTTGTCCCTGCTGTATTATTCGAGAAAAAATGTGTTATAATTCCAATAAACTGCTATGGAAAGAAACTTGGAAAAGTTCTACTAGGTTTCGTTAAAGTATCGTGCGCTGTCTCACTTTGAAGTAAACATTCAGCCTCTTCACGAGCTGCACACGTGATCTGCCTGTGAGCGGTTGATAAGGAAGGAGTATGTCCTCCATAGGAGCATCACGGGTTCGTTCTTCACTCATGCCTACGCCCATGGCCAAGATAGCCTGACGCCCGTGGCCAAGCTAGCCTGACGCTCCCTCACTGCATGCTTTCGCCGCTTCTTCTCGGCTTTAGTTGTATGGAGAGTTCTCTCCAGAACCACCGACAGAGGAACATCTTCATCTGAATCAGACTCAGCCTCCGGACTGCTACAATGTCCATCATCGATTGCTTTAGCGACGCTTCCCGTAGAGGCTCTGAGGTGGCCTGAATGGTAGCCGGTAGCTTTGAAGGTTCCGTAGGGTCCATCGGGGGAGGAATATCCTCTGCACTACTACCTAAAGATGGCACCACACTCGGAATAGCACTAGCTACGATGGTTCCTGTAATGAAGAAAAATGGGTCAGGGTGTAGGCAAAATGAGCTAAATATTTTAAGAGCGTCACAAAATAAATCATACCCAAGCCCATAGAAACACGAAGCCTCTCCTCTTCCTTGTATGTTCTGATGGACGCCAGAAGAGCCTCATCAGTAGAGATGCCTGTTAAGAAAGGAGTATTAATAAAGCGCAATAAACTCTAAAACATACGAAATAGTATAAATGAGATGTACCTGACGCCGTAAGAGCAGCAAGCGCTGCTTGCTCGTGGGCCAATCGCTCAGAAGCCTCAATAGTAGCTTGAAAATTAGTTGCTGCGTTCTCATCAGTAGAAACTTCAAAAATACTGTCGTTGGTACCGCATTCGAACAAGCCTTTGCTATAGGGAGCATGAGGTTCTTGACCAAATACAACGTCAGCTGAAAACATGGGTTTCTTCTTCTTCTGAGAGCCGGCAGTAATATCCGACAATAGAAGCTTTCACTTTACAGGCCTCTTGGGACGGCGTGTCCCGATTTCTGAGCCAATATCTGAATCAGGAGACGCTGCAGCCATCAAGCCGCTAAGAGCACTCACATCCGGTCATGGCTTAGCCGTCGACACCGTTGGAAAGGCACACAGAGCTACAACCGCATCGCTTCCTCTCAAGGAAGGGCGGACAGCTACTCGTCGTTTCAGCGGAACCTCTGGGTTACTGGCCGAGACTGAATCCTTGTGATCAAGGAGAATCCACCACTCTTCTTTGATAACGTCACCCGTTGCATGTTGATACCAGGCTACGTAGGCATTCAAGGCATTTGGAATGCGACTGGGCTTAGCAATCAGAAAATGAGACATTGTATTCAGTCGCATAAAATGTGCACCACATGGCGAACGCTCTCCTCTGAAGCAATCGGATTGACAAGAAATGCTTCAAGGGGAACGCCTTAGTTATAGCTGGACTATTGAGCAAAACGATGCGGGTTGTACCTCATGAATAACACCGAGGCATTTTGCCTGAATACTAAAAAACCCGGCCTGATGGAGTACAAATGTACAATCTCCCTGGCCTTCAAAGCAGAAATCCCATCCTTAAATACATCATGAAGAGGCTGGACCGCTTTGGAGGGTTCTTTACAATAGTCAGGAGCTTATCAACAAAGGTCATGCTATCCCTAACTATGCGTGGATGCAGAAGCAATCACCGAGCCTCTCGTTGTGTTGGATCTGGAGAAGAACCATCAGCCAATTGCATGACCCGGGGAAATTATACCATTCATAAAATTTAGGTCTCTTATGCACACCAAAGGCACCCAACACATGCATCTAGATCCATGATGTGAAATAGTGTAGAGGGAGATTTACGGGCTTCAAACCCGGCTGGGTGGTGTCGGTTGCCATACTTAGACCATTATACAAATGAGTCAATCCTGCAACTCCAAACGGCCATACACGTTCCTTCTGCAACACGATGAGCCGGATAGAAAACATACGGTCTTATATAGCGAGGATGTATTGGGAGTGCAAACTAGCTCAGCCACAAGCCAATGAAGCCCACGAAAAACGTTTCCTCGTCAATGTCCGGAGCAACAATTTCTGCAAAAAAGACGATGGGGGTGTCTGGAATAAATAACCGCTTCAAATCTGCATCAACAGTCGGCAACTTATCCAAGGCAAACCCGAACGGATCATCAAGCTTGGAAAACTTCACAGCCTTCTTCGACAAAACATCCGGACGAAGGAAATGGGAAACAAAATTCGTAAAGCTAACCCCATGTCCCCAGACTCCAAAAATAAACTTTCATAAATATTCAACACTTTGATCAGACTTGGGAACTTTTGTTGGATAGCATTTTCCGGCGTAAGGCCCATGATGACCGATTCAGTGGCAATGATATATATCGATACTTCCGGTCTAACAATAGAAACGTGTGGATCGGGATATTCCACTGTTCCAAGAAAGACTTAACCCACCACACATGAGGAGTATGGTAATAGAACATAGATGCGTAGACCGCTGGGCATAACCCGGTTTTCAACAACAACGATTTCTTGGCTGATAAGATGTAGCGAGCCCAAATGTGGTAACTAGCCGGATATCGAAGGGTCACTCCTATTGTGTAAACCTGACCCCAAGGACATGCCTCTCCTTGTCATATACGACGTCCCAAAATATCTAGGGCCATTGGCGGTTGGACTGGTATCGATGCCATAGAGGGATGAAGACGACCACCTACAGTCCAATTGATCTCTTTCAGAGCATAAGCAACCGGAGGAGGGTCAACATACTGAATCGAGGGGATTGGTTCTGATGGCGACTCACAAGTAAAGCTGCGCCGGCCCCGGATAATGTAGTTGTACTATGCTCTCTATAGATGAAAAGATTTCTGTTCCGGATCATAGTCCCAGATTAAAGCAAGGACTTAACGATCAGTAGGAGCGTCAGCAAAAGCACTCTCCGAGCGAACATAGGGAAAAATGGAACCAGAAGCCATGGTACCTGAAAAGAAACCCAGTAGAGGGTTAGCGATTAAAATACTAAAATCACTAAGTCTAAAAAAAATTCCCCACAAAATCAAGGTGGTGGCTCATCAATTATGATACATGTGCCCATTGTGAGAATCCAAAAGGATTCTCATTAAATAAATAGTGCTCATTAAACAGTAGAGTTAAAAACTCCCAATATCCCTCGAAAGCCGGGCTATTTAAAACAAGCAACATATTCAAATCTGTGGAAAAAAAGAGAAGGGATTAAAACCCCAAAAATTCTAGAAAAGGAAAAACATCTAAGAACAGTAATGGGAATAAAATTCCCAAAGTTCTTAAGATTCAAATCAGAGCTAAGCTCTGCCAAAAAAATGGAATTAAATTCCCCTAAAACAGTGGGATTAAATCCCAAAGATCCCCATGTTAGAAAATTCATGGGTTAATTGATGGAATCAAGTCCCAGAAAAATGTTAAGGTTGATAGAAGGGTAAAACCCTAAGAAGAAGAATCAAAGATTCTCAAGTCTTGGATACAGACATCAAGATCTACGATCTAAATATAAAAAAAAAGGTTTTTTCTTCAGATCTCCAAGAGATCGATTCAAAATAAAAAAGAGAGTTAAGCTCTGTCAAATCTGATAATGGATTTAAAATCCCAAAATAAAAAAATATATATGATCAAAAGGGGTTAAGAGCTAAGCTCTGTTCATAATCCTCACCAAGAAATTTGGCAGAGTTTATTCTGTTCAAAAGAGGTTCTTGAGGACAGAGATCTAAGCTCTGGAGCGAGAATTAAATCTCACAAGAAGAGCAAGGCTCAAGGAAGAAGATGATGAGACAGCAGTCATCTCAAGGGCCAAAGGCCCTATTTATAAGACATGGGGGGAACGGTTCAACTTCCTAGGTGATCCAACTGTGGTAAAATTGACACCGTTGCACTCACGTATGAGCCATGTGAACAATGGTGGGGGGCATTTGTTCTCTTATTAATTAAACACAATAATAAGAGCTAAGATCTGTTAAATCCAATGAAACAATGCCTCATGTGTTCCTCACGAGAGCGTCGGCGCCGGCACCAGCCTTATAGGATTAAATCCTATAGTGGCGCCGCACATGAAGTTCACGTGAGCGCCAATATGCAAAGCACAGGAGCGCCTGTTATATATAAGAATTAAATTCTTAAGTAACGTTCACGTGCATAACACGTGAGCGCCAGCGCCCAAATTAAGAGCATGTAGAATTAAATTCTACATGGAAATTATTTCCCTAAAACCTGGGATATTCTCTATTAAACAGTGCCGATGGATCAAAGATTCTATGGTGATGAAAATGTTAGGAATATGTATGCCCTAGAGGCCATTATTGTATGATATAGTGGATGCTTGGACATATATATAGAGGACTTTCTTGCTCGACATGATAGTATGCTATCTGGTTGTCTTTATCTTAACATGTTCATTGGTATTATTATACCGTCTCTCATATACATGTTGATAAAGCCCTTAGGATGTTGGTTTGACTCCAGGACTATGATGCAGATCATACTACTGGGACATGGGTAGTCCACAAGCACATCCTTCAATTGTTCCTAGTCGAGGGAATATCGAGACAGGGCATCAATATTCCAGAGTAGACTAGTGTGTACGTTTCTTGACCCTGTATGGGGGCGATGGTTGATCCCATAGCCATTGGTGTTTGACATCAAAGATTGTACACATGTGCTCATTAGAGAATGGGTACACCGAAAAGGACTCGCCGAGAACTCCTAGATGGTACTATACCTATCGTCAGATAGCAGTTCTTTAGTGACACTGGTACAGGCTAGTCTGTAGACCCGAGATCGTCTTACAGTCTTGTGTGGTTCCCACCGTGCTTTGATTTCCTCTCTACCATATCTCAAAGGAGTCATGCAAACAGGTGGATTTTAGGTACAGTCCCGAGTCACATGGAGACAATGAGCGATAGGAGGGGTTTCGTCTCTCCCGATATAGGGAGTTGATGTTGCGCTATGCTCGATTGGTTATAACAGGAAGTCCCTGGCCAGGGCTGTTGATGAGATTTACTGGTAAGAGTTATCAGTAGTTTCTTGTACCGTTATAGGCCACACACATCGGCATGACTTATCAAGTTATTGGAGTCTGATGATTCCACCCCCAGACTCGATATGCAACATATCAGACGAAGAGACCGGACTGTACGGTAAGTGTTACCTATATGCTTCATGGGAGTTTGGACAAGCTTGCTTGTTGATCTTCTATTTTCTCAATACCTGGGTAGACATTACGTCCAGCTAGTACCGCTAATGGCTTGTGGGTAACTAATGTGATCATTACCTACTGCTGGCGTATTGACGAGTCTTTAGAGTTCTACATAGAAGTTTCCTAGTTCATGCGAAACGAAGTAGGGTACATATGTTGATATGTGCGAGACTTGATTAAATACGAGTATGTGATACCGTATTCTAATCTGGCGGTTATTTGTTATCAGTTAGGTTATATATGATATAACCGGATTGTCGAATCAAGTGTTGATTTGATAATGTGATATACAGATAAATAATATTAGTCGGTTATATGTGATATAACCGGATTATTAAATTAAGTGTTGATTTAATAATATGATATATATTTATATTTGATATAATTATATATTAACTAAAATTATTAGCTCACTAATTATTTTCTTCATAATATATATATATATATATATATATATATATATATATATATATAGAGAGAGAGAGAGAGAGAGAGAGAGAATAATTGAGGAAAAAGGCCACAGGAGGGAATTTCCTCCTATGGCATCGAAAAAATATACCCTCTCTCATTTTTTCTGACGATCGGCACCGACCATCTTTATCGTTATCATCTAAGATGTGGGCACACCAAATTTCATATGATTCTACAACTTTTGCACCGTTAATTTAGTGGGTTCAAAATTAACGGTTTACCTACAATAGAACTTTTTACATTGCTAAATCAACAGTGAAAAATTTTTAGAATCACATGAAACTTGGTGTATCCATATCTTAGATGAAAAAGATGAAGATGGTGGGTGCCGATCATCGGAAAAAATAAGGCAGGGTGTATTTTTTCGATGCCATGGGAGGAAATTCCCTCCTATGGCATCTTTCATCCATTATTCTCATATATATATATATATATATATATATATATATATGAAGCATGGTAGGATTTTCTATTTTTTGAAAATAGAAAATAAGGTGGAAAATGGAGAGATATTTAGAGTATGGTGTGAAGCATGGGATTTATCATTTATTTATTAGGCTTGACTCACTATTCAAGCATGGCTGCAATTTATTATTGCAAATAATTCCATGCTTGAATAAGGGAGGTCAAGAGAGAGCCATACACTTCATTCTACACTTGAGTTATTTTTTCTTCACTTGAGTTCTTGCTCTCTAGCTCTCTCCATCTTCTTCACCTCCACCTCCAAGCTCAATCCCTCACATGAGTTATGAACCCTTGAGCTTGTGAGAACCCTAGTGAGCAAAAAACACCCCTACTTCACCATCCTACACTAGATTAGCACTTTGGTGTAGTGTGTTTACTTCACTAAAGAGTTTAGTGAAGAGGTAGCTTGGATTAGCGGAGCTTCGGGTGGATCATCTTCGGCATGAAGATCACAAAGGAAGCTCGATCCAATTTCAAGTGGAGCCTAGTAGTGTCGCGTGGACTACTACACAGAGCTTGAGAAGAGAAGGACACGGTCTACAAAGGTTGTAGCGTCTTTCTTTCAGTATAGTTTTCTTGATATCATAGTTAAACCCTAATCTTCTAGTTTAAGATCTTGGTTAGTATTGATTAGCATCCAGAAATTTTTTAAAATAGCATGCTTGATGCTAGTAAAACCCAATAGTGGTGCTAACAAACACTTTCAAGGTATCAGAGCCAGAGCTAGAAGATTAGACGATATTTGTAAAACTACGAAACCGAAATAACTCCGAAACTGTAACTGGAAAAAACCAAGTTTCTGTCGAATTTTAAATGGTCTCTGAATTTTTTTTAAACAAGTACAGAATGTTACATGAGATGTAACTAGAATACCAGAGAAATTTGAGACCAAAACTCCCAAAATGACCTGGCGAAAATGCTCAAAAAACCGGCATGGCCGGTCTACTATTCATGTTTAGGTCTGGAATTATTTTGGTGTTCTGTAGGCTTGGTTTTGGGGTTTCAGGTTATGTTTGATTAGCCCAAAATTGCATGTGATGTTAATTTTGTTAAGGAGCTAATACAGAGTGTTTCGTAGTCGTAATTTTTACATCGTTCCGGGTTTATGTTTGATATGTGATACAATATTTGGAATCCACATTTAATTAGTTTTGTGAAAACTAGTTAGTGTTTGTAAATATATCATGTTAGTCTCTATTGATCGATTGCCACGAAGTTTTGATTCGGATCGAAACTCCGTCGCAATCACGTATCGTACGCGAATACTCACCAGATAACTTTACTAGATAGCCACGCCCTATAGCCTTAACTAAGCGACTTTAGGAGAACCCTGTTGCCAAAAGCATCCACTCGGGTGCTCACGACCACGGTGTTCCGCCTAAGTGCACTTGGTCGACGGCATCGGGGATGCGGCCATCTACTAAAGTTTCCGACGAGTATTCGATCGGGTAGTCGGGAATCTTGTTGAATTACCCGACCAAGTTATTGAAAAGTGTTATCGATATGAGACTAAAATGAAAGGTTTATAGGGTTAGGCATGAAATTAGGAATATAAGATATTCCGGGTTTATGATATCTAAGGAAATGCGGATTCTAATTATAGTAGTTTTTCATTTCTTTTCTGCGACCGTAAGTGTAATATGTGGGGTATCCCAAATCTCGTTGCTATATGTAACCAGAATTTGAGATACGCGTATTTACTTACGTTGATGACATGTGATGTTATGTGTTGCTATGATATATAATATTAGATCGTCGTTAATGAATAGCCGGGGGTTTTTGCGTGAGATGAGAGTTTTTCAATTTTCATTCATGTAAAAATTTGTATGTAATATTCTTTTATTGGGACACTTCCGGGTTGAGGATGATGTCACCATTTATGTATATCATTTACTTTTCCGCAAATGGATAGACCCAAGGCGGGGAGCATAAGTGACCGGGTTCTGGAGTCCAGTGGGAGACCATCTCGATGAGTCGAGACCGGGTCTCCTAACTCTAGAATTGGCAGGGTTGCTTGCCACTCTCGTAGGGGTTTAGGGATGTGGGTTTGGCTATTCATCACGACCGTGGAATCCGTGTTTTTCATTATTGGCTTAATTTAAAATACGGACCTCTTAGTATATCCAATATTTTATATGTTGACTTCTGCTGCTGTGTTCTGTGATGTGATCATATAACTGCGTGAGACGAATGCTATATATATATATATATATATATATATATATATGATACATATAATAAACGTTGTTATGTTTTGCACCCGTGCTAGTCCAGCCCCCGCTCTGCCGTTTGTTAAGTAACCTAACGGTGAATGACGGGGCCCTGTGGCGAATACGGATGACATAAGCGTACGTTCTATTTTCATTTCTTTTTCTATGATGTTTAGGAAAACATAAATGATGGGACTTCATTAATGAGATTAATGAAAAGAAAAGAAATCTAAAGATGTTCTAGAATCAAAAGTTTTTCAAAAGGTAGCTCTAGTTCTTTCTTTGCACAGTGGTATTCCTTGATGAATATCCAGCACCTTATTCGATGAGGAAAGAGCCGAGATCCTTTCACCGGGAGTGTCCTCTTTAGCAAAACTAGCAAATGCTACAACCCACTCGGTTTATCATCATAGCTTCTGTAGTTCTTGCTTTGCACAGTGGTATTCCTTGATGGATATCCAGCACCACATTCGATGAGGAAAGAGCCGAGATCCCTTCACCGGGAGTGACCTCTTTAGCAAAAGCTAGTAAAAGCTAGTAAAAGCTATTCGGTTTGTTTTTGAAAACTACTCAATTTTTAAAGTGGAGCTTAAACCACTCCTTTTCAAAATCACTAGATTCTACAACGATATCAAGTTCATTACGTTAAAGGTTTTCTTAAAAACCAGCCGTAGCCTTGCGTCATTTCGGATAATTACTATTTAGTATTCGTGCTGCATTTGTTGGCCTCTGTCAAGGCGTAGCGTATGGTAGCTGATTAGTGCTTATCTTCTGCATGTGATGCGATTGGATTAGGGTAGTCGTATGACTTTGTTGACCATAGTTAAGGGTCGTACGGGTGGGTTTAATTCAATCACGAAATGACGGGTTGAACTTGGCTAGCACTTATGATTTGTTGACCATAGTTAAGGTCATAAGTTGCTAGGGGTAAAAACAATATTGGGAATTTCAAGTGTTGAAATTTGCAATGAGCTTGCATACCTTCTATATGATAGTTGGATCCCGATACCCACTGCGAGTAAGAGTTACTTCTGGGAGAGTTTTCCACTTTACAATTAGCCGATCCATTAGGTGTCTAAGAAAGGTGTTAACGGGGTGATGCCCCTGCAGAAACGAGGTTATTTAATTAGTTCCATGCGAAAGCATGGGGAGACTCCCTCGGAGTACTAATACCTGTTTGGCCGAACGATTGGCGAACTTGTAGGGTGCAATTAATCCCGGCTAATCTTACCTTTTATGGGTTTGAAGGAAGATTTGATAAAATCAGTAGGAGCCATCCTGATTAGATAAAATAATAACCAATCTAATCTTGTAAAGAGTGCATGCAAAAGTGATTATCCTTCTCTCTCTCTCTCTCCTGGCAGCGACCAATGACACGCTTTAATCAAGATAATAATATAAATGTATTGACCGAACCCACTTATTATACAGGGCTATGTTCCGCTCTATATTATGATTGTCATAAGTCTGAGCAACGAATAGTAAAATACCCGGATTCCCACGCCACCCAAAATGAAGAAGGAGTATGCTGATGCATCTTCTTCGGGTGTGTTTGTATCAGAGAACTGTTTCTCGGTTTGCTTTACGTCCTGGGTATTGGATACCGGATCAGGATCCCATGTATATAATTTGTTACATGGGCTAAAGATAGGTAGAGAATTGGGAAAATGTGATATGTCCTTCAGAGAAGGGAATTATGCAATTGTTGCAGCTAAAGCAGTTGGCGAATATCACCTAGTATTACCAAGTGGTAACACAATGATTCTGAGCAACTGTTATATTGTACTAAAAGTATTGTGAATGTTTTCCTAAATCAAGTTTTGATTGGGTAAGGTACGTTGTATAACGGTATATACGTTCTAAATCACAAAACAGCTCTAAGTATACAGAACACACACAAGAGGAACATTTCAGAAATGAACGGAGCCTTCTTGTGGCATTATAGACTAGGTCATATCAATGCGGCAAGACTGGCTAAGTTGCATAAGAATGGATATTTGATTCCGTTCGAATTACATCTTATGAAACTTGCGAGTCATGTCTCAAAGGTAAAATGACTAAAACTCCATTTACTGGACACGGAGAAAGAGCTACTGAACTCTTGGGACTCATACATAGTGATGTTTGTGGTCCTATGTCTATTCATGTCAGGAATGGTTCCTCGTACTTTATTACATTCACCGATGATCTCTCAAGATTTGAACATGTGTTCTTGTTGAAACATAAGTTTGAAGCATTTGGGAAATTCAAGGAATATAAGAACGAAGTAGAGAACCAGACGGGTAAAAGTATTAAAATCCTTCGATCTGATCGGGGAGGAGAATACTTTAGCATGGAATTCAGAGACTACTTAAAAGAGAATGGGATTCTCTCTCAGCTTACTCCTCCGTTTACACCATAACATAATGGAGTTTCAGAGCGGAGGAATCACACCCTATTCACGGCCCGGAAAGGCACGTGACTGGCACTTGAATCATGTGAATTCTATAGGACCCCATCTAATTCAAGTAAGCCAAAAGCCCAGAAATCTAAACCTTTTTAGGGAAAATAGTGGAGGTGAAGTTTTGAAATAAGGTTTAATGAAATCAGGTTCCTTCTTTAAATACATAAGTAATATAATATGAAAACAATGTTTTGTAGATAATTGAAAACATTTTTCGCCTTTGAAAATTTCGGCAGCACCTCCTTTGTTTATTTTAACCCGAAAAACCGTATAAGCAATGATATATATAGGCATCCCCAAGCGGGAGCCAGCTCTTCGCCAAATGGAGGAAACAACCACGCAAGATAATATATAAGTATACAACGCCGAAGGTGAGAACCAAAACTCAGAAAGAAAATAAGAAAACTAAACATCATCAAGAAAAACCAGAAATGACAATAAATATATAAGTACGACTCTAAGCCGAAAGAATATACAATTGTGGTTATCTAAGTCTACTAAATATACAAGTCTGGTTGATGGAGGTTTAAACTAGATACAACTGAAATAAATAAAAGTACAATGGTAGTCATGATGCAAGTGAACCCACCTACCAAAGCAATCACCCGGAAGGAAGTGGTGTGCCAGCGAAGCCGCTAAGGAACCTGTACGGCTAAACCTGCAAGAAACTGTGGCACAACGGGGGTGAGTTACCAACTCGTGAGTAGAAGACATCATCGAGTAGAAATCGCATGTATGACGATTTCCTAGGTCATACAATAACATACTCAAATATAACACTGAAACATCTAGCAGTGGCAAGGGTAATCATCTAAGCATAAGTGTAATACCAAGTACTCGTGTCAGTGCCTCAAGTAGAAACATGTCATATATATGATGTATGAATGCATCAAGAATGAAATCAGAATATATCTGTATGAGAAAGCTGTGTTCTTATCTCAGTAAGATTTTAGTATAAAAACTGGAGTATCATCAATGAAATCGATAGAAATCCGTGTCAAACATCGACACAAAATCCTCAAATCCCGGGCTCCGTCAGTCCGGATCGACCCATATCATCCAATCTCACGACTACGGTCGGTATCATCCGGATATCCGCCGCGCCAAATATCACCGGTAGGTAGTCAGCCCTTGCCAGGCTCATCGTCTACAACTCAAGCTTCTTGCCCCGGGATACCTTACCGGGTCCACCATGTACCCGAAACGGTTCATCCTACTCCCCGAATCGGGTTTCGAAAACCAACTTAATAAGGAAAACTCATGGTGGACTCCATATACGTCATATCACGAGAAAACCGCAACTTGCATTTTTAAAATGATAATGAGTTTATAAAATTCTTGCGGTTTTCCCCCAAATCCAAAAATTTCATGGAAAATCCGAAATCCCAAAATCAAGAGTCAATAAGCAGTGAATACGGGCATAAAGCCCCACAGTATTGCATAGCAGAATGAATATATAATGCATGGGGTATCTAAGTAAGTAATGCAATATCTAAACTAGCATATGAGAGTAAGCATACTAGTAATATGTTTAAACTACCAGCTAACAGGTTATACCAATGAAGCAATGTTTTCTAAAGTGTGTGTGACATGGCAATTACCGATGATGATGTGTGTGAGCGGGCAAGCAAGTGTACGTGTAATATGTGCATCATCGGTAATGGTGCAGGTGTCCTACCAAGCGAGATCATAACAGCTAGTAAAAAACACAATTTAATCTAATATGCAATGAAAATAATATGAATATAACGGAAAAATGAATAGTAAGTGCAACATTAAAAAGTATACATATCTGTGTATGAGTCATACGGTTTTAGTGTTTTGAAATAGCATGAATCGTGGTTTTTAGAAAAGTAGGGGCTACGGTGTTTTGAGAAAAGATATGTCCTTTGAAATGTTCCGTAGCATCTCTCGGGTTGTCTTTTGAAAATACTCACGATTCGTTAGCTTTGAAAATAGGTATGACTCGAACCAAGTCTAGCATCTACCTAACAACTAAAAAACTAACTGAGAAACTAGTCGGAAGGATAAGAAAATCTAAATATATATCCCGAGTTGATATACCTAGTAGTCGGCGATCCTGCCTCATAGCGTCACGTACTGTATAATACATAGTACGGCATCCTCGAGTCAAGAGTGCGGATTAATCATCTTTTATATACGTCGCACGGTAAAATCCATCGTACGGCATCCCCAAAATTGAGGGTACGGGTCAAATATCATATATACATCATCCTTTATACGGTATCATCATCGTACAATATCATGATCAGGGGTACGGTTTTAAAGCCTCGTACATTCAAATATTATCAACTCACATATTATCGTGTGTATGAATACAAATCGCTCAACGATCCATTATAATATCATATCATGTACCATATCACGACTCAATCACATATCAAAATTGTAACATTTCAGAAAAATAAAATATTATTTTTGGGAATTTATATAATTAAAATAATAAATAATATGAATATTTTAATGATATGTTATAATTAGATACCAATAAATTGGAAAATATTGGAAAATTAAATTAAATAGTGATTTTGGAGGGGTTTATGTATATGGGCAAATTATGAATTTTTATAATTTGTTATATACAAGTTTATTTCTAAACGTGATTAATTTTCACTAATCATGCATTGATTGTGTTTTGTGCATGTGACATATACCATGTCATATTACACATCTGTTATATTTTCTACCATGGCTTTTCTTATTTTTCATGCATGGTTTTGTTTTAAAATGAGAAGAGAAGAAAAGAAAAAGGAAAATAGAAAAGAAAAAGGAAATGATCAAGAATTGAGGTATGGACAAGAGAGAGAGAGAGAGGGGTGAGGGGTCAATTGACCAAGCTCCTATTTGTCTTCCTTCATTTGTCTTCATCATTTTTCTCTCTCCCTCTCACCATGGCTGCCCTCCTCCTTCCCCCTCCTCAAACACCTCACAACACACCCCAAAACACATCAAAACATCATCTCCCTTTCATTAA
Source organism: Agapanthus africanus (assembly GCA_030015575.1). Taxonomy (NCBI): domain Eukaryota; kingdom Viridiplantae; phylum Streptophyta; class Magnoliopsida; order Asparagales; family Amaryllidaceae; genus Agapanthus; species Agapanthus africanus. Next base: position 56,313,440 of record JASDDO010000004.1, read on the forward strand.
AAATGTGCACTAGCTTACTACAAGCATTTTGGACCAAGAAAGTTAGGATTTTGGGCACTTGGAGCAACTCAAGAAGATTCTTGAGTTGCCAAATGAGGTACTTTCTTCATCATTAGCGTATAATTACATTTCCTTTAGCTTAAATGTTAGTTTAGAATTGGTTTAGTGGGGTTTTGTGACATAGGAAAATTCCTAGAAGAGATTAGAGGATTTTATGAGTTGTGAAGTATAAATTGAGATTAGTAAAGACCCTACAACCCCTTTAGTGTTAGAATTCTGGAAAAAAACTAGAGATTAAAGCCCCAAGACACGAACTTAGAAACTTCGATATCGAAAGATTGTGGGAATTGTGATGATTTTTAGGGATCTTCTACCTGAAAAATATTTAGCAAGGACAGTGATACAAGCAGGCACGTAGGAAGCTAACACCGAGACCCGATCCCCAACTCCCTCACATGGCCGCAAATTTAACCCTTGAGGCTGCAAATTACGGCCTGGGTACTTCAGTGTGGGCTCGTGTTTTGTTCATGGCTCCAGTATCTGTTAATTAGACCTTCCCTATATCCAAAATGTCCCAATTGTCACCTGAGGCAAATCTGGAGCAAGTTTTCAAAGTTTCGGATTTCTTTTTGCGGCTTTTAATGAATTGGGATTTGGTATTTGATATTGTGTCCCTTTGTCTGACGTTTGTACGTCAGCGACGAGGGTTGTTTGGTTATTATTGCATGTATAGACCATAGGTTTTAACCTATGTGTGATACGCGTGCCGTTTTGGTTTTCGTGTGCGATTTCGGTTTACGATACTACGTGTGATATGTAGGTACCCCCATGTGGAGTTTGAGCAACAAGGATGAGCGTGGCGACATCGACTTCGGCAAGTAAGGATTAAGGTGAGTAGATATATATCTACGGGGGAAGTTGGGTGGATGGCGTATAGCACCCCCACAGCTCGTAGTGTAGCCTATGATATATCATGTATATATACGATACTATGTGTTATGTGAAACGTTTATGATTATCAAGATAGGATTTAAGTGTTCATGGGTTAGTTTTAGTGTAATTAGAAGTAACTTAGTTTAGCTTCGTAGTCGCGAAACCCTGTAGTAAAGTTTTGCACACACGCATACACACACGCATACATTTGTTTTACTTGTGCGTTTATGGGGATACATACATACATATATATATATATACATACATATATATATATACACATATATGTATGTGAGTATGTATATATATATATATGTATACATATACATGGTAATGAGGATAGTATATTGTACTTGGAGATGAGTCGATGTGATTGGGCATGATGCTACGAGATCGGTGATGTGACTTGGTTCGTATTATGAGATAAGACATGATATTATAGCGGGCCTTTAGGCGATGTGTTTTCATACACACGCACATATATGTATATATATATATATATATATATATATATATGTTGATGGTATCAGTATGTACTAGACTTTAGATCAGTACCCAAATTCAGGATATGATAATAACGAATGGATTTACCGTAAGAGATATAATTATGATGATAGATCCGCATTCTTGACTCGAGGATGTCATATGATATATTGTATCATACGTGATACTATTAAGGCGGGATCACCGACTACTAGATATATTTATCGACTCAGACTTAGGTGGTTTTCCTTACCCTTTCGACTAGTCTGTTAGTTTAGTCCTGTAGTTTACTTGTAGATGTTAGACTGGACTCGAGTCATACTTATTTCAAAACTAACGAATCGAGAGTATTTTAAAGACAAGCCAAGAGATTTTACGGATATTTCAAAGGACGTACCTTTTCTTAAAAACGCCGTAGCCCTTATTTTCTAAACACCACGATTCCTGTTATTTCAAATGCCAAAAATGTATGACTCACACACACACATATATATATATATAAATATGTATATTCTTATATGTCGCGTTATTATTCATGTTCCGCATATTCTTGCTGTCCGCATCGCATTACATGTTTACTTGTGTTTTCATTGTTATTATTTAAATCATGCTGTCAGGACACCAACATCATTACCGATGATGCGTATTCTCCACGCACACCTGCTTACCGGCTCACACACATCATCATCGGTAATTGCCATGTCACGCACACATTAGAAAATACTATTTCATTGTGTACATTGCTAGCTGATAACTTCGACATAGTACTAGTGCGCTTGCTGTTATATGCTAGTTTAATTATTGCATGCTTTGCTTGATATCCCATGCATTCATATATCCATTTGTCATGACATATTATAGAGCTTTATGCCAGTATTCACTGTCTATTGACATCGTGACTTTTGAGATTTCAGATTTCCATTAGATTTATGGATTTGGAGAAACCACAAGGATTTTATAAACTGATTATCATTTCTAAAGATAAATTGCGGTTTTCTCATGATATGATTTGAGATATGTCCACCATGAGTTTTCTCGGCTCTTGAGCAATATTATACACCCAATTCGAGGAGGAGGAAGAACCGTCTGTGGGTGCATGGTGGACCCGGTGCGGTAACCCGGGGCAAGATGGTCGCAGATGATGGTGTTGAGCTTGGCATGGGAGCACTACCGACCGGTGATTGTATTATGACTCGACGAATATCTGGAGGATACTGATCGGAGTATTGGCCAGTCCGGATTGCCGGAGCCTGAGGTATTGAGATTTGATGTTACGGGCCAGTCCGGATTGCCGGAGCCTGAGATATTGAGATAGCGAGATATATATTTTGTGTTGATACTAGATACTGATTTTCTGTTGATTTCATTGATGATACCTCGATTTATATATACAGAAATCTCACTAAATTAAGAAAACAGTTTTCTCATTCATGATGTATTCTGTTTTCATTTTATTGCATCCATACATCATATATGTATTATGTTGCTACCTGAGGCATTGACACGAGCACTTGGTATTACACTTATGTATAGATGTTTACCCTTGCCATTATTATATTCTTCAGGCTATATTATTTGAGGATATTATTATCGTATGACCTAGGATTGAGTCATACATGCGATTTCTGCTCGGTGATGTTTTCTACTCACGAGTTGGCAACTCACCCCCGTTGTGCCACAGTTTCTTGCAGGTTTTGCCGTACAGGTTTCCTTGGCGGCTTTACTGGCATACTGCTTCTTTCCGGGTGATTGCTTTGGTAGGTGGGTTCACTTACATCGTGACCACCATTGTACCTTTTATTATTATTTCAGTTGTATCCAGTAAACTCCATCAACCAGACTTGTATAAATTTATAGACTTAGAAGACCAGTGTTTATTCTTTCGACCTTAGAGTTGCGCTTGAATTATTATGGTTTTCTTGATAATTTTGGTTTCCTTTTGAGTTTTGATCCTCGCCCTTCGGCGTTGTATATCATATTGCTTGCGTGGTTGTGACCGTCAATTGGCGAAGAGCTAGCTCCCGCTTGGGGATGCCTTTATATTATATTTCATGTGTTGTACCCTTTTGGGGCCAGTATTTACAAAGGAAACTCTGCCGAAATTTTCAGAAAAGACTTGAGATTTTAAAAATGCAATACTTCGGCTTATGTTGTTAAACCACTTACTTTAAAACTAAACTTTTCCTTCTTTCTTCTTTTAAATGATTTAGATTTCTAGGATTTTGGCTTACTTGAATTAGATGAGGTCCTATAGTCTTCATATGATTCAAGTGCCAGTCACGTGCCATTTCGGGTCGTGACAAAAATCTCACGGCATCATACCCGATCATATCGACTCATCTCCACATATCACATACTATCCTCATCACCCATGTACATGTGTGTGTGTGTGTGTGTCAACTCTTCCATATATATATACATATAAACATATACACCCATATATCATATCTCGTGTGTGCGTGCGCGCGCGCGCGTGTGACAACCTATACACTACGGTTCGTGACTAAGAAACTATACTAAAAGCACTCTCTTCCAAGCATGCTTAATCTAACCTATGGTCTCCTATAAGACCCCATTTTCTAAGTATCTGTATTTCACATTAACCCATATATACATACTATACGCATCCTAATCTATGGATTTGCGGGGGTGTTATACGCCATCCACTCGACTTCCCTCGTAGATATACATCTACTCACCTTGATCCTCGCTTGCCAAAGTCGATGACACTCTCCCTGTCGTATGAAGTCCACGCAAAGGTACCTACATTTCAATGAATATCATATCGTAAACGAGAATCAAATACGAGAAATCCGATACGGCATACGAAGGGTACATAGGTTAGAACTTACGGACTACGCATGCAAGAATAGCCAAAAAAATCCTCGATGTTGATGTACAAACGTCAAACCACCGAGTTAAAACACAAATACCAAAACCAAAGTCATTAAAAATTCGTAAAACGAAAACAGAAACTCAAGAAAACACCTCCAGATTTTGCCTCAAGTCAAATTAGCCAATTTTGCATATGTGGTAGGTCTAATTTACTGAAAATGGAGCCATGGACCAAGCACGAGGCAATTCCCTAGTACCAAGGCCGCAATTTGCGGCCATAACAGGAAAATTGGCTGCCAGGTAAAGGAGTCAGGGTCTCAGGTGTCTATGGAAGCTTCTAGGTTCCCTGCACGACTCTCTGTAATCGCTAAATAATTTTTAGGGTCCCCGGGTTATAGAAGATATCCATAACACATCACAAATACCACAAAATCCGATATCAGCCAAGTTCAAAGTTCACATTTTGGGGGTTTGGTCTCTGGTTTAGTCAGGGATTCTATCGCTACAGGAGTTTGTGATCACTACTAAACGTCAATTACACCTTTTCAACTCATAAAATTCCCTAATCCTAATCTTGCAAATTTCCCATTATCACAAAACCTCAATTTATCAACTCTAAACCACCATAAAAGTTAAAGAAACTCGAATTCTAAACTAAGTGTGTAAGATATACCTCATGGAAACAACTAGGGAAATTTCTAGTGTTGCCCAAAGTCTTCAAAATCTTGTCTTGATGCCTCCATAGGGTTTGTGATGGTCTTGTGATCATTTTTAGTGAGGGTATAAGGTTTTGGCTAGGTGGTGGTGGTGTTTTGTGGTGGAAGAGGAGGTGGAGAATGAGGAGAATGGGGGATGAGGGAGAATGGGAGGTGAAGAAATAATGTAGATAATGAGGGAAGGCTAGAAGTGTGTAGAGCTTTCACTCTCTCTCTTTTTCTCACCATGATACTTGTCCCATCACTCTAACTCTCTCATCTATTTTCTTTTTTTTTCTTTTTCCATAAAACAAAAACCATTTGTAAAGGAAATAAAACATGATTCATTAAAATATAACAAGTTTTTGTGCCATGTTATGATGCATGTCATGCATATAACCGGATTAATATATAATTAGTGAAAATTAATCGAGTTTAGCATTAGACTTAAATACCAGTAACCGTATAATATTTTATAAAATGTTCAAATCTCATAAATGCCTTCAATACTAATTATTATATTAATTTTCCAAACTATCGTTATATAGTTATACCATATCATTAAAACCAATCTCCATACAATAAAATATTCATAATATTTATTATTTAATTATCTAAATTCCCAAAAATTAATATTTTATTTTCTAAAATGTTACATCCATCTACACCAATCTTCTTTTTGAAAATCCATTTACATCCAATAGGTTTTACCCCAGAAGGAGCAACATCCAAAGACCATACTTTATTGGTGTACATGGATTCCATCTCGGATGCATAGCATCCAGCCACTTCACCAAGTCTCTACTCGTGATGGTTTGCTGAAAACTAGTCGGATCATCATCATCATCATCAATGATGCAATCCTCCCGATCCCCGTCAACAAGAAAACCGTAGTATCTTTTGGACGGATGAGACCGCCTACTAGATCTGCGGAGTGGCGTAGGTACGTCCGGTTCCATTGAAACTTCAGGTTCTACTGTCTTCAGTAATAGTTTGTGGTTCTGGAATTTCTTCCAGTTCCATTGCACTCCCACTAATTTCTTTATCAAGAAATTGAGTTTCCATAAAGTGGGCATGATGAGAAACAAAGACCTTTTGTTCCTCAGCATAATAGAAATAATACCCCTTGGAGTTCTTAGGGTATCCCATAAACTTACACAATACTGAACGTGCCTCGAGCTTATCCGGATGAACCTTTTTGACAAAAGAAGAACAACCTCATATCTTAAGATACTTAAGACAGGGTTTCTTCCCACTCCATATTTCATATGGAGTGGTAGGCACAGACTTAGTTGGAACCTTATTCAATAGGTATGCAGCAGATTCAAGTGCATAACCCCAGAAGGATGGCGACAACTCAGCATTACTCATCATGGAATGCACCATATCAAGCATGGTGTGATTCCGTCTTTCTGATACACCATTGTGTTGTGGTATGTATGGATGAGTAAGTTGAGAGAGAATTCCATTTTCTTTTAGATATTCTAGGAACTCGGCACTTAAGTATTCACCACCTCGATCTTATAGGAGTATCTTGATACTTTTGCCAGTTTTCTTTTTCGCTTAATTCTTATACTCCTGGAATTTTTCAAAAGCCTCGGATTTATGTTTCTTCTAGAATACATGTCCATACCTTGAGAAATTATCGGTAAAAGTAATGAAGTAGGAATAGTCACTTCTTGCATTCTTAGACATTGGCCCACACACGTCGCTGTGTATGAGTCCCGGAAGCACAGTAGCTCTTTCTCCGTGTCCAGTGAACGGAGTTTTTGTCATTTTTTCTCTGATACATGACTGACAAGTTGCATATGATTGATATTCAAACGGATCTAAATATCCATCTTTATGTAATTTGGTCAATCGTGTTTCATTGATATGACTAATTCTATAATACCATAAGAAAACTTGATTTGATTCTGGAGCCTTTCTTTTTAGCGTGTTTTGGACGTTGAAAACTTGATGTTGGTTAAGAACGTATGTCCCGTTATTAAGTGTACCCGACCCAATCATTTCATGATTTAGGTGAATGTTCTCCCACTGCAACAACATCTATACTGGTTCCATTGCCAATCCTGAGGGTCATATCACCTTTCCTCAAAACTGTACGGCTTCTCAGCGCCTGCAAAAAATTACAAATGTGAGATCCCGATCTGGTATCCAACACCTAGGAAGTAGAGTTAATAGAGAAATGGTTTTCAACCTCGAACACACCTGAAGCCAAAGCCATAACTTGTTTTGTATCCTGATTCTTGGCATTTAAAGCCCGACAATCCTTCTTCCAATGTCCCTTCTTGCGACAGTAGAAGCATTCTTCCTTTGTGGCTGCCCCCTGATCTTTTCTTTTTCCTTACCCTACACCTTCTACACACCTCCTCTCGGTTTGGTGGGGGCCTTATTCTTCTTCCCATTGGCCTAAGCCTTGGATTTAGCGGAAGAAAATTCCCCAATAAACAGAATGGGTGTTTCTTTGGATTTCTTCAAGGTGCCCTCTGCCACCCTTAACATGTTGAGGAGCTCAGGAAGTGTAACTTCCAGCTTTTGCATATTGAAATTCAATATGAATTGGGCATAGGTGGAGGGAAGGGACAGTAGAATTAAGTCGGTATACAACTCATTCTCCAACGTAGTTCCCAGGTCCGAGAGCTCTTCAATGAGAGTAATCATCTTCAGGACGTGTTCCCTAACAGATGATCTGACATCTAACTCGCTTGAAACAATTTCTTTAAGATCTCGTGTTAGTGTATATGCCCTAGGGGCCATTATTGTATCATACCAGTTTGTATATTACTTAATGGAAGCTTGGGATATTCACAGTTGTATTAACAGTCTTGATCAACATAGTAGTATGCTACTTGGTTTATATCTATCTTAATATGTGTATATGTTTCTTTTTAAGCATATCACAAATACATATTGATAGAGCCCATAGGATCTTGCTTGACTACCAGCGTTGTGATGGCTGTCACACTAGTGGGGGCTGGGTAGTCTACAAGCACATCCTTTTTCAGGTCCCTAGTCGTACGATTATCGAGACAGGGCATCGATACTCCGGAGTAGACTAGTGTATACGCTTCTCGTCCCAGCAGGGGAAATGGTCTGTCCCACAGCCATTAGTACGTTGTACTGGAGATAGTATGCAGGTGCTCGTTGGGTTACGGGTACACCGGACAAGACTCGTAGGGAACTGTTGGTTGGTATTATACACGTCGTCAGTTAACAGTTCCCAGGTGACATGAGTACAGTATAGTCTGTAGACTTGACACTGTTGCTTCGCCTCGAGTGTGTTCCCACTGTTCTTAGATTTCTACCCTACCACGGCTCAAAGGATTCGTGCAAATAGGTAGCAGTTGGGTGCAGTCCCGAAGCACTTGGAGGCAGTGGCGGTTAGATAGGATTCGTCTCTCCCGGTATTGGGAGTTGATATCCCATTGTGTTTGGAGAGCCATTACGCAAAGTCCCTGGCCAGGGCAAGCGAGATTTACTGGTAGGTTTTCCAGTTGCTTCTCAAGGTGTAATGGGCTTCACTTCGACACGACTTATACCGCTTTTAGGGGACTGACGCTTGCCTCCCCCTAGGCCCGATATGTGATAGTCTTAGACGAACAGACCGGACTGTACGGAGATTATCAGATCAGGCTCAGTAGGAGTTTGGATGGGTTTCCTCATCGACCTTCTTATCGACATCTACCTGGGGACCGTTACGTACAGCTAGTACCGCTTGCGGCCTGTGGTTAAACCCACTGCCGGCGTAGTGTCGAGTCTTTAGAGTCCCACACAGAGAGTTTCCCTGCTTTAGGCGAAACGATATAGAGGTCGTATGGTTTTACGACAGGGTTCGGACATATACGTGTACTTCTGTACGTATGATATTCGGGCAGATTATACTAGCGGGCTTTGGTGTAAGCCAGATTCTAGTATTGGATTATTGGATTTATGCAGTCACAATATATCCGTGTTTTTCGTAAATACGGATGGGAGGGGCATTCTCGTAATTACTCGAGAAGCTTCTAGAAGAAAGGTGACTCATTTAGATTTAATTCATTTATGAATTAAACTAAATGAGGTGGAGAGGTGATGTGTTATTTGCATTAAATGTTTTAATGACTCATGAGATGATTCATCCAAAGTGAGTTAATGAAGCATGGTTGTTATTATTATATATTATTATTTGGATAATTATCATGCTTCATATATTCACAAATGAGTAATAATTCATTTCATTCTCACATACACACTCTCTCTCCTCAAGCTCTCCTCTTCTTCAACCTAACCCTAATCCTCTCATGTGTTGAGATCCCAAGGGTTAGAATAACTAATAGATCCTTAATCCACTTCTATATTTTCTAGGTTACTTGGATTAGCAATCCTAGCCACTTAGTTACCTCAAGTTAGAGGTTAAAGCTTGAAGAAGGAACTCTCGGGTGGATCTTCTATTACATGGAGGAGGCCGACGAGAAGGTGAACAACAAGAACAAGAAGGACTAGAATCTTGAGGTATAATCATCTATCATAGTAGTTTAGCACTTCTAGATAGTTTGTTAGTTAGGGTTTAGCAAAGATCCGTAAAGTTAGTCGATATTACCTTGAACAAAATGATTGTTTTACCTATTCCGCCTCCCCGCATCTAGTGGGGTGTGTAACGTCGACTTACAGTGGTATCAGAGCCTGGATAAACCATAACTAACCTGTTAGCAAAGTCTTTAGAAATTCGATCGCAAAATAATCCCGATAAACGATGTTTTCACCTAGTTTCTGCCGATTTTAAATTGGGGTCTAAAAATTTTTCAGGGACCCTTAAAAATACAAGCAGGGTTTTTTAAGAATTATGAAGAAATTTGGGATCATGACTCTTCCAAACAACCGCGGAAACGCGGACGATCCAAGCGATCCACCGCGGATCCGCAGCCGAGTTGACACCGAGTCAACCTAAATTTGCTCAGTTATTCTTCTGTGTTGATGTTGTGTTTCCTGGGATGTTTTGTTTCTGCTCAGGTTTTATGTGCACAGAGAATTGTTTGAAGTAGATTCATATGTGTTGCTTGATCGAAATTCTAAGAACTTTGGCTAACTGGATTATATCTGTGTTGTGTTTAATGTGTTCGTAAACCTCCCCTAATTGCTAGTATGTCGGTTAGCAGGGGGTTGCACATTTCTGTAATGGTTACTTTATGTTTGTGGATATGAACTTGTTGGATTGTCGTGAATGGATAGCCGGGGATGTGAGACGAGTGTTTCTTTCATTCAAATGTAAATTGTAATTTGTTGTAATATTCTTTTGCGGGGCACATCCAGGTTGAGGTTGTAGCCACCGTTGTATTATTTCATTTACTGTTTTCTGCTCCTAGGATATACCCAAGGAGGGGTGCACAATTTACCAGGTACTTTGAAGTGCTTAGTGGCCTACTCACGTCGTTGAGGGAGACCGCTTCAGTTCGGGTACTTGGCGGGTAGTTTGCCATACCCGTAGGGGTCTAGGGTAGGGTTTGGCAATTCATCGCGACTGTGTAATCCGTCTTTCATTGTAGGCTCAAAAGAAATGCGGATTGCTTGTATATCCAATATGTTCATTTATGATCTGGAATGTCTATTATTGCGTCTGACGAATGTACAATATCTATATATTGTAGGGTTGCTAGGCACGTGCACAAGGGTCTACGAGGCATCAACCATGCCCGATTAAAATTTTAGCCGTGCCGAACAACTCTAATACGGATCTTTAAACTAGGGTTTAGGCGAAAACTTGCATGTTAACAACTTTAACACTAAGTGAAAGGGATTACAACCTTTGTAAATCCGGTCCTCTACTTCATTAGCTCCGTGTAGACGTCCCCATCGCTGCGATCGTGAAATCCGGACTCTATAGAAGCTCCACGAGAAGAACGAACGTGCTTGCTACGTTGACTTCGAGGCCGAAGATGATCTACGTCGGGGAGACACAAACTCAAGCTATTCCTTCACTAGGTCATAAACTTTGTGAAGAGAACACACTCTACTACATGGCAAGTGGTAAAGGATGAAGAAGTAGGAAGTGGGCTCACTTTAGAATTGATTTTCTCACTCTTTTGCTCATGGCACCATTGGAGCTAGTAAGCTTTTGGATGGAGCTTGATGATGAAGAAGAAGAAGAAGAAGAAAGAAATTATCCAATAAATAAATGGCAGCATGGTTGAGTTAAGCCCTCATGCTTAACTCATGTAGAGAATTAACCAAGGCTTTAGGTTAATGGTTAGGTTAAAGAATATCAAAAGAAATGACAAAAAAGTGGACTTTGTCAAAGCTTCTTCAAGCTTGATTACTTTGACTAAGTTAAACCCTTTTGTTAAATCTTAAGATAAACCAATAACCCTAATCTTTACCCTAATCTTGGTATGAGTCTCATACACCCATCTTGTGTGTATCATCAAGCATGATACATACATGTACACTTTCATATATCATATATAAACAATGTGCACATACTAGTGAGAAAATAAATCATAAGTGAGCTAATACTAGTTAATGCAATGTAATATATCAAATATATAATTATGCATTAAATTATTAAATCAACTCTTGATTTAATAATCCGGCTTTAACCGACTAATATCTAATGTAACAACTTATCGAATCAACACTTGATCCGATAACCGGGCTATATCGCATACAACTGATCAATGTCACGAATCGCGAGAATAGAATATGGTATCTCATATCGTATTAATCTCGGTCCCGCACATATCACATATGTGCTCCTACTCCGTTTCGCTTGAGCCAGGAAACCCCTGTGTAGGACTCTAAAGACTCGTCAATACGCCGGCAGTAGGTGATGATCATATCAAACACCTACAAGCCGCAAGCGGTGTGCTAAACGTAACGGCCACCCGGGTATTGAGCGATCAGAAGATCAACAAGCAAGCCCGCTATTCTCCTGTGAATCCAATCAGTAACACTCCCGTACAGTCCAGTCTCGTCGTCTGATATGTCGTATATCTCGCCTAGGGGTGGTAAACGTCAGACCACAGTAGCTTGATAAGTCGTATCGATATGAGGTCTATAACAGTTCGAGAAACTACTGGTAACACTTACCAGTAAATCTCAGCAACCCTGGCCAGGGATTTCTGGTTATAGCCAATCGAACACAGCACAACATCAACTCCCTATACCGGGAGAGACGAATCCCCTCCTATCGCTCATTGCCTCCATGTGATTCGGGACTGTACCCAAAAGCCACCGTTTTGCATGCCCTCTTGGACGTGGTAAGGTGGAAATCAAAGCACAGTGGGAATCACACAAGACACTATGATGATCTTGGGTCAACAGACTACTCTGTACCAGTGTCACCGGAGAACTGCCATCTGACGTGAGGTATAATACCATCTGGGAGTTCTCGGCGAGTCCGTCCAGTATACCCAGTCTCCACTGAGCACCCTTACACCATCCTTGATGTCAAACACCGATGGATATGGGATCATCCATCGCCCATCATATGGGTCAAGATGCGTATACGCTAGTCTACTCTGGTGTATCGATGCCCTGTCTCGATATACCCTCGACTAGGAACAGTTATAGGATGTACTCATCGACTACCGTGGCCCTACTAGTATGATCTCATCATAGTCCCAGTAGTCGAGTACATATCCTAAGGGCTTTACCAACATGTAACAGAGAGACAATCAGTGTACACGTTAAGGTAAAGAGTAACCAGATAGCATACTATCATGTCGAGCAAGAAAGTCCTCCCTATATATATCCAAGCATCCACTATAATATACATCTCATGTATAGTAATGGCCTCTAGGGCATACATATAACTAACAATCTCCCACTTGCACTAGGGCCATCTGATAACAGTGGTTGTAGTATCTCATACTCAACCATCCCATAATAGTCTCTCTCTGGGAAAAAGCCTTTGTGAGTGGATCCGCCGTGTTGTCCTCTGAGTCTACTCTCCTAACCTCGATCTCCCTGGAGATCAACCATCTTCATGGTCAGGTGATACTGCTTAAGAATTATATCTGGATTTCTGATGGGATGGTAGTTCCTTGGCTAAAGCCACAACTCCATTGTCACACAATGGTAGGAACGAAGTTCATCTCATGAACTTATATATACAGACTGCCTCTTTGGTAGCATTCTTGGTAACGATGTATCTTGCCTTTAATCGTCTAGTAAGTCACGGTATCTAGCTTGGAACTCTTCCCACATACCGTCCCTCCACTGAGGGTAAAGACAATGCCTGTGACTGACATTCAGTCGTCCTTATCACCCTGGAACCTTTCCAGTGATTCTCCCCAGGATCGATTGATACCATCTCACTACAATTATTGAGTATCCTAACATCCAATTAGAACTATCTCAAGATCCAAAACCCAAGATTTAGGAGGTATCATCTTGATCCTATATGGAGAATCCTTGTGATAAGTGGAGATTGACCGATCGTAGCATAGGAAACTCCGTCCCTATCAAGAGTATGTCATCCATGTACTCTACGAGGATCACAACCATACTGCCTACTACCTTTTTTTATATACAAGGTTCATCTACTATTTTGATGAAGTCAAACTCTTTGACTACCACATCAAAACAGATGTTCCAACTCCGCGATGCCTGCTTTATCCTATAAAGCATCTTGCACACGTTTCCGCTGCTCCCACTGTCTACGAAGCCCTCTGGGTGTGTACTTATAGACGCTCTCTTCTAAAACATCATTTAGAAAAGCAGTCATGACACCCAACAGCCAGATATCGTAGTCATGGTATGTAGCCGTGGCAAGTAGGATCTGGATGGACTTAAGCATAGTTACTTAGAAAAGGTTTTATTATAATCCATACCTGGTCAATGATGCAAACCTTTAACAAGTCTAGCTTTGAAAGTCTCAACTTTTCCATGTACACCAAGCAATCTTCTCAAGATATACTTGCTCCTGATGGGGATTTAACCCTTCAGATAAAGCAACCAAAGTCCATACTTTGTTGGTGTATAAGGATTCCATCTCAGATCGATAAGCATCTAGCCATTCTTACAGAGTCCCACTCCTGATGGCCTGCTCGAAATAAGTTGGGTCACCATCTCATGATGCAATCCTCGCTCCCACTGTCATAGAGAAACCGAAGTAACTCTCAGGTGGGTGAGGAACCCTACTAGATCGGCGGAGAGGCTGAGGTTCGTTGGTTACTATTGAATCCTTTGGTTCTACCAAATCATCTGCTGTAGTTTGTATAGCTGGAACTCCTTCCAGTTCTACCTCATGACCACTAATTTCTTCATAAGAAATTCCCTTTCACAATGGTGGCATGCTGAGAAACAAAACATCTTTTGTTCCTCGGTTTGGTAGAAGATATTCCCTTGCGAATGCTTGGGATATCCAACAAACTTCTACAGAACTGACTTTGCCTCGAGCTTGTCCGGATTTTGCTTTTAGACATAGGCCGGACAACCCCAAATCTTAACAAACTTAAGATATGGGCTCTTCCCTTTCCATATCACATATGAAGTGTTAGTTATATGTATGCCCTAGAGGCCATTACTGTACATAGGATGTATATTGTAGTGGATGCTTGGACATATATAGGAAGGACTTTCTTGCTCGACAAGATAGTATGCTATCTGGTTACTCTTTACCTTAACGTGTACACCGATTGTCTCTCTGTTACATATTGGTAAAGCCCTTAGGATGTGTACTTGACTACCTGGACTATGATGCGGATCATACTAGTGGGGACATGGTAGTCCATAAGTACATCCTTCAAGGTCCCTAGTCGTGGGTGTATCGAGACGGGGCATCGATATACCAGAGTGGACTAGCGTATACCTTCTCGACCCATACAGATGGGCGATGGATGATCCCATATCCATTGGTGTTTGACATCAGAGATGATATACGGGTGCTCAGTGGAGACTGGGTACACTGGACGGACTCGCCGAGAACTCCCAGATGGTATTATACCTTACGTCAGATGGCAGTTCTCTGGTGACACTGGTACAGGTTAGTCTGTAGACCTGAGATCGTCATAGAGTCTTGTGTGATTCCCACTGTGCTTTGATTTCCACCTTACCACGTCCAAGAGGGCGTGCAAAACGGTGGCTTTTGGGTACAGTCCCGAATCACATGGAGGCAATGAGCGATAGGAGGGGATTCGTCTCTCCCGGTATAGGGAGTTGATGTTGCGCTGTGTTCGATTGGCTATAACCGGAAATCCCTGGCCGGGGTTGCTGAGATTTACTGGTAAGTGTTACCAATAGTTTCTCGAACTGTTATAGACCTCATATCGACACGACTTATCTAGCTATTGGGGTCTGACGTTTACCACCCCTTGGTGAGATATGCGACATATCAGACGACGAGACCGGACTGTACGGTAAGTGTTGCTGGTTGGATTCACAGGAGTGTGAGTGGGCTTGCTCGTCGATCTTCTGATCGCTCAATACCTGGGTGGCCGTTACGTTTAGCAGACCTCTTGCGGCTTGTGGGTGTTTGATATGATCATCACCTGCTGCCGGCGTATTGACGAGTCTTTACAGTCCTACACAGAGGTTTCCTGGCTCAAGCGAAACGAAATAGGAGCGCATATGAGATATGTACGGGACCGAGAATAATGCGTGTATGTGATACCGTATTCCATTCTCGCGATGAATGTATCGATTGGTTGTATGCGATATAACCTAGTTATCGATTCAAGGATTGATTCGATAAGCCGATACATTGGATATTAGTCGGTTATATGAGATATGACCGGATCATTAAATCAAGTGTTGATTTAATAATTTAATGCATAATTATATATTTGATATATTACTTTGCATTAACTAGTATTGGTTCACTTTAAATGGATTTTCTCACTTGAAATGTGCAAGTTGTATATATGATATACTTTTGTGCACAAGATTGTATCATGTTTAATGATACATGCAAACTTGGGTTAGTGTTTGATTTAAACCTTGGTTAAGTAAATGGTTAGGGTTTTTATTTATTTATTCATTTATTTATTCATTTCTTTTTGGCAAAAGAAAAGAAAATGGTGGCTTATTTTGTTTTATAGTTGAAGCTTCATGAAGCTTTGAAAAAGTCTACCATTTTTGTTTCATGCCTAACCTAACCATTCACCTAACCTTAGTTTACTCTCTACACATAACCATGGTTGCAAGATGATAGATATCACTTCTTTTTTCTTTTTCTAAAAAATAACTTATGATATTATCATCATCATCTTCTTCTTCTTCTTCAAGAAAGAAGCTTGCCTCCTTCAATGGCAACTTGAGAAAAAGAATGAGAAATCCAATTCTAAAGTGAATCCACTTCCTGTTTCTTCATCCTCTACCACTTGCCAAGTAGTATAGGGTGTTTTCTTCACAAGTTTCATGGCTTGGTGAAGTTGGAGCTTGATCTTGTGTTGCCTCGACGTAGATCATCTTCGGCATCGTAGTCGATGACCTAGCCTGCCCATTTCTCCGATGAAGCCGATGCAAGAGTCCGGGATCCGATATGGACAGCGAGGGGACTTCATCACGGAGCTATGGAGGTGGAGGACCGGATCTACAAAGGTTGTATTTTCGGTTCACTTAGTTAAGTTGTTAACTAGTTGCATGTTTCGCCTAATATTCTAGTTAACGATCTAGTCTAGGGTTTCTCGGCACCGTAAAATTAGAATTTGGCATGGTTGATGCCTTGTGAGACCCCTTGAGCGTGCCTAGGATCCCTACAAGAAGTGGTAGGAAACTGATTTGATTTGAACCCTATTCAATAAGTATGCAGCTTCTCAAGCGCATAACACCCGAAAGGAAATAGGAAACTCAGTAGTACTCATCATAGAGCACACCATATCACATAGGGTGCTATTGCTCTGCCCCGATACACCGACGTGTTGTGGTGTATACGGAGGAGTAATGCTGAGAGAGAATCTCATTCTCCTTTAGAATAGTCCAGGAATTCCGTGCTCAAGTATTCTCCTCCTTGATCTCATCAAAGGACATAATACTTATACCCGTATTTTTGTTCTCTACTTCTAACTTATATTCTGTGAATATCTCAAAAGGTTCGGACTTGTGTTTCAACAGGAACATATGTCTGAATCTTGAGAGATCATCAGAGAATGTAATGAAGTACAAAGAACCGGTCTTGGCATGTATAGACAGGAGATTTTCATACATCAGCATGTATCAATCCCAAGAGTTCACTAACTCTTTCTCTGTTTCCAATAAACAGAGCTATGGTCATCGTATCTTTGTGACATGACCGGCAAGTTTCACAAGATGTAAATTCAAACTAATTTAAATATGCATCTTAATGTAACTTCAGCTAGTCGGGTCGCATTGATATGACCTAGTCTACAATGCCTCAAGAAGGATTCGTTCATTTCTGAACTCTTCCTCTTGTGTGTGTTCCATATACTAAGAACTGTAGTTTGATTTAGAACGTCAATGCTTTAAGATAACGTGCCTGAACCGATCATCTCTTGATATAGGAAATGTTCAAAACATTATCCAATAATACAAAATTATATCCTTCTTTACTAATAAAGAAACTGATATGATTTTGCATATCAGGTTCGGTATCTAATAACATTTGTTCAGAATCAATGTATTCTGGTAATACAGGGTGATAGTGACCAACAGACTTGGCTGCAACACTTGCACCGTTTTCTGTCTCATGAAACTTATCACCCGTTCTCAGTTCTCTACCTTTCTGTAGCCCATGTAACAGATTACATATGCGGGATCCTGATCCGGTATCTCATACCCAGGACGTAAAGGATACTGAGAAACAGTACTCTGTAATGAACACACCCGAAGAAGATGCATCAGCATGCACTTTCTTCGTTTGGGCGGCACGGGAAATCTGGTATTCCCCAATTTCCTGCTCTGTCTTATAACATTTATAAGTTGGAGCGGGACCAACGTTCCTTAGCTCAGTATAACAAGCGGGTTCGGTCAATATATCCGTTTTATTATCTTGATTAAGGCGTGATATGGTCTCTACCTGGAGAGAGAGAGAAGAAAACACTTAGCGTATGCTCTTGCAAGATTAGATTGGTTATCTAATATATCTAATCAGGATGTCTCCCACTGTTTTAATCAAATCTTCCTTCAAACCCTAAAAAGAAAGACTAGCCGGGATTAATTACACGCTACAAGTTCGCCAATCTTTCAGCCAGGCCAGTGTCGGTACTTTGAGGGAGGTTCCTCGTGCTTTCGCACGGACCTAATTAAAGTAAACCTCGTTTTCCCAGAGGCGTAACCCGGTTAACACCTTTCTAGACACCTACTTGATCGGCTAATTGTAATGTGTAAAACTCTCCCAGGAGTAACTCTTACTCGCAGCGGGTATCGGGATCCAACTATCTCATAGAAGGTATGCAATCTCATTGCTAATTTCAACACTTGAAATTCCCGATAATTTTTCCCCTAGCGTCCCATGACCTTGATGCAGGCCACCAAACCACAGTGCGCTAGTCAAGTTCAACCCGTCATTTCTTGAATGAATTAAACCCACCCGCACGACCCTTGACGCAAGCCAATAAAGTCGCACGACTACCCTAATCCAATCTACATCATATGCATAAACAGATGAATACTAGATAGCTACCGCACACTACGCCTTGACGCAGGCCAACAAACGTAGCACGAATACTAAGTAGGACTTATCTGAAATGACGGAGGACTACGACAGGTTTTTATGAAAACCCTTTGCGTAATGAACTTGATATCGTTGTAGAATCAAATGATTTTAAAATGGAGTGTTTTTTAGGCTTTTCTAGTTTTGCTAAAGGGGTTACTCCTGGTGAAGGGATCGTCGACCCTTTCCTCATCGAATAAGGTGCAGGATATATCATATATATCACTATGCAAAGCAAAAACTCCAAAAGCAATCAAAATACAAACCGAGGGATGTAGCATCTGCCAGTTATTGCTAAAGGGGTCACTCCCGGTGAAGGGATCTCGGCCCTTTCCATATCGAATAAGATGCAGGATGTTCTACAAGGAACACCGCGATGCAAAGCAAAAACTGTAGCTACCTGTTTTTGAAAATTCGATTCCACAACATCTTTTAGGTTTCTTTTCTTTCATTAATCACATTAATGAAGTCCCATTATTTAAGTCACCTAAACATCACAGATAAATACGACGTACACTTATGCCATCCGCATTCGCCTCGATGTCCCCTCGTGCACCGTTAGGTTAGGTAACTAACAGCAGAGCGGGGCAGGGCTAGAGCGGGTATAAAACATAAGTAACGTCTATATAATATATCATATATACAATATACAGTAATTATCACAACATATCAAATGATCACATCACAGATATCGCAGCAGAAAAAACATATGAAACATTGGATATACTAGGACGTCCGTGTATTCAATACGGGCCTGTATAAAACACGGATTCCATGGTCGCGATGAATAGCCAAACCCACATCCCTAGACCCCTACGAGAGCGGCAAGCAACACTGCCAATTCTAGGGTTAGGAGACCCGGTCTCGACTCCTCGAGATGGTCTCCCACTGGACCCTAGAACCCGATTACTTATGCTCCCCGCCTTGGGTCTACCTAATGCGGAAAAGTAAATAATATACAAGTGGTGACATCAACCTCATCCCGGAAGTGCCCCAATAAAAGAATATTACATACAAGTTATTTACATGAATGAAAATGAAAAACTCTCATCTCACATAAAATCCCCGGCTATTCGAACGCGACGATCCAATATAACATATCCAGCAACACATAACATCACATGTCATCAACGTAAGTAAACATGCGTAACCCAATTGTCGTTGACATATAGCAACGAAATCGGCGATATCACATATTACGCTTACGGTCACAGAAAAGAAAGTGTAAAACTACAACAGTTGGAATCTGCAACCTTCTTAGACATCATATGCCTAACCAAATGAATTCCTTAGACATCGCATGCCTAACATTTATAAACCCCGCATTTTAGTCTCATTATCGAAAACACTTTTCAGTATCAAGTCGGGCAATTTTACAAGATTCCCGACAACCTGATCGAATGCTCGTCGCAAACTTTAGTAGACAGCCGCACCCCCGGATGCCGTCGACGAAGTGCACTAAGGCGGAACACCGTTGCCGCGAGCACCCGAACGGATGCTTTTGGCGACGGGGTTCTCCTACAGTCACTTAGTCGAGGCTATGGGGCATGGCTATCGATTAAGTTTACCTGGCGAGTATCCGCGTACGCTACGTGATTGCGACGGACTTTCGATCACATCAAAATCCCGTGGCAACCGATCAATTGAGACTAAACTGCTATGTTTATAACATTCATTCAGTTATCTCATAACTTCTTGTGGATTCCAAATATTGTATCACATTCCAGATAAATAGAAAATGTTAAACTTTCCGATCGAACAATCAAACACCCAATTTTTCCTGAAACCGTACAACAAATGGGATAAGTTTAAAAACATCCACTTCATGCCACAGTACCAACGGTCCAGCCGTAGAAGGGTCAAGCCAACGCCTCACATGTGGCACGCCGTACTGCCCCAAACCCTAAGGTTCAAAGGGCAGTTCAAGACGGTCAAATAACCGAGTTAAGGTTTGTTGTCTACTAGAGGGTCCATCGCGTTACTTGCACTACTTAGAAGTTTTTAAACTACGGAAAAATCCAACAATTGGAAATTTCCCGGCAGGGGAAAAAGTGGGTATTTATATCCGGTCGAACTTTTTATCATGTTCTAAAATTATCCGGAAAAACACATAGACGGAGTTAAACTTTCCGATCGAAACATCGAATCCACAATACACCCCAAATAACTCAACTCTTGAGTGTAATTTAAAAATTCCGAGAAAACACAGGAAATTCAATTGGACATTACTGTGCAGAGCACGTGACAAGAGTCACCTTTATGGCCGCGGAACCACCGCACAAGCCAGGGTAGGGCCGCGGTTCCGCGGCGCTTTGGTCGACTTAGGGTCACGTGCTCCACGGTAATTCCTATAAAACCCTGCTGAATTTTTTGGATATTTTTAATTTGGAAAAATCTACAGTTACAGAAAATGTACAGAGACGGGTGAAATTTAGGGTTTCAGGGTTCGATCGGGTTTCTAACGTTGTCTACACTTCGCGTAAAGCTCTAGCTAGTCTCTGATACTACTGTAGGGTTTCTAGGCACGCACACAAGGGTCTACGAGGTATCAACCATGCCCGATTAAAATTTTAGCCGTGCTGAACAACTCTAATACGGATCTTTAAACTAGGGTTTAGGCTAAAACTTGCATGTTAACAACTTTAACACTAAGTGAAAGGGATTACAACCTTTTTAGATCCGGTCCTCCACTTCATTAGCTCTGTGTAGACGTCCCCATCGCTGCGATCGTGAAATCCGGACTCTATAGAAGCTCCACGAGAAGAACGAACGTGCTTGCTACGTTGACTTCGAGGCCGAAGATGATCTACGTCGGGGAGACACAAATTCAAGCTATTCCTTCACTAAGTCATAAACTTTGTGAAGAGAACACACTCTACTACATGGCAAGTGGTAGAGGATGAAGAAGTAGGAAGTGAGCTCACTTTAGAATTGATTTTCTCACTCTTTTGCTCATGGCACCATTGGAGCTAGTAAGGTTTTGGATGGAGCTTGATGATGAAGAAGAAGAAGAAAGAAATTATCCATCCAAATGAAAACTTAGCCGATAAATAAATGGCACCATAGTTGAGTTAAGCCCTCATGCTTAACTCATGTAGAGAATTAACCAAGGATTTAGGTTAATGGTTAGGTTAAAGAATATCAAAAGAAATGACAAAAGAGTGGACTTTGTCAAAGCTTCTCCAAGCTTCTTCAAGCTTGATTACTTTGACTAAGTTAAACCCTTTTGTTAAATCTTAAGATAAACCAATAACCCTAATCTTTACCCTAATCTTGGTATGAGTCTCATACACCCATCTTGTGTGTATCATCAAGCATGATACATACATGTACACTTGCATATATCATATATAAACAATGTGCACATACTAGTGAGAAAAATAAATCATAAGTGAGCTAATACTAGTTAATGCAATGTAATATATCAAATATATAATTATGCATTAAATTATTAAATCAACTTTTGATTTAATAATCCGGCTTTAACCGACTAATATCTAATGTAACAACTTATCGAATCAACACTTGATCCGATAACCCGGCTATATCGCATACAACCGATCAATGTCACGAATCGCGAGAATAGAATCGGTATCTCATATCGTATTAATCTCGGTCCCGCACATATCACATATGTGCTCCTACTCCGTTTCGCTTGATCCAGGAAACCCCTGTGTAGGACTCTAAAGACTCGTCAATACGCCGGCAGTAGGTGATGATCATATCAAACACCCACAAGCTGCAAGCGGTGTGCTAAACGTAACGGCCACCCGGGTATTGAGCGATCAGAAGATCAACAAGCAAGCCCGCTAGTTCTCCTGTGGATCCAATCAGTAACACTCCCGTACAGTCCGGTCTCGTCGTCCGATATGTCGCATATCTCGCCTAGGAGTGGTAAACGTCAGACCCCAGTAGCTTGATAAGTCGTGTCGATATGAGGTCTATAACAGTTCGAGAAACTACTGGTAACACTTACCAGTAAATCTCAGAAACCCTAGCCAGGGATTTCTGGTTATAGCCAATCGAACCCAGCACAACATCAACTCCCTATACCGGGAGAGACGAATCCCCTCCTATCGCTCATTGCCTCCATGTGATTCGGGACTGTAACCAAAAGCTACCGTTTTGCACGCCCTCTTGGACGTGGTAATGTGGAAATCAAAGCACAGTGGGAATCACACAAGACTCTATGACGATCTCGGGTCAACAGACTACTTTGTACCAGTGTCACCGGAGAACTGCCATGTGACGTGAGGTATAATACCATCTGGGAGTTCTCGGCAAGTCCGTCCAGTGTACCCAGTCTCCACTGAGCACCCGTACACCATCCTTGATGTCAAACACTGATTGATATGGGATCATCCATCGCCCATCATATGGGTCAAGATGCGTATACGCTGGTCTACTCTGGTGTATCGATGCCCTGTCTCGATACACCCTCGACTAGGAACAGTTATAGGATGTACTCATCGACTACCGTGGCCCCACTAGTATGATCTCATCATAGTCCCAGTAGTCGAGTACATATCCTAAGGGCTTTACCAACATGTAACAGAGAGACAATTAGTGTACACGTTAAGGTAAAGAGTAACCAGATAACATACTATCATGTCGAGCAAGAAAGTCCTCCCTATATATGTCCAAGCATCCACTACAATATACATCTCATGTATAGTAATGGCCTCTAGGGCATACATATAACTAACATATATGATATCTAGTAGGCGTTGCTTATGTTTTGCATCCACGCTAGCCCAGCCCCCGCTCTGTCGTTAGTTAAGTAACCTAACGGATGAATGACGGGGCCCAGTAGCCAATGCGGATGGCATAAGCAGACGTTGTATTTTCGTTGTTTTCTGCAATGAAATAGTAATTGATGGGACACATTATTTTAATGCAAAGAAAATAAACCAAAATTGAATCGTTGGAACAGTTTAAAAGAAACCACTCGGTTATTTTAAAACAAAAGATTTTTTAATTGCGGAGCTTAAACCACTCCTTTTAAAAGCAATCAGGTTCCTTCGATCATATCAAGTTCACTACGTTCACGGTTTCGCCAAAACCATTCATAGCCCTCCGTCATTTCATTTGGGTATTCAGTAGTATTCAAGCTATGTATTTTGACCAACGCCAAGGCATAGTGTTTGGTAGCTGCTGGGTATTCATCTGCTGCATAGATAGATGAGTTGGTTTGGGACAGTCGTACTGCAATTTGGCCAACGTCAGGGGTATGTATGGGTGGGTTCAAATTAACAAGATAATGATGGGTAGAACTTGACATGTGACTTATGACATTTTGACCAACGCCAATGTCATAAGAGCATGGGGAAAAAATCCACATTGGGAGTTTCTAAAGAAACTGAAACTTGCTAGAGTTGCATACCATTTGGAGTGTGATAATTTTGGTAGGATTCCTTCAGCTTTATCACATGATGATATTCGGATCCCGATCCTGCTGTGAGTATATGCTACTCATCGGGAGATTCTTTCATTCAACGATCAATGCTATAAACCAAGTAGGTGTCAAGAAAGGTGTCAGCGGGGCTATGCCCCCAGGGAAAAGAGGTTATTTAATTAAGGAACTTCGCGAAAGCGTCGTAAAACCTCCCTCGAAGTACCGACACTGGCCTGGATGAACGGTTAATCAAGTATTGTACGGTGAGAATAGCCCTGACCAATTCTTCTTTTTTGGTTTGAAGAAGCATTTGAGAAACAGTGGGAGCTATCCTGTTTAGATAAACTAAAAACCACTCTAAACTTGCAAGAGCATCATGCTAAAGTGTTTCCTCCCTCTTTCCTAATTGCAGCGACCCAGAACATGACAGGCCTTAAGTTATTATTAGATAAAAATATTTTGACAGGGCCAAACTATAAAGATTGGTTCTAGAATGTCAAGATGGCAATTACCTATGACAAATTGGGGTATGTCCTTACTACTAAGACCCCTGCCATCCCAGGTCCTGAATCCAGTGTCGCGGATAAGGAAATCCGCAAGACCTGGGAGTTAGACTGCGCGAAGGCCAAATGCATCGTGCTTGCCTATATGAATAATGAACATCAGAGGAGGCACGAGAATATGGATCTAGAATCCATATTTCTCCACACCAAGGAACTGTATGGAGAGCAATCTCGTTGTAAGGTTCCTAGGAACACTCAAGAAGTTCCACAAGGCATCAACCATGCCAAATTCAAAAATTTCCGGTGCCGAGAAACCCTAATGCGATCGTTGACTAGAGGCAAAGGCGAAACTACAAACTAGTTAACAACTTAACTAAAAGGTGAAAGGAAATACAACCTTTGTAGATCCGGTCCACTACTTCCCTAGCTCCATGATGATGTTCCCTCGTTGCGATCATCGGATCCCGGACTCTATCGTCGGTTTCATCGAAGAAATGGGCGGGCTAGGTCATCAACTTCGATGCCGAAGATGATCTACGTCGAGGCAACTCAAGATCAAGCTCCAACTTCACCAAGTCATGAAACTTGTGAAGAAAACACCATATGCTACATGGCAAGTGGTAGAGGATGAAGAAATAGGAAGTGGGTTCACTTTGGATTTTGATTTCTCACTTGGAATCATCACTTAAGAATTTTCAAGAATGATTTTCTTTTTCTTCATGAAGAAGAAGAAGAAGAGAACGAAAAATGAATTATTTTCTAAAGAAAATCCAAGTGATGGTTATCAAAATGCAACCATGGTTAAGTGTAGAGAATAAACTAGGGTTAGGTGAATGGTTAGGTTAGGCAAAAGAAACAAAAATGGTTGAACTTTTCAAAGCTCCATGAAGCTTCAAAGTAAATCCAAAAGAAGCAACCATTTCTTTTCTTGCTAAAAGAATAAATGAATAAAATAAATAAGTAAATCAAAACCCTAACCATTAACATAACCATGGTTTAATCATACATACCCAAGTTTGCAAGCATCATCAAACATGATACAAACTAGTGCACAAAACTATATCATATACACAATGTGCACATCAAGTGAGAAAATCCATCTTAAGTGAAAAAATACTAGTTAATGAAAAGTAATATATCAAATATATAATTATACATTAAATCATTAAATCAACACTTGATTTAACGATCCGGTCATATCGCATATGACCGACTAAAATCCGATGTATCGACTTATCGAATCAATCCTCGATTCGATAACTAGGTTATATCGCATACAACCAATCGATACATTCATCGCGAGAATAGAATACGGTATCACATACACGCATTATTCTCGGTCCTGCACATATCTCATATGCGCTCCTATTTCTTTTCGCTTGAGCCAGGAAACCTCTGCGTAGGACTCTAAAGACTCGTCAATACGCCGGCAGCAGGTGATGATCATATCAAACACCCACAAGCCGCAAGCGGTCTGCTAAACGTAACGGCCACCCGGGTATTGAGCGATCAGAAGATCAACGAGCAAGCCCGCTCACACTCCTGTGAATCCAACCAGTAACACTTACCGTACAGTCCGGTCTCGTCGTCTGATATGTCGTATATCTCGCCTAGGGGTGGTAAACGTCAGACCCTAATAGCTCGATAAGTCGTGTCGATATGAGGTCTATAACAGTTCGAGAAACTACTGGTAACACTTACCAGTAAATCTCAGCAACCCTTGCCAGGGATTTTCGGTTATAGCCAATCGAACACAGCGCAACATCAACTCCCTATACCGGGAGAGACGAATCCCCTCCTATCGCTCATTGCCTCCATGTGAATCGGGACTGTACCCAAAAACCACCGTTTTGCACGCCCTCTTGGACGTGGTAAGGTGGAAATCAAAGCACAGTGGGAATCACACAAGACTCTATGACGATCTCGGGTCAACAGACTACTCTGTACCAGTGTCACCAGAGAACTGCCATCTGACGTAAGGTATAATACTATCTGGGAGTTCTCGGCGAATCCGTCCAGTGTACCCAGTCTCTACTGAGCATCCGTATATCATCTCTGATGTCAAACACCAATGGATATGGGATCATCCATCGCCCATCTGTATGGGTCGAGAAGGTATACGCTAGTATACTCTGGTATATCGATGCCCCGTCTCGATACACCCACGACTAGGGACCTTAAAGGATGTACTTATGGACTACCATGTCCCCACTAGTATGATCCGCATCATAGTCCAGGTAGTCAAGTAGACATCCTCAGGGCTTTACCAACATGTAACAGAGAGACAATCAGTATACACGTTAAGGCAAAGAGTAACCAGATAGCATACTATCTGTTGCGCCACGGCAGCGCCCCGGCCTACTACTCGAGGCCAAAATGCGGAATCAAAATTTTTTCTTATCTTTTAAACTGGCGCTACCGCGGACAATAAACCCGGATCGTAACCATTAACCTAATGCTAGCTAACAAGAGAAGGGAAGAGAGCTATACCAAACGATCCATGTCCTTCGGTCTTCGTCTCCACTCCGATCTCAATGCCATGAGATGCGGGCTTGTTGCCCTCTAGAACCTGGCTATCCGTGCACCCCTCTGTGGGGTAATCCTAGTACAGAAAATAAAATATACATACAACGGGTACATCGACCTCGACCTGGTCGTGCCCTAAAAGAATAATACAAACAGGCAGTGGCGGCAGTCCACATGTCGGACGCTCGTCCCGCAATATCAAATGTACATAATACAACAAAACAGTACTAGCATTGCATCCAGGCTATCCCCCACGACCGATCCGCAACATCACAGCACAAACACATAACATCAACATGAATGTCACGTTCGCAAATCCGTCTAACCGGGCTATAGCAGTTAGACAGGATTTACCGATCAAGTGACATTCACGGTCGCAGATATAATGTAAATACTGTGAGCTAATGTGTTTTAAAATATCCGATCGATCAAAATTATAACAAGTGGGCCCCAAGTACTACTGTAGCACATCAAGAAATTCTGGGCCCAAAATTAATATTCCAAAACCCATATTTTCAACCCAGGAGCTTTCTGGAAAATTTTGGGGAACTGAACAGTTCAAGTCGCGGCGGAACCGCGGCCAAAGCATGGGTTTGGCCGCTGTTCCGCGGTCGTTTAGACTGTTCACGAGACCAAATTTTTCCAGAACTCTTAGATTGTCCTACACATCATTCTGAAACAACCTGAAAAAATTTTGGACTTCAAAAAATTTCGACAGAAACTGATGTGAAGAAAAATACGGTTTTTGGAAAATTGTTCGATCGAAGATGTAAACACACTAGAACAAGATAGGCAAGGTTAATGGCGTGGCTCTGATACCATGTTGCGCCACGGCAGCGCCCCGGCCTACTACTCGAGGCCAAAATGCGGAATCAAAATTTTTTCTTATCTTTTAAACTGGCGCTACCGCGGACAATAAACCAGGATCGTAACCATTAACCTAATGCTAGCTAACAAGAGAAGGGAAGAGAGCTATACCAAACGATCCGTGTCTTTCGGTCTTCGTCTCCACTCCGATCTTCCGTGGAATCTCCGTCCGTCACGTCCTCGTCGGAAAGGGCACCACGTAGCCGAGTTCTTTTACGGGCTCCCACCTCTGGACCGAGGCAACTCGGACGCGAAGTTGGATAGCCGACGCGTCCAAGAAGTGCTGTAGGCTAGTGTAGAATGGTTGTCTCATTTGGGGTAGTGAAGTTGCCATGGATGTGGAGGTGGAGAAAGAAAATGAGCTTTTGGAAAAATGGAGCTATCATTTTCTTGCAAGAATGAGATGAAGAAAATATGCCACACATATCAAAATGAACCTCTCATTCTCTCCCCTCAAAAATGTGGCCGGCCCCCCTTCAAAAGAAATGGTGGAGGGAAATTATAATACAAGAGGGAGGTGAGTGTAGTAAAAGAATAATGGTGACCACACCCAAAAACCATCATAACAATATCAAATCAATTCAAATCAACATAAAGCGAGAAAATGATGATAGAAAAGAATGGTATCAAAAGATGCTATCATAATCTCCCATTTCACAAATAACACCTCCACAAAGAGTTATTTGCAAACTTGCAAATAACCCTCTCCATCACAAAAGTCCGGCCGTGAAGGAACAAATGAAAACTGGCCGGAACGGAAAGCAAACTGGCAACTTCAGAAAACTGATCCCGTAATAAATTACAGAAAAACCCCGCTACTGCATATACATGACCGCATTTGTATTCCCACTGAATACAAATGCAAAGAGACAAAATCTACACTGTCTAATACTAGGATCCGGCTTAAGCCAAAGCCGGCTAGTAAAAACCGTCCGATCACGATCCGTGCAATACCGCACGTATCTGATCGAACCCTGCCATATCTCCATACGGCCTCTACATTGTTTCGCCCGAAACTTGAGTAACTGTCTGTGTGGTGGACTCTAAAGACTCGTCAATACTATGGCTGTGGATTTAACCACTAGCACGTCAGAGGTATTAGCCATACGTGACGGGCTACCAGCTATTGACCAAAAGGGACGTCGATGAGCGAACTCATCCTGACACCCTACTGAGCCAGTCAGTGACAATATCCGTACAGTCCGGTCCGTTCGTCTATGAGTATCGCATGGCGGGCTTAGGGGGTTGGTAAAAGTCAGACCCCCAAAAGCGGTACAAGTCGTGTCGGAGTGTAGCCCAGAACACCCTGAGATACTACTGGAATACCTACCAGTAAATCTCCTGCCTCGGCCGAGGGCTTTGTGTAATGGCTCTCCTAGACACAGCGCGACCTCACCCCCAATACCGGGAGAGACGAACCCCTGCAGATCCGCTCACTGCCTCCATGTGGCTCGGGACTGTACCCAACTAAAACCTGTTTGCACGACTCCTTTGAGCCGTGGTAGGGTAGTAATCAAAGCACAGTGGGAACTCACACGAGACAAATGACGATCTCAGGTCGATGAACTAACCTGTACACATGTCACCTGGGAACTGCTATCTGACGTCTGGTATAATCCCAACTAGCAGGTTCCCGGCGAGTCCTGTCCGGTGTACTCATAACCCAATGAGCACCTGTATACATCTTAGGTGAACCAACAGACACCAGTGGCTTGTGAGACCGGACACCGCCTCTCGTCGGGGTCTCGACTGTATACACTAGTCTACTAATGGAGTATCGATGCCCAGTCTCGAAACTCCCACGACTAGGGACCTTTTAAGGATGTGCTTATAGACCCCAGCTCCCACGTATATGATCGCCATCATACTGCTGGCCGTTAAGCAAGAATCCTAAGGGCTCTATCAACGTGCAATAGTGATCAGTAATGTCACCTAAAGTAGTACACGATGATAAAGATAAACCAGATAGCATACTATCATCTTGAGTAAGACTGTCCTACCGGGATAGGTCCTCCCTCAATCATTGCAATCACGTGCCTGTGATCCAATAATTGACTCTGAGGGCACTATCTCCAACAATCTCCCACTTGCACTCAAGGCTAATTATTGCGATGTCGCATACTCACAGCCCGTGTGATACCGAACACCCAACTCCTCTACTAGTCAGTCTCACAAAGCTCGTTTGTAAAACTATGGCATTCGAGGAATAGCCTCAGTGAGTGGATCCGCTGTGATGTTTCTTTCTATGTCTCTATATCTCAAGTTTGCGGAGAAAGCCATCTCCCGAAATGAGCAATACCTGTCTTGGAATGTCTGGATGTCTGATGGGACCTAGTTCATAAATGAACTCCAAATCCAGACTTCTTAGACTCTATCGTCAACTGAACTTAATCAGTATCCTGTGCCATGCCTTCCCTCAGTATCCACCTGGACCACCTGTCCAATATACTGCCCCTCGTCAGAGGGAAACTATAACTCTGACAGCCACTCTGCTATCCAGGTCACCTTGGAAGCCTGGAAAGATAACTGTCTCCTAAAGGAGGCTGCTGTTATCATATCCCTAGAATATCAACTTATGTTCTAAAACTGCTCCCTATTGTTTCTCCAGGATTGGATTGACATCAACTTATTGCACCTACTGCAAGAACAACATCTGGTGTGGTACTTGACATCTCATGATTGACCCAATTGCCTAAGCAAGTGATCTGCCAATCATGCGTATCCCTCTCCCCTTTAGTCTGTAAGACACCTTTAGAGAGGGTGACTCCATTACCTGCAGGTATACTACCGTGCCAGGAGTCGTCCATTCTAAATACTCATAGAATGCTGTCAAGGTACCCAGATTAGGAAACCGCCCAAATCTAGATCTAAAACCATAGATCTAGTAACCAGAATGTCTGATATAATATCCAAGTCCTGTGTGGAGAAACCACTGTGTGACGACCAAAGTATAACCGATCGTATTATAAGATTTTCATTTCCTACTCTGTGTATGTCATCCAAATACCAGGACATCACACCCTACTACCTTCTTAACAGATCCATCCCCTATTCTGATGAAGTCAAAACTATGACTTCACATCAGAAATAGATGATCTATCTCCGCTATATCTGCTTTAGTCTATAAATAGACATAAGCCACCTGTCCACCAATGCTTCTGCTGCTCCCACTGACTACGACAACCCTCTGGCAGAGTCATATACACGTACACTTCTAAAACTAGTTTAGAACGACGCTATACTCATCCTCCTGCCGGGTCTCACAGTCTGGAACAACAGTAATGGCAATTCTGGGTAAACAAGAACCTCCCTGCCACCGTCCTTGAGGTTACCGGAGTACCTCTCGGGTGCCTGAGGTTACCCACCGTATCTGCGGAGTGGCCAATGGAATGTCAAACCAGATTGAATCTTTAGGTTCCTATCAAATCTTCAGTAATCGTTTGTGGTTCTGGAATCACTTCCAGTTCTACCATACTCCCACTACTGTTTTCTGAAAAATCCATTTTTATTAAAACTGTGGCGAGTCTAGAACAATATCGCTATTGATCTTCCAGATGGTAGAAAGTCAACCCTCGTCATAGCCTGGGTCAACCCACAAACAGCCATTACAGAAACGTGCCTTGAGTTGTCCAGTGTCTGGTTTTTATCATAAGCCGGACAACTCCCCGTACCTTAACATCGTTAAGATATGAACTGTTCTATATCCAATATAGAACCATAGGCACTGATTTAATTGAACCAGATTCAAATTATGCAGCTGTCTCCAGTGCATGTCAACTAAATGGAAGGAGGCCGATCAGCGTTACTCAACTTAGGAATGCTTC
The DNA here is from genome assembly GCA_030015575.1 of Agapanthus africanus. Lineage (NCBI taxonomy): Eukaryota > Viridiplantae > Streptophyta > Magnoliopsida > Asparagales > Amaryllidaceae > Agapanthus > Agapanthus africanus. The sequence goes on from JASDDO010000004.1 coordinate 56,345,092, forward strand.
CAATTATGAGTAACATGAAAGAGAAGCAAGTTCTCTTAATCATTACTATCAACTGAACACCATACACTAGTATCTACATCTTCGATCACTTTGAAGAATCCCGATACTTGCAATACCTGGTTCTCTATTTTATTCAAATACCTATAACTGCTCAAAATTCGGACCCTGTGTTTCCACGAAACACCTGTCTAAAAACTAGAGAAGTCATAAGTAAACCGAATATAGTACGAGGACCAACCTCTCTGTCCTAATGGACACTGGACAATATACAATACTCTGTATAAGTCCCTTGAGTCTAGTGACTCATTCACTGTGTGTCGTAGGTTGAAAACTGTACTATGGTTATGAAGAATTAAACCGCCGTTTAATGCTCCTTACCTAACCATCCACTGATATAGGTAAATGTCATGGAAATAATCTCAAAAAGGTATATCTCACTCTATGAAAATAGACGTACAGATATATCAATTTGAAATTGGTGCACAACAACGGATATTCAAAACCAAATATTTGCCGACCGGCAAACAACCCAGGTGACTTCCTCAAATATCACCAATTACAACGAATCCCGATATAATGAGGATGATCACCTAATTCCCATTAACTTACTCCCACTCATCATCTGTAAAACCATACAGATATGAGAATCAAACCTGGTAAATACATACCCTGGAGCAAGTGTCTAATTGGGAAATCAGTTTTCTTTTAACAGTACACAGTGAAACTGAAACATTGAAATGTTTCGATGGGGTATCCTGGTATTCCTAGTAATGCCTCTTCCAGATTCACGACTGTAACCGTATAATTCTTTGCCACCTCTCCAAATCCCTTTATATGTCTTTAGTCATTACCTTCTGCACACCCCTTTTGGCCAAATGGTTTTCTTCCTTCCCTACCGTTCGGCACCTGCCTATGGATTGGAAGAAGACTATCCAAGAAGCATAATGGGTGTACTGCCCTAATCCTAGGAGCACTCGCAATGCGAGAGAAGGTGAAGATAAAAGACAACCGAATAAACCTTATTCCTATTTCTCCTGAACCAGAATCCATCCCCGAACTGGAACAAGTTCCTTTCGAGTTCGTATATAACCATACGATGGAGTATCCAATAAACTGTGGATCTTCGTAGTGATACGGAGTGTCCTGGAGAAATACAAAGGTGAAGTGGGAGTGGTAATGAAATACCTGGTTTGGTCGTGAATATCAGTTGCAATTTACTTTGCCCTTTTACTAATCCCTTGCTTTGTCTTAACTTAATACCTTCTGTACACCATCATTATGCTAATTGGTTTTCTTCATTCCCTACCGGTCGGCACCTGCCTATGGTTTGGAAGAAGACTATCCAATTTGCGTAATAGGTGTACTATCTCCTAAACCAAGGAGTACTCGCAATGCGAGAAAAGGTGAAAGGAAAAGACAACTGAATAGTCCTATCCGTTTCCTCCAGAACCTGAAACCATCCTCGAATTCCTTCGAGTTCGTATATAACCATACGATGGTTTTGTCTAATAGAAGTGGACGTTCGTAGTAATACGGGGTGTCCTGGAGAAAAGGGTAAAGGTAGGAGTGGCAAAGAGGTCTGCAACTCTGACAATCCAAAAGCCAGTGTTTTAGAAGGTTCGGTCAACTTGGTCACTGAGTCATAGTCTAGGGTCGGGTCAATGGTCGCTGCCAAAGAGAGAGAGAAAAGAAAACACTCAGCGTGCACTCTAACCTAGATCAGAATGGTTATCACTTTATCTAATCTGGAAACCTCCCACTGTAACGTCAAATTCTTCCCCAAACCTGAAAGAAGAATTAGCCGGGATCACCCGAGGAGTAAACCAACTCATCAGTGGGAATCGGGATCCAACTATCATCGCATGATAACTTGACGGAATCCACTCAAGTCACCACACTCCAGAAGGTATGCGCATGCCTGGCAAGTTTCAGTTTCTTTAGAAACTCCCGATGTTATTTTTACCCCTAGGACCCAAGTGACCTTGACACAGTTAACAAATCAAAGAGTCCTAGTCAAGTTCAACCCGTCATTATCCTGGATTGCATTAAACCCACCCGTACGCGCCCTTGACACAGTCAACAAGGCCGCACGACTGTCCTAACCAATCCCATTAATATGCTGCAAACAAACACTACTTAGCTACCGCACACTACGCCTTGACACAGTCAACAAACGCAGCACGAATACTAAGTAATACTTGTAAGAAATGATGGAGGGCTACGTCTAGTTTTTGGCGAAAAACTTTTAACGTAATGAACTTGATACCGTTGAAGGAACTGCATAGCCTTTTATAAAAATATAGTAACGAAAACCTTTGCTAAAGAGGTCACTCCCGGTGAAGGGATCTCGGCTCGGCGGTGTAATTCTTCATAACCATAGTACAGTTTTCAACCTACGACACACAGTGAATGAGTCACTAGACTCAAGGGACTTATACAGAGTATTGTATATTGTCCAGTGTCCATTAGGACAGAGAGGTTGGTCCTCGTACTATATTCGGTTTACTTATGACTTCTCTGGTTCTTAGACAAGTGTTTCGTAGAAACACAGGGTCCAAGTTTTGAGAAGTTATGGGTATATGAATAAAGTAGAGAACCAGGTGTTGCAAGTATCGGGATTCTTCAAGGTGATCGAAGATGTAGATACTTGTATATGGTATTCAGTTGATAGTAGTGGTTAAGAGAACTTGGTTCTCTTTCAGGTTACTCATAATTGGAAGCACTCCTAAGTTGAGTAACGCTGATCGGCCTCCTTCCATTCAGTTGACATGCACTGGTGACAGTTGCATGATTTGAATCTGGTTCCAATTAAATCAGTGCCTTTGTTTCTATATTGGATATAGAACAGTTCATATCTTGACATTGTTAAGGTACGGGGAGTTGTCCGGCTTATGCTTAAAACCAGACATTGGACAACTCAAGGCACGTTTCTGTAATGGCTGTTTGTGGGTTGACCCAGGCTATGACGAGGGTTGACTTTCTACTATCTGGAAGATCAATAGTGATATTGTTCTTGACTCGCCACAGTTTTAACAAAAATGGATTTTTTCAGAAAACAGCAGTGGGAGTATGGTAGAACTGGAAGTGATTCCAGAACCGCAAACGATTACTGAAAATTTGATAGGAACCTAAAGATTCAATCTGGCTTGACATTCCATTAGCCACTCCGCAGATATGGTGGGTAACCTCAGGCACTCGAGAGGTACTTCGGTATGCTCAAGGACGGCGGCAGGGAGGTTCTTGTTTACCCAGACTTGCCATTGCTGTTGTTCCAGACTGTGAGACCCGGCAGGAGGATGAGTATAGCGTCGTTCTAAACTAGCTTTAGAAGTGTACGTCTATATGACTCTGCCAGAGGGTTGTCGTAGTCAGTGGGAGCAGCGGAAGCATTGGTGGACAGATGGCTTATGTCTATTTATAGACTAAAGCAGATGTAGCGGAGATAGATCATCTATTTCTGATGTGAAGTCATAGGTTTGACTTCATCAGAATAGGGGATGGATCTGTTAAGAAGGTAGTAGGGTGTAATGTCCTGGTATTTGGATGACATACACAGAGTAGGAGGTAAAATTCCTACACTACGATCGGTCATTTTTTGGTTGTCACACAGTGGTTTCTCCACACAGGACTTGGATATTATATCAGACATTCTGGTTATTGGATCTATGGATTTAGATCTAGATTTGGATGGTTTCCCAATCTGGGTACTTTGACAATCATTCTATGAGTATTTAGAATGGACGACTCCTGGCACGGTAGTGTACCTGCAGGTGTTGGAGTCACCCTCTCTAAAGGTGTCTTACAGACTAAAGAGGAGAGGGATACGCATGATTGGCAGATCACTTGCTTGGGCAATTGAGTCAATCATGAGATATCAAGTACCACACCAGATGTTGTTCTTGCAATAGATGCAATAATTTGATATTAATCCAATCCTGGAGAAACGATCGAAAGCAGTTTTAGAACATAAGTTAATGTTCTAGGGATATGATAACGGCAGCCTCCTTTAGGAAACGTTATCATTCCAGGCTTCCAAGGTGACCTGGACGGCAGAGTGGCCATCAGAGTTATAGTTCTCCCTCTGACGAGGGGCAGTATTTTGGACAGGTGGTCTAGGCGGATACTGAGGGAGGCATGGCGCAAGATACTGATTAAGTTCAGTTGACGATACAGTCTAAGAATTTTGGATTTGGAGTTCATTTATGAACTAGGTCCCATCAGACATCCAGACATTCCAAGACAGATATTGCTCATTTCGGGAGATGGCTTTCTCCGCGAACTTGAGATATAGAGAGACATAGAAAGAAACATCTGAGCGGATCCACTCACTGAGGCTATTCCTCGAACGCAATAGTTTCGCAAATAAGCTTTGTAAGACTGACTAGTAGAGGAGTTGGGTATTCGGTATCACACGGGCTGTGAGTATGCGACATCGCAATAATTAGCCTTGAGTGCAAGTGGGAGATTGTTGGAGATAGTGCCCTCAGAGTCAATTATTGGATCACAGGCACGTGATTGCAATGATTGAGGGAGGACCTGTCCCTGTAGGACAGTCTTACTCAAGATGATAGTATGCTATCTGGTTTATCTTTATCATCGTGTACTGCTTTAGGTGACATTACTGATCACTATTGCACGTTGATAGAGCCCTTAGGATTCTTGCTTGACGGCCAGCAGTATGATGGCGATCATATACGTGGGAGCTGGGGTCTATAAGCACATCCTTAAAAGGTCCCTAGTCGTGGGAGTTTCGAGACTGGGCATCGATACTCCATTAGTAGACTAGTGTATACAGTCGAGACCCCGACGAGGGGCGGTGGCCGGTCTCACAAGCCACTGGTGTCAGTTGGTTCACCTAAGATGTATACAGGTGCTCATTGGGTTATGAGTACACCGGACAGGACTCGCCGGGAACCTGCTAGTTGGGATTATACCAGACGTCAGATAGCAGTTCCCAGGTGACATGTGTACAGGTTAGTTCATCGACCTGAGATCGTCATTTGTCTCGTGTGAGTTCCCACTGTGCTTTGATTACTACCCTACCACGGCTCAAAGGAGTCGTGCAAACAGGTTTTAGCTGGGTACAGTCTCGAGCCACATGGAGGCAGTGAGCGGATCTGCAGGGGTTCGTATCTCCCGGTATTGGGGGTGAGGTCGCGCTGTGTCTAGGAGAGCCATTACACAAAGCCCTCGGCCGAGGCAGGAGATTTACTGGTAGGTATTCCAGTAGTATCTCAGGGTGTTCTGGGCTACACTCCGACACGACTTGTACCGCTTTTGGGGGTCTGACTTTTACCAACCCCCTAGGCCCGCCATGCGATACTCATAGACGAACGGACCGTACTGTACGGATATTTTCACTGACTGGCTCAGTAGGGTGTCAGGATGAGTTTGCTCATCGACGTCCCTTTTGGTCAATAGCTGGTAGCCCGTCACGTATGGCTAATACCTCTGACGTGCTAGTGGTTAAATCCACAGCCATAGTATTGACGAGTCTTTAGAGTCCCCCACACAGATAGTTACTCAAGTTTCGGACGAAATGCTGTAGAGGCCATATGGAGATATGGCAGGGTTCGATCAGATACGTGCGGTATTGCACGGATCGTGATCGGACGGTTTTTACTAGCCGGCTTTGGCTTAAGCCGGATCCTAGTATTAGACAGTGTAGTTTTGTCTCTTTGCATTTGTATTCAGTGGGAATACAAATACGGGCATGTATATGCGGTAGCGGGGTTTTCCTGTAATTTATTACGGGATCAGTTGTCTGAAGTTGCCAGTTTGCTTTCCGTTCCGGCCAATTTTCATTTGTTCCTTCACGGCCGAACTTTTGTGATGGAGGGGGTTATTTGCAAGTTTGCAAATAACTCTTTGTGGAGGTGTTATTTGTGAAATGGGAGATTATGATAGCATCTTTTGATACCATTCTTTTCTATCATCATTTTCTTGCTTTATGTTGATTTGAATTGATTTGATATTGTTATGATGGTTTTTGGGTGTGGTCACCATTATTCTTCTACCACACTCACCTCCCTCTTGTATTATGATTTCCCTCCACCATTTCATTTGAAGGGGGGCCGACCACATTTTTGAGGGGAGAGAATGAGAGGTTCATTTTGATATGTGTGGCATATTTCCTTCATCTCATTCTTGCAAGAAAATGATAGCTCCATTTTTCCAAAAGCTCATTTTTCTTTCTCCACCTCCACATCCATGGCAACTTCACTACCCCAAATGAGACAACCATTCTACACTAGCCTACAGCACTTCTTGTACGCGTCGGCTAGCAACTTCACGCCCGAGTTGCCTCGGTCCAGAGGTGGGAGCCCGTAAAAGAACTCGGCTACGTGGTGCCCTTTCCGACGAGGACGTGACGGACGGAGATTCCGCGGGAGATCGGAGTGGAGACGAAGACCGAAAGACACGGATCGTTTGGTATAGCTCTCTTCCCTTCTCTTGTTTGCTAGCATTAGGTTAATGGTTACGATCCGGGTTTATTGTCCGCGGTAGCGCCAGTTTAAAAGTTAAGAAAAATTTTGATTCCGCATTTTGGCCTCGAGTAGACGGCCGGGGCGCTGCCGTGGCGCAACATGGTATCAGAGCCGCTGCTGAAACCCGACGTTCCCCTGGTCGTGTGGATAGCCTATGCAATAAAAATCCTAGACCCCTACGGGCGCGGCAAGTCACCCGCCAAAACCTGAAGCGAGGCAGCCCCCTTCAGCAACGTGAATGGACCACCCAGCACTTCACGGAATCCAGTAACTTGGGCACCCCTCCTGGGTCAACCTGTACCCCCTACGAGTGCGACGAATAGCCCGCCAATTCTAGAGCAACTCTATCATGTCGAGCAAGAAAGTCCTCCCTATATATGTCCCAGCATCCACTACAATATACATCCTATATACAGTAATGGCCTCTAGGGCATACATATAACTAACACTCGTATAGCTAGATACGAGACCTCGAAGAACCCTTTTCAGTCAAGGATGGCCGTCGGATCATCTGTAGGGGAACATGTCCTTAAGATGATTGGCTATATTGAAGAGCTCGCAGACCTCGGGACAACATTAGAGAACGAGTTGTATACAGACTTGATTCTCCAGTCCCTTCCTTCCACCTACGCCCAGTTTATCTTGAATTTCAACATTCAAGGTAAAGAAGTTGAACTTCCAGAACTCCTTAACATGTTGAGGAGTGCACAGGGCACCTTGCAGAAGGCAAGGGAAACACCCGCTATGTTTGTTCGTGGTGCTTCCTCTTCCAGGTCCAAGGCAAGGGCCAAAAGAAGGAAGAAGAAGACCGCTACCAAACCAAGAGGTGGTGTTGGTAAGGTGGAAGCCAAGGGAAAGGCAAAGGTTGCGGTGCCGGTAGTGGCAAAGGACGAGTGCTTCAACTGTCGTACGAAAGGCCATTGGAAGAAAGATTGCAAAGCTTGGATTGCCAAGAACCAGGACCCGAGGCAAGTTGTGGCTTCGGCTTCAGGTGTGTTTGTAATTGAAAATTGTTTGTCAATCAACTCTACTTCCTGGGTATTGGATACCGGATCAGGATCTCATATATGCAATTCATTGCAGGCGCTGAGAAATCGTAGAGTGCTGAAGGTTGGTGATATGACCCTCCAGGTTGCTAACGGAGCTAGCGTGAATGCTGTGTCCGTTGGGGATTATCACCTTGGATTGACGAGTGGACATATTTTGGTTTTGCGCAACTGTTTTTGTGTACCTAGTTTAACATGTAATATTATATCAATATCGTTGTTATCAAAAGAAGTTTATGATTTCACGTTTGTAAGCGATGTTGTTAACATCCACCTTTATCATGGTTTGATTGGGTCCGGTACACTAGATAACGGTATATACGTGTTAAACCAATTACAGATTTTCAATGTCCAGAACACACTAAAAAGAAAGTCTCCAGATATAAATCAGACTTTCTTATGGCATTGTAGATTGGGTCACATCAATGAGACAAGGTTAACAAAGTTATATAGAGAAGGATATTTGGATCTGTTCGAATATCAATCTTATGCCACTTGTCAATCATGTCTCAAAGGAAAGATGACAAAGACTCCATTCACTGGACATGGAGTAAGAGCGAGCTCGCTCTTAGGACTCATAAACAGCGATGTATGTGGTCCAATATCTACATATGCAAGAGGTGGTTTTTCATATTTCGTTACTTTTACGGATGATTACTCTATGTATGGATTCATTTTCTTGATGAAACATAAATCCAAGGCCTTTGAGAAATTCCGAGAATATAAGAATGAAGTAGAAAACCAAACCGGCAAAAGTATCAATACACTGAGATCTGATCGAGGTGGTGAATACTTAAGTGCCGAGTTCCTGGGTTACCTAAAAGAGAATGGAATTCTCTCTCAACTTACTCCTCCATACACTCCACAACACAACGGTGTATCGGAGAGACGAAACTGAACCATATTGGATATGGTACGTTCCATGATGAGTAATGCTGAGTTACCGCGATCTTTCTGGGGTTATTCACTAGAATCAGCTGCATATCTTTTGAACAGGGTTTCTACCAAGACTGTGCCTATCACACCATATCAGATGTGGAGTGGGAAGAAACCCTATCTTCAGTATCTGAAGATATGGGGATGTCCATCTTTTGTTAAAAAGCAGCATGCGGACAAACTCGAGGCATGATCAGTACAGTGTAAGTTTGTGGGATATCCAAAGAACTCCAAGGGGTATTTTTTCTATTACGCAGAGAAACAAAAGGTTTTTGTTTCTTGTAATGCCCATTTTCTAGAACAGCAGTTTTTAGAAAAAGAAACAAGTGGTAGCGCAATAGAACTGGAAGAAATTCCAGAATCACAAACTACTACTGAAAGTTTGGTAGAGCCAGAAGTTTCAGAAGAACATGACATTCCCGCACCCCTCCGCAGGAGTAGTAGGCCGTCTCATCCGCCTGAGAGATACTGTAGGGTTCCTAGGCACTCTCAAGAGGTCTCACAAGGCATCAACCATGCCAATTTCAAAAATACGGTGCCGAGAAACCCTAGACTAGATCGTTGGCTAGAAGTTTAGGCGATAAAACAAACTAGTTAACACTTAACAACTAAAATACGGAAATACAACCTTTGTAGATCCGGTCCTCCACCTCCAAAGTCTCCTTGCTGTCCAAGTCGAACCCCGGGCTCTAGCGTCGGCTTCATCGGAGAATGGACGGGCTAGGTCGTCGACGTCGATGCCGAAGATGATCTACGTCGAGGCATCGCTAGATCAAGCTCCAACTTCACCAAGTCAAGAAAACTTGTGAAGGAAACACACTCTACTACTTGGCAAGAGGTAGAGGATGAAGAAATAGGAAGTGGGTTCACTTTAGAATTGGATTTCTCACACTTATGCTCAAATCACCATTGATGAAGTATGCTTTCTTCTTGAAGAAGAAGAAGAAGAAGAAGATGATAAATGTTATGATAAGAATTTATCAAATAGAAAAGAAAATCAATTCTTAACATAAGCAAACCATGGTTAGGTGTAGAGAATTAACAAGGGTTAGTGAATGGTTGTGTTAAGACATGAAGACAAAATGGTCACTTTGGTCAAACCTTCATGAAGCTTCATCTTTGAAAGCAACCCTTTTGTTTTCATTTCTCTTTTTCTTTCTGTCAAAACAAAATAAATAAAGGCATAATTAAATCAAATGAAACCCTAACCATTAACTAACCACGGTTTAATCATACACCTAATCAAGTTAGCATGTATCATCAAACATGATACAATCATGTGCACAAAAGTATATCACATATACAACTTGCACAAATCAAGTGAGAAAATCCATTTAAAGTGAACCAATACTAGTTAATGCAAAGTAATATATCAATTATATAATTATGCATTAAATCATTAAATCAACACTTGATTTAACGATCCGGTCATATCGCATACAACCGACTAATATCCAATGTATCGGCTTATCGAATCAACCATTGATTCGATAACTAGGTTATATCGCATACAACCATTCGATACATTCATCGCGAGAATGAAATACGGTATCACATACACGCATTATTCTCGGTCCCGCACATATCTCATATGCGCTCCTATTTCGTTTCGCTTGAGCCAGGAAACCTCTGTGTAGGACTCTAAAGACTCGTCAATACGCCGGCAGCAGGTGATGATCATATCAAACACCCACAAGCCGCAAGCGGTCTGCTAAACGTAACGGCCACCCGGGTATTGAGCGATCAGAAGATCGACGAGCAAGCCCGCTCACCCTCCTGTGAATCCAACCAGTAACACTACCGTACAGTCCGGTCTGATCGTCTGATATGTCGCATATCTTGCCTAGGGGTGGTAAACGTCAGACCCCAATAGCTCGATAAGTCGTGTCGATATGAGGTCTATAACAATTCGAGAAACTACTGGTAACACTTACCAGTAAATCTCAGCAACCCTGGCCAGGGATTTCCGGTTATAGCCAATCGAACACAGCGCAACATCAACCCCCTATACCGGGAGAGACGAATCCCCTCCTATCGCTCATTGCCTCCATGTGACTCGGGACTGTACCCAAAACCCACCGTTTTGCACGCCCTCTTGGACGTGGTAAAGTGGAAATCAAAGCACAGTGGGAATCACACAAGACTCTATGACGATCTCGGGTCAACAGACTACTCTGTACTAGTGTCACCAGAGAACTGCCATCTGACGTAAGGTATAATACCATCTGGGAGTTCTCGGAGAGTCCGTCCAGTTTACCCAGTCTCTACTGAGCACCCGTATATCATCTCCGATGTCAAACACCAATGGATATGGGATCATCCATCGCCCATCTGTATGGGTCGAGAAGGTATACGCTAGTCTACTCTGGTATATCGATGCCCCGTCTCGATACACCCATGACTAGGGACTTTCAAGGATGTACTTATGGACTACCATGTCCCCACTAGTATGATCCGCATCATAGTCCAGGTAGTCAAGTACACATCCTAAGGGCTTTACCAACATGTAACAGAGAGACAATCAGTATACACGTTAAGGTAAAGATCAACCAGATAGCATACTATCATGTTGAGCAAGAAAGTCCTCCCTATATATGTCCCAGCATCCACTACTATATACATCCAATGTACAGTAATAGCCTCTAGGGCATACATATAACTAACAATCTCCCACTTGCACTAGGGCCATCTGTAGCAGTGGTTGTAGTATCTCATACTCAACCATCCCATAAAAGTCTCTCTCTGGGAATAGGCCTTCGTGAGTGGATCCGCCGTGTTGTCCTCTGAGTCTACTCTCCTAACCTCGATCCCTTAGTGATCAACCATCTCCATGATCAAGTGATACTGCCTTAGAATATGTCTGGATCACTGATGGGACGGACGTTCCTTGGCATAAGCCACAACTCCATTGTCACACAATGGGAGGAACATAGTTCATCTCATGAACCAATATACACCCAAACAGCTTCTTTGGTAGCCTCTTTAGTAGCTATGTATCCTGCCTTTATCGTCTAGTATGTCACGGTATCTAGCTTGGAACTCTTCCAATATACCGTCCCTTTACTGAGGGTAAAGACAATGCCTGCGACTGACATTCAGTCGTCTTTATCACCCTGGAACACTTCCAGTGATTCTTCCCAGGATCGATTGATACCATCTCACTACAACTAGTGAGTTTCCTAACATCCATTTAGATCTATCTCATAGATCCAAAAGCCAGGATTCAGTAGGTATCACTTTGATCCTATGTGGAGAATCATTGTGATAAGCGGAGATTGATCGAGTGTAGCATAGAAAACTTCTTCCCTATCAAGAGTATGTCATCCACGTACTCTACGAGGATCGTCACCATACTCCCTACTACCTTTTTGTTTATACAAGGTTCATCTACCACTTTGATGATGTCAACTTCTTTGACTAATCCATCAAAATAGATGTTCTAACTCCGCGATACCTGCTTTATCACATAAAACATCTTGCACGCGTTTCCGCTGCTCCCACTGTCTACGAGGCCCTCTGGCTGTGTACTTATAGACGCACTCTTCTAAAACATCATTTAGAAAAGCAGTCATGACACCCAACCGCCAGATATCGTAGTCATGGTATGTAGCTGTGGCAAGTAGTATCTGGATGGACTTAAGCATAGGTACTGGAAAAGGTTTCATCATTATCCACGCCTGGTCGATGACGAAAACCTTTAACAAGTTTAGCTTTGAAAGTCTCAACTTTTCCATCTACACCAAGTAATCTTCTCAAGATATACTTTCTCCTGATGGGGATTTAACCCTTCAGATATAGCAGCCAAAGTCCATACTTTGCTGGTGTACATGGATTCCATCTCAGATTGCTAAGCATCCAGCCATTCTTACAGAGTCTTACTCCTGATGGCCAGCTCGAAATTAGTTGGGTCATCATCTCATGATGCAATCCTCGCTCCCACTGTCATAGAGAAACTGAAGTATCTCTCAGGTGGGTGAGGAACCCTACTAGATCGGCGGAGAGGCCGAGGTTCGTTGGAATCTACTGAATCCTTTGGTTCTACCAAATCTTCTGCTGTAGTTTGTATAGCTGGAACCTTTCCAGTTCTACATAACAGATCTTGCCTCGAGGTTGTCCGGATTTTGCTTTTAGACATAGGCCGGACAACCCCAAATCTTAACTAACTTAAGATATGGGCTCTTCCCATTCCATATCACATATGAAGCGGTAGGAAACTGATTTGATTGGAACCCTATTCAATAGGTATGCAACTTCTCAAGTGCATAACCCCCTAAGGAAAAAGGTAACTCAGTATTACTCATCATAGAGCACACCATATCAAATAGGGTGTATCTGCTCCGCCCCGACATACCATCGTGCAATGGTGTATACGGAGGAGTAATGCTGAGAGAGAATCTCATTCTCCTTTAGAATAGTCCAGGATTTCCGTGCTCAAGTATTCTCCTCCTTGATCACATCAAAGGACATAATACTTATACCCGTATTTTGGTTCTCTACTTCTAACTTATATTCTGTGAATATCTCAAAAGGTTCGGACTTGTGTTTCAACAGGAACATAGGTCTGAATCTCGAAAGATCATCAGAGAACGTAATGAAGTATAAAGAACCAGTCCTGGCATGTGTAGACAGGGGACCTTCCATACATCAACATGTATCATCCCAAGAGTTCACTAACTCTTTCTCTGTTTCCAATAAACAGAGCTATGGTCATCTTATCTTTGTGACATGACAGGCGAGTTTCACAATATGTAAATTCAAACTGATTTAAATATGCATCTATATGTAACTCAAGCTAGTCGGGTCGTATTGATATGACCTAGTCTACAATACCTCAAGAAGGATTTGTCCATTTCTGAACTCTTCCTCTTGTGTGTGTTCAGTATACTAAGAACTGTAGTTTGATTTAGAACTTCAATGCTTTTAGATAACGTGCCTGAACCGATCAACTTTTGATATAGGAAATGTTCAAAACATTATCCAACAATACAAAATTTTATCATTTCTTTACTAATAAAGAGACTGATATGATTTTGTATATCAGGTTCGGTATCTAATAACATTCATTCAGAATCAATGTATTGGTAATACAGGGTGACAGTGACCGACAGACTTGGCTGCAACACTTGCCCCGTTTTCTGCCTCATGAAACTTATCACCCGTTCTCAGTTTTTCTACCCTTTTGTAGCCCTATGTAACAGATTACATATCTGGGATCCTGATCCGGTATCATATACCCAGGATGCAGAGGATACTGAGAAACAGTTCTTTGTAACGAATACACCCGAAGGAGATGCATCATCATGCACTTTCTTCGTTTGGGCGGCACGGGAAATCTGGTATTCCCCAATTTCCTGCTCTGTCTTATAACAATTATAAGTTGGAGCGGGACCGACGTTCCCCAGCTCACTATAACAAGCGGGTTCGGTCAATAATCCATTTTATTATCTTGATTAAGGCGTGATATGGTCGCTACCAGGAGAGAGAGAGAAGAAAACACTCAGCGTGCGCTCTTGCAAGAATATATTGGTTTTATTTTATCTAATCAGGATGGCTCCCACTGCTTTTTATCAAATCTTTCTTCAAACCCTAAAAGGAAAGACTAGCCGGGATTAATTACACACAACAAGTTCGCCAATCTTTCAGCCAGGCCAGTGTCGGTACTTTGAGGGAGGTGCCCCGTGCTTTCGCACGGACCTAATTAATGTAAACCTCGTTTTCCCAGAGGCGTAACCCCGTTGACACCTTTCTAGACACCTACTTGATCGGCTAATTGTAATGTGTAAAACTCTCCCAGGAGTAACAATTACTCGCAGCGGGTATCGGGATCCAACTATCTCATAGAAGGTATGCAATCTCATTGCAAATTTCAACACTTGAAATTCCCGATAATATTTTGCCCCTAGCGTGCTATGACCTTGACGCATGCCAAACAACCCATAGTCCGCTAGTCAAGTTCAATCTGTCATTTCCTGATTGAATTAAACCCACCCGCAAGACCCTTGACGCATGCCAAACAACGCCGTACGAATACCCTAATCCAATCGCATCGTATGCTAGCAAATAAGCACTAGTTAGCTACCGTACACTACGCCTTGACGCATGCCAAACAACCGCAGCACGAATACTAACTAGTACTTATCTGAAATGACGGAGGGCTACGATAGGTTTTTCTGAAAACCTATTCGTAATGAACTTGATATCGTTGTAGAATCAAATGATTTTTGAAATGGAGTGTCTTTGAGGCTTTTCTAGTTTTGCTAAAGGAGTCACTCCCGGTGAAGGGATCGTCGGTCCTTTCCTCGTCGAATGAGGTGCGGGATATATCATATATATCACTGTGCAAAGCAAAAACTCTTAAAAGGTATCAAAAGACAAACCGAGTGTGTAGCATCTGCCAGTTATTGCTAAAGGAGTCACTCCCGGTGAAGGGATCTCGGTCCTTTCCCTATCGAATAAGGTGCAGGATATATCACATATACCGCTGTGCAAAGCAAGAACTGTAGCTACCTGTTTTATTTTGAAATTCGATTCTACAACATCTTAGGTTTCTTTTGTTTCATTAATCACATTAATGAAGTCCCATCATTTATGTACCTAAACATCACAGATAAATACGATGTACACTTATGCCATCCGCATTCGCCTCGATGTCCCCTCGTGCACCGTTAGGTTAGGTAACTAACGGTAGAGCGGGGCAGGGCTAGCGCGGATGTAAAACATAAGTAACGTCTCTATAATATATCATATATACTATATACTGTATCCATCACAGAACATCACATGATCACATCACAGATATCGCAGCAGAAGAATCATATGAAATATTGGATATACTAGGACGTCCGTGTTTTCAATACGAGCCAGTATAAAACACGGATTCCACGGTCGCGATGAATAGCCAAACCCACACCCCTAGACCCCTACGAGAGCGGCAAGCAACCCTACCAATTCTGGAGTTAGGAGACCCGGACTCGACTCCTCGAGTTGGTCTCCTACTGGACTCCAGAACCCGGTTACTTGTGCCCTCCTCCTTGGGTCTATCCTAGTGCGGAAAAGTAAATAATATACAAAGGGTGACAACTTCCGCAACCTGGAAGTGCCCCAATAAAAGAATATTACATACAAGTTTTTACATGAATGAAAATGAAAAACACTCATCTCATATAAAAACCCCCGGCTATTCAAACGCGACGATCCAATATAACATATCCAGCAACACATAACATCACATGTCATCAACATAAGTAAACATGAGTATCCCAATTGTCGTTGACATATAGCAACGAAACCGGCGATATCACATATTACACTTACGGTCACAGAAAAGAAAGTGTAAAAATACAACAGTTAGAATCCGCAACCTCCCTAGACATCGCATGCCTAATCAAATGAATTACTTAGACATCGCATGCCTAACAATTATAAACCCCGCATTTTAGTCTCATTATCGAAAACACTTTTCAATATCAAGTCGGGCAATTCAACAGGATTCCCGACATTTTGATCGAATGCTCGTCGCAAACTTTAGTAGACGGCCGCACCCCCGACGCCGTCGACGAAGTGCACCAAGGCGGAACACCGCCACCGCGAGCACCCGAACGGATGCTTTCGGCGACAGGGTTCTCCTACAGTCACTTGGTCGGGGCTATGGGGTGTAGCTGTCTATTAAGTTTACCCGGCGAGTATCCGCGTACGCTACGTGATTGCGACGGACTTTTGATCACATCAAAATTCCGTGGCAACCGATCAATTGAGACTAAAGTGCTGTGTTTATAACATTCATTCAGTTATCTCATAACTTATTGTGAATTCCAATTATTGTATCACATTCCGGATAAATATAAAATGTCAAACTTTCCGATCGAACAATCGAACACCCAAGTTTTCCCGAAACAGCTCAACACATGAAATAAGTCTAACAACATTCAGTTCGTGCCTCAGTACCAACGGTCCAGCCGTAGAAGGGTCAAGCCAACGCCTCACATGTGGCACGCCGTACTGCCCCAAACCCGAAGGTTCAAAGGGCAGTTCAAGACGGTCACATAATCGAGTTAAGGTTTGTTGTCTTCTAGAGGGTCCATTGCGTTACTTGCACTACTTAGAATGTCTTTAAACTACGGAAAAATCCAACACTTGGAAATTTCCTGACAGGGGAAAAATTGGGTATTTATATCCGGTCGAACTTTTTAACATATTCAAAAATTATCCGGAAAGCCAAATAGACAAAATCTGATACGCCGATCGAAACACCGAATCCCCAAAACAACCCCAGAAAATTCAACTGTTGAATAAAATTTAAAAATTCCCATAAAATCCAGCATCAGAAAAGAGGAGTTACTGTGCAAATATAATTTGATAATTCAATTATTGTGCCGCGGAACCGCCGCAGAAGCAAGGCTTATGCCGCGGTTCCGCCGCACTGTAGACTCTTCAGTAAGTTATTTTTGCACCGTAATTCATAGATTTACCTGCTGACTTTTTTAGCAATTTTTAATTTGGAAAAATCCACGTTTTCAGAAAAAGTCCAGAGAGCATGGAAATTTTAGGGTTTCGGTTCGTTCGGACTTCAAACTCCGTCTAGACTTCGCATAAGGCTATAGCTAGGCTCTGATACCACTGTAGGGTTCCTAGGCACTCTCAAGAGGTCTCACAAGGCATCAACCATGCCAATTTCAAAAATACGGTGCCGAGAAACCCTAGACTAGATCGTTGGCTAGAAGTTTAGGCGATAAAACAAACTAGTTAACACTTAACAACTAAAATAAGGAAATACAACCTTTGTAGATCCGGTCCTCCACCTCTATAGCTCCGCAATGAAGTCTCCTCGCTGTCCAAGTCGAACCCCGGGCTCTAGCATCGGCTTCATGGGAGAATGGACGGGCTAGGTCGTCGACGTCGATGCCGAAGATGATCTACGTCGAGGCATCGCTAGATCAAGCTCCAACTTCACCAAGTCAAGAAAACTTGTGAAGGAAACACACTCTACTACTTGGCAAGAGGTAGAGGATGAAGAAATAGGAAGTGGGTTCACTTTAGAATTGGATTTCTCACACTTATGCTCAAATCACCATTGATGAAGTATGCTTTCTTCTTGAAGAAGAAGAAGAAGAAGATGATAAATGTTATGATAAGAATTTATCAAATAGAAAAGAAAATCAATTCTTATCATAAGCAAACCATGGTTAGGTGTAGAGAATTAACAAGGGTTAGTGAATGGTTGGGTTAAGACATGAAGACAAAATGGTCACTTTGGTCAAACCTTCATGAAGCTTCATCTTTGAAAGCAACCCTTTTGTTTTCATTTCTCTTTTTCTTTTTGTCAAAACAAAATAAATAAAGGCATAATTAAATCAAATGAAACCCTAACCATTAACTAACCATGGTTTAATCATACACCTAATCAAGTTAGCATGTATCATCAAACATGATACAATCATGTGCACAAAAGTATATCACATATACAACTTGCACAAATCGAGTGAGAAAATCCATTTAAAGTGAACCAATACTAGTTAATGCAAAGTAATATATCAAATATATAATTATGCATTAAATCATTAAATCAACACTTGATTTAACGATCCGGTCATATCGCATACAACCGACTAATATCCAATGTATCGGCTTATCGAATCAACCATTGATTCGATAACTAGGTTATATCGCATACAACCATTCGATACATTCATCGCGAGAATGAAATACGGTATCACATACACGCATTATTCTCGGTCCCGCACATATCTCATATGCGCTCCTATTTCATTTCGCTTGAGCCAGGAAACCTCTGTGTAGGACTCTAAAGACTCGTCAATACGCCGGCAGCAGGTGATGATCATATCAAACACCCACAAGCCGCAAGCCGCAAGCGGTCTGCTAAACGTAACGGCCACCCGGGTATTGAGCGATCAGAAGATCGACGAGCAAGCCCGCTCACCCTCCTGTGAATCCAACCAGTAACACTACCGTACAGTCCGGTCTGATCGTCTGATATGTCGCATATCTTGCCTAGGGGTGGTAAACGTCAGACCCCAATAGCTCGATAAGTCGTGTCTATATGAGGTCTATAACAATTCGAGAAACTACTGGTAACACTTACCAGTAAATCTCAGCAACCCTGGCCAGGGATTTCCGGTTATAGCCAATCGAACAGAGCGCAACATCAACCCCCTATACCGGGAGAGACGAATCCCCTCCTATCGCTCATTGCCTCAATGTGACTCGGGACTGTACCCAAAAGCCACCGTTTTGCACGCCCTCTTGGACGTGGTAAGGTGGAAATCAAAGCACAGTGGGAATCACACAAGACTCTATGACGATCTCGGGTCAACAGACTACTCTGTACTAGTGTCACCAGAGAACTGCCATCTGACGTAAGGTATAATACCATCTGGGAGTTCTCGGCGAGTCCGTCCAGTGTACCCAGTCTCTACTGAGCACCCGTATATCATCTTCGATGTCAAACACCAATGGATATGGGATCATCCATCGCCCATCTGTATGGGTCGAGAAGGTATACGCTAGTCTACTCTGGTATATCGATGCCCCGTCTCGATACACCCACGACTAGGGACTTTCAAGGATGTACTTATGGACTACCATGTCCCCACTAGTATGATCCGCATCATAGTCCAGGTAGTCAAGTACACATCCTAAGGGCTTTACCAACATGTAACAGAGAGACAATCAGTATACACGTTAAGGTAAAGATCAACCAGATAGCATACTATCATGTCGAGCAAGAAAGTCCTCCCTATATATGTCCCAGCATCCACTACTATATACATCCAATGTACAGTAATGGCCTCTAGGGCATACATATAACTAACAGATACTACGGTTTTCTCATAGACGGGGATAGAGAGGATTGCGTCATTGATAATGATGAACCCACTAGCTTCCAATAGGCCATCTAGAGCGGCGACTCAGTAAGATGGCTGGATGCAATGTGGACCGAGATGGAGTCCATGTACACCAACAAAGTATGGACTTTGGACTTTGCTCCAGATGGGGTAAAACCCATAGGATGCAAGTGGATCTTCAGGAAGAAGATTGGTGTAGATGGACAGGTGAAAACCTATAAGGCTAGACTTGTTGCAAAGGGTTTTCGTCAAAGACCTGGTTTGGACTATGACGAAACTTTTTCTCCAGTGGCTATGCTCAAATCCATTCGGATCCTTCTTGCCATTTCCGCCTTCCATGATTATGAGATCTGGCAGATGGACGTAAAGACGGCCTTTCTAAATGGTAATTTAGAAGAGTGCGTTTACATGGAACAGCCAGAAGGTTTCAATCAGAGTGGGAGCAGCGGGAAAGTGTGCAAGTTGCTTAAGTCCATTTATGGACTAAAGTAGGCATCGCGGAGTTGGAACATCTGTTTTGATGAAACGGTCAAAGAATATGACTTTATCAAAAATCCATATGAACCATGTATATATAGTAAAATTGTAGCACGAACTGTCGTATTCCTCGTCTTGTACGTGGATGACATTCTCTTGATAGGAAATGACATTCCTATGCTACAATCTGTCAAAGGATTCTTGTCATACAGGTTCTCCATGAAAGACCTGGGTGATGCCTCTTACATTCTGGGAATCCAGATCTATCATGATAGATCTAAGAGGATGTTGGGACTTTCACAGTCCAGGTATATCAACACTATACTGAAAAGATTCAGTATGGAAGATTCTAAGCACGGTAATTTACCGGCTTGTCACGGAATCACCCTCTCCAAAGAGATGTCTCCCAAGACTGATTTGGAAATGGATCGCATGTCAGTTATACCCTACGCTTCTGCGGTAGGCTCTATAATGTATGCGATGTTGTGTACAAGACTAGATGTAGCTTATGCACTGAGCGTGGTAAGCCGGTATCAGTCAGACCCTGGGGAGAAGCACTGGATAGCAATAAAGAACATTCTCAATTACCTGAGAAGGACTAAGGATATGTTCTTGTTTTACGGCGGAAAAGACCTCCAGATCGAGGCTTGCTGACTCCAGCTTCCAGAGTGATAAGGATGACTCCAAGTCCATGTCAGGTTATGTCTTTACCCTCAATGGAGGGGCAGTGTGCTGGAAGAGTTCTAAGCAGGACTCCGTTGCTGACTCGACGATGGAAGCGGAGTATATAGCTGCCTGCGATGCTGCAAAAGAAGCAGTTTGGATGAAGAAGTTCCTAACAGAACTTCAGGTGGTTCCTACCATTGTTGATCCAATACCGCTGTATTGTGACAACAACGACGCTATAGCTTTAGCGAAGGAACCCAGGTCCCATCAGAAGTCCAGACATATCTTAAGGCGGTATCACCTGATCAGGGAGATCATAGATCGCCAGAAGATCGAGGTTCGGAGAGTTACTACAGAGGAGAACACTGCAGATCCATTCACAAAGGCCATACCTCAGACACAGTTCGAGAGGATATTTGAGATGATAGGTCATCGATACGCCAGTACATGGCCCTAGTGCAAGTGGGATTTTCAGTGTATATGCCTTAAGGGCCATTATTATATCATACTAGTTTGTATATTACTTAATGGAAGCTTGGGATATTCACAGTTGTATTAACAGTCTTGCTCAACATAGTAGTATGCTACTTAGTTTATATCTATCTTAATATGTGTATATGTTTCTTTTTAAGCATATCGCAAATACATATTGATAGAGCCCATATGATCTTGCATAACTACCAGCGTTGTGATGGCAGCCACACTAGTAGGGGCTGGGTAGTCTACAAGCACATCCTTTTTCAGGTCCCTAGTCGTAGGATTTTCGAGACAGGGCATCGATACTCCAGAGTAACTAGTGTATACGCTTCTAGTCCCAACAGGGGAAATGGTCTGTCCCACAGCCATTAGTACGTTGTATTGGAGACAGTATGCAGGTGCTCATTGGGTTACGGGTACACCGAACAGGACTCGCAGGGAACTGTTGGTTGGTATTATACCCGTCGTCAGTTAACAGTTCCCTGGTGACATGAGTACAGCATAGTCCGTAGACTTGACACTGCTACTTCGCCTCGAGTATGTTCCCACTGTTCTTAGATTGCTACCCTACCACGGCTCAAAGGATTCGTGCAAACAGGTAGCAGTTGGGTGCAGTCCCGAAGCACTTGGAGGCAGCGGCGGTTAGATAGGATTCGTCTCTCCCGGTATTGGGAGTTGATATCGCATTGTGTTTGGAGAGCCATTACGCAAAGTCCCTGGCCAGGGCAAGCGAGATTTACTGGTAAGTTTTCCAGTAGCTTCTCAAGGTGTAATGGGCTTCACTCCGACACGACTTATACTGCTTTTAGGGGACTGACGCTTGCCGCCGCCCTAGGCCCGATATGCGATAGTCTTAGATGAACAGACCGGACTGTACGGAGATTGTCATATCAGGCTTAGTAGGAGTTCGGATGGGTTTCCTCATCGACCTTCTTATCGACATCTTCCTGGGGACCGTTACGTACAGGTAGTACCGCTTGCGGCCTGTGGTTAAACCCACTGCCAGCTTAGTGTCGAGTCTTTAGAATCCCACACAGAGAGTTTCCCTGCTTCAGGTGAAACGATATAGAGGTCGTATGGTTTTACAACAGGGTTCGGACATATACGTGTACTTGTGCACGTATGATATTCGGATAGATTATACTAGCGGGCTTTGGTTTAAGCCAGATTCTAGTATTGGATTATTGGATTTATGCAGTCACAGTATATCCGTGTTTTTCGTAAATATGGATGGGAGGGGCATTCTCGTAATTACTCGAGAAGCTTCTAGAAGAAAGGTGACTCATTTAGATTTAATTCATTTATGAATTAAACTAAATGAGGTGGAGAGGTGATGTGTTATTTGCATTAAATGTTTTAATGACTCATGAGATGATTCATCCAAAGTGAGTTAATGAAGCATGGTTGTTATTATTATATATTATTATTTGGATAATTATCATGCTTCATATATTCACAAATGAGTAATAATTCATTTCATTCTCACATACACACTCTCTCTCTTCAAGTTCTCCTCTTCTTCAACCTAACCCTAATCCTCTCATGTGTTGAGATCCCAAGGGTTAGAAAGACTAATAAATCCTTAATCTACTTCTATATCTTCTAGGCCACTTGGATTAGCAATCCTAGCCACTTAGTTACCTCAAGTTAGAGGTTAAAGCTTGAAGAAGGAACTCTCGGGTGGGTCTTCTATTATATCGAGGAGGCCGACGAGAAGGTGAACAACAAGATCAAGAAGGACTAGCATCTTGAGGTATAATCATCTATCATAGTAGTTTAGCACTTCTAGATAGTTTGTTAGTTAGGGTTTTGCAAAGATCCGTAAAGTTAGTCGATGTTACCTTGAACAAAATGATTGTTTTACCTATTCCGCTTCCCCGCATCTAGTGGGGTGTGTAACGTTGACTTACATCTCGTATCTTGCGATAAGAGATTGCTCTCCATATAAATCTTTGGTATGGAGGAAGATGGAAGAAAGGTCCATCTTCTCGTGCCGCCTCTGATGTTCGTTATCCATGAAGGCCAGCACGAGGCACTTGGCTCTCGCACAATCCAGATCCTAAGTATTACGAACCTCAATGTCGGTGACCAAGGATTTTAGACCTGAAATGGGGGGCGTTAGCCGTGAGGACGTATGCAACCTTATCATAAGTAAGAGCCATATGGACGTTCCTCAGCCAGACTTTATAGTTTTACCCAGTCAGTTTGTTTTTATCTAGTATAAGCTTAAGTCTCGTTATGGTCACTGCAATTAGGAGAGAGAGAAAAGAAACACTCAACATATTTTCTTGCAAGTTTAGATTGGTTATTAGTTTATCTAAACATGATGGCTCCCACTGTTTCCTTGAATTCTCCTTCAAACCCTAAAAGAAGAATTAGTCAGGATTAATCGCACCCTACAAGTTCGCTTACCTTTCGGCCAGGCCTGTGTTGGGACTTCGGAGGGAGGTGCCTCGTGCTTTCGCATGGACCTAATTAAATAACCTCATTTTCCTAGAGGCGTAGCCCCGTTAACACCTTTCTATACACCTACTTGATTAGCTAATTGGAAAGCGAAAAATTCTCCCGAAGAGTAGCGGATATTCACAGTAGGATCAGGACCCAACTATCATTGTGTGATAATTTTGATGGAAGCCTACCAAAACTACCACACTCCAAAAGGTATGAAACACTAGCAAGTTTCCTGTATGTTTGAAACTCCCGATGTGGTTTTTACCCCGAGCGGTTATAACCTTGACGAAGATCAAAACATTATAAGTCACAAGTCAAGTTTAACCCGTCATTGTCTTGATTAATTTAGACCCATTCGTACAGGCACTTGACGAAGGACAAAAGATCTGTACGCCTATCCTAAATTAATGCATCCATCTATGCTACAGATAAGCACCCACTAGCTACCAAACACTATACCTTGGCGAAGGTCAAAACACATAGCATGAATACTAGTAGATACCTATCTGAAATGACGAAGGGCTATGGCTGGTTTTAGCAAAAACCGTTAACTTAATGAACTTGATATAGTCGAAGGAACCGAATAGCTTTTGAAAAGGAGTGGTTTAAGCTCCGCTTTTAAAAGTTGTTTTTGAAGAAAACCGAGCGGTTTTGCAATTGTTCCAATGACGTCAGATTTTAGTTTTATTACTTTGCATTAAGTGAGATTAATGCGGTCCCATCAATTAACCTTATCACACCACAAAAAGAATGAAAATAGAATGTACGTATATGTCACCCACATTCGCCACGGGGCCCCGTCATGCACCGTTAGGTTACTTAACTAACAGCAGAGCGGGGGCTGGACTAGCGCGGGTGCAAAACATATAAAACATTTATTTACACACACACCACACACACACACACACACACACATCCATCACATGCATGATAAGCAACACATGCAGATATAAGCATAACAGAGAATGGAAAAATGGATCAACTAGGAACATTTGCATTTCAATGAGCCACCTATGAAACACAGTCCTCCACGGTCATGTGAATAGACGAGTGTGAATCATCCTACACCCCTACGAGTGTGGCAAGTTATCCTCCAATCCTAGAATTGGGTTACACGGGTCTCGACTACCCAAGATGGCCACCCATTGAATCCTAGAACCCGGTAGCTTGTGCACTCCTCCTTGGGTCAATCCTAGATGCGGAAATGAAAAGTAACATACAGCCGGTGACTACATCCTCACCCCGGATGCGCCCTAATAAAAGAATATACATGATTTATTACATGAATTAAAAAAAATCTACTCACATCTCACATCTAGATTCACACCGGGCCATTCACACGACGATCCATGAAAACATTCGCATCCGAACATCACAAGATATGTACAACCCCTTCTAATCGACATATAGCTATTAGAAGAAGTTTAAGAACACATATACACATCAATAAAGAATGTAAAGAAAATCACGACGTTATAAATCCGCGCACAATTAGCGAACGAAAACAATTTTCTAAGACTTGAAAATTCAGTTTACAAAAGTCTCCAAAAAATTCGTTTTAAGCCTATCCGGGAGTCGAAACGAAGTCGAAATTTGTCCGAATCTTCATGAAAGCGAAGGGTAAAAAATTACCTATCGTATCGGGGGCCTAGGGGGTACCTATCCCTGGATGCCACCATGAGGTGGCCCCCTTTGGTAGGCAGACCCAAGAGCAACCAACATGTTGGGTCAGTCAGCCCAGAGGAAACTAGATGTGGCGCCCATAGGGCCCTCAACAACTAATTTTTACGTAATCTCCTCATCATGGACTATAACCTGCTGGACCATATAACCGCACGGGGCAACCTGGGAGTAAGAGCAAGCGCTTCACCACTACTGTCACAACAGTGAGAACCCTCATGAGTCGGCATCCCTGCCCAGTAGCTCTGATACCATGTAAGTCGATGTCGCACACTCCACAAGGTTTGTAGAGAGTCAGAATTTACAAAAAACAATTTTATCGCAAGAAACGTCGATTAAACTTCCAAGATCTACCATAAGCCCTAACTAAAAAAACTTACAAAGGTTCTAATCTACTATGAAGTGATTTATATCTTTGTGTTCAAGTCCTTCCGGTCTTCTTATCCTCTTCTTAACCTCCTCCTTTGTATGGATCGAGCTTGGTCATCGGCCGCCTCATGTAGAAGAAGATCCACCCGAGAGTCTATGGTTCAATCTTTAACCTCAAGAGTGAGGTAACTAAAATACCTAGTTTGCTAATCTAGGTAGCTTGGATGATGTAGAAAATGTTTATTGGATTAGTTTATCTCAATTACCCAAGGTTTCTCAACTCATGAGAGTGATAGGGTTTGAGGAAGAAGAAAAGATCAAAGGAGGAATGAGAGTGTGAAGTCAAGAATGAGATGAAGAATGGCCAAGTCTTGATAATATCAAGCATATCATTTACAATAAAAATAATGTGATATGATTCAATAGTTATCCAAATGAATGAACCATCCAAAATAGTTATGCTTCAACCATGCTTAAATAACACCTCATTTCTCCACCTCATTATCCATTTAAATAAATGGATTTATCACAAATGAGGTGTCTTCTTCTAGAAGCACTCTTGTGAAAATACAAGAATATCTCTCATCGTATATACATACCCGTATTCGTACCACGAATACCAAGAGATAAAAATAATCCAATATTATAATACTAGAATGCGGCTTAATCCTAAGCCCGTTAGTATTATCTGTCTGAACAAAAATACATGTAGCTAGTACACGTATATGATCGAAATCTTGCACGTAAAACCATACGGTCTCTACATTGTTTCGCCTGAATCAGGAAAACTCTCTGTGTGGGACTCTAAAGACTCGACAGTACGCTAGTAGTGGGTTTAACCATAAGCACGTCAGTAGCACTAGCTGTACATAACGGCTACCCAGTTATCTGTCGAAAAGAAGTCCGACGATCAAACTCGTCCGAACTCCTACTGAGCCTGTCCGTAACAATCTCCATACAGTCCAGTCTGTTCGTCTGAGAGTATCGCATGCTGGGTCTAGGGGTGGAAACGTTAGACCCCTAATAACCTGACAAGTTATGCCAATATGGCTCAAGACCATCCAAGAATCTACTGATCTAACTACCAGAAATTCTCAATCCGCCCTGGCCAGGTACTTATGGTGTTGGCCAACCGAACACAACGCGACATTGACTCCCTATACCGGAAGAGATGAATCCCCAATAATCTCTCACTGCCTCTATGTGGCTCGGGACTGTACCCAACTAAAACTTAGTTGCACGACTTAGTAGAGCCGTGGTAGGGTAGTAATAAAAGCACAGTGGGAACTCACACGAGACAAATGAGGACTTCAGGTCGATAGACTATATGCACTCATGTCTGTAGGGTATTTTTCATCACCCCATTGAGATGGGAATACGCGCGCGCTTATCAGGCGCATTACAGATTCCCCCTGCCTAGGGTAGGTGTAGGGTTACTAGGCACTCTCACAAGGTTCTACAAGGTATCAACCATGCCCGATTTAAATTTTAAACGTGCCGAACAACCCTAACCAAGATCTTAGACTAGAGATTAGGCGAAAACATAAGCAAGTAAACAACTTTACTTTTAAGAGTTAGGGATTACAACCTTTGTAGTCCGTTCCTTCACTTCTAAAGCTCCGTGTTGAGGTCCCTTCGCTGCGATCATCGAGTACCCGGACTCTAGTGAGGCTCCATGAAGAGAAAGATGCAATCTTGCTTCTGATCTTCAATAACAAAGATGATCTACCTTGAAGAAACTCAAACCCAAGCTCTTGCTTTACTAATCAAGTATTAGCAAAGCAAACACCCTAATCTAAGTGGCAAGAATAGATGAGGATGATGAAGTAGGAATTTATCTCTCATTTGTTTTCTTAATCTCACTCATTATCATCACTTCACAAAAAGCTAGAAAGCTTTTCATGCAAGGAAGAAGAAGGAAGAAGATGATCAAATCTTTTTGTGATGAATAATGAAATCTAGTGAGGTTAGAAATGCAACCATGAGTTAAGTATGATAACTTAACCCATGTAGAGACTTAACCATGGTGAAGGGTTGGGTTGGGTTAACAAATATCAACTAAAATATCTTTAGAAAATATCTTTAGAAAATATCTTTAGTTAAAAACAAAAGCAAAGCTTCTAGACGCTTCAAGAAGGGTTAACCCTAATCCAAACCCTAACCATGTTTAAACTCCACAAAACATGTTGCATTTGTAACCTTAACTTGTTACAATATTATATATCACATATATAATATATTTTGTAACAAAATAAAATAATACAATTAACATATATCGCATATATATCAATGTATTACCCGAGTGAGAAAAAGAAATCTTTTAGTGAGTTTATATTAGTTAATGTAATTTAATATATCAAATATATAATTATATATTAAATTATCGGATCAACACTTGATCCGATAATCCGGCTATTTCACAAATAACCGACTAATATAATCTGTATCAGTTCATCAAATCAACACTTGATCCGATGACCCGGCTATATCACATATACCCGACCGATATCACATATCGCGAGAATCTAATACGGTATCACATACACGCATTGTTCTCGGTCCCGCACATATTACATATGTGCTCCTACTCCGTTTTTCCTGAACCAGGAAACCTCTCTGTAGGACTCTAAAGAATCGTCAATACGCCGGCAGTAGGTGATGATCATATCAAACACCCACAAGCTGCAAGCGGTCAGCTAAACGTAACAGCCACCCAGGTATTGAGCAATCAGAAGATCAACAAGCAAGCCTGTATATTCTCTCGTGAATCCAACCAGTAACACTCCCGTACAGTCCGGTCTCTTCGTCTGATATGTCACATATCTCGCCTAGGGGTGGTAAACGTCAGACCCCAGTAGCTTGATAAGTCGTGTCGATATGAGGTCCATAACAGTTCGAGAAACTACTGTTAACACTTACCAGGAAATCTCAGCAACCCTGGCCAGGGATTTCCAGCTATAGCCAATCGAACACAGCGCAACATCAACTCCCTATACCGGGAGAGATGAATCCCCTCCTATCGCCCATTGCCTCCATGTGATTCGGGACTGTACCCAAAAGCCACTGTTTTGCACGCCCTCTTGGACATGGTATGATGGAAATCAAAGCACAGTGGGAATCACACAAGACTCTATGACGATCTCGGGTCTACAGACTACTCTGTACCAGTGTCACCAGAGAACTACCATCTGACGTGACATATAATACCATCTGGGAGTTCTCGGCGAGTCCGTCCAGTGTACCCAGTCTCCACTGAGCACCCGTATGCCTTCTCTGATGTCAAACACCAATGGATATGAGATTATCCATCGCCCATCATATGGGTCAAGAAGCGCATACGCTAGTTTACTCTGGTATATCGATGCCCTGTCTCGATACACCTACGACTAGGAACATTTGAAGGATGTACTTGACGACTACACTGTCCCCACTAGTATGATCCGCATCATAGTCCTGGTAGTCAAGTACTCATCCTAAGGGCTTTATCAACATGTAACATAGAAACAATCAGAGTACCTGTTAAGATAAAGAGCAACCAGATAGCGTACTATCATGTCGAGCAAGAAAGTCCTCCCTATATATGTCCAAGCATCCACTACAATATACATCGTATGTACAGTAATGGCCTCTAGAGCATACATATAACTAACAGTAGGCTGGGGTTTATTGATTGTGGGGATCCGAATCTTCGGCAACCGTAGACTAAGCTGCCGTTAATTACCCCTCGCCTTTGGAGCGAGGGAACCTCCGATTGACGGGTCAAACTCGACATGCGAACTCAATGCGATGCGTTGGTGTGTGTGTGTGTGTTTTTTGTTCCATTTGTTTAAAAAAGATATATATATTTTTTCTATATATAAAAAAAACAAAAATAAATAAGTAAATAAATATTTAGAGAAACGTTTTTTTAATTTATTATTTTGTTAATTTTAAAATATTATTTATAATTTATTTATTTTATATTTTATATTATTTTTTTAAATGAAAAAAAAGATTAAAATAAAGAAAAGAAGGAAGAAAGAAGAAGAAGGAAAAAAAAGATTTAAAAAAAGGGGGGAGAACTTGGGCTCCCATTTAATGGGAGCCTCTCCTCACATGCTAGCATGTGAGGGAGATATCTCATGCTAGCATATGACCCCTAGCATGTGAGGGGGGACAAAAGGGCTCCCAATAAATAGAAGCCCTCCCCCTCACGTGCTAGCATATGATGGAGGCAAAAAGGGATCCCACTTAATGAGAGCCTAGCCTGTGAGGGAGAATCGCATGCTAGCATGTGACCCCTAGCATGTGAAGGGGGCCAAAAGGGCTCCCAATAAATGGGAGCCCTCCCCCTCACGTGCTAGCATGTGATGGGGGAAAAAGGATCCCACTTAATAGGAGCCCTCCTAGCACGTGAGGGGCCCAAAGGGCTCTAAAAAAAAATTATTTTTTTTTAATTTTTTTAATTTTTATATGGAGTTCTGCTCCAAAAGAATTGTTTTTATGGAGTTAAACTCCAATAGAATTTTAAATATGGAGTTCAACTCCAAAAAGATTTTAAATGGAGTTTTAACTCCAAAAAGATTTTTATTAAGGAGTTAAACTCCAAAAAGAGTTTTAAATGGAGTTCAACTCAAAAAAAAAAAGATTTTTATTGTGGAGTTAAACTCCAAAAGAATTTAAATGGAGTTGAACTCCGAAAGAATTTTGATTGTGTACTTGAACTCCGAAAGAATTTTTATTGTGGAGTTGAACTCCGAAAGAACTTTATATGGAGTTAAACTCCTAAAAAGATTTAATGTGGAGTTAAACTCCAAAAAAAAAGATTTTTACTGTGGAGTTAAACTCCAAAAGAATTTCTGTAGTGGAGTTAAACTCCAAAATAATTTTATTTGTGGAGTTAAACTCTAAAAGATTTTATCCTTTCTCTTTTGAGAAGAAACCCAAATGGGTTCTCTTGAAACTCCAAGATTTAGATCTTGGATGATAAAAAAAGTGACCCTTTTTCTTCTCTTGATGGAGTCATGGGAGGTGGGTTTATGGTAGAACTTTATTTAGTTTTAAAAAAAGAAGAAGAGCTAAGCTCTTGATTTAATTGGAAAATGAAAAGAAAGAGGAAGAACTTAGAAGGAGAGAGTGGAGGCACAAACCCTAGAGTTTGAGAGAATGAAGAGTGTATGCTTTATTCATCATCATGTTGCCTTATATAGGCTTACACATTTACATATAGCCCCTTGGGCTTTACAAAATGGCATTTTGCCCATCCCATGCCTCATGTGCACATTTCTTTTGCACATAAGCCATGGGCTTTACAAAAATTTGGCTTGATGCCCATTTTTCTTACATTAATGCATAAAAAATTACATCAAAATTATTTATTACATTATTTTTATTTTGGCATGGAGGAGTGCCGGCCGCTTCATGTTCGGACTCGACTTGGGCATGGGCCCACTTGATCTGGGTTTGGGCCCACTTGGCTTGGGGTTGACCTTGACCTTGACTTGGTCAACCGGGATACAATTTTCTATCCCAACAAAGTGCCCGCATCAATAAATGCACACCACATATGTAGGTCGTGTGCATGAATTTGATGAATCTTCTTTCGCGTGGAGGCTACTTGCTTTGGTTCCCACTTTTTGGGATGCACTGCCCTTTTTACGTCATGGACGGTCGACGGTTGACGCGTCTCCGAGACGGAGTGTCCGTAGTAGATGTTTTCTCGGCACGGAGTGATTTGGTTCCCGCCTTGTAGGAAGTCTGCACTTCCCTTTTTACGACATGGACGGTCGACGCTTGACGCGTCTCCGAGACGGAGTGTCCGTAGTAGACTTTTCCCTGGCCCGGAGCGATTTAGTTCCCGATTTGTGGGAAGCCTGCACTGCCTTTTTTACGACATGGACGGTTGACGCTTAATGCGTTTCCGAGATGGAGTGTTCGTGGTAGACTTTTCCCTGTCCCGGAGCGATTTGGTTCCCAATTTGTGGGAAGCCTGCACTGCCCTTTTTATGACATGGACGGTCGACGACACTGAGTGTCGCTGTTCGACTTGTCCCTGGCATGGAGTTGAGCTGTTCGACTTGTCCCCGACACGGAGTGTCGCTTGTCGTTCGACTTGTCCCCGACACGGAGTGTCGCTGGTCGTTCGACTTGTCCCCGGCACGGAGTGTTACTGATCGACTTTTCCCAGGCACGGAGTGTCGCTGATCGACTTGTCCCCGACACGGAGTGTTGCTGGCTGTTCGACTTGTCCCCGGCACGGAGCGTCGCTGTTCGACTTGTCCCCGGCAAGGAGTGTCATTGATGTTCGACTTGACCCTGGTA
This sequence comes from Agapanthus africanus, assembly GCA_030015575.1. Lineage (NCBI taxonomy): Eukaryota > Viridiplantae > Streptophyta > Magnoliopsida > Asparagales > Amaryllidaceae > Agapanthus > Agapanthus africanus. The sequence continues at coordinate 56,376,844 of JASDDO010000004.1, forward strand.
CGGAGTGTCGCTGGTCGACTTGTCCCCGGCATGGAGTGTCACCGATGTTCGACTTGTCCTCAGCCGGAGTGTCGCTGATCGACCTGTCCCCGGCACGGAGTGTCGCTGATGTTCGACTTGTCCCCGGCACGGAGTGTCTCTGATCGACTTGTCCCCGGCACAGAGTGTCGCTGATCGACTTGTCCCCGGCACGGAGTGTCGCTGATGTTCGACTTGTCCTCGGCGCGGAGTGTCGCTGATCGACTTGTCCCCGGCATGGAGTGTCGCTGGTTGTTCGACTTGTCCTCGGTACGGAGTGTCGCTGATCAACTTGTCCCCGGCACGGAGTGTCGGTTATGTTTGACTTGTCCTCGACACGGAGTGTCGTTGATGTTCGACTTATCCTCGGCACGGAGTGTCGCTGGTCGACTTCTCCCCGGCATGGAGTGTCGCTGGTTGTTTGACTTGTCTCCGGCACGGAGTGTCGCTGATCGACTTGTCCCCGGCACAGAGTGTCGCTGATGTTCGACTTGTCCCCGGCACGGAGTGTCGCTGATCGAATTGTCCCCGGCACGGAGTGTCTCTGGTTTTTCGACTTGTCCCCGGCACGGAGTGTCGCTGATCGACTTGTCGCCGGCATGGAGTGTCGCTGGCTGTTCGACTTGTCCCTGGCACGGAGTGTTGCTGGTCGACTTATCCCCGGCATGGAGTGTCGCTAGCTGTTCGACTTGTCCCCGGCACGGAGTGTCGCTGATCGACTTGTCCCCGGCGTGGAGTGTCGCTGGTTGACTTGATCCCGAGGCGTTGCATGATTCCTACAGGGAAGGTAGATATCCCTAGGCGAAGCATGATTTCGACACGGGGTAAATTCTGGGATGAAGCATGATTCTGCCGCAGAGGTTGTTGGTTTGACTTGATTTGTGTTGACATCAGCATCGCTACACTGGAATATGGTACCAGGAGCGAATCATCATCTTTCTTGAGAGGATTTAGGGATTTGGTTTTGGTTTAGCATTAGCACCGCCACACTGGAATAAGGTACCAGGAGCGAATCATCATTTGCCTTTGGTTATTGGGAAGCGATGGCTTAGGGGACAGGTTTAGTTCCCTATCACCTAAGGCTTTTCAATTTTATGGGCCGTAAGGGTCCCATAAAAGCATTTTCTCCCTACGAGTCGTAAGGATCCCGTAGGTGATTTTTCTCCTTAGGAGTCGTGAGGACCCCCAAGTGTGTTTTTCCTTTTTGAGTCGTAAGGATCCCACGAAGGCGTTTTCTTACGAGTCGTAAGGATCTTGCAAGTTTTATTCTCCTCATGCATCGTGAGGACACATGAGTGGATTCCCCCCGTTCCCAGTTTAAAGACTTAGGGGTCATCTGTTTCCAGTTTAACGACTTAGAGGTTATCTGTTCCCAGTTTAACGACTTAGCGGTCATCTGTTCCCAGTTTAACGACTTAGAGGTTATCTGTTCCCGGTTTAACGACTTAGCGATCATATGTTCCCTGTTTAACGACTTAGCGGTCATCTGTTCCCAGTTTAAAGACTCAGGGGTCTATCGTGCCCAGTTTAACGACTTAGCAGTCTTCTGTTCCCAGTTTAATGACTTAGCGGTCATCTGTTCACAGTTTAAAGACTTAGGGGTCTATTGGATTGGAGTTTGGAATTTTGGGGTAGGGATTGGTATCAGCGTTGCTAACACTGAAGCACATGTGCCAGGAGCAATTCATCATTTGCCTTTTCCTGTTGGGGAGCGATGGCTTAGGAGTTAGGTTTAGGTCCCTATCACCTAAGGCTTTTCAATTTTATGAGCCGTAAGGGTCCCATAAAGTACTTTCTCCCTACGAGTCGAAAGGATCTCATAGGTGTAATTTCTCCTTAGGAGTCGTGGGGACTCCCAAGTGTGTTTTTCCTCTGTGAGTTGTAAGGATCCCACGAAGGTGTTATCTTACGAGTCGAGAGGATCACGTAAGTTTGTTCTCTTCATGTATCGTGAGGACACATGAGTGGGTCTTCCCAAATGGAGCGTAATTCCAAGGGTGGAGAAAAGCCACGTAACTGGTGATTGCGGTGTGGCATGGGTATGATGAGAATTATTTGACCCCGTGGATTGTATACGGTAGTCAATTTGGGGACTGTCCGTAGGGCTGGAAGAATTTTGGGAAATTGGATTTTGGTTGGCGTCTGCATCGCTGCACTGGAATATGGTACCAGGAGCGACTCATCATTCGCCGTTGGGAATTTAACTTTTTGGTTGGCGTCTGCATCGCTGCACTGGAATATGGTACCAGGAGCGACTCATCATTCGCCGCATTTTTTTTACCGCGATTGCTCTATCATTTCAGCTTTTCTTATCGCGAAGGTCGCGATTGCCCTATCATTTCGGCTATTTATTCGCGGTTGCTCCATCATTTCGGCTTTATTTTCATCTTTATTTTACTCGCTGATTTTTATTGCGAGTTGTCCTATCATTTCCTCTTTTTATTTATTTATTTTATTTACACACATTTTTTTACATCCCCAGTTTAACGACTTAGAGGTCGATTATTTCCAGTTTAACGACGTCGTGGTTAGCTGTTCCCAGTTTAACGACGTGGTGGTCAGCTGTTTCCAGTTTAACAACGTGGTGGTCATCTGTTTCCAGTTTAACGACTTGGAGGTCATCTATTTCCAGTTTAACGACTTAGAGATCATCTGTTTTCAGTTTAAAGACTTAGAGGTCTACTGTTTCCAGTTTAACGACTTAGAGGTCATCTGTTTCCAGTTTAACGATGTGGTGGCCATCGTTCCCAGTTTAACGATGTGGTGGTCAGTTATTTCTAGTTTAAAGACTTAGAGGTCTACTGTTTCCAGTTTAACGACTTAGATGTCATCTTTTTCCAGTTTAACGACTTAGTGGTCATTTGTTTCCAGTTTAAAGACTTAGAGGTCTATTGTTTCCAGTTTAACGACGTGGTGGTCATCTGTTTCTAGTTTAACGACGTGGTGGTCATCTGTTTCTAGTTTAACGACGTGGTGGTCATCCGACGGGGAGCTTACAGAAGATACCCGATTGAGCAGTTGTCAGGGGCACCGCTGGAGCTTTCCCGAGATGCCTTATTACTTTGTCGGTGTTGATGGCCTTGCCCCCAGCTGGAGCTAAGGAAAGTCGTTCAAATACCGACTTGCGTTCGAAGATGGCAATTGAAAATTGTTAACCCTGCAAATAGAAACATGATTTCCGTATAGACAATCGATATGTACATTGATTGAGGTCGCTTGAATGTTTAACCCGAAATATGGGAGGAGAAATTGTGTCCCACCGGGCGTGCCAGAATTTGTAGGGTGTTTTTCATCACCCCATTGAGATGGGAATACGCGCGCGCTTGTCAGGCGCATTACAGATTCCTTCTGCCTAGGTTAGGCTGGGGTTTATTGATTATGGGGATCCGAATCTCCGGCAGCCGCGGACTAAGCTGCCGTTAATTACCCCTCGCCTTTGGAGCGAAAGAACCTCTGATTGACGGGTCAAACTGTACATGCGAACTCAATGCGATGCGTTGGGGTGTGTGTGTGTTTTTGTTCCATTTGTTAAAAAAAAGATATATATATATATATATATATTTTTCTATATATAAAAAAACAAAAATAAATAAGTAAATAAATATTTAGAGATACATTTTTTTAATTTATTATTTTTTTAATTTTAAAATATTATTTATAATTTATTTATTTTATTTTATATATATTTTTTTAAATAAAAAAGATTAAAAAAAAGAAAAGAAGGAAGAAAGAAGAAGAAGGAAAAAAAAAGATTTAAAAAGGGGGGGAACCTGGAAATGGGAGCTTCCTCTAGCATGTGAGGGAGACATCATATGCTAGCATGTGAGGGGGGCCAAAAGGGCTCGCAATAAATGGGAGCCCTCCTCCTCACGTGCTAGCATGTGATGGGGGGCAAAAAGGGATCCTACTTAATGGGAGCCCTCTCCCTCACGTGCTAGGGGGCCAAAGAGCTCCATAATTTTTAATTTTTATTTTTATTTTATTTTATTTTTATTTTTTCATGGAGTTCAACTCCAAAAGAAATATTTTTATGGAGTTAAACTCCAATAGAATTTTAAATATGGAGTTCAACATCAAAAAGATTTTAAATGAAGTTTTAACACCAAAAAGATTTTTATTGTGGAGTTAAACTCCAAAAAGAGTTTTAAATGGAGTTCAACTCCAAAAAAAAGATTTTTATTGTGGAGTTAAACTTCAAAAGAATTTTTGTTTGTGGAGTTAAACTCCAAAAGAATTTAAATGGAGTTGAACTCCGAAAGAATTTTTATTGTGGAGTTGAACTCCGAAAGAATTTTAAATATGGAGTTAAACTCCAAAAGAATTTTATATGGAGTTAAACTCCTTAAAAGATTTAATGTGGAGTTAAACTCCCTAAAAAAAGATTTTTACTGTGGAGTTAAACTCCAATTTTTTTTTTATAGTAGAGTTAAACTCCAAAATAATTTTATTTGTGGAGTTAAACGCCAAAAGATTTTCTCCTTTCTCTTTTGAGAAGAAACCCAAAATGGGTTCTCTTGAAACTCCAAGATCTAGATCTTGGATGATAAAAAAGAGTCCATTTTTCTTCTCTTGATGGAGTCTTGGAGGTGGGTTTATGGTAGAACTTTATTTAGTTTTAAAAAAAGAAGAAGAGCTAAGCTCTTGATTTAATTGGAAAATGAAAAGAAAGAGAAAGAACTTGGAAGGAGAGAGTGGAGGCACAAACCCTAGAGTTTGAGAGAATGAAGAGTGTACGCTTTATTCATCATCATGTTGCCTTATATAGGCTTACACATTTTCATATAGCCTCTTGGGTTTTACAAAATGGCATTTTGCCCATCCCATACCTCATGTGCTCATTTATTTTGCACATAAGCCATGGGCTTTACAAAAATTTTGCTTGATGCCCATTTTTCTTACATTCATGCATAAAAAATTACATCAAAATTATTTATTACATGATTTTTATTTTGGCATGGAGGAGGGCCGGCCGCTTCATGTTCGGACTCGACCTGGGCATGGGCCCACTTGATCTGGGCTTGGGCCCACTTGGCTTGGGGTTGACCTTGACTTTGACTTGGTCAACCGGGGTGCAATTTTCGACCCCAACAATGTCACTAGAGAACTGCTATCTGACGATAGGTATAATACCATCTAGCCAGTTCTTGGCGAGTCCGTCCAATGTACTCACCCCCAATGAGCCCCTGTATACAATCTTAGGTGCAACACACCAATATCTGTGAAACCAACCATCGCCCCTTGTCAGGGTCTAGAAATGTATACACTAGTCTACTCTGGAGTATCGTTGCCCAGTCTCGATACTCCCATGACTAAGGACATTTAACGATCTGCTTATCCACTACCCAGCTCCCACAAGTATGATTGCCATCATAACGCTGGTAGTCAAGCAATAATCCTACGGGCTTTATCAACATATACAAGCGATATGAAATAACAAGTAATACATATACAAATGTTAAGATAAAGGAAAACCAAATAGCAAACTATCATATTGAGCAAGATTGTCCTGTACATACATATCCCTAGCATCGTATAGAATGAAGCCCTCAAGGGTATACACATCCAACAAAATGCTGCAGGAGATGTTTGCTCAGGCGGCAGCACTTACGAGTCCACTCCCTAAAGAAAATCCCGAGGACGCACCCGAAGAAAGAGTTGGGCAGGTGTCGTATGTTGACTTCCTGAAGCGCGCTCTTAAGAAAAGGGATGAAGAAGCGGCATAGATGTTCGCTAAAATGAACCAGATGACCCTTTTGATCCAGAATATGGCTGGAATGATGGTCCATTCGGAATCACCGGCAGATGAAACGCCGATAACCGCTCTTAAAGATAAGGGTGACATTTCAAATCCTTTGCAAGGCTCATCGATGGCTAAAGATGAAATGATCCCAAAAAGATAGCTGGACGCATATATCGCTCAACAAGTTAAAGCTCACTACGCCAGTGAAGTTGCAAATAGCTCGACCAAGACTGGTTGACCGTATCCGGCATGCTACGATCAAGTACAGTACCCGCCAGAATATATACTTCCAACGTTCCATATGTACAAAGGGACCGGAAATCCTCACTAGCACATCGCGCGATTTAAATCCATGTGCTGCAACACTGGAGGAAATGATATACTGCTCCTCCGACAGTTCGTCAGCAGTCTGGCGGGAATCGCCTTCGAATAATATGCGGAACTCCTCCGACAGTTTTTCAGCACTCTGGCGAGCATCGCCTTCGATTGGTATGCGGAACTCCCAAATGATTCCGTGATGACCTTCGACGAGATGAAGATGCTCTTCTGTCAAAGATTCGCTAGTGTGAATAAACGCACTACCATGGCAGCGTTGGTCAACGAAAGGATTGGACCGAATGAGACCTGGGTTCAATATGTTACCTGATGGCGAAATCTCTGGTCAAAATGCGAGCAACGCATCAATGAAGCTCCAGCCGTGGGAATGTTCATAGCCACCCTTGACCCAAATTCAAAGGTGTTCCCATATATGGCCCACTTCAAGCCGACGACCTTCTAAGAGCTCATAGATAAAATGGATTGATTGGATTAGATGGGTCAAGACCCTTCCTCTTCCGATGAAGATGTATGAAAAGCAAGGGGAAAATGGCGTTTGTTTCTAACTCTTAACAAAACATGAGCGGCTCTGAAGCAAACTATCACCAAAATAGCGACAGCATGGGTTCTACCCTTTGAAAATATTAGGATGTGAATACTCGCTCCCCCGAAATATACGCAGGGGGCATATTGCTCGCTGGCGGAGTTATCTTCATGTGAGATAGTCCTTTCTTCAAATAACAGAAATGATGTTAAGGGACCTACAAGCGGCTCCTACAATCAAGTGGAATATCTCGCTTGAACTAAAAAACCATGGAAGGGATGTGAAATCCATATCCTACTCCGAATCAAATGATGAGGGGAAAAGCCTCCAAGTCCAGTTCATTCTTCCAAGGAAGAGGAAGACTCAGCAGAAAGAATGACGTGATATCTCGTTCCTTAGTATATGAAGAAGTTACTCCGTCAGCGTCAAAAAGTGACATTGATGAGCAGGGGGCAGGTGCCGTGTAAAATGCTCGGAATGTCTCGCAAAACAACCCGATTGCTGCGAAGGTAACAGAAGTAGTCCAAGAAGGTAAAGATGGCTTAAGGTGTGAAGTGTCCATACAAACAAAGGACAGGAAGCAGCGCCTAAGGAAACCAGCGGTGGAAGGGATGAGTTATGTAACTCCCCGACCGAATGATAAATTTTGGACCGAAATTTCCTTAAACTAATATTCATCCCAAACATGGGAATAATGAACTAGAACGTCCTTAAACCTACCCCAAACACGGCGATATTGGACCGAAATATCCCTAAACTAGCACGTCACCCCAAACACGGCGATATTGAACCAAAATGTTCTTAAACTGGTGCGTCGCCCCAAATATGGCGATAATGGACCGAAATGTCCATAAAATAGCACGTCGCCCCAAATACGGCGATATGCTCCCTTGAGATCTATATTGCAATTGAAGTCATACCGACGAAGATTGCAACTCAAGTCCCACCGACTATATAACTACTCCAATAATGAAGCCACCACCAAGTCCCACCGGCAAATAGATGGTTCACCGGCAGCGAAATTACTTTCGAGAATTTCACCGTTCGCAAAAAAAATGGTAATTCCAAAAGCAAATGGGTACGGATGAAACCCGAAAGGGCGCCGTGAGTAAAAACAGCAGGATTGCCAGCGAGTTTGTGAAAATCCGAATGGGCGGAAACCCGTTAAATAAAAAAATGTGTGCACTTGCAAGGTCCTCTCGACCTTGTGAAGAGAAAATACCTACTTGAGATCTTTAAGACACACAAAGGAGCAACACACTTAGGAATCCATACGATTCCTAGGGAGAAATTACACCTGCGGGATCCTTACGACTCGTAAGGAGAATTCCCCCTTATAAGACCCTCACGGATCATGTGATTCAAAAGCCTTAAGCTACAATGATCTAAATATGTTCTTCAGACATCATATTCCCAAAGATTCCCTACAAGTCGTTCGATATTGACTATTGTACACAATCCACGGGCACGAACACAAGAAAAATATGTTCCAACCGAGTTCCACCGATGACAAGAAATATCCCCATATGGTAAACGACACTTGTAAGTCCTCTCGACTTACAAGGAGAAAATACTCTTATATGATCCTTTCGACTTACAAGAGAAAATATAACTTAGGAATCCCCATGATTCTTAAGGAGAAAATACACCTACGAAATCCTCATGACTCGTAGAGAGAAATACTTTTTTGAGACCCTTACGGCTTATAAAGTCAAAAAGCCTTAGTCGAAAGGATCCTAACCCTATTTGCTAAGCCACCTTTGTTCAAATCAACAAAGGCAAATGATGATTCGCTCCTGGCAATATCCCAGTTGTAGCGATACTGATGCCTAAATAGGTGTCAAACTCCAAGTCCTCTCATGACAAATGATGATTCATTCCTGGCAACATTCCAGTTGTAGCGATGTTGATGCCAAAATTGGTATCAGGACCCAAGTCCTTGACTCGCAACAAAATCAGCGAGAAAAAATGCATATGAAATAGCTGAAATGATGGGGCAACCCGCAATAAAAATCAGCGAGAAAAAAATATATCCATATGAAACAGCCGAAATGTTTGGGCAACTCGCAATAAAAAATAGCGAGTAAAAATAAAAAATAATATAGCCGAAATGAGTGGGCACCGCGATAAATAGCCGAATGATTGGGTAATTGTCACTTTCGCGATACAAAAGCTGAAAAGATAGAGTATCGCGAAAATAAATAAAAAATATATATAATATAATAAAAAAAAATTCCCTGCAGGTAGGTTCACACCGACCCCTATATACAATTCATGGGCATAAATAAAAGAAAGGGAAACCATATTTTCCCACAATACTTCGTCAAAAGAAGAACCGAGTCTTGATGGCACATCTATAGCCTAGAGACTAATTCGACATCTCTCTTACTCCAGCGGAGCACAGACGTGGTGTCGAAAAGGCTCTAACGAGCCAAATCAAAATGGAGTAATGGCAAAATCCTAGCTCCAGCTCGACATTCCTTTTCAGTGCAAACGCGATGTCAACAAGGACCCAAGGGTCAAATAAAAATGGAGCAATGGCATATTCCTAGCTCCAGATCTCGATGGCAACATTTACAGCCTAGAGATCGTCTTCATGTTCTCCTCATTCTAGCAGGGTGCAGATGCGACGTCAACAATGGCCAAAAGGTCATATCAAAGATGGAGTAAAGGCATATTCCTAGCCCCAGGTCTCGATGGCAATGTATGCGGCCTAAAGACCAATTCGATGTCTCTCATACTCCAGTATAGTGCAGACGCGACATCAAAAAAGCTCCAAGGAGCTAAATAAAAGAGGATTAATGGCAAAATCCTAGCTCCAAATCTCAATGGCAACATTTAAAGCCTAGTGATCGTCTCCATGTTCTCCTCATTCCAGCAGGGTGCAGACGCGATGTCAACAAAGGATCCAAGGGTCTAATAAAAGAGGAGAGATGGAAAAATCCTAGCTCCAGACCTCAATGGCGATACATATAGCATAGAAGTCATTTGGATGTCTACCCAACTTCAACAAAGAATCGGTACGACATCATCAAAGTAAAAATGAAGTGACGACATATTCCTAGTTTCGGATCTTGACGGCAATACATACAAAGCCTAAATACCATTGGAGATCATCCCACCCCAGAAGGGTGTGGTTATGATTCATCGGGACTTCAAATTAAGCCTTACCTCAAGTAAAAAGTGCCATGGCACTACCTAATGCTTGATCTTCCGACGGTAATACGAATATTCGAACCTAAGAAGATTACTTGAAGACTTCTTGTGTCCAGCCTCAGAAGGGATCAGAGACACGGCAGTCGCGGATCTACTCGAGCAGCAACCTAAGGGACTGCATATCGAAAAATATATCAGCCAACGCGACGTTACGATAGACTTAAACCTAGTACCACAAACCTAACAGACCCCTATCAAAAAAAGGAGTTATCTATATTTCATGTTAGGATACACCTGCGAGATCCTTTCGACTCGTAGGGAGAAATATCTTTATGAGACCCTCATGGCTCAAAAAGTTGAAAAGCCTTATGCGACAGATCTAAACCTTTTTTCTAAGACGCCGCTGCCCTATAAGGAGGTCACCGACTCTTGTATACTATCCACGGGCGACATTCGTCAAAGCTGCATGCCAATGAAGTAAAGAAGCCACGTACGGGTCCTCATGACTCATAAGGAGAAAATACCAGAGTGAGATCCTTACGACTCACGGAGACGATGGACACTTAGGAATCCTCACGATTTCTAAGGAGAATATGTACCTATGAGATCCTCCCAATTTATGAGGAGAAAATCCTTCTTGAGACCTTTACGGCTCATGAAGATGAAAAAGCTTTAGGCGACAAGGATTCTAAACTTGTCTCCTAAGTCATCAATTTAATGGTGATGCATTACTTTGCACTACTTAACCCACGTACATACCTATATGGGCAAAATAGTGGTGGGCATTTGTTCCTGCCTAAAATTTGGCTGTTCATGTCAAGCATAAGTATAACATATAGGAAAAAGAGAACAAAAGAGCCCCAAAGTATCAAGTGGTCTCAATATGTACAAGAGAATGTAAAACAGATTTTTACGGACTATATTTTTCCGTACTCCTAAATGAAAATTAGGTATATTATGATATCATCGAAAACGTCTCGAAAAGGGCTTCGATTTGATATATTCTGGGACTCACAACTCTTCCGGAATCAAAAGCTGTGAGCAAACGTGCGATGCAAGTATAGCTTAAGCAAAGCTCTTTCACAAGAGGGGATGCATTTTAGTTCCACATTGGCCACACTAAAGAATTGAGAAGTGTTTATATAACATTTCCATCTTTCATTGCATTAAGACCAAAGAAAGAGAATATGGTGAAACCACATGTGCGCACCGCCGCCGCCATGCCGAGCCGCGTGTGCCTGCACCTGCGGACACGAATGCCGCTCCGATTCCAGTTCACAAAGTCTCAAGCATTCTTTTTGCAGTAGTGAACCTGAATCAACAAGTGCGCAATGACGCGTGCAATGCACGTGCGCACCTATTAATGAATCCGAATTAACATGTGTGCAACGGTACGTGCAATGCAAATGCGTACCTATTAATGAATCTGAATCAACATGTGCGTAATGATACGTGCAATACACGTGCGCACTGCAGTAGATGCTTCCATCTGTGCACTTATTAATCAACTGGTGCGCACCGGTACGTGCAATGCACGCGCACTATCTTAAAGTGCGCAGCCTCCCAAACAATGCTGATACTTCTAAACGAAAGAACAAAATCTTTTTTTTGATATGAATTTAAGAGATCAAACTAAATTGATTTGGGAACAAAGATCTAACGGTGCGCATATCATCCTTAATCGATATAAATCAATTAAATCATTTTAAATCAATCTAAAATCAGATTGAGATCAAAACGGATCAAACAAAGCCTAATTTCTTCTCTCCTATAAATATGAGTCTCGTATAAAGAAATCAGAAGGAGGAAACCCCCCATAAGATTGAGAAAAATCTAAAATCTTTATCGCCTTCTCCCTCAACGAATGAGAGCATAAAGTAGAGATAAAAGAGAAAAAAAACTTATCTTTTCCTCCATAAAAGCTTTTGCTTTTGTAGAAGCCTTTGCTACTTCATTGAATCAATTGATTCACAAACAAAAGATTAAAAGATCTTAAATTGAAGCTTTTGCTTCTTGCAAAATAAAAAAAGAAGGAAAAGAACAAAAAAAAGATATAGAAGCCATTACCTCTTAGTGAAAACTTTTTCTTTCTGATGAAATAAGTGCGCACCCAAATCAGTATGCACTTAACAAAATCTGCCCATAAAGGCATGCGCATCAGTGGAACTCACGTGTGCGCACTTAAAAAAATCTGCCCATAAAGGCATGCGCATCACGTGGAACTCACGTGTGCGATCTTAAAAAAATCTGCCCATAAAGGCATGCGCATCACGTGGAACTCAGATGTGCGCACTTCATGCGATACCTACATGCGCAATATCCCTAAAAGGAAAAAAGTGCGTAACTACATGCAAATCACGTGCGCACTATCTTTTCAGATCAAAACAAATTTGCAAGTGCGTCATATACACTTGCGCACTTGTACAACAAACCTTGGCTTGACTACTTAGTTAAAATAGACTATGTATAGAAGGTTTTGCTTCTCATACATGATCCATTGATCAACATATCTAGCATGATCTTTGTCATGTAAGATGTGGATACACCAAATTTCATGTGATTCCACCACTTTTCAATGTTGAATTAGCAATGTAAAAAGTTCTATTGTCGGTAAACCGTTAATTTTGCACCCACTAAATCAATAATGGAATCACATGAAGTTTGATGTATTCACATCTTATATGTTAAAGATGATGATGATGCATGCCGATCGTCGAAAAGAACCATGGAGGGTGTATTTTTCCAACGCCGTAGGAGAATGATGGGCGCCGATCATCGAAAAGAACCATGGATGGTGTATTTTTCCGACGCCATAGGAGGAAATTCCCTCCTACAGCACCTTTCCTCCATTATCCATATATATTATTTATTTATTAAGCTTAGATAATGGTGGGGCCCACCCTCTCTCTTGTGTGTGTGACACACACATGAGAGAGAAAGAGTTGGAGAGTGATTGGTGTCAAAAGATTATGACATGGTTGAAAAGGGATAAAAAAATTCATTTCATTTTTCAAGCCATCAAAATACATCTTCTTCTTCCTCTTATGAAGAGCTCTTGCTCACTTGATCAATGGCAAAGGTTTCCATGGTGAGTGTGTGAGAAAAAGAGAGTACCCAATATTCACATCGACTTCCTCTACGCATAGCAAGCCTCTGGAGGAAATTTCTCTGCCTGTTGACGAAGTTGGAATTCGGGCAGCACGATTTCAATGTGGATTATCTACGACGAGACGGTCGGCGTTCCGACGCGTTTGGGAGCTGACGAAGTCAAGACGGGGCCTTCCAGGATCAACCAAAAATGCTACAAAAGTTGTAGCACCTTCTATACTCTTTCTATGCCTTTTTTTGCTAGACTAGTATTTGAATGATTTCTTGGCGTACAGTCGATCGCGCTCTCAAAAATTTTTTGTTGTCCGATCAGTTCCGGTTCCACTGCATATACACGCCGAACGCGACTGACCTTACAGTGATATCAAAGCCAACCAAGCATTAGGAATAGAATTAAGCGGTGTTTTGGTTTCAATCAACAATTTTCCGTTTCTGATTCCCAGTTCAAACCCCTTCGCTGTTCGAATTTCAAAATTCATTTAAATTTTTTTAAAGTACTACAGAATGGTGTTTTAGATGTAAATATGAGATAGTTGAAATTTGGGGGGTGTTTGGTGCTTCTTTGGCCGCTAGTTGCGGCCAAGTAGCGGCCGTTTGCCCCCAGATTTCAGTGGGGGCTTGAACCTTTGGAAATAGGATTTTTGGTATCTTTTGTTTTTTGCCCAGGTTTGAGATTTGATCTCGTTTTGTTCTGGAAAGTTATTGATCGAAACAGTTATATCATAGGTTACCTTATTGATGAGGTTAAAGTGTTTAACTCAATTAATACGATGATACATACTGGTTGATATGTATAGGTGAGTCTGATATGTTCTATGTTTAAGTTTATTTGGTCTAGATTGGATTGTCGTGAAATGAATAGCCCTGTGCGTTTTTGTGTGTTGTAATGATGTGTTTCATTTCCATTCATGTTATAGCCAAATGTATATTCTTTTATTCGGGACGAGCGGTCAATATGTGGCCATCGTTTCTGCTTATTATATTATTATTTGTCGGGACTCGATCGAGTCGCGATCGATGTTACCGTTGTAATAATACAGGTATTAAGATTACCCCGCAGTGAAGCGCACGTCCATCCGGATTCTAGATTGCAGCGGGTAGCCATCTCAAGGAGTTGAGACCGGGTCACTCGATTTTAGGACTGGCAGGCTGCTTGCCGCGCTTGTAGGGGTTAGGATAGACCCGCTGTGGGGTGCTCAAGTCATCGGATTCAAGAAAGTGCTGGATGACCCCATCATGGTGATGCTGCCAGGTTGTCTCGTTTCTGAGATTGGCGGATGACTTGCTGCACTTGTAGATTTTGGTTATGCATAGGCTATTCACACAACCGGGGAATTTCGTGTATTATTTATGGCTCGAACGAAACGCGGGGTTCTTAGGTGATCCAACCATTCCAACTCTGTGATGTTGTTTTCCCGCATGTTGTAATGTGATTATTTGTGTGTGATGATATATTTATATATGTGATATATAGTATATATAAATAAACGCAATATACATTTTTCATCCGCGCTAGCCCTGCCCCCGCCCTGCCGTAAGTTAAGTAACCTTACAGAGATGACCCGGGGCCCCGTGGCAAATGCGGATGGCATATATGTGCATTCTATTTTTTCTTTTCATACTTTTTCTGTAATGATTGTGTGAGGAGAAAATTGCTGGATAATGTGATTATCTAAATGACGGGATTGCGTTAATAGGATTAATGCAAAGGTAAAATAAACCTATACGTTGTAAGAAGAACTTTTTATAAAAAGAAAATTTTAGTCGATTCTTTTGCTTTACATCGTGGCATTCGGTTAGGAATATCCTTCATCTCATTCGATGAGGAAAATGCATTGATCCCGTCACTAGGAGTTCGCTCTTGGGAAAAGGTTTGTGTCACTAAAATTGTTTTTGTAGCCGTATTTTTTTGCTTTGTGTCGTGATATTCGGATAGGAATATCCTACACCTCATTCAATGAGGAAAGATTCTAGATCCTTTCACAGGGAGTTTAATCTTGAGCAAAAGTCTATAAGACTATAAATTTTCAAAACACTCGGTTCTTTCAATAATATCAAGTTCATTACGTTGATGGTTTTATTCAATACAAGCCGTAACCCTTTGTCATTTCAGCAAGTAGAGTACTTAGTATTCGTGCTACGTTTGTTGATCATTCGTCAAGGCATAGTGTACGGTAGCTAAAGAATGTCTTCCTGTTTGCATATGATGCGATTAGCTAGGATAGTCGTACGGGTTTGTTAAACATTCGTTAAGGGCTTGTACGGGTGGGTCTGTAACATTTTGAAAATTATAAATATTATTTTATAATTTAAATATGGATCTTATGAGTTTATGAAAATAATATCATGTATGGATTTTGGGTTTTAGAATCGGTATCTGTAAAAATATAATTATTTGGGAAAAATGAAAAATATAAAATATTTTAAAGATGGCATGTATTTTATTTTGAGAAAAGATATGTGATTTAAATGAATTATGCTTGTTTTATATGGTTTTGAGAGAGAGGGGGGAACGTTAACTTATATCATACCCTCATGCACACCACAACACCCTCACAAATATCCTAATATAATAACCTATATATGTCACACACACCCTCTTCCTCTTATTATTCTCTACACAATATGTTCATATCTCACATATTTTCTAACTCTCTTAACCCTCATCCAAACCCTAGCCTTCCTTCAACAAATCACTATGGATCTTGATGATTACTTCACCCATATTGATCAAGACATCAAGCTAGGCCTATATCACTTCAAAGATCTTCACCAAGTCATATCATAAGCTGAATCCTTATCTTTCTTTACCTAGGAAGGTAAAGATCCCCAATTTGATATGTCTTTATAACTATTTCCTTGTTTAATTAGTGTTTCTAGCATAAATTCTTGGTTTTGTGATTTAAAGCTCTTAAGATTAATTTTTGAATGTGTTTTGAGTGTTAGAATATGGTTTTCATGAAGCTTTTCATGTTAGAATTGAATCTGGTGTAAGTAGGGTTCTCTGAAAATTATTTAGCGAGTACTGTGATATGCTAGGACCAGTAGAAGACTACCCTAAAAGCCCAAGCCCCTAACTCCTAGATCTGGCCGCAGATATAACCCATTCAAATGCAACTTAGGGCCCAATTTTTGAGTTAGGTCTTGATTTTTGGTCTATAGCTTCATCTTGTGGTAATTAAGCCATTGTATTGGGGTTTTTGCTCTAGGTTTCATGTTGAGAAATCTGGGAGTGTTTTAGTTTGTTTTTGGTGATGTTTTCTGGTTTTTAAACTTAGTTTTATGTATTTTTATATCTCGACTTAATCGTTCGACGTTTGTACGTCGACGTTGGGGTATTTGATCGCATTTAGCGTATGTTGGCCATAGGTTCTAACCTATGTGCGCTTCGCTCATTTTATAGTCTTCAATTTGGATATTTATGCTGTTGTGTTATGATTTCGATTGTAGGTACGATCGCGGGGATTTCCGAGGCGGCGAGGACGGGCGAGGCAATCGTGGGTGACTAGCTCGTGACGTCGGTGAATAGATCTATATCTATGAGTGAAGTCGGGTGGATGGCGTATGGTACCCCCGCAACCAATTAACTAGGATATCTATACTATATCTAGGATAGTGTTATGTTAGATAACTTAGTTTATAACTAAGTTAGTATATATAGTTTTTATCTAGTAGGATATATATATGTGTGGATATATAGTTATATGTGATTATTGTGTTCTGCGTACGTGACTATAGATCCGTACGATATTGTTTGGAATATTGTTATGATGAGGATAGATTGCCATATACGGCCGATATATATTTGACTCGCAGAGTCTTGCTATATCCCGATTGGGATATTGTTATGTTTGTTGAGCTATACTCTTTTAAAAACTAACGATACGTTTCCTAATTTTAAATGGTAATATCAAGAATGTACTACAAATTTCAAATGAATATCTATTTCAAAAACACTTTAGCCTCCTTATTTGTAAAATAACGTTTCGTTCTATTTTAACCTATAACGACAGAACTCATAAAAGTTAGCCACGTTTAATAATTATTCACGTTAAGATTAGGATTACCTATTATATATGCTAGTTGCATTATTATTCTCATAGGAACACACTGATAGAACACTACACAACTACCATATGTTGAACAAATCACAAACGCGCATGTTAAACTATACCTCATTTGTACTGCCATGACACTGTAGGATTTCCACGCTTGTTATCGTTAATGTTGTTATATGAACGCGATGATTGACATACCCATATGATAGCGATGTTCGAAGAACTTTGATAGAACACTTGCACAAATACTAATGATTGCCATGTTGCACGAGCACAGACGCATATGCTACACTGCACATCATTAGTATTGCCATGACACAGTAGGAAAACCATGTTACTTGTGTTCTAGATATCCATAATAGATGTGATGACACCTATTATGTTTTTAATATACGAATACCATCGTTATGGATATTCGTATATGATTGTTGCTAATGTGGAAAAGATGATATATGCTTTATATTTTTATAAACTCGAGACAAATTATATATGTGTTCTTCGAAACTTGTTGGTTTCCATGTATTTGAGAAGCCGCGGTGAGATTTATAAAACTTATGAAAGTTTTTAAATGCGGTTTTCTCATGATATGATAATTTAGCGTCCATTATGAGTTTTTGGTTTTTATGATGATATATTCGAATTGAGGGAGGGGTTAACCGATTATGGGTACATGCTAGACCCGGTATGACACCGAGGGACAGGAAGTCTGTAGGGAGGTACGGGGAGCCTAGCGAGGTGGATCGATACCGGAGAGAGTATTAGAGCACGGCAAATATCTAGGAGATATCGACCGAGACTATTGATATCGAGAGAGGACCGGTCTGACAAGACGGTGCCTACGATATCTGGATTTACGTGTCGGTGATAGACACTAGATTTATGATGATTTGAGTAACGATGATGGACACTCGTGAGATTTTGAGTGTCGATTCTGGACACACATTTGATGATATTAGCGCAATCTGTCGAGATGCGCTGTTACAGATCATGCTATATAGTAGCCGAACAGGAATGATCTATGGGACAGTACCTGAATACTATTTCACATTGAGATGCACATAAAGTGGTTTCCAAATGAGCTATAGTCTCATTATTTTGACATGTCTGGGATGACATAAGAAACTTTTAAACGGAAACCCTCTTAAAACTCATTTCTAAAAGGCATGACGTATACTTTAAACAAAACGCATATAATACTTCATAAAAATACGTCTGCTAATTGTGCCGTGATATACGTATCATACAGCTATTTTTAAAGGATTTTACATACATCTTCGGCTACTTTATAGGCTTATACTTAGATGCATGCTATATATATATATATATGTATATATATATATGACATGTTGATATATTTCCATATTTACGTGATCGATATGGATACGTTTATAGTAGTACTTATGCATGATACATATTGTAGAACAGGATATGATAGTACTAGATTTTATGACCTAGGTAGATCGTTATACATTTCGATTTACCTTGCGATATACTTTTATTTACTGAGTTGGCAACTCACCCCCGTTGTGACCCTATTTCTTGCAGGTTTGACTGCTTGGATCAGTAGTGTCTTGTTGGCACATTTCTTTTTCGGTGATTGCTTTGGTAGGCGGTTTACATGTTGGATCATAACCACCAGTTATATATGTATGTTCTTTTAGATCTAGTTAAAAACTCCATCAACCAAAAGTTTTATATTTGTGGACTTAGAAGCGAAACTTAGATGTTTGTGTGTTTTTGGGCATCGCACTCGTTTGGAGTCGACTTTATATTTTTGTTGGTTATATTTCGCTTTCTATTTGTTCGTCTTGGACGTCGTATATTATCTGCGTGATTGCTCCGCCGTTTGGACGTGAAAGCTAGCTCCCGTTGGGGATGCTTTATACATATTATGTTTTGCATGTGGTTTTATTCAAAATTTACAAAGGAGGTGCTGCCTGATTTTTAAACAACATAGGCGTTCGAAACAAATTTACTTACACTTTAAAAAGAAACTTGATTCCATTTAATAACCGTTTTTAAAACTTCACCTCTACTATTTTCTTAAAAAGGTTTAGATTCTATGTTTTTGGCTTACTTGGATCGCGTTGACGTCACGTGATCTTGCCAGCCATATGCCGCTTTCGGGTCGTGACAATGTTGATATCAGAACGTTAGGTTTAACCTTTGTTCGAGTTTAGGTTTGACTATATGGAGTCTAGTGCGTATATTTTCGTTACCCAGGGTTAAACTTACGGAATTTAGACTTGACTTTCGGGGTTTCATACCCGAACTTCGTAGGTTGACCTTAGTATGATGGAGTAGGTACTAAGTAGAGTGAAATACCGTATGTATTTTCCGCGGCAAATTTATGATATGAAACTTCTCCTAAATAACCTTAGGATATATATCTTGTGATCTGTTCATCACAGAAAGCTGCACTTTAATATCACTCATTCATTATCTATTTTGTGATATATCAGTGCTATTAATCAGTGTCTGCTCTGTAATTACAGTTTACACGAATTCGTGATAAAATACCGGAAACACATTCAAAATCACGGATATATCGTCTGTGAGCCTATACTGCAACCGGAACTGGAAACCGACCGATATCCAAAGAGTTTTTGCAAATATTATGTGTGCACAATATTCTGGTCCAACACAACGCAAATGCACACATGCTCTTTGGCACTAGGACCATGATGGGGCTACCTTGATGCAAGGCACAAGTGGGCATGGGTGTGATGTGCATTAAGTGTGCATTAAATGCATAAAGTAGTGATTTGAAGTATGAACACTACACACACCCACTTGATCCTTCTCTGTACATTACTCCAGATTACACTCAGGTGTAAATTAAAAGAAATTGCAATTACAGAGAGATCCCCATGAGAGTAGAAGATCACAGACCAAAGATGGGCCCCACTCTCCAAACCAATGCCGCAAATAAATCCATCTTGGCCGCAATTTGCGGCCAAGTAGGGGCCAAATGGGTTCGTTTAGTTATGGTGGGTCCCTGGTGGTCTTTTCAGTCTAGTGTCATATGCAACTTTTTATTTTGGATTGCCTATAAAAGCAGAACCAGTGAGCAAGGGATGTCTCTCTCTCTCTCTCTCTCTCTCTCTCATTCTCACATACTTGTAGAAATTTTGTTAGTTTGTTCTTTTGGTTTAGCTAGAGGGTGAGTGGGCTTCATCATTGGTTTTTCTTCTTCTTCCTTCTTGAAGCTTTCTTTGGAGAGCTTCATTAAGGAGGTTGAATAAATTACCATAAATCTTGTATCTCTTTCTCAAGTGTTTATAATATTTGTTGTTTCTTTTATTACTTGCTTATTTTCTTTCTTGCATTCCTTTATATCATGCATAACTAATCTTTTATTGGTTGTGGTTATGGTGAGGAAGTGATATAAAAGGCTTTGCCTCCTCCACCTCTTGTGATTGTTTAATGTGCATAGTTATATGATTCTAACTTAAAGATTGCTTATGATTTTTTATGATATGGTATTTTTGACACATGGTTACTTGTAACCTCCTCATATACCATATTCATTCCCTTTCCCTATTTCAATGTTTAAGTTAAAATCAATTTAGTGTTAAGGTTGCTAGGTTTGGATATCGTATTTTGTGATCAAGTGTTTGACAATCTCTTGGTTTCATATACGATATACCATCACATACACCTAGTAAACTCAACACTAAAATCATTTGCTCTCACTCGCTACTTTGTGTTTTTGTTGTTGCGATATGCTTGCTAACCCTTGTGTTTAGTGTTGATACCCCCAAGCTCGGACATACAAACGGTAAGTTATCAAAACGGACTCGTTTCGTATTTGCGAAGAATATCGGAATTCGACGACTTATGCCTTGCAACCGTTTTGACAAGTCGTGCTTCATCCCGGATCGAGGTAAGGACGGACAACTCATGATCAAGGGAGCGTGAAGGAAAACGTTGCGATTCGATCTTCCGAGCCACAGCCACAACCATTTCTTACTTTCTTGTTTTCTTTCCTTTTCTTTGTTTTCGTATTCTATTCATTTTTTGTGACAACCAACCCAATTCATTAATTTGTTGAACCTTAAAAGACAAGACCTAATATACAATTCCCTGCAGATCGACCCGTACTTGCCGGCTTGCTACAACGCGCCATGCACTTGCGGTTTATAAATATTTAAAACGAGAACGATCTCGCGTGCGCATTCCGTTTCCTTAAAAGTCATATCCGTTTCAAAACATACGCGTTTGCACGCGTGGGTGAATTCCCAAAAATTTTTTGGCACCGTTGCCGAGGATTTGGTAGTCATTAGTTATTGTTATTTCTGGTTCGTACTAACAAACTAACTACTAACTCAAACTTCTTTCAAAACTAACTTTTCTAAGTTTTGTTCTTTGTCTTTTTGATCTACTGTCACTCTGAGTTTAAGAATAAAATTTTGCATATAACATTGGGACTCTAATAGGACTATAAACACACTGTAAAAGTTTGGAGCACCAACTCATAGAGTTGGCCGCCGAAATATTAAAATTGGTCGCAAATTGCGGCCAGTTTTCACCCGTTTGCTCAAAAAGTTTAGGGTTTTGTTTCTTTGACCTATTTTTGATCCATTTTTATATGCAAAATTTCATAATTTTGTGTGTGCAGCTAATTGGCCAGATATATCGCTTTGGGCACTAAATATCTTTTTTTCGACATTTCATGTTTTTTACGGAATTACGACCAGCGATCGTGTGGAACGAAGCTCAAACTCAATTTCAAGACGTTAGTGAAGTACAGTGCCAATGATCCGGGTAATTTGACCCGTGCAAGCGAACAATCAAAGACTCGGGATCACTTCAAAGGGGTTTCTTAACCCAATACACATCGGTACATATTTTCCTAACACAATCTTCTCGAATCCAACACATTCCAATATTTCCATCTTCTGCAGGATTCTTCGCACAAACTTGCCGCCAATTGAAAACAGAACTACCCGTATTTGTTGCAGCGCTTAAGCCTAAACGAAAAAGAATTGTGTAAATTGATCGATTTCTTAAATTCTTTTATTGATTGCGCATTTGCATCTTAATACGGATATTAAGGGCACGACCAAACAAGATACGGTAAAGGATTTCATCACCTTTTTCCGTGGCCCACAAATCACAAAACTGCATTCTTGCATACCCCTAGTAATTTAAAATTAACTAGACTTTGACTTTAAAAACTTCACGCTCATTAAGAGAAGTTGACTGTGTTTAGAACACCGCTTAACGGTATATCGTTCATGGGGTGTCAAGGCAAGTGTTCAAGAGAAAGGGCCATCTAATTAAGGAATTTCGCGAAAGCGATGGAAAACCTCCCCTTCTCTCTTGCACTTACCTGACTTCGTGATCCGTATATCTTGAGCCCGTTTCTCGACATAGTTTTATTTCGACAATCAGAGAAGGTCTAGTTGACATAGCATAACATAAACTGCTAGGGGTGTGATATTCTTTATTTTTGTGATATTTGTGAATTCTTGTTAATATGGGTGATACACGATTTAATTCAATTTTTCACGATTCTTATTCTTTTGTTTATACTCAGTCCTAATTCATTTGTTCAAATTGCCACGATTCTTCCCACATTCATGACAATTGTCCTTTCTTAGGGGGTGACCAACCGTCCCAGAATTTTGATAATGGTCACCTACCTAACACTCTTGAACCCGGTCCCACTTCAACCATAGACCAAATGATTGAAAATTTAGAGAAAGAGGTTTACAGATTGACTGCTTTAGCATCACCACCTGTTAGTTGTATGTATGCCCTAGAGGCCAGTATTGTACAGATGATGTATATTATATTGGATGCTTGGACATATATAGAGAGGATATTCTTGCTCGATATGATAGTATGCTATCTGGTTGCTCTTTATCTTAACATGTATACTTGTCTCTTGATACTGTCTTATAGTTACATGTTGGTAAAGCCCTTAGGATGTGTACTTGACTACCTGGACTATGATGCAGATCATACTAGTGGGGACAGAGTAGTCCATAAGTACATCCTTTAATGTTCCTAGTCATAGGTGTATCGAGACAGGGCATCGATATACCAGAGTAGACTAGCGTATACGCTTCTCGACCCATGAGATGGGCGATGGATGATCCCATATCCATTGGTGTTTGAAATCAGAGATGGTATATGGGTGCTCAGTGGAGACTGGGTATACTGGACGGACTCGCCGAGAACACCCAGATGGTATTATACCTCACGTCAGATGGCAGTTCTCTGGTGACACTTGTGGTGACACTTGTGCAGGTTAGTCTGTAGACCCGAGATCGTCATAGAGTCTTGTGTGATTCCCACTGTGCTTTGATTTCCACCTTATCACGTCCAAGAGGGCGTGCAAAACGGTGGTTTTTGGGTACAGTCCCGAGTCACATGGAGGCAATGAGTGATAGGAGGGGTTTCGTCTCTCCTGGTATTGGGGGTTGATGTTGCGCTGTGCTCGATTGGCCATAACAGGGAAGTCCCTGGCCAGGGCTGATTTAAAGATTTACTAGTAAGTGTTACCAGAAGTTTCTCGACCCGTTATGAGCCTCACATTGGCACGACTTATCGGTTATTGGAGTCTGACGTTTACCACCCCTAGACTTGATATGCGACATATCAGACGAGGAGACCGGACTGTACGTGTAGTGTTACCGTCTGGCTTTTACAGGAGTTGGAGAGGGCTTGCTTGATGATCTTCTGATCGCTCAATACCCGGGTAGCCGTTACGTCCAGCTAGTACCGCTGACGGCTTGTGGGTGCTTGATGTGATCATCACCCACTGCCGGCGTATTGAAGAGTCTTTAGAGTCCTACATAGTGGTTTTACTGGCTCAGGCAAAACGAAATAGGAGCACGTATGTGATATGTGCGGGACCGAGAATAATGCGTGTATGTGATACCGTATTCTATTCTCACGACTTTATGTATCTGTCGGTTATATGTGATATAGCCGGGTTGTCGAATCAAGTGTTGATTCGATAAGACGATACATTGGATGTTAGTCGGTTATATGAGATATAACCGGATTATTAAGTCAAGTGTTGATTTAATAATTTAGTGTATAATTGTATATTTGATATACTAATTTACATTAACTAACATTTGTTCACTTAAGGATTTTTCTCACATGTGCACAACTTTAATATATATGTGATATATATTAAAATGTGTTTTCTTTTTGTATCATGGTTGTTGATACATCATACATGGGTGTGCAAGATATACACCATTCTATTTTAAATGGTGGTTTATAATTATTTAAGGTAAGTACAAATTAGTGGAGTTTTTGTCACAAGCATGAAGCTTGTAGAAGCTTGTGGATGCTTTGACAAAGTCCACCAACTTTGTTTTACTTTAGATTTTTATTAACCCAACCATTTTGGATTAGTCATGATTATGTCTCTACATGTGTTAGTATATGATACTCACTCACCTATGGTTAGCTCACTTGACTTGATCATTATCCTCATCTTTTCTTTTGTTCATGTTATTCTTCTTTGAGCAAAAGAAAAGCTTGCTTGGGTTTTCAAAAGAGAGTGAAACATTGTGAGAAAATAAATTTTAAAGTGAACCCACTTCCTATTTATCCATCCTCTACTAGACTAGCACTTTAGTTTAGGTTGTTTTCTTCACTAATTCTATAGATAGTGAAGTAGAAGCTTGAGTTGGCATCCCTTCGACGTAGATCATTTTCGGCCTCGAAGACTTCAAGCAAGGACGCTCCTTTAGCCTCGTGAAGCCATGCAAGAGTCCGGGAGAACCACGATCGCAGCGAAGGGACTTCATCAAGGAGCTAATGAAGTGAAGTACCGATCTACAAAGGTTTTATTTCGTATTCACGTAGTCGTAAATGGTATTTACTTGCATGTGAAACCCTAATAATCTAGCAAAGATCTTGTTTAGTGTTGTTCGGCACGGCTAAAATTTTAATCGGGCATGGTTGATACCTTGTAGAACCTTGTTAGAGTGCCTAGTAACCCAACAGTGGTATCAGAGCCTAGCTAGAGCATTAGGCAACGTGTTTACGAAGTTAAAACTCCGATCGAACCCCGATATGACAAAATAGACCCCCTCTCTGGAAAAATTTTTAAAATGTGATTTTTTCTGCATTAAAAATACTCAAAAAATCAGCAGGGAATTCTAAGGATAATTGTAAAATACGACCCTCTAATTCGATTAAAGCGCCGCGGAACCGCGGCAAGACCCCTGCTTACGCCGCGGTTCCGCGGCCGTCTCTGTGAATTGGGGTTTTATTTTTCTACAGTTTGATCCGTAGGTGTTTCTTCATATTTCTGGGTACTTTTAATCTGACTCAAGTGTTGAGTGTTCTGGAGATCATTTTGAATTCGTTGATTCGATCGAAAAATTTAATTTCGTTCTTTTTCGGGATAATTTAGAAAGTATTAAAATGTTCGAACGGATATCATTAACTCATTTTTTCCCGGCACGAAAAACTTTCAAGTGTTGAATTTTTCTTGGGTTTAAATCTTTCGGAAAAACGTGCAAGTAACGTGATGGACCCTCAAGAAGAACACAAAACTTAACTCGATTATGTGACCGTCTGAACCTCCTCTAAACCTTAGGGTTTGGGGCAGTACGGCGTTACCACATGTAAGGCGTTGGCTTGATCCTTCTACGGCTGGACCATTGCTACTGTGACATATTCTGGAATTTTTGAACTCCGCTCAAGTGTTGAGCTATTTAGGAAATCCTGGGTATTTGATTATTCGATTGGAAAGTTTAATAAACACTATTTATCTTGAATGTGATACAATATGTGGAATTCATATAGTTAGGCATGAAATGCGAAGTATGTGATATTTCGGATTTACGATGTCTAAAGAGATTGTGGATTCCAAATATTGTAGTTTTAGACTTTCTTTTCTACGACCGTAAGTGTAATATGTGATATCGCCGGCTTCGTTGCTATATGTCAACGACAATTGGGATGCGCATATTTACTTACATTGATGACATGTGATGTTATGTGTTGCTGGATATGTTATATTGGATCGTCACGTTTTTGAATAGCCGGGGGTTTTATGTGAGATGAGAGTTTTTTATTTTCATTCATGTAAAATTCATTGTATGCAATATTCTTTTATTGGGGCACTTCCGGGATGAGGTTG